>OZ022494.1:7624277-8224277 GCA_963989405.1 Trypoxylon attenuatum
GAACTATTACGTTCCACCACCGAGAGTAAAGTCCGACATTTGTTCAAACTTTTCAAATTGACGATTGTGCTGAGTTGTGCGAGAATTGTGCTGCCCTGTGTCGCAAAGCAAGATTTGATATGATTAGTAATAAACAATTTTATTGTTTGTTATAAATAAATTGTTGAATAAAAGGCTTATTATTTGACACATCGATTTTTTTGCGGTACAAGGCACCACAATTCAGCACAACCATTAGATTTGCAAAATGTGAAAAAATGTCGGACTTTACTCTTGGCGGCGGAGCGTAATTGTGCAATAAAATATTTATTATTTAGCATTTTTAATTTTTCTTTGCGGCACAACGCAGCACAACTCGAGCACAATTCAGCACAACCATTAGATCTGGAAAATGTGAAAAAATGTCGGACTTTACTCTTGGCGGCGGAGCGTAATTGTTCAATAAAATGTTTATTATTTGACATATTAAATTTTTCTTTGCGGCACAACGCAGCACAACTCGAGCACAATCCAGCACACTATTTGTTTTTTAATTCTGAAAAAATGGCTCCGCTAACTTCCACCCGAAAATCTATTTGTTGCCATAACTTTTGCATTTATGAAAATAATTTAATTTTCTTTGCGGCACAAGCTAGCACAACTCGAGCACAATTCAGCACAATCGTTAGATTTGGAAAATTCGAAAAATTGTCGCACTTTACTCTTGGCGGCGGAGCGTAATTGTGCAATAAAATGTTTATTATTTAACATTTTTAATTTTTCTTTGCGGCACAACGCAGCACAACTCGAGCACAATCCAGCACACTATTTGTTTTTTAATTCTGAAAAAATGGCTCCGCTAACTTCCACCCGAAAATCTATTTGTTGCCATAACTTTTGCATTTATGAAAATAATTTAATTTTCTTTGCGGCACAAGCTAGCACAACTCGAGCACAATTCAGCACAATCGTTAGATTTGGAAAATTCGAAAAATTGTCGGACTTTACTCTTGGCGGCGGACCGTAATTGTTCAATAAAATGTTTATTATTTGACATATTAAATTTTTCTTTGCGGCACAACGCAGCACAACTCGAGCACAATCCAGCACACTATTTGTTTTTTAATTCTGAAAAAATGGCTCCGCTAACTTCCACCCGAAAATCTATTTGTTGCCATAACTTTTGCATTTATGAAAATAATTTAATTTGCTTTGCGGCACAAGCTAGCACAACTCGAGCACAATTCAGCACAATAATAGTTTTTTCATTTTTCCAAAATGGCTCCGCTAACTTCATAGACATTCCTATGGCCATTATTTTATCATTCTGACCGTATCCACAATCAAGCACAACGGCTTCAAGCTTTTCCGAAGACACATATTTCTCTACGAAAATTGCTAGCTTACTGTCCATCGAATTTTGATTTAACTTTCGAAGTTTGTCATTTGTACAATTTTTCAGTACTGTATCTTCCGCACGCGTCAATCGACAACATATGTAATTCGATTAAAGAACAGATACTGTTCGAGAAAGTTGTTCCCTCCCTTTTTCACGATCTTGTTAGCTCGTTTTCGTCCATCTTTCTTCCATTGTTCTTCGCAGAGCGTCAATTATGACAGTGATTTAAGGATCGCGTTAGTCGGCCGTAAAGTTGGCACAGGTAAAACCATCTATCTCTGTGCGCGCACGGCGTATCATAAATCTTTGAAGATGACGCGGCTTTCCTCTACTCTGCTCGTTGACATCTACTGCAGCTTCCTGTCGATATTTCGATATTCTTGTCGTACGCCTACCTGTGCCAGGCTTTTTACGAGCGCTCTGCGGTGCGACGCGACGCCAGAGAGCACTTGATCGACTTTTCTCTCGCGCTGCATCTCCCACAAACCCTATCTTCCGATCAAATCTGCCAAATTGAACTATTATTTATTTAAGCAATTTTTGGACGGTGCAATTTCATAAATATTTTTCGTCTTCTACATGAAAAATCACGAAAACTGTTCAAAGTAAATATTAGCTGTAGAATTAATATATTTGGATTCCTCTGAACAGCATTCCGCATAATACATCTTTCTTATTACCATTTACATAACGCAAAGACTCTTGCGCAACTATCACTACGACTGGAGATTCTTCTCGCTTTGCATCATTAAATCGAAAGAATATTTTTAGAAACGTTCTACCCGTTATGATCACTATTCATTCATAACACATAAATATTCAAAAGAGACGCATACTTTACGAAGCAAACATGAGTTCGAAATTCTGCCTAGAGTTTCTCGAGAAAATCGGTTCTATTATTCCTCGGTATCGATTCGTAGGCTTAATTTAAGTAACCACACGAGAATAAGCATTCGTGCCGGGTCAGTTCATTATCTATTTACGCAGGTTACCATGGCGAATTTGGCTTGCTCACCACGGCTGGTCGATATGCTTATTTATTCAAACAACTTTAGAAATTATGAACCGGAATCTATTTCCCTTGTGTCCTGGAGTTCTGCTGTGCCGCGACTAGATTACGAAATGTGCGAACGCGTCTCTTGTATCGTCTATTTTCTAAAAAGTATTACACTTCGTTTGGCATTGCACGTTTTTGCAATATTGCGTATTCTCATAGAGGTGAGATTTTTGTACCTTGCGCTTTTTATTTCGGAACGCAATTTTCACGGTTTTTCATTTTTCTATTTTCCTACGTGTTCATTTTTATATTTCAACGTTTCTTTATTTGTTATTTCGGTATCTCTTTCATATTGGAGCTGTACAAAGTGAACAGTGAGCCGAGCATTCGACACAACTGTGTGAATGAGTCATTACTCGAGTTCGGAACGAATCTTTCTGTGATAGTATGTACAGCGAATAGTTTTATCTTATCCGTAAAATTTCTCCGCTGTATTGATTATGATATCGTAAAGTTATATGTGTCATGCTATAATCAAAGTTTGATTATGGTTCCTGACTCGATTCTCTATTATTGTAAAAATGACGTAATTCTGATTCGATCTCAATAAGAAATTGCAATATGATTCTACGGTATTAATTAAAGCCATTCTTTCATCGATATCAGCAATTGACACGATTCCAAGGTTTTCCCAAGGGTTACAGGCGTCGTTTAAGAACGGTGGAAGATCCTCCAATAGAGGATGCTCATGGCCCTTTCAATGATTTATTAATTACTTATGCGGAAGGGGTCCGGGAAATTGTACTCCGGACATAAGGCGATATTAATTATGAATTCAGAGGCGCAACCAGGAAACGAGATAGCAGCCAGGCCGTTCTTTGCACTCTGTTGGAAGACTCTCTTTCCAACAACTCTCAAACTTCTTTGTGTGCTTTCTCCGATAAAAAATCTCGCAAGTGGCAACTCTACCGATTCGAGAACTCACCTAAGAAACTTTTATTTTTTCCCAATTGCCCTCATTAATTTGTGCAAAAAACCGGGCTACTGAGATAGTACCAAAGTTAAAACTACTCACGAAGGAAGGATATAACAAATAAAAATCTACCTAATTATCGATACTCACTATTTATCATCATTGCGAAGTATATACAATATTATTTTATACTTACCCGGTTTTTAATATTACTATTAAAAATTAAAGTGGCTATCTCTTTTAATTAGTGGATTCATAATCGACAGGAATTCCTAATTAAGCCCTTATTGTGTTATCCCTCACGAAATATGTAGTCAGATAGTCCTCGCGTTATTACGGGCCAATATTTATCCCGAGTCAATATCCGAGGGGCTTTTTAGCCAGTTTTATTTGATCCAAGCCCACGAGCGGAGGAAACGCACGACCACCGGCACTCTGGGACCGACAGATAATTCTCTCTACGGTTTTTTATTTCGCATGGTGTCAGGAATGTCAGATTCACCGGGTTGTATTCGCAGGTTGGTGGGCGAAGCGGCCCTTAAAATTGGCAAGCTTCACTGCCTTTGGTCAGAGATATCGAATCGATTTCGAGTCGTTCTTTGTCTCGCTCTGTCTCTCTCTCTCTCTCTCTCTCTCTCTCTCTCTCTTTCTTTCTTCCTTCGTCCTCGTTGACCAACGGGGTCCGCCAAAAGTTTCCTGCACCCCAGGAAGATTACGTTTAATCAGAATTAAAGATGTGCAGAATTAAAGGAGTGGGAAGTGCATCGATAGTGCTGGTCGTCGTAGTCGACGATCTCCGTCTCATTTGCTCGATTCCGCTGAGTTTAATCTGCCCGAGGACTTCTCGGCCGAGTTCCTCTCGCCAAACTTTAAATCCTATGCCTGATCGATATTGCCGCTGGTTAAGTTCTTTTCTTCGTGTCCTCCTTTCGGGTTTGGGTTTCTGCTTGCCGAGATGCGATTCCTCTAATTCCTGAACTTGTACTATGGGGATCGTTTCTGGAAGTGGATTCGAAGCGTACTAAATAAAGCCCATGCTGTACACATTTTTTAGCGTAATTAACTTTTCAGGTATCGTGTATACTTCGCTCTATTTTTACACGGGAGAAACATTTTCCTCAGATACTTATAAGATCTATTTTGCTTCGTCTTCGGATATTTCATTTTTTTCTTTCTTTTGTTTTCTTTTTGTTTTGTAGAAGTGAAGCCAATATTCCACGGAAATAGAATTATTACAGGTGAACAGTAACTTGTATTTCTATATGTCAGTTCTATCTTCTGCGAAAAGACAAAAAGTCGTAAAACCGTGTGTGCTGGAGAATTGAAAGAAGAATGAGAACGGTATTGCTCTCACGCGTCTTGCCTGCCGTTTTATTTCGCGTCCCGATAGAATTTCGTTGCACCACGATTCCAGCGACTTATGGCGTTCCGCAGTCGGTCGCTTTTCAGGCAACAAATTCAAAGCTGCAACCAAGCTAGCGCCAATATTTATGGTCTCTATAATTCGAAAAGCAGACGTATGGAAGGAAGCAATTTGTTCGCGTACCACCAATACCGTTCCGCAGCACAGTAATGAAACCTGAGGATTGTTTCCGACAGAGATGCATGCGCTTAAGTGCATAATAATACTAACCACTTATAACCCATATAATAAACCGTAATAATTAAACACAGTGAAATCATAATCGAAGCATTAATAATAAATAAACACATTTAACAATTCTTGAAGTTAGAAACAATTTCGTCAAGAGCCTAGGTATGATATTAAAGAAAATTAATAGACTGTGAATATTCATTCGTATATAAAAGTTATCGTTTGCATCAAGAATATTGTAAGGAGAAATATTCGAGACATAAAACAATTTATTAAGATTTATTATGGTAGAATTTTAATGCATTTATGATACGTCGACTATTATTCAGTTATTTAATCATACGATTTTCGATCATATTTCCTCGTCAAATCATCGATAATAATCGGAGGCGGTGCCTCAGCTGTCTCTCGCATGTCTCTGCAACGCGTTTCTCTGTGCGAAACTTACATGGTTAGATCGCGACGAGCCGCGATTGAAGCTTGACATCATTACCCGGTTAATTGCATTCCGCGAATGACTGCAATTTGCGGCGCGCGGTAGTCGCCTTTACGGCACGTATCGTTTAATTCGCCGAGTGATTAGTCGATTCCCAATGTCCATTATTGATTTAATCGCTTGGTCACTTATCAGTCTCCGGTAAAGGTATAATATGTAGTCCGCGGTCTGGCTTTCTTTTTATTCGATGAACTAATTCTACGGTGAGTCACGATTACCGCTGCACCGGAGAATAAAACGTGCCGCTAGTGGTTATTCGTGGAATTAAAAAACTTTTGGTGATTGCAAAATCGAGGTAGCTTTATTAGTACGATTATTTATTTTTAACTTTGTCTGTTATTCTACATTGAAGCGAGTCTTAAGGAATTTGTTCAATTACGTATCATTTTAACTGTAGAGATTTTAATTGTTGGCTTTATAAGAAAGAATAAGGTCTAGCGCAATCGGTCAATCGAACGTTGAAAGCAAGAGGAATCTTCATTGAGCCTGTGTCGACTGTTGCAATATCCGTATCGCCTACGAGCTCCCTCATTCCAGAGGTTTGTTATAACACCAGAGTTTGTTGCTGCGGCTGCCGCGGGATTCTTTTCGCCGCAGTGGGATAAATTAGCCGCCTCCCCTCAACAGGTGGAACAAACCGCGGTTTACGGCTTAATTCCAGAAAGTGTAGAGAATGAGAGAGAATAAGAGGCAAAGGAAGAGTCCGCTCTCGCATTGAAAAGATCGTGGCTTGAGCAATCGTGGGATGGCTCGAGGTTCGGCTTTCGCGCAAAGGCCATCCAGCAACCACCAGACGCTGTCGCGTTTCTCCTCTCGCGATTTTTACGACCGTTCCCTTGCAAAAGCCACGGATGCGCGAATATTAATTACTCGATGGCAACTTCAGGGAGCAGATGGTACTTCTCTCGCCAGGGAATCGGACTTAACCAGTAATTGAAGATTTGATGTTTCCTGCGGCGTTGGGAAAGTACGATCCCAAGAATCACAGTAACAAGGGGCTTCAACAAATCATCTTACAGTTATGCAAATTTCTAAGATAATGCGAAAGATATGGGTTTCTCACTTCGATTACTTAGCATTGGAAGAATCACTCTACAGAGTCGAGTTGTATGCAAATTACACGACTAGAAAATCTATTTTCACAGAAATCATCATCAACGTTTTAAATTTTGAGAGATCAAAGGATGAAAGTAATTTTGCCATATTTCTAAAATATAAATCCTGAAGAACCATCTAATCTTTGTTTAGAAGACCCCTCGAATATATGTAGTGGGATTGAATTTTTACTAAAATCCCTTCGGGATCCGTCCGAAACATCGTTCCCACGTATTTGACCAATAGGTCTCACGTAGCCGGCACATCCAGCCACTATTAGCACACATCTTTCGCGAGGCACGTATGTAGCAAGAGCCAAATAGGATCCGTCGTTCGTGCAGGCAAAGCACGGCACAGTGGCGAGCAGTTAGAGGAGGGAGACGAACGGTGTTACTTAGTAGCCCGTGTATGCGCCGCGCCGCGTCCTCTAGCATTTACCGTTTAGCCGCGGTAAACGTATCTGCCGCGTAAAGGCCATCGGGGACCGTCGATCTCCTTCTACCAGCGCTGCTTGGTTCTCCTACCTTTGCCTCTACCTTCTCCTACTACCTGGTACCTGGCTCTCACAGGTGTACTGCCCGCCAGTCCACCAGTTCCACCGGCCACCGTGCGATCCTCTCGCACAGTTCCTATCCAACACTCGCAGCCTCTGGACCTACGCCGGCGAAAGGTCACCTCTGGCAAACCTTCCATTGCTTTTCACGTTTTCTCGAGATATTACTCTTGCGATTGTGGCTCGCGAGTTTGTGATCGTGTGTGCTTGTGAGTGGCTGCTGTCTGAAAACGAGCTTTTCCTTTCGGCTCTCGACCTTCGTTCAGTGCCTGTTGAACCAACTGGGATTGGTGCCTGCAGCCTGTTACCTGAGTTTCGGAAGACTCGCTCAGCTGCTGCCCTTCACAGGTACATACATATTGGGTATTGTGTTCCAGCAGCTCTCTTATCTACTATACTATTTTTCTATGGTAAATATTTCCCTTCGGAAATTACTAGTTTTTAACTTGAGCCTTATTTTACTTGAGTTTCTTTCGAAGTGATTTTAATGGGCTAATCTAAATTCGTCATTAGCTTTTAATTCGTAATTCTCTATGTTTACTTTTTTATTCGGAGGTTTTAGTGCTTCTTTCTCAGTTCCGGGCGCCAAGTACTGGGATCTCGATCCTCGATTTTTCAATCTGAATTCTTAATCCTAGCTTCTTCATTCTTAATACACTTAGCTTTCAAGCCTCTCCTAATGCTTGAATAGTAAATATTTCGGTTTCAAAGACAGGATCAGATGTGTATAGAGTCAGGCTATCCGCGTACATGCCGGTTAAGACAACACTCGGGAAAAACTGTGGGAGGTAAAAGCCACGTAAACAAACCGGAGCGTGCACAAGGTGTCTTATCTATTCTCGGCGCATTATGTGCATAGCTTATCATTCCGATTGCTGATAGTTTTAAAACTCGTCCTTGTCGACGTTCAGGAAATGTCGTGATGAGTGAGAAGCTAGGTGGCAGCGAGCTAATTGAGCCAGCCTTGGCACCGTGCGAATTGGAATGAGCCGCTAAGCTTAATTAGTTAGCGAGCACGCGAATCGGTACACGTCGCAAATGGAAGCCTCTTTATTTCACGATAGTCGACGTAATGATAGCAGTAGAATTTCGGGTTATGAAATAGTAGCATCTTATACTTTTCTCAAACAAAGCAGAGCCCAAACAATTTTTCACTTTCTTTCATTGCATAAGGATAATTATAACGGTGAAATAGTTATGGATCAACCGAAGGATTCTGCGTTATCGCCAGTTTGACACCGGTTATTGAAATCTTCTCGACCTACTTTGCCCATACGTCCACCAAATGCCAAGGCTGATCGTAGAAGAATCTTTACACCCGAAGGGGATTGGCAGCACGCGATCGATAGGGTTCTATCACATACCTGCATTAACTCTGTCCATTAACTGTTCCTTTGAAGGATACTGGCGATCGCAGAATGATTAATTCACTTTGCCCTTTTAAAGTTGACAGCAAGGAGAATCGTTAAAGGAACGCGTTAATATTAGAATACTGTACCCATTATATTCTTCTTAGCTTGATATTAATAAGTTTGGTATATTTCTAATGGGTCATACCTCAGTTTTTAGAGACTTTACTTAAATCCATTATTTGTTATATGTAATTTCTTCTTTAGATTCTAAGACATAACTTTTGTGTTACCGTTTTAGCGTTGTAACCAGTTTTCAGTTTGAGGACTTTGGAGTAAAGTTAGAGCTCGTTCCAACTTTTGCTTGCGTGTTTTACTGTTGTTTTATCGCTGCACAATGTCTTCAACAGTAGTAAGAGGTCCATTCATGTTCGATTACTTAGAAGCGAAAGGTGTATCCTGAGAAAATGCACACTTCATTTTCTCGCGTGTACTCTTTAACTGCTGCTTAATCAACTGTCTCCAATTCGAAGCATCTCCAATTTCACACGAGTACGAAACTCTACCAGGATCCAAAGTTTAATTTGCAATTTAACACTTAACCTGAGCGATGTAGTTCATGACACAGAATGTGTGTGATTTTCATCTAGGTTCCGGGAATATTCTAGTTAAAATGAGTTTAATTGCCTGATGCAGTTGGCGCTAAGTAATTCGCTTATATTGTGATATAATTCAGCCGCTGACGGTATTCTGACGGCTATGCAACGGTGTAACTGATAAGATGAAGAGCAAGACGACGAAATCCGCTGTTTAACTATCTTCATGTTAGAAGCTATGTTGCCGCGCATAATGCATATCCGGTATTATGTATCGGAAATAGTATTACGTTATATCCTGCGGCTATTCCGTTTAATACAATATACGTTATCCTGTGTTTTTCACAACACTCGTAATATCGAGTTCGACGTGCTCGGAATATTAGTCTCACATTCACCGAAACTCGACACTATAATTATATTATTAACACTTTAGGGTGCTGAAAGATCATATTTGGAAAAATATTATTTATCGCGAAGAGAGTAGATTTCAAGTTCGACGTAACACACATGCTCAATTGTCAAATCTCAAGGATTAAATTGACGGAATTTCTATTTGTTTGAAAGGGAGATTGCTTTCCATTGGCGCACGCTATTTAGCGATTCGGTTATCGGGTCCGATTGGACTCTGTTCAATTAAAACTGTACTCACAGACCAGATACATACAATATCCAACACATATTTCTACCTTTTTTAAAATATCGCGATATTATGAAAAAATCTTTAACAAAATTAACTGTTACACAGTTTCATCGGGTGCGGAAATTCGAATTCGAATTCGCGATAGAATTCTCTTGATTATCATGGAAATTGGATCAAGTATCGGAAGGGGGTTGGGGGAGGGGGGTGCGATTAGTCGAAGAGTGCCCAGAACCGGTGGGAAAGTTACCTCGTACCTGGTATTTCATTAAGAGTTTATTACATCGGTAAATTAGGTCGACACTTTACGAGACGAGCTTTACATCGCATTTTACGGTGGGCGTGCAGCGAAAAGAAAAGAGTGCCACTACAGCGAAATATAGTGGAATCCTTCCAAGGCGCCGTATCAGTTTCAAGTTTCTTCTGCCTCTCTTCTTTTCTTCGTTGGATTTTCTTCGGGTCACTATTACTTGCCTAAGGTTATCATCCGCTTTCCTCGAACCAAGGGATTAATTACAAAGCATGTTCAACAATGTCTCTAGTTAATACCACTCCTCGAGTGTATGTTCAATGTGGAAATAATAATAAAGCAGTTGAGGATTATGACACAATGATTATGGAATTTTTTATCGGTGGAAATTTTTGTCGAATGATTGTAATGAATCAACGTCGCAATAAATTTACCGTATGGCCGAGAAGCTTTAAATAGGTACCAGTTTCGATATCAGATCTGATACATCGGAATCTCTTATTTTTGCATTGCACAATCTTATCTATAAACCGTGCCTTATCTGAATTCTAAACTAGATTATATAATACTTCGATTATTGATTTAAACGCATTGACGGTAAATTTATATCAGTAGAAAGAAGGATTAAAAGCAATCAAAGCAGAAGTTTTTGATCTTATATTTACCATAGGAAAGTCATGGTATTACGAGAATCTTAATAATGAATTTTTGATGCTATTATGCCTGGGAACCGCTTCCGCTTTACCTGGGAGATGTGGGTCTTATCACGATTACGGTTCAAGTCCTTTGACTCAAATTCCTTCATATTTAATTTGGAGTGAAAATTGCCAAAGTGCAATGATACTACAACTGCTGAAAAATGATACTTTCCAAAGAGAAAATATTGTTTCTCTGTAACACACGATTGTTATTCAAATTCTCCGTGGCATAGCTGTGCGAGTTCCGTTCCCTCCAAATTGCAATTACCGAAAACAATGGCATTAATACTGATAGTCGTATTCTGAAACGACATATATTAGAAATTAATGTTCCAGTAAGCTCCACCGAGCGCAAGTTACGACGGGCTCTTCTCCAGAGCATGAATGAAATAATACTGGAAGCGAAACTTTATTATCCCCGTTGAATTCGCGGCAGGATCATTTGCAATTATTGAATGCACATGCGAATAATTATGCGCACACGCCAAAGAGGCATTTGCATCGTATTAACCCAGCGGCAGGTACAGACTACCGGCTGGAGATATTTTTAAAAGTTTCCCAAGCACTTCGACTGATGTTGTTTGCACAGCTGGTGGAAAATACAAAGCACACGTTAAGCGAATAATCGGGATAATTACGCTGCAGTTTGTGTATGTCTCCATGCAACTATCTCAGGTGGCATCAGCTATTTGCTGATTTACAGGTAAAAGCTGGTAATTCTAGTATTCCATGGAAACTGAGAGATACTTTACTCGTCGTAGAGCTTGATAACGATCTTAATGTAAAGTGATCTAGGGAGATAGCGAACTCGAGCTTCGGAGAAATCTGGTTTCAATTGATTCTGAAGTAGTTCCTCATAGCACCCCATAGACTCTATTTTTTTACGGATCCCTTGTAACCTTATGAAAACCCTCCTGGGATTGTTTTTTCTTCTCAAACTAATTTTTGTCTTCCGCAATAGATGGATTGAATTGGAGTTCGCAGTTGTTACTGGCTTTTCGTTCGATGTAAGTACTAATTGAACCTCCGGTTTTCGTGACTAACGACCGGCTCGTTTCTCTTCTCAAGAGGATCTAAAGTTTCCATTGCATACGAAGAGGTTTTCAGTCAGCTTCGCGAAGTCACACGTGAAAAAAGTGGGTTTCATAGAAAGTCGATGTGGCTACCGGGGAACGGGGTATAAATCGCGAAGTCTCTTGGTTTCGCAAAACTGCAAGTAACCCTGGCTTTCACTGAAGTGGGTAATTCTTCAAACGGGAAAAAGTGCAAGGAGCATCTTCGGAACATTGCTTCGGTTCATTTATGTCGCTTTTCCCTCTATTAAGTAACGTGTTTTCCTATTTGCTGTCTCGTAAATCACACCTCTCACTTCCGCGACGAAATAATATCCTATCGAATATACTCTCAGTCCATCATCAGAGCTTACGATAGTTATGTTTAAATGATTAATTCAAACTCTCCGGTAATTGATACCTAATAATAATCAATTGGTGATTAATATCGTTTATTCGTTCCAACATTCCTCTTCGGAACACTAATTGGACTCGTTTCCAAAATGCAATATTAACAATCGCATCGTTATGGTTTCATTTAATTATTGATTAGTTTGGTAGACACATACTGAAAATACACACTAGTATTTCGCGCACTGACGTGTTAATGAGTGTACAATTAAAATCAAGCTTTTCAAATTCCCTTCATAATTTAAAACCGTATTTCAACAATCAAAGAGAAGGATCGTGAAAAATTTGTAGCGAATTTTCAATCGGTTTTGAAATTTTCTCCAATCATCTCTCGAAGATAAGATCGTTCCTGGTTAAGAAATTCCAGGCTTTGAAGCTCGATTCGTGCTTCCACAAGGTGGAGGATCTCGAGGGCCTCGAATTTCGGGGCAGAACGACGATCGTAAGCCGCAGTTTTTCTCTGCTCGCGTAGTCCTTTGAAACGAGCGAACTCCACTGCAGAGTTTTCCTCGGGTTCAGTATCTGGCGACTATCCAAAAAGCCTACCCTTTGAAGCTTCCCTCCACCACCGTTCTTCTATCTTCCTCTTTCTATTTCCTCTTTCCGTTTCCCTATCTCACCCTTCGCACTTGATTTTTTTTTTAGCTTCCCGCCGCCCACGACATCGAGTGGTTGGATTTATATCCGAGCTGAAAGAATAGTCGTCTCATTTTACCCTCTGCTTGTTTGTCCTATCGTTACCACGAAAGTTTCACGATCGTGCCGACTCTCGTCTCTCGAACCTCGCTCCTGCAACGACTTCCGTTTCTTACGGTTGTGACTCGCATTTCTAATACAGCTGTCAGGATTCCTTTAGTGCTATTAGTATCTTTATAATAATGGTTGATCTCGCGGATAAAACTTTTTCTGAGAAATCCTTGGTTGGTGCATTGCAGGCTATGTCTTCACAAATAAGTTTGATTATACGCGTGACTATGCACTGAGGTATTTAATTTATTTCTTTTGAAATTTTAATTATTCAACGCCATACTCTGCTTTGTACATATCTTCCTTTTAAAATACACAGGCTAAATTCTATTTCTTATCGGTATCTGCTGTTAAACAGCTTCTTGGAGTGGATTAACTAAACGATTGAGGACCGACTCGATCTTGCCCAATATTACCATTTGAGTGAGCTCTATGGGAAGCCAAATACGTTCCTGTGAAACTGTATAAGACGCTTTTGCCTAATCGTGTGGTTTTCACTGTGTTCGCTGATACGGCAAGCGAATGGCTAGACGCAGCGTTTAATTAACCTTGCGGCCTGACTAATGTCTGTCGGATAGATTTACATGAGACGAAGGCCAGACTCTTCGAGACGCATCTCTCTAGTCTCTGTTCTTGGAGTATCTCTGGCACACTTATCTCTCTTCATCGTTCTCTTACGTCCGAATCAATATTGAATCTCGCAATCAGTTCGATGCTGTTGAATCTTCTCCGAAAATCTTCCATATCCTTGCTTCTTGCAGACTGTGATTCTGCCTCAAGTGGATCCAGGGTTTATGTTCCTCGATTCTCTGAGCCCTCGGTAGACCGTCCTCGATATAGTCAGAGTTTGCATCCGTAAATATTTGAGATCGCGTTTGCTCGTGGCATGAGATGCATGCTCATCGCCATTGTTGAATCAGCAGAATTTTTTAAACCCGCCTCGAGATCTGTGTTACCTAATAGACAAACGAAACTTGATGCAACTGCTACAATACCGCAGTAATTGGCACACGATGCTGTGCGTTAATATTTGCGTCGGAGCAGAGAACAGTACAGTATCGAAATATTTGATATCCATTCAGAAATTTATATATCCTGCTGTTGCGGATCGTACGTTCAAACATTGGAAAACAAAAGCTTCGTCGGAAATGGTTGATTCTGCTTTTTCGTGAAATATAAAATGTTCGAACCAGAGTTAAATAACCTCAGTTAGACGACAGGATATAAAGGTAATTTTCTAATTTTTCGAATTGTCGGCATCAAATTTCCGATTGTAATTACCATTTCACCGAACTGTTTTTCTATATAACTAGCCATTTCAATACTCGTCGAACGCACAGCTCGCGCTTCGCTTGCATTAGCGTGGGCGTGCAGAAAGTAGCATTTGCTCTTGAGAAAGCGCTGCAGATTATTTAAATTGGGCAAGCACTTGCCCGACAATTACGACTGCGGTCTCCTAATTGCATGCTCGATTGCACCCAACTGTCGAAAGCTGCTACCAGATTTCGGTCTAATTTTAAAGATTGCAGCCTGCTTCTACCTTTGGTAAAGCACAGTGGCTGATCGGTAGCCAACGCGTGGATAAATCATTCAGTACTGTTATTCTCTCAAATGGTAAAAAGATTCATTTACTTTCCAGCATATCTGGGTATTTATCTTTTATTACGTTCCATCGGGAAGTCTAAGGTATAATATTTGTATTTCTGTTCTGCTGTAAGCGAGTAAAGCTAATATAGAACGTTGAAAAACGCAATCTCTTAACAATAGTTTCCGTCGCTGATTTTTCGTTGTGCCGAAAGAAACTCGCAAATAAGAACTCGCCGTAGGCACTATGAAGGAAGGGCTACTTTCCGGATCTGTCGTTTTAGTAATAGTTCTCGGAGAACACTGATGAGTTTGCCCTGTAAGGTTTGAGTTGGACTCTCGTGAACTCTACTCGAAGCAAGATAGGTACACTCTATGGCTCCTTCCTTGCCAGACGCTAAGTTGGTCTTAACGAGAGATCCGTTTCATTCTCCATGTAAAGGGCTTCGTGGAACTATCCTGGTGGAACGTTCTGCAAATCCTTTGAGTAAAGACATTATCCTCAGACTTGACGGCATTGGAATATGCCCGAAACCACAAGTTATTAGTCGCTGACGGTAAGGTCATGGCTCAATCTATCCGAAACGAAGAATCTACGTAACCTGATGGAAGAATAAATGGTTATGAGATTTGAAAAACCCATTGTTCCTTAAAGCAATTCTTTAAGATTCGTAGAATTTCAATCAGCTACAGGATACAGAACCTAAATCGTACTTTTAACTGAATATTCGTTTCTTCAATCAATTCAACATTTGCGCGAGGTACTGACAAATTCCTCAGGATCAAAGCAATCGGATCAGTTATTATTTGGTCTTATATTTCAAAGAATCAAGATGTCGTCTGTAGTTCAATGCTTCTTCTCCGGCCTCATTCATCTTTTGAAGGGTGTTTTCACATTGCCGTTCCACTTTCTTCCCGACCTTTTCAGGTTTCCGCTTTTATCCAAAAGTTTACGAGCCGCGTTACTGAATCTTATGTACGTGTTTGCGAAACAGCTGGGTCAGTCTAATTACGACCGATTGGGATACAAATTTCAACATTGCTTCCGGGATATTGTTGAGTCTTTAGCAAGGCAATATCCTGGGAGCGGCAGCGCGATAAACGTAAGCGCGACACCAGCTAAAAAGCTCATCCCCGAAGACCGAGTTCACGCGGGATTCGGACGATCTTGTCATTGGCTTTCATAAAACGAGACCCTCTCATAATATGCTAATACGCCGCTAATAAAAATTCAGTAGTACGACAAGCGCGACTAGAGGATGAATTTTATGCTGTCGCGTGTAATCGTGAGTATGCGGCGATCCTGGCGTTTCGGGAATGCAAGAGGTGGCCTTGCCAACTGCTTAAAGAATCTTATGCCCGTCCGGGACATTCTTCGGTTTTATACTTCATCCTTTGGAATTTATACCCGAACTGACGTAAAAAGCGAAATTACTCCGCGTACTTCGTGAGTATCTAATTTATTCTCCTACTGGGAAGTTTCGTTTCATCTTCAAGTCAGTTTAGGACTCACTCGTATAGCAGTATTCTGCTGTATTGGAATAAGAAAAGGATATTACGAGATATGTATATTAAAGTCTTATATATGCTCTTTTAACGATCATATCTTCATATCGAGTCCCGCGTTAGGTCGACTGACGTTACTTGCGGAGATTTTTGGATAGAATAAGAGGTTTTTTCGCGAAGTAATTTCCCTCGGTATAATCTAGTCAGGAAACTTATTAATTCGAGCGTGGAGTGAGCGAGAGGGAGCAAACTCGATAAATGAGCAACGAGAGCATCGCATAAACGTAGTCGGAATTTTTAACGAGGTGTTCCCAACGAGCGTCGATGTCAATTAGCCGGCAAATGTCGCGCAGATTTCTCGGGACTCGGTCCCGAAATTGCAATTTCGTAAATTATCCTAAGGATGAGTAGCGGTAATGGCTCGACCCCGATCCGCGTCTGCCGTTTGGATTTCACAACAATATTCCGAAATAAACGAAAGAGAAACTCTCTCTCGGGCGGCGCCACATCGCACCAGCATTCCAGCAGGCTCTTCTCTCAGGAATGAACTCTGTGTCGCGGGATATTGCGGCCTGCCGTAGGTTGGAACTTGAACTATGTGTACTGCGAAGAAGCAGCAGTATCAATAGAGCAAGAAGAAGAAAAAGAAGAAGAAGAAGATGAAGAAGGAGAAGGAGAAAAAAAAGATGGTCAGATTGACACTAGAAGAAGGAAGAGTCGATGGGAGAAGAGCGACAGACGAGACATCGCGAAAGTGTGCCATCGAAAGGTCAACGTTTACTCGCACTTGAGAAGCGCGCACTGTCGGGAAGCGCTTCCTCCTTCTTTTAGCGAAATCAAACTCTCTTTGTGTTAGTCTCCGAGTTCGATCGTGACCATAGCGACAGCTGTGCGAAGCGTCCTTGCACTAGGAGTTTTAGGATAGTAGGGCAGAGTAATTTTAAGCTGTGTGCTTTGTTCAGAAATTTCCTCCTAAACTCAGTACTTCTGGCTAGAAGGTTACTTCATATTCTATTAATGATTATTGAATCAGCAGCCGTAGTAGCTGTAACTCACGGAAAAACTGATGCTTCTAGAATTACAGCGTCGTAAAGTGCACGTTTGCCTGATTTAATATTCAGGACGATCTTCGGATCATTCCAATGAGAATCGCGAAGTTCGCATTCAAGGAATCGTTTTTCTTCAATCATCGTCAATGTTCATTAGAACTTTATTTCTGTTCCACGCTTTCCTTCTCAAATAGCTTTAACTCGTGGCGTCAAACTTAGCAGAAGCTGATTTTCCAGCACGAGACCCAAGTTAGTCTTCGGCTTACCTCTCTACTTGTCGCGCGCTCGTTCGGCAAGCGTGCCTGGCAGGTCCCCTTTGTCCTGCCCCGGCAGAAAGTTGGCGCGCACGGTAGTTTGCAAGCTGGATGCTCAACTCTTCGAAGCCAAGTCGAAGGCGAACCATGCATTTTCTTGACTGGTGTGCCACGTTACAAAGAGAATTCGAGAGATAGGACGATAGACAAGCAGATAGGCGGCGAGGATCGGGTAAAAGGAAGCAAAGGTCTCTCGCAATTACCGTGCTCCCGACTTTGCCAGTGATCCACTAGTGAAAACCGGTCACGTATCCCTGGCTGGACACTCAATCGGCCGACTATCTTCCTGATACCTCTTTCTCTCTCTCCCTCTCTCTCTCTCGATCCTCTGTTCCCTTTGCCCTTCTGCCTCACCGTGGATTAGAGAGAAAGAGTCCATTAGAGTCTGCAGCTGCAGATCCACTCGAGCGAGATCGCGTTTGGCCATCGGCCAGAATCCGCGAGTAGCCTTCGCGGATATTCCGCCACCGATTTGTCCCTCTGTCTTGAACATCCAGGCATTAATAAAGGTTTGTCGATATCAAGCGCCAATCGGGCTCCTCGAATCTGGATTATTTGGCTGGATTTCTGTTTGGTACATTGCGGTTTGGCGTGCGCAACTCCAGTGGTGTCTGCCGCTTTCCACGTAGGATTATAGATTCAAGCTTTGAGGACACTCGCTGGCGGCTACGTTGAATATTCCTGCTTCTCGGACGCGCAAATAATCCATAAATTCTGTAACTAATATTTAATATCCAAACCATATACATACTAATATAAGACCAATCGTAACTTATTTCAAATATTGCTCTAAATTCTAATCTGTTCAAAGTGGAAATTGACCACTGTAATAGCTCTCCTCGGGGCAATACCAAAGCCGTACCAATCATTCTAGATTCCACCTAACGAGTCAATTAGAGTCAATTCTAACGATCAATACCAGGCATAACTTGGTATGATTCCATGTAACCAAATTACCACTTATGTGGCACTCGAAATCAATTAGCAACAAGGCAAGCGTAGAAGGTAATCGATTAGAGCGGCGCGATGCGTAATGAAATAATGGGGGGCACCAGCGGAGAAAGTTCAAAAATCGTGGTACGTGGGCGTTACTTAATATCGCACCATGGCGGCGAAGCCACGACCGCGAATTGCGCGAATCAACCCACGATTAGTCTAATTTCACGGAGCTGCCTTCTCTTCTCGCGAAAGTGCGACCGCGCTCGCGGTTGCCCCATTAAATTAAGCTAACACTTGGCTAAACAATTTCAATTATCCGAGCCCAGAAGAATGGCTGCCTTGGGCAAGTATGATCGACGGATTCACTAATGTTACTCTTGCCGAATTTCCATCGCTGTTAGGCACGCGTAATTCTAGAGCATCCGCGATGATAAAAGGTGTGAAATTGAGACCGGTGGGCTTCGCCTTTGCGCAAGGCTCGGTAAAATTGGATAATCGGTTTATTTCGCACGAAATAGAGTAGTATTAGCCGCGAAATAGAGTAGTATTATCATCGCGTGGATGTTGGTGAACGGTCTCTCTCTTCTTAAGAGACTCGATGTCTCTCTAGAACTTAATTAGCTCGAACCGACAATCAACTCAGCCGTAAGAAAATCGCTATGACGAAACACGGTAATGCGATACCTTTGCCACTCTGAGTTAGTTTCCTTGAGGCGAAGCGATTCGCTGTGACACTGCGACAAAAGGAAAAGGGAGAGAGATAAAGCGGTTTTTCGAGAAATAAGAACGCGTCTGTTTGGAATTTTACACTTCACTAGTCCCGCATTTAAAATCGAATTTGTAACATTTTTCCACTGGCTTGCCTAAGACCTCGACACCATTCGAAGTGTACTATTCTCTTGCATCAATGAACTGGATAATAGCGTTGGAAAATTGACCCCTCCAGTTCTGCAGGCTGAAAAAAAATACTAAATTTGACACACTTTATAAATTGATAGGAGTGAAAATATTTGTCGTACTCGTTTTCCATGGAACGAACGATGCGGCAAGCGAAATTGGTACGTTGATTAAACGTCAAAGTACTCAGTGCCAACGTGGAAAAGTTGTCAGAGCAAATGGCTTCTGCATAAAGTTTTCACCCGGTTCGTCAAGTAGTAAATAGCAGAAATTACTTGAGGCAGTACTTGGATAATATATTAGAGTAGCATATAATAACAACGGAGTATCAACTGATGCAAGAAATCCTCCGACAATAGTTAAATCCTAATTTATGTGCAAAGTTTGGTTAAAAAGCGTTTTCGGCGGATTTACGCAAGGCAGAGTCCGATTTCACTGCAAGATCTTTTTCCTTGAGGTGCGAAAACGATTACTGCAGAATCACTGTTTCTACGAGTGAGTTGTTTCCTCGAAAGAAGATAATCCCAGTTATTTTGACTGTTCTACTCCGCGTCTGGTTTCTTTCCTTAAAATTTATCATCTTCACCGCGTGCTACACTCGCTCTTTATCTTCTGTACACCACGCCGCAAAGTTTCTCGCGAAGATAAAAGCAAAGTTTTACGGATCTTCCGCTGGATATAGCTTCTTATGATATCGTGTCATCCGAAACATCCACTCGCAAATACGCAGCTTATTCTGATATCCGTTAATGCAACTTTAAAGACTTTTATCGCTATCTTTAATTATTTTCACCGCGTATTATCTCGTTACGCATTTGATTGAAAACGATGCACCCAAAGCCACAACACCTGAGAGGTATCTTCTTTCACAAACCTCCTGCACACTTTTACCTTTGTTGCATCCATGTTTCAGGTTTCCGCTGTAGTAAGCGCTTTCTTTCCGCCAGTATAGCATCTCGCGATATCGTAATATCCTCGTAACTCACGTCGGAAGAGAAAGAGTAAAGGGATTACGATGCACGCTACCCTGTGATGCATTCTCAGCCAATTCCTTTCGCAGGTGGCGGCAGGCCCCTCTCGCGAGACTCTGGGAAATAAGGCGTGCCATAAAATTAGCATTTTAATGGGCATCATGGCATTTCCGGACGGAAAGTCTGCGACAATCAGTGCCACGCATTCGCGTTTTGATATCATCATCATCACTGAACTATTGTGCTTTAGCTGATATCGACCAGAGAGTCTCGAGTCTCTTAACGGCCGAACACTTCCGGTCGTTGCTTCGCAGTGCAACGATCCGTGTGATTGCTTTATTGTGCAAGCCGCTCGCGGTTATTGAGATGTCGCCGCGAGAGAGTCGCATCTCTCATTCTCCCTCTCTTTTTGATTCCCTCGCCTTCTTTCGCGCGCGCGGATCACCGAGCAACTCTCGGGTCGCTTCGCAGCGAGCAATCCTTTACGTAATTGTCCCGATTGCCAGTTAAAAATAAACGACACGATCCTCTTGATTGGCAGTTCGCGATCCCTCGGTTAATACTGTTACACGATTATTATATAATAGTTTTCGAGTCAGAGAACTTTTGCTGAAAGGAATGGGAAGTTCGGCATTAGGTGTACTCTCTGTTTTGGTAGTTAAGGAACTTGTAATTAAATGGTGAACCAGTGGATATGGGTACATGGCCAAGTTGCGAGAAACTCGTTTTCTGGAAACATGGAATCGATATTGCTGCATCGCCGGATATTGTAAATTAGAAGTACTTGTAGGCTAGCCTCTATTTACGGTGGATAATTTTACTGTCACTCTCCAGTGGAAGTAGAGGTAAAATCCGGTAATTAAACAAGCAATATGCAACGACGATGTCAATTATTCAGAGTGACCAGTACCGAGTCAGTCAGAGGCTTTAATTGCCTCGGACCAACACAAGGTACCAATGTCACTTCGCAGAAGAGATTTTCTCTAGGCGATTAGGAAGTTGGTAGCCTGCAAGCATTGCTAATAGCAGTACAGGGCGCGCACTCGCGCGAACTCGCCACTACTTTTCTCTCTCTGGTTTCGCGTGCCTACTCGATAAGAATCGCGGGAATAATTCATTGTGGTAAAAATGGATGGAAACTACACGAGTGGGTAATACGCAATACGTTTCTTTCTTGTCCGGATGTCGGTATATCGGATGACGAGAGTTTCAGCTACAGAATAAATTCCATGGATGGGTGGGGTAATAGTGCTTCAGAGAGAGAGAGGGTGGTGGTAATGGAAACGTAGATTACAAAACGAGATGCACCCTCGAACATGTAGCGTTGATTTTCGTTTCGCGTGCTTCCTGAGGTCCTTCCAACCCCTTCACACCCCTACCAACCTCTTCCAACCCTTTCCAATTTCTCTTTTAAACATCCTTTGAACGTGACGTGGCTAATTACCCGCGCGATTATGACTGCTAGCCAAACTACTACCGGCTGAAAGGCGGTTCGCGAAAATGCGGTGAATTTCGCGGTTTTTGCGTTACCCCAACCGCACGAATGCACCCGTTCTCCATTCCGCTTGTTTATTCGGCCACTTTCGCACGGATACGTCCGCCATCACGCCCGGATATTCTTTTCAGTTGTGCTTCCATTGAAGCAGCCTTGCTTGCGGCGGCGCCGCAATGGGCTTTACTTGCGGCTTCTACGCTCTTACTTTCTGCGGGAAACTATTACTCCTACTGCTGAACCACCGCTGAGAGAATCGGTCAGACGAAATTTTTATTCTCACTGAACCTGCGATAGCTCTTTGTGACTTCAAAAGTTCGAATCTAAAGTCATTTTAACATTGGAGAAAATGTTCTCCCGCAAATCGAAAAGGATATTTCCCGTAAGTTTATTTTAAAACGGATGGAAATATTGTGAATTTGGTATTGGAAAGTTGAAAGGTTTACAGAGATTCAGTGAAAATTAATTTTCTGCTGGATTATCGGTTTGATGCGTTTGAATAAATCTCTCCACCAAAGCGTGACCAAAATTAAAGTTATTTGGTCGTCGGTCATTTTTTGAGTTGCGCTCATTTATCCGGAGGACTGAGCAATTAGTAGGATTACATAATAAAATCGCGAGCATCCCGTCTCCCAGAATTGCATCGTGGCAAATATTTCAACTGGAGTGCGGTACTGGTGTTTCATTTAACCGCTGTTATACAGTCTTCCGTGGATTTTGCATCCGTTTTTGCTCGACACATACAACCGTGATTTTAAAATAAATACTCGCACAGCGGAAAGCATCATCGAACTTTGGGCGTCGAGAAACTTTAATCGGCCCAACGTGTTTGTTTTACCGACTGGAGTTATTTGTTGGGCAAGCATCTTCATTGTTTTACGGAACATCCGAATAATTATGGAAACCTGTCGCTCTCAACGAAACTTTGGCACCGTCAAATGTAACCAATCAACAGAACCGTATCCGTGAATTTCGTTGGGATTTAACCGATCTCTGTATTTTCTCGTGATTGTCATTCATCGTTTATCGAAACGGTGAGAATCCCCACAATAGTGACGGATTGATTTATTTTGAAACGCACTGAATTCTGATTGGATTCATGAAGGGAAATATGGATCAGTGAATTTGGTATCGTGTTGAAAAGGTTTGTAATTCTATGGTTCGGGATTTGTAGTATTGATGATTGTATTATTGCAAATTTTACCGTGTTAGCGACAGAAATTTAATCAGGTTGCTTGTGGCATTATGAATATTGTAATGTTATTCAAAATACAAGAAGCTGTAATTTGTAATGCCCGTAATCAGTTTGATTTTGATTTAACTCTGGCGAGCAGATATAAACTCCTGTATTGTTTTTGAATACTGAAATTACTACAAGGTAAAAATGTCAGTTTCATTGATTACATCATCAACTATTTTATTAATAGCATAATACTAGGATTTTATTTCAGTGTACGTAATTAAGTGACCATGGTCGGAAAACGGTTTGAATTGATGAAGGGAGGATCGAATGTCCAAGCTGCGGATTATAAAATAGATTGAACGCAAGGGGAAAAGTAAAAAATTGGAGTTGGGGGATGAACGGTGCACGAAGAGAGAATGAACGAAGGAGTCTTAATTAACTCGCTTCACCGAAGGTTCCCGGTTCTTGGCCGTGTATCCACCACCTCCAGCATTCCGCTGGCCTCATAAATCCCTCTTATATCCAGGGCATCTTTCACGTGGTCCTCTTCCTCGCTCCCACCCGTTGTCGAGAGCTTTTACATGGATCCTCTAGCTTTCGGCTTACTCCAAAATCCATTAACAACCGTCCAAGTGTTATAACAGATCATTCCTGTCGCCCCAAACTACACCGTCCATCAATTTTCGCACTTGCAACTATGCAGTTTAATAATTCAGTTAATGAGAGAAGCAAATCGGCCAAGAATGAGAATTGAATAATTTAGAAGTTGAGATTAGAATGGAAATATTATTCAAAGAGAATGAAGAAAATTTCATTGAATATGAACTCCTTCCTTCTATCAAAAGAGGAATTAGTCGAAAGTGTAGTAGAGATACCGTCAATTTGGATTTTACTAAACGTAGGAAAATTTTCTAAAGTAACGACGACAGTTCGGGCTGAGCTTACCGAAAACAAAGAAATACGTAACAGAATGGGCGGGTCGCTCAGTTGCACGTGCATCGCGTGCCAAACCGAGAAAGAAACTTCGTTATGAGAAAGCCCGTTGCGCTACGACAGTCCTTGCTCACCGTACATCGAACGAGCACCATCGGAGAAGTCCTTGGAGTTCTTTTCTTTCACTTTATTTTCCTTTTTCCTTTTTCCTTTTCCTTTTTCTGGCTGCCCCACTCGACCACCACTCTCGGCGCCCAATGTTTCTCTCTCTCTCCCTCTTTCAAGCGGACCGAATCTCATTTCGAAGGAATTTGCATCGATCGCACACTGCTTGACTTTTTGCGCAAGCTTTTCACGAGGGTCGTGGCGAAAATGGAAAATTCACGCGCGAGTTTGCGCCATTAATTTCGCGATGACAGGTCCAGGTCCCCTCTCCTTCTGGATCCGCACTGCTGATGTTTTAACGATTTCGCAAATCGCGGCCGATTGCCAGGTTTAATCGACGGCTTGTGCTGTCGAATGTCCAAAGGGTTAATGTGGTTTGTTTGAATTTTTACTTCGAACTGCGATAGCAATT
The DNA here is from genome assembly GCA_963989405.1 of Trypoxylon attenuatum. Classification (NCBI taxonomy): domain Eukaryota; kingdom Metazoa; phylum Arthropoda; class Insecta; order Hymenoptera; family Crabronidae; genus Trypoxylon; species Trypoxylon attenuatum. Next base: position 7,648,552 of record OZ022494.1, read on the forward strand.
TTAAATGCGATTGGGGGAAGGATAAAGAGGGAAAGATTGAGATAGGGAGAGAGACGGGTTGCTGCGATATATTTCACAAGAAAGAACCAGCTGCTCCAGACACGCCGGAAGTTATGGGTTTAATCTGTAGTAAGCTCACCTGAATTTGTTGTTGCGCTGTTAATCACAGAGCTGGTTATGCCTTAAAGGGTCTCGCGGCCTCGTTTAATCTCTTACGAACTTAATACCTTATGAATAAGCTACCTTACGGTAGAATTCGGGTGAAGAAAAGGATAATTCCGGGTTCATCGGAAAAATGTGATTTTTGCCGAGGGATCAGTATCTGCATTATTGCTCCTGATATATCTTAAATAACACATGGAATTTTGAACACATCGTAAACTAAAGGATAATCGAAGAACAGGGGTCATTTTTTAGAACTTGCTTCAATTGAAATATTTAGAAATTTTACTGAGTCTTCTTCAATATTATTAAACTCTTTTCCTGCAGAGTAGCATAAAGTGCGTTCGGTTTTGCGAGCATCCTGACATGCTTTCATTGGCAGTATGCCGAGTTAAACGTTCCATGGATATCCCGCGGTAATTACCTGAACGGTATCCACGGCTAATCCATCGTTAGGCACAGGAGAGAGGGTCGTCGAGGCAGTTGTCTGTGGCATTCGCAGTTTCGATCTTGCCCCTCGTTCCACCGCCTCTCCCCTCGTTTGCCCTCTGCCCTGCTCAACATCCGGAGGTCGGAGGTTAATTTCATGGCGATAGGCTACGTTGAGGAGACATCCCACCAATTACTGGGGCATGAAGACTCTGCGTATACTGTTTGAAAACAGCAAAAACTAGGAACACTCTTAATTAATATCCGAATAATTGTCTTATTTATTAATACAAATTCCAATGTTTATTTTTAATAAGGACTACGATATTTAACAAGTGTCGCGATAACATAAAGAAATGTAAGCACAGATTGAAGAGAAAGTTTTGTAAAAACTGCGGTATATTGTAATATATTTTAAGAATAGTCTCGATAAGGGTGGTAACGGGCTAATATAAGCAGGAGAACGAAGTTTCCATGGTGCTTTGTTCGTCAGCCTGGCGGATGATTAAACACGCGCGGGCCACTGTAGAATCGCGATTGTTACTGAAATAATGAGGATGAAATATAAAAAGACAAATGGGAGGGAGCTCTTTCGGATGGAGGGCCGCCCGCCCGGCTATTGTTACTCGGGGTCCGAGAGACGGAAAGTTCTGCGAAGCGTTTGCGACTTTCTCGCTCTTTCAGTCAGCTTTTCTTGCTCGAGGAGCTACTTCCAGTTGCTTTACAACGTTGTAATTGTAGGATAGCAGTCTGGCGGGAACACGTGCTCCGAATGTCCCCGTCGGGGAAAAGGTTTTAGAATCCTTGCTCTCCCTTTAAGTGGAGTGTGCTACGCCTGCTTGCTTGGGTGGTTTAAATCAGTCGCAAGGATGACAGTGAAGCTAAGCAAAAATACAACTCAAGAAATGTCACTTTTCGTAATGTATTTTATTCCGAGACTCGTATTATTTTAAATGTCAGTCAAAAGTGAACTAACATTTTTTTACACAACATTAATATATACTGTTTATATACAGTAATGTGTATCGAATTTTTCAATAGTCTAATCTTTTGCACAAGAATCAATATATTATTTGTCTGAAGATATGTACATCGAATATCCATCTTCGTTGGTATCGGTTGCAAATATCAATTGCCAAAGGTCTGACTTTCATCCGATAGGAGCATCCCGTCGCAGTGTCTCTAATTCCCGAGTGGCCCGTGCCCCGCGTAAAACCTATCCATAATAAATTTCAAGACTTTACGCGGCATCGATTCCCCGCAAAAACCCTTCAGGCATCCAGCGAAAAGTGTCAGGAGGATCGATCGCAAAACTGGCAGCCCGTGGCCGGCCTTCGTCGTTGGAGACCCTGTCCTTGGGAAAAGGGAGCGGTGCGACGTGAAAAACGACGCTACCTGTCCCAATGGCCCACCCACACCCTAATCGATGGAGTTTTAGCCTGGTGTAACCAGTAACACGCGGACAAAGCGAGCCTTCCGACTAGAAGCGACAGAGCGATAGAGCCCGGCTGTAGATGATTCCGATTGATTTGGGACCGATCGATATATATCTGCCGCGTTGAGTGGACATTTTTTGCTGAATCGATGTTTCCCCTCCGGCGCCTTTATAGCCAGTCTATTTATTTCGCACAGTCTTCAAGATGAATGGCCTGCCCTTTTTGTTGGTTTGACGTACCTTGGGATTGGAGCTCATTCCACTTGGTGGCTTGGAATCGAATTTCTTGGTTCCCTATTCTCCACGCGTAACAGATACAAGCATGTGTGATTAATTCGACTGATGGAATTCGGTGACAGTGTATTACGAAGAAAAATTGTAATGATACTATTGCGAATTTAAATTCTTTTTGTTTTTTATCTGGATAGGCTGATATTTTTTCTTTCAATCGCTTTGTCGAGGTTTTTCAAAGCGAAATTGTACCAGTAGGTGCTTAAACTGCAATAGGCAGTGAGGCGGAAAGGAAAATAGAATGGTAAAGCGTGGAATGGAATCGGCGACGGCTGTGGGGTAAGAAAGTAGCATTTTTCAAGGGGTACAATGCCGAATTTACATTGTCACGACCGAGATAACGTTGGCGTAGAGGCGCCAAGGTGAAAAAGGAAGAGCGAACTGGTTTCATTCGTTAGTTTTGACCCGGCCCGTTTACTCAACGTCTGCCGGACTCTTTTGTTGCTGAGAAATGTCCGAGCATCCTTAATCCGGGCTCCAAACCTTCCCTCCGACTATCTTCGCGCTTCTTCGATCAGTCTTTTTACCTTCTTCCACTCTTCCACGAAACTTAGAGCCATTTTTTGCTCGACCCTCCAAACGATCTCTGATCCGATCTCCTGCCTTCGGTCGCTCCTGGGAGTTGATCTTGGCGAGAGGCCACTGTTTGATTTGATAATATCCCGGTGACGTCTAGTTTAGAGCTGTTGTAACTACTAAGTAGCCGTAATTTCACTCTTGATGAGAATGCTCCGGATGGTACTTGATGACGTAGTTCAGGCTAAGTTGTGCCACACACATACTTCGGAACTATGCTGCTCTGCATTACATCGGAAGCGGAGCCAACCGTTAAATTTCCGGCATTACTAGGACTTGGTCGGGGTTACGATTTATCCAAGACTTTCGCGGATTATGGGGGTTCTTGTGTGGAGACCAACAAGATTAGGCGTAAGCCCTGATTAGCTTCGGCATTACAAGATTGCCACGTGAAGTGTAAGCTAACGCCAACGTTATAACTGTTCCTTCTACGAATCTCAAGTGATTCAGATTACTACAATTGCTTCTCATCCACCTTGCGGAATATAATGGATAGAATAAAATGGATTTATTCATGCTTGGCATTTCTACCAAGATACTCTCTATAAAGGTACCATTAAGCCAGCCTTATTTCGCGTATTGGTTCTTAGAATTCTGAAAATACTATGCAAAATCAGTGCACAAATTGCAGTCTTGCCAAACGTTTCCTTAAGTAGGCCTCTCGAGCTCTATGGAGTATAGAGGCCTGCTTCGGATAACAGGTTCTATAGTGCTTCGGGATGCTCATATCGTAGTCCCCCAGATCCCATCGGGTCCATTCACGAGTGATCGAGCAGCCAGGGAGGTGTGTCGGACATTATTGTCCGTTAGACCAAATTATTCCTCTGGTATCCACCGGAGCGGTAGCGCGCGCTTCCTTCTATCGCATCGTATCCCTCGGATCGTGCTTCCGACCAGTAAGCCCGCAAGCTGGAAGCGTGTACCGTGTTGGCATTGTGTTAATATTTGAGGAAGCCACCTTGGCGTTGGCTCGCTCTCCTTGATGGATGACTCTCTACACTATTCCTCCTTCTCCCTCTTCCATTCACACATACATGGTCCAAGTTAATCACCCTTAAAACGAATGTACTCGACTTTCCCTGTCAACTAGATCTTTTGATATCTGTCTTCTTCTTGACAGTCTTGTGATATTCCGACCCTTAGCGAGACTTTGATAAATTCTTCTAGATATCTCAGGTGACGATTTGTCTTTCGCGGGTAGACGATACATTTTCATCTTCTTTGCAAGCTTCCACGCTGGCCATCGTGATGTACACTGTGCCCTACTGATGCTCGTTGGGTCACTCTTCGGTGGCATCAAGTCTGTTTGCGGACTTGTTACGTTAAGTGGATGATAGGCAGATGTGGTTGGCCGCGCGAAAAGTTGCGCCTGAGTACGTCGATCCTTCATTCGAGTGTCAATGTACTCGACGTGTTTACAAGCTCATTTGGTGTTTGGTTTATCGGACTACTTGTGGTTCTCTTGATGCAGGAGTCTACGCGTAGACAGTATAAACTCCTTCATTATATTATGCTCATTATCCTAGTTGGTTACATAAAACGAGAATACAGTTGCCGATTATTTATTCCCTCGTTATTCTTATTAATTCACAAAGCAAAGTGGGTCTAAGTTTCCACGGTTTTGCCGTGGTATTCTTGCTCCGAAAATCAAACCTGTTACCATGAGCGTATTTCCATATTTAGGATGGGGTCGTGGCTATCGCGAGCGGGGTTGGTCATTAGCGTATTAAGAATTCATTGCTTCCCGCGCGCTTGGTTCTAATTATTTCCAATATAACCGCAGGGCTTGGATTATATGAGCTCCTAGCGGGGATAAAAGTTCGGATAATTTTCTTGCGAGTATATTCTTTTCTCGGCTTACCGCGTGAGAATCATGGAGAAGAGCACGAACGTGGTTAGCTCTGGTAAAAACATTTGCTTAGAACATGTGCACGGGCAAATCCAAGCTGTGAATTTGAGCTGCCAGAGCTCTACCGTTACAAAATGTTGAGGCTATTAAGCTACCGCTGGCGCGATTTTATCGTGTCTTCTACAGTCTCTCGTACGGTCAATGCTGGTAATCACTGCTTTACTTGCCCCGCTCGTGAGCATTCGACTCAACCGTCGAAAATACAATGCTGTTCTTCTCTTCTTGGCCGAATTAATGTGGTTTTTAAGGGTTACAGCGTGGAATTGAGTATTTCAGGAACTGAAGTACTTGAGAGCGAATAGTTACTTTTACGAATAATCACTAACCGAAGTCAATAGGGGCTTAGGATTACTGAGGTTGTTAGAAGTTTTCTGTAATTTGGTTTTAAATGGTTCCTCATCTCTGACGATCCCCAATCTAGTCTTTTTTATTACGGTCAGCACTTCAGAGAAGTCTAATTATAATTCTATAAAATTTTAATCCGAATCCGTAGCATTAAGGGGAATTTAACCAAGGTATTTAAATTCTCAATTTTCTTGCCAGCCCCGCTTGAGGTCATACGTTCATTTATTCCGCGCGGATATTAAATGTCCTGCAGTCGGTGGTGTGTAGCAGGATGTAGTTTTTACACCATGGGAATGGCACTATGAGAAAATTATATATGTAAGTTGTGCAGAGACCAAAAGAGGTCTCTCACAAGGATCATCACATATCCAGTTTTAAATATTCTTTTTAGCCCAAGTTATCCGTGTGCTTGCGAAGCAGCTGCTCCAACGATGAGCTGCTTTGGGGTTCTTCAGAACCTCTAACGGCATTATTACCCCGCGCCAAGATTACAGCTGCGCTCTCATATTATTTGCTGCATTTCTTCGCCTCGTTTCGCGTCTTTGTACGCTTACGCGCTTTTTCTTTATGGCTCTATGCTCCATTCAGAGGCTCTTCTCTGCAGAGAACTCACTTTGTTGCCAGGGAAACTGTTTCTTGAGGGTAATATCCGGTAGCATCCTCCTTATCCGAATCCTAATTAAACTTACCGCACACTCGTCTGCTCTTCAGGGAATTTCCTTATTTTCGTTACCTCAACCATCGACAGCCGAGTCTTGAGAATCCTTAAAATGCGCTTCTTCGATCTCATTGCAAGGTGCAGTCGGGAAATTTATGATTTGGGGTTGCTGTAGGAAACAATTTGATGGTAAAAGAATTGTAACATTCACCCTGAAGATTGGTAACAAAGCTATTAATTTATTAATTACCGTCTAGCTAATAGAACCCTTGTTTTTTTGGTTCTTTTGAAGAATAAAGTGTGATATTTTTCTGCAACCGAGGCGTTTTCAAAAAATTGTGACTCTGTCGTTCGAGCCTTTGACCCTATTTACCCTTCGATAGTTTCTCTCGCCAGTTTACAACAGTTGTGCGAATTTCTCGTCATTTCTCCTTTTTCATCTCACTTGACAAAACCCTTTGGCCACGCTGAACCAGGGTTTTTCCGATTTTTAGACGATCCACTCGATGCGGATTGTTATTCGAAACTATATTTATTTTTTTCCCCTTTGATCAGCGGACTTTGCAGGAAGAGGCAGTAGCAGAAGAGAATAAAATACCTCTGAGAGAAGTGAGAGGATGCCAGCCGCAACGCGACGCCCGGTTTCAAAGTTATCACCGGTGTTGCAGCGCTCTGTTTTATGAAATTAACGACGTTAAGGCCGTTTTTGTTGCGAGGAACACGCTGCCATGCCGCTTCTGTATTCATTTAGCGAAATGACGTCTTTTTTTTCAGCTGCACCACGGACCTCTCGACTTTTTCTAAACTTCTCTCTGGCGTTGCGAATTCTCTCTTCTGTTATCCCTCCGTTAGGCTGGTGTTTCTTTCTACGCGAGATGCTTTTTCTTTCTTTCCATTGTTCTCCTGTTTTGTTTCTAATTTTTCGATACTTTTTTAATGCAAGCTTCTTCTCGCGTCGACGAAGCCTCTCTCGATTAGTAAGTTTAACATGGCTAAGGGACAATGATACTCGAGGTTCAAAGTGGCATTTACCCGATTATTTAATTTTTTTTGAGAGTGTACCATAGAAATCACACCCTTGAAGGAATTCAAAATCTCATTTTTTGTTAACGCTTAATATGAATACGGAGTTTTTTATTCAGTTCGTTTATGATAATAGAGGAAAAGAAGTTCTGCTGGTTCAAATTGAGTCTCGTGCTCTATCCCCAATAGCAATCTTTTCCACCATAGATTCCTTCCTGTTTCGCTTATATATTTTGTCAAACGCACAACCCACAGTGACTGTAGTCCGATGTCGCCACTGCGATAGATATTTGGTAGACAATTTTTCGGGAATTTCACGGTACGAGCGGGATTTCGAGAGGCATTTTCAGGCTTAGAAGAGCACACTTCGCATTCATAGTCACCAGACCATAGGAATCGACGCGAGTAACACACAGCTTCCGATCTGCAAAACTTTCTTGGCTAGTTGCTTTCGAACTCGAAGACACCGTGAGAGATTGCCTGTCGCTATAGAAAACGAAAGCCAGTGAATAGTGAACGGAAGTCGATCGTCCGTGTGGATCGGAAGCTACAGACTGTTCTCACGTCCTAAGCACCGTGACGCTCTCGTTCTCGTACTCGTTCTCGTCGAATATTTCTCCGCTCGTTACGTGCTCTTTCGCCCCGTTGTTCTGCGAATGTGAATGTGCACTCGAACGCAATTTTGTCCTTTTTCGTCAACCTCTCAGAAAAACTGGCCATTTTCAGAACAAATGGCAAATGTCAGTGCGTACGAAGAATACCAAATGAATTTCTAATGCGTATATACCGCACACTTTGTTGATACACTGTCAATTACAGGGTAACGTGAGTTTATTGCTCTTCGTATACCACGATCTTGTAATTACACAGTCGACGTGGTTAAGACAACGTTACTGATAGAGACCAGTTATCCTACTGTTATATCAAACCACGTAAAAAATGTGTTCGCAAAAAGTTCAGAGGCAATTATTCGAAACTCTATAGAGTAACTATATATCCAAATATTCTCGCTTCTGGCCAATTGAAATCGCCAAACTTATCTGGCCGGAAAGAAAGAGCCGTGGAAGAGCGAAATCTAGTTGAGGTGACTCTCCTCTTCGAGGCGCGGTCTAATTAGCGGGTTAAATCGCCTGGCGCTCGATGGCGCACTCCACCATTCGTGCACGCAACCCCTGGCAAATGGGTCACCGATTAAACGAGTGCTAACGGAAAGAGTGAAACAGAGACCGAGAGATGCACTGGATTTCCCGCATCACTGTACTTCCTGGTGTGTGCAGGTCGCGTGTTCACGCAATTTATTAATGTGCTTTTAGTCTGACAGGCTTGAAAAGGGAGAGAGCGAGAGGGAAATGCAGGATGACCAGGGTGCGGCCATGCTTATCCTCGATCTCGATTCACCGGGCACAATTGACAGCGACGACGGTCTCCGATCAATTAAACTCGACGGAAAATGTGAGCTGTTCGCGTGCAAACTCTCATTATCCGCGACACATTATTTCGCGGTATTTTGTCAGACTAGAATACCTAACTACCGCTGTTTTGATGACGAATGTTCGTGCTAATCTCCCTTCGGTCGAGTTGGCTCGGCGCGCCTCTAATAAAACAGTGCTTTCTCGCGGTGGACTTCACTGCCCGGTTACACCCTGTGGCGTGCACTTTCTCATATAGCGAGGTTGCCTCGAAAGGAACTGTGCCTATCATTCAACCCTATTCCTCTAGAGCCACTGAAATTAAATTTCAATTAGCCAGGCTACTCCCCCGACCTATACCTACACGTATACATCTACGGGTGGATTTATTTTTCTTCAACTTGAAAATTCTCTGTAGACAAGTTTGTCGTGGATTCCTTTGGCGCTACGAGCAAAAAGGGATGAACTCGCGGAAATGTCGGACGCTGTCCAAAACTTGCAGATTCTCTTGCAGCAAGTAACTTGTTATTCGAGTTCTGAAGAAATTAGTGGCGGGAGCTTATTTCTTGTGGAAAGCTGGAATTCTGAAATTTGCAGTGGAATTGCTTACTTAGAATTCCATTGGATTGTAGATATGTAGATATAGGAAGCTGCATTGGGGTAAATAGCTTTTTTGTGATTCGTTAAAAGGGTGCAATTTTATTAGTCGTATTCTTTACTCCGTAGAATTACCGCGCGACGAGGTCAAAATCTTCTTGGAAAAAGGAGATTCCGTTAACGAAATTCGCTCGCTTACCTCTAGAACCTTTTGTTGAGATGCTTAGTGTACTTATTCGCGAGGTGATTTACAGCCTTGAGGCGAATCCGTGCGACACACAGCCAACCTAATTTCAATTGTGTCGACAGTTTGCGCACGGCGCAACAACGGGCTCAACAACTCTGCAGGTTGGTGCACTCAGGTTCGCATTGAGGAACATTTAGCCGCATAATTGAACCCTTAACTGTATAGTTAAGCCCAGATGAGAATATTGCATTGTCTTCGTTTAATGAGACGGTAGTTCTACATGATTCTTAATCACCAGTAGGTACGGATCTCTTTAATTATTAATTTTTTCTCTTATATTTATCACAATACTGAACTGTTTCCATTTGAGACACAATGCGTATATTACTGTTTTTCACAAGAAAAAACCAGTTGCATCACATAAAGATGTACAATACTTTGCACAGGTGTTAACACGATAGGACAGTTGCCAACACCTAGAGCTTACAATATTCCCTGTAATTATCTGATTACTCAACAAACAATTACGCGATCTTTCACCATCCTCGTTCCAACAGGGACTCGCGAAATCAGATTTCCTTAGGACGATGTATGGAAAATTTCGTATCACTAAAGGACAGTGACCGTGAGTTCCTCGTTGGCTAGACAAAATTTTGAGGTCGTCGGTAGGTGTACATATATCGCGAATACGTGTCTGGATAAGCGATATCATTCGCACCGTTGGCTCGCGAATCCACGCGTTGCCCCTGGGCCTTTGTGCCTTGGACAAAAGGATCCCTCGATGGCGAAAGGTTACCATTGAAGGAGCATGTGGTTGCATCAGCACAAACTGACTCTCTTTGTAGAGACATTCGAGCGAAAGGAGAATTCACCACGCGAGGGTTACTTTCCAATGAATCTCGGGATTTAGAGAACAATTATGATCGTACGAGTTGAAACACTGTTCCCGAGTATCCATTGAAATGGAGTGAAGCTCGTAATTCATTTGTTTTATCCGCCGACAAATCTACTGTTTAATCCATTCTATTTGTTATTTATATGAGTTATTTATTTATTTTTTTTATTCATGGATCAGAAAATGTTGATTACACAGATATAAATTTCTTACCGGATTGAAATGAGTTGTATAAATGTTGTGAAACGTTGAGAATTCCAAGGCTAATTTTTCCTTTGTCGTTTAACGAGCCGAAAGGAATATTTTGCAATTTTGTCGTTCGATTCACCTCAATTTTCCAGATTTTCGTTGCAATGCAGTCCTCGCGACTGTACCCGAGACCTCCCAGATCGCAAGCCAGCCTTTCCAATTAACATTTAACGTCACTAGGAGCGAGTTTCAGGCATTCGACGTTCCGTCTTCCTTTCGTGGACGCTCTTGCTAAATTACTTTTTAAGCGTACAGGAACATTAAGGAGCGATGACGCGATGCCACATCGCTTGATGCCTGTTGTCCTCGTTCGTTTAGCTACCTTCCTATATTGTCCACTCTACTAGCGTGCATTTCCAAGGCATTCTGGTTTAGACTACTTTCCCCGACTGTCAACTTAATCGAGCTAGGGTTCGAGAGGCCTCCAATATCTGGCTGCTTTCCTTTTGCTGCAACATTACCCTGATCTTTTGTTAGTAGTTCGTAACATCCATTTACAATAGACAAACAAATGTAAACGTTGATCCAGTATAGTATCCAGGAAAACATTGACACTGCCGTGGAAACCTGAATCTTCCTGTTTCTCTTTGACCTTTATCGACACTTCCGAGAAGCCTTCGTAATACTGATCTATACTTTCTTCCTTGAAAGTTATGATGTAAATCGTATCCATTCTGAAGAAAAGCACACTATTGTTTACGCATGTTGCATCGCGATTGATCCAACTATGTAGATAGTTATTCTCCGTGGGCGATTTAGAAAAGGCTGCGAATAACATTTCGGCTGGCAAAGGGTCAGGTTAGTCTTCGGAATGGGAGAATGCCAGGCTGATCTCGCTGATGGGTTGGGAATTGCTAAACACCCGGATGCTCGGGGTAACGCGTTGCAAGGAACGCGCGGCTATCGGCCTCGTTCCCGTCAACATTGCAGCCTGATGTCTTACGCTTCGCTTCGTCACATCAAGGTGCGTTTACGTGGGGCTTAAAACAAACCGCGATCTGGTGGGCACTTGTATCGGAATTCCCTAGCGTGATTACAGAGAAAGAGACAGAAAAGTGGAATCTGTTTATCGCTGGAGTTCCTTTAAGCAATCAGCCAATCTTTTCCGAATTCCCTCTTGTCAAAGTAGGATCAGAAGGAAAGTATACACGAGCGGATAGTTTTTTGGAGATCTTGAATTCCCTTCGCAAATCTTCTTCTTGAAATTCCTGCTTTTATAGGAAAGAAGATAAAATAGGTACAAGCGGGTGAGTGGTGAAATGAAGAGTTTAATAAAAAAATTAAGAGTCTGGATATTTACGTCCTAATGCCGCTGAGAGATCCTTGAACCTTTCCAAGATGAAAAGTATGCGTGAAAGGACAAATAATTGGACAGATGAAATCCTGACATGACTGTCGTAATTTCAATTTTAATCTAATGCACTTTTCAAGAGCAGTCTCTGTTAAAGCGATTTTTAATAATGAAGATTTTCCACGTTGGCGGTGTGCACCTTTATTACATTAGCTATATAAGTGAGCGATCATTTCTGGCGGAAGATCTATTCACGGCGTAATCGTGGCTCTACGTGGCTTGTAATGAAGTAATAAGTAATAACTAGCAGTATGTACTTGTGACAAGCAACTGGGAAAAACATGTTTCAAGTTTAATAGTCCGGGAAATTTAATCCAAGTAGCTGAGACACCTTCCGCATGGCTTCCGACTCTCCTAGAATGCTCACAATTGTTCTTTGGAATGAGATTTACCGTGTCGCGTATACAGCTTCAACTGAAGACTAAACTTGACTAGAAGAATCTCGATAATAGATTGCTCACTAGAAAATTTAAATTCAAATTGAATTTCTCACTGCATAACTGTCTCTAAATTAATATAATGGACCTTTTTTTTTTGCTTTATAACTGCAACTTTAGTTCCAGTATTCCATTCGTGTCGCAATATTCAAAGTGAAACGTATTGGCGACGATAAAATAAGACTGGAACACTTGAGTTTGCAGAGAAAGTAATCCGAATGATTTATTGATCCTACGAGGTAAAAGCACGAGCGATTAGTCAATTGAGAGAGGGCAGAAGGAAAATGGAGAAAGGAAAAGGAGAGGAGTAACAGTGGGAGTTGGTACATCCGTCTATGGTAATTTTGGTGATGCATTCTTCGTGATAGAGAGGCTTCCAATGCACCGACCACGGGTTTCAGCCGCATTGTGTGCGTTGCAAGGACGCTAGTATATAGGCGCGAGACACGTGCAAACTCTAAATTATACAGGACGACTCACGATTCTTGGTATTCATTCGCAATTATTAATTCGTCATATTTCACTTCTTCGCATGCGTCAAAAGATTATCTTAACTCACTAACAGAATAATTTAAACAGAAAAATGAAATGTATGAAATTTCTTTATCAATAAATATATTAAGATGGGATACACGATAAGACATATAATAAATCAGTTTACACTTAATTCATGTGCTAATATATTACAGATAGTAATGGTAAATCAATATTTCACTGCAAGATAGTATTTTACTACACTTTTAAGATTTTTGAGGTACAGGTGTATTTCCGTTAAAAATAATGAGCTGCTTCGATGATGCATGCTGCACTTTAAATAGGCAATTTTGAGGCATCCTGTATAAGCCGCGCACAATGCAGACTCCCGCTTGTGAAAGTCCGCATTCCTAGACGGTGGGTGTATTGTCATCGTTTGCGCAAGGTCATCCAGCGTGTCAGCCTCTTCTCCAGATGAATTTTCCTTGTATCAATTCGATGATTACAATGTCTGCCATTCAGCAGATATGTAGTCATTAATTATTGTTTCACCCGAGATGTACCTACAATCTTCTGTGATTCACTGGGGAACACGCATTTGCATCTTTGAAGACTCACCTATGTTTCTTTCGTTTTGTTCATTCCAACAGACTCGACAATTACGTGTAGCAACCAGTGAATTTTACCCAAGAGTGTAGCATTTCAATTATTCATCACTCTTGAATCCATTTTCGTAGTGAATACTATGTTGTTACCTGCTCTACTTTCTCTTACAAACTGTTACATGTAATAGTCAATCTGAATTTTCTTGTTGTTTTAACGATTGGAGAACTCGAGCGAAGAATTCCGCTTGAAAACATTGACATGCTATTCGTAAGATATCGATCTTTCAGTTGCACAAACTATGTACATAGTTCCGCAAGCAGATTAGTTATTAATTGGAATTACTTCGAATGTAGTTCTGCTGGATAGCTAATCGGTTGACTTGGGCTCTATCGATGTTATTAGCTCTAATCGGGAAAAACATGTTATATTCACTGATGATATTACTTCGTCGTAACCACCAACGTTTGCTCAGCCGGTGCGTCGCATCGCCCTCGAAGCGAGTTTCTTGCTCCTCGAGGAACCGATTCTACCGGCATCTTCCCTGTTGCATTACATTACCGTCCGTACTACTTACACACATACCCTTTGCCTAGTATGTCAGCATGCGAATATTCCAGTATGCGTATCTTTTCCGTGCTCGAATAACCTTAGGCTGTAATCTCGTTTAGACTCGTTCTCCAAGCAACAGAATATGTACCGCTGTTATAGCCTCTAAATGCGTGCTTCTCGTTAAGATTATGAATTTATAAATTATTTTTAATAGTTCCTGGCTCACATTAAGAAAGCGTCGTTTAAATATATCGTTTAATTATTGTTATATTTTACGTGCAACGTGATACAGATATTTACATACACGCAACATGTATTATTTCTCGAGAGTCTATTTTAGGCATTAAGGTTGGCAATTATAAAAATATACAGTTATGTGGATAAATGCTATTGGAATTTATCTCACAAGAATTTCTTTTTGGTTTCAGGGTTTGATGCAGCAGTCAGCCAGAACTCTCAAGGTTCGTGAACAAGAAGCAGAAGCGTGGCGCGTTTTAAGCCTAGGTAAGGGGTGGTTATTCCTCGCGAACGCGTTAACGAGAAAGAAATCCATGAAAAGGAAGAAAAAACTAGCGAATAAAGGCAAGGAGCAGCGCGGTGAACGAGTAGGCTGGATTGGAAGTGGAGAAGGGAGGAGAGGGGCATAGGGATAGGCAGGGCAGTTAGGAAGTTTGTGGGGCTGGTTTTTCTGCGATTCCGTGGGGAGAAGCGGCAAGCGGACCTCGGTTATAGCGCTCCTCCCAGTAATCCTACTTAGGAAGTTGGGGTAATGCCACTGCTATGAATAACGGTCGGATTACCAGGCAAAAGTCCGCTGCTCGATCTCTTCTCTCTCGGGCCTGACTCGGAACTTTTCGATCTTCCTATCGCTCTCTACTATTTGACTTTCGCCTTTCCGACTACTTTCAACGCGATAAATGCAATCACTGATCGCTGCTGACTCTCAAAGCTCTCGTATAATCCCGATGAAAACGAGGGTACGATTGTTCGTGGTTCTGTTTATGCTTTCCACTTTGGCCTCACAATTTTCAACTTTTAACACGTTCACTCCGCTTAGTACGTATATATTGAAAATAAACGCTAGACGGTACAGCTTGCATAATTATTGGGAATTTAGTAGCAATTTTCTCGTTGCATCTCGAATCGAAAAATAACATTCAATTATGCTATCCTGTTACGAGACATGTTTAAGAATCGGGTTAGAAATACAACCGTAGTTAAGATTCGCGAAGCATGCCTGTCTACTTTATGAGACTGTTCTCCAATGCTAACAGCGTCTTTTAAAGATTAACTGCAACGTTTATTGCCTGGGATTATCAGCTGCTCGCTCAGTTGCTATAACAATTTTATTATACATATAATCCAATGCGAAATACGAAAGAGGCGGAAGAAAAGTTTCGATTAAAATTGATTCAATCGTGGTGATAGTTTAACCCGAGTCACTCGGAACAAAGTTCTTTGGCTTGACGATAGTAAATCGATGTTGCTTCCGTCCCATTAAGAGCAACAGAGTCTTAACACAATATTAGCTCGAGCACAATCTCGTGTAACGCGATCCTATTACGTCGGCGACTTAGTAATTGGATATTTCACAAGTATCACAAGATTTCCCATTTTATCGTGCAACCTGACCATCCAACGCTGCTTTATCTCTGTCATTCGTGGTCGGTTTTTCGGACTTTCAGGTTGTTAATGTACAATCGTTCATTGACTACAATCTTGTAACACGTTACATTTATGAATCGAAAAAGCTTTTCTGTGTTGAGAATTATCTCGTATTGTTTCTTGCTATATTGGCTTCTCGTTAATGGATGAAGTTGGTTATATGTAGTTGGAATATCACCTGAAATAAAGAAATTTGATTATTTTGACTGTCAGATTCTGGATCTTTCTATTCTAGGTCCTGCTGAATACATGTTACAGTGGCATTTTACTCTCTCCGTATAATTTGACAATTTCCTCCTTATTTTTGCTTACGTTGCTAAACATACATTAATTCCCGGCTGCGTTGCATTTTTGCATTGGATTTTTATTCACGTTTAAAATCCGCTGCTGGAAAGACTGAAATTAATAACTGTAATTCGTCCAAGCCTGTGGAATCTCGCGTTCCAAATCTGTTTTCGCTTCCGCGGATATGCGTGGGGAATTCCGAGGTCTCTATTTTTTCGATTTTCTTTTCCTAGAAATATTCATTTTTGCGCACAAACAGCAGTGTATCTCTTTCGTTTTTAGTTGCTCTAATTAGTTTTCTTTATCAATAAATGTCATTTGATGGCTAATCCTCTATCTGCACCAACATTAAAAAAGTGAAATAAACTGTATTAAACAGTATTAAACAGTAATTCAGAAATATTCAATTATCCTTCGCGAGCAGCGGAATCTCTCCGTTTTTACAGATATTCATTCCATTAGCAGTATCGTTTCACATTTAAGAAATTAATTACGCAAAGATGGCACATGAATTGCGTATTTCCGTCGAGGATTAATCAATGACGAAAACCGAGGGGATTGCGTAATTACGTGTCCGGGTTCGCGGAAGAACGCTTTTCCAGGGTTGGTTGCGATGGGAACGCGAGATTAATATCCATAATCTACGTAATCGTCTGAAAACTTCTGTGGATAGAAGACGACCCGTTTCACTAACAAGTGCTCTCTAAAATTGTTGCTTTTTGCAGGACTCAGCTCAGAGTACCTTTGTTCCATTTAATAATCCTCAAAGTACCATTGATTTTACAATGTTTCATTTTGGTTTTACCATAATACTACAGAAATAACCGTTAATATTGTATCTGTTAGTAACGATGGGCACATATTACACACTCGGCTCACACAAAATACATTTCACTATTGATCAGGGAATTTTGCTACTTTGCCGTCTGTTAGCTACGGCTTCTCATAAATATCATCCAGACACAATGGATCTTCCTCTTTGCGCGTGGACTGTTTGCCTGGAAATTCTAGAGTTTGAAAATGCTTCAAAGCAGAGTTGTTAGTATGATTAAATGCGTATATGTCACTTTTGTTTACCGAGCAGGATATTTTCGGTGCGAATACCGTGTCTCGCTCGCATCGTTAAACATATTTTTTCCGACCGAAAATGGACTCACGTGTAGATAGCATGTGTTTTTTGCGCGTAGTAATTTAGAGCGATTTGATATAATCCGCAGAGACTGGTGTGTCGAAAAAAGATTTTTCTAGTTACTATTACTTTCTACTACCTTGAAAAATAGTATTCCGAATTCTACACAGTTTGTATGATGGCTCGAGATAGAAGAATTTTTCTCGATCAAGAAAAATCGTTCGACTTCATTTGAATCTTATCAATGCAAGCTACCAGCACTTTTACACTATTTTTCTCGAATCCTGAAGTAAACAGTCCGACGTTTCAGTTTGTCGAAGAGCTTTGAAGCTCGGTCTTGCAAACACATAAGGAAAAATGATCCCGAGTCTAGGTTGCAAGAGTTCTCGCAGCATCAGCATTTTACTGAAATTCAGATGAAAGTGTTTTCATCTCGCAATAATGTATTCGCGGTGAGCGAATCGTTCGCTGACAGCCATTTGCGGAGTCTGATAGCTAGAGAAGGGTTGCCGTGAAGTGGCAGAGAGGGCTGCCAGCAAGAGCAGAAATGTTGCCGAGGAGGAAAGGTTCAGGGGTGAATCGCTTTTCAATAATCACAGGCCAGATATCTGTCGAGTTAAGGATCTTCAGGAAGGAGGGGAGTTGGGACGGTAAGTTTTTGCGGGCGACTGGTTTGTATCATCAAAGGAAGCAATTTCGCTTGCAGATTTTCCTTTTGCATATTTGTGCCCACCGGGTTAAACCTTGAGAAGCGTTCGATAATATCGATAACGTTATTACAATGGTAGCGGTTTTATTGGAAGCCTGCTGCCTATTGTCTTCTGTGCCGTGCCATATTGCCTAGAATCGGTTGAGGACTGTTTTACCCTCTCTTCGTTTGTATTGAGACGGTGCTTTGGTATTTTAATGCAGATTTAGCTAACAGTGTTGAGGTTTCCCAAATATTACCCCGCTTTCAATCGATCAAGGGGTTAATTCTATCGTATTTATTGAAGCATAGTTTTGAATAAGTTTCGCTAATTGAATTTTTATAATATCTACATTTATACGTTGCCAGGGAAACTCTCTTTGATTCTCTTCTATGCTCTTCATTTCCCGAATCAAAAAAAGACATTTCAGCGAGAACAGAAATAGAATCGCTGCGACTGCTTTTTGAAATTGCGTTTACACTTTTCGCTCGATACCGAGATCGCGGATAAAGCGGATTCATTTGCGGCTGAACGGATTCAGGTTTTGCGACAGCTCGCACTTTCTGATTGATTGAAACCTCATCCAGGGATACCTTTGATTTTGGTATCGTCGTAAATTCCAAACCTTTCAACTATATTCTCGTCTCACACCTTATCTTCTTTCAAACACGTATTCTACGCGTCTTACTGTAATAAAGTTAGGATTAATTTACAATTCAAATTCAGTGTCTATATTTAGTCGTTTGCTACAAAAACTCAGTCTGATATCAACATTTCAGTAGTTTGTTGAATTAATCTGATCAGAGCATAAGAACCGACTAATTACTAGGTTAATATAAGTCCGTTAACATTGGATCATACAAACATTGAACATATGTTCCGATTATTAACAGCATGGTGAATCGCTATTCGAGCTCAATGTTATTAGTATTGTAACAAAGCTAGATCGTCGTTTTACGATCGAGTGCTGTTTTTACAGCCGCTGCGATTGCCGTTTTAAACAGACACTTAATCATACGTAACGACCCACTAATGACGGTACATCCACTTTCCCCAGTGATACGAGCTCACTATTTTAATACCCTTTATGGTTCATCCTTTTTACTCGGTTGCTTTAACACTCGAGCCAGTAATTGTCACTTTAATGGACTATCATCAATTTGTGGTTTATTTCGTCAGCCACGTGATCTATTTTTACCTACGGTTTTCCGGATGCGATTCTTTTACTGGCTCGGAAAATCTGGAAAAATGTTTAAAGTCGTGTTTCTGTATTCAAGGTAGTTCTGGCGGTGTTTTCGCAGCATAAGCACAGCGAAAAACCTTGTTATTCCTATAATTTGCAGTTGGCACCGGGCCACGCGTATCACTCTTGCTGCCTGAATTCTCCAGCGCCAGGTGCAGTTCCGTGTAAATGTTGTTATAGTGCCAGAATATTAAAAGATTTCGTTAAATTAAATAAATTACGAGTTGGAGTGGAAACATTTTTCGAAGCTTTATTTAATAAAACTTATTTTATGCACAGTATGTAGCACACGCTAAAGGTAAGTCCTCTAAATTCTAATCCTATCTGAAACAATAATTTAATGTACATAATGACTGAAACCGAGTTTCGAAGAACCATTACCAATCGCTTAAATAAATGCAAAGAATTTGAAAAGTCGGAAATAATTGCGGGTATTACATGGTATCCGGGAAAATCGAACTCCACGAGTGCGATTCCGGATGTTTAATTTCCAAAAGGAAATTGACGTTTCTCTTGTTAGTTACTCTGTGAATTTCTCCTATCGATTCTGTCATTCGATGACGACCGCGCTTGTGCACCTGACCATTCTAGTTGGTAACCAGATTCCATTTGCGCAAAGAGAAACCGGCTGCGCTGAATGAGCATTGCGGTTGTCGCCTTATTTAACTCGCATGTCGATGCGTGAACTGGTACATCTGATCTGTCGCAATGCACCCATCCACATTTTCTCCCGATATCGGTCTAATTTATCGCAACTATAAATAATCTCATTAACAATTGTCGCTCGATGAATCTCAGTTTTGCGCATCTTCCATCAAACAGCAACGAAATAAATTACTTATTCACATGATTCCAGTCAAAATATTTCATTTTATTTTCTTCAAGAATTATTTAGGGCTCGAGGTCTGGTATTCGTCGAAGGTTTCCTGGATCTTGGATTAAATGATGCGATAACCGATTAAAATAGTAACTGCATCAAGCAATTGAATAATTTCACGAGACAGACCGGTTCGATAATTCTGTTATCTAAATTGTTTATCTCTCAGCCGTCAGGTTGATTAAAATTCGATACGTAACTGGCTCTGGTCGAATGTCTTATCCAATTTTAAGATGCTCCGCTAGCTCTCTGATCGATCGCATCTTTCAGTGCCAACACCGTTTGAATGTTTAATTTTTTCGCGATAATGCCTTTCTGCCACTTGAAATCTCCTCGTGGAAAATTAGACAGTTAAATATACTGACAACGAGAATAATCAACCACTAAATAGTTAGTTGAAATAATTGTGAATAACATAAATATAAAAGAAGTCATAGATAGTAATTGAATCTCATATTTGTGTTACGAGTGTCCTATGCAAGCGAATGCTTCAGGAGTGCAAACTTAACTTTTCGATTCTTAGAGCTGTGACTAGTTCGCCGGAGATCGTGGTGGAATGACTCGAAGAGAGTGGAGTGGAGAGGGCTTGGGTGGAGCACGAGGTCGCACAGGAGAAGGTCGCGATCTAGATCTTGACTTTTGCGAAACCAGTTTGCGAGGCCACGAAGGTGCTCGTTGCAACACTCAGAGGATACTGACCCTCGAGTGCTCGAATGCTCGAGCTGCGAGCCCACGATCCGCCGAAGGTCAAGGCACCGTATTACGCGCTCATAATCGCCAGACTCTCATTATCCTCGACCATGGGACTGGAACTAGCCGATTCCTCCTTTGGATCGGGCCGCGAACGGGTTCCGTCGACGATTCATATTCATAACGTCGTGACCTCGATCGTAAATGCTGCCTTTATAAGGTACAACGAAGATTCTTACAAGCACTTGCCTTTACTAGTGCACTTAACAAAATTTATTATTAACTCGATTACTAAATTTCCATTGGTTCATGGAAGAATCATTTGGCAAAGGAAAGTAGCTAACGATAAGAATTGATCAGAATCGAGAAAAAGTATTCTCCGTGGAATGTTCCGCTATAAACCCGTCTGCAAATACCAGCAGGCTTCTAGTCGTCGGTGATTAGTCGGTCCAGCCGTGATATAAATCGTAGAGGGTCAGAGCTTTTGAAATTCATTCGAACGACGGATATGGAAATTCGAGAATTAACGCGTTAGCCGATCGAGGACGGTAGTCAGGGGCTCGGTCGTGGTATCGTTTTGCACGGAGATAAATTTCCTGTTGCGCTTGGCAATCTTCCTGGCGCGGCACGGTGCGGCGATTCATTCGGCTTTCTGTCTCTCGAGGGGAATATAACGTTCGAGGGTAGCGCGTTTGATGCATCAATATTCGTCGAGAGGCTTGCCAGCGCCACGCAGTAATAGCCTGATGGCATGCAAGCGGAAGACTGTCGATTCGGGCAAGACTGTCATTCAGTCAGTGTGTACACCGAACCCGTCCGTTTCTACGTGTACTGACGAGCTACATTACTCAATCTAAGTAACATCTGTAGATTCGCATTTGGAGCGTGTCACTCGTTGGCCCTTACGATTCCGGGTGTAGTTTCGCGTGGCTCTACTGATTTCGAACCTTGACGTGCACTTCCTATGGCTGTACTATTCTCGGACGAAGTACATACGTTCGCAGTACATGGGCTCTTGACGCGACTCACCTGCCCCCAATATTGTTATCGCGTGATGGAGAACGGATCTTGATTCACAGCTGCACACCATGTTAACGTGTGAGCGATGATACGCGTTGATATAGCTATGCGCTTACTTCTCACACGATGGTACCGTTGGATTAACGAAGCTTCTTGTTGTTTTCGCGCGTACGATGCTCATTGCAACATGATTTACCCGGAGTTCATTATTCCTTCGTCTAAAGCGATTTCACGTAACTGAGATTTAATTGCAAGGAATTGGTATCCTTCGAACAATAGTATCTTCAATTTAATTACCAACTTTATCTTCTCTAATTATCTACACCAGACAGGGGATCAATGCTGATTAATCAGCCGGCTGATTAAATCTGAGACATCGCGGTTCAACGGATGAAGATAAGATACCCTCCCGATTGCTGTTTCTAACTTGCAGTAACCTGATTTTCCTTGCCGAGATTAATCAGAGATTCGGATCTCACTAGATCGAGCTTCGTAAATGCTTCATGTCCAACTGTAAACGGTACTTCGTTGCTTCATATGTATATTCACCTTTGGCCACTTTTGCGGCTGGTCCGAAGTTATTCCAAGTCCTGTATCGTATGTCACATTAGATTCGCCGTAAGGCTTCGGGAAACACACGGAATCGGCTTTTCGCTCTTACGAGTTCCAGTTCCACAGTGGTTGGCTCTGAGGAGCCGAATTCCTTGCAGGTCACAGGGACGGGATGTCACGATGGAAAAGGAGAATCCGATTAGAAGGTAGCCGAACGTCGTGTTTCTCATTCCGATACCCATGGAGAGGCTCCCATTATCGTTGACTCTGATTGTGAGATGGGACCAAGAGGTTAGATCCCGCTCCTTGCCATCCTTTTCTCTGCCACAGGATCTTTTCCTCTCTTTTTTTCTATTGCTTTCGAAGAGACCTTCTCCTTTCATCGCTAACACTCTACGAGAAAGTCATTGTGTCTACACCAGGTCGTTGAATTTTTGTGCAGCTTCTACTGTAATTAGAGTGGAAAGTATATTATAGGAGAAGATTGCAAATTACGTTTAAGAGGTTCAAGGTTAAAAATATAGAATGGTAGGAATATGAGATTGTATCTTTATGTGCTTAAAGAAACTGAAACACGTATTACAGGTCAAATAATGGCTCGAAACAGACTCTAGTATTTGCAAATATGTGCCTGAATTGTGTCGCGTCGCAGCGGGCGAAGTAAGCCGTACGATTGGATGTGAAGACGCTCTTAGAGACGTCACGAAGAAACATGAAATAGTAGGGTCTAAGAAGTTAACGGTGCTCGAGATCTTGGCATTCGTGTGCTGGTTTCGCGCTTTGACGTCATGAGTGATTTCGATCGGTACTCTGTTCATTCTCTTGTTGTTCCGGTTCGCGTAATACATCGTAGTAAAGTGAATTACACTATTTACAAATCGTCCTCGCAGCGTTTATATTGAATCGTCTTAATCGGTCGTAAGTAACTTGTAGACGTTTTAACTGCGTTCCACTTGATCGAGCAATCCCCGTGAAGCAAAGAATCAATCGTGGAACACACAAATTGTACAATAGTTTTCGCAATTAATTAAATGATGTCGACGTAATTGGAATTTCCGCTGCTGAATGTCGAGAAGTTTTGTGATCTGGACAGATTACTAGTCGTAATTATTGAACTATACCGTAGGAAATTAATTGAATATATTTTTAACAAAACACGCTACTATTTGCAATGTTCTAACTATCTTTATGATTCTCGAAATAGTAGAAATAAGATAATTGAAACGCAGGTTCATTTTTCATGGTAGATTGATAACTTTAACGCAAATATTTCATTTTTTAAGAACCTTAAAGATCTCTGGGCCAGTCTCGAAAATGTATTACCTAATTGATGTCTGCTGAGAAAGTGCTAATTGAAGCCAAGTGACGTGTATTTGGCGGAGGGTACGAATGAGATTAGGTTTCCTTTGACGAAGGGTTCAAAAGGTCCACCCTCTTATTAGAACGTACCATCTGGTGCCGCTTATTGTGCCGTGATACGTTTCAGAATATTGCCACTAAAATTTCCAATATCTTATTCCTCATTAGACTGCTAAAAAAGTTATATCATCTCCATTTGTAATTTCATCGGATGCTGAGAAACTTTTTTTCTCAACCAATTATATGAATTAAGTATTATTGTTCCTCCTAGAATCAATTTTACCTAAGTATAGTTATATATCGTAATAGTACAAATAATATATAGTAGTTATCAACAATTCAGGTTATTGCAATGTTTGAACGACACTTTACCTTATACTAGACAATTTTGAAACTTCCGTTATTATCAGACAAGACACGGTATCGTTATAGTTCGTTGCCTCAGGATGAATCCCTCGTTTCGAAACGATTACCGGCTCCGACACTCACGCGAATGGTTCAGAATTTTGCTTGAAATTCGACATCGTGGAAAATTACAGGCCGTGAAGGTTCTCTCGAACGTTTGACCCTCATAATATTCGGCTAATACACGGCTGTTTTGCATCATCGACTGTAGCAAGTGGCACCCGTTTATCGTGAAACTCACAGAGACTGTAATACCGTACGTAAGCCTATTTATTAGCGAAATAACAGGGGCCGATTTGCAAAATTGTTTTTCAAAAATCTGAGAGCGAAACTATATTACATGATTCGGACAAAGACGGAAGGATAATTGCCGTAATGTGTTCACAGTTAATTGAATATCGGGATCCTGCTCGCATAATGTCACAGAGTAGATAATGAACGAGGAGCATGGATTAATGACCATTGAAAGCCCTTTGGTGAAATTGGCGTCGCGGTGAAAAGCTTTGGGGACAAATCGATGGGCAATTAGTGGGTGAAAGTAATCGATGCTGACCCTGAAAGTAACGAATGACAAACAGCTGGGTGGACAGCGTTAATGCTGTAATTGACAGCTGGCCTGAGCACGTTATTAGACCGGAATGCTAGTTATCGATTTCTAGTCGCACGCACGCACGACTTCGTGGATTCTCCTGGCGTACCTTTGGTACGTGGACCGTGAAGATGCCAGTGGTGGCACGCAAACCTGACCCTCCGCTTCCTGAAATTAGAAGGTGTATACTCCTGTAAACACTTCAATCTTTCAGAATCTATTTTTTTTTTCCAAAATTCAGCAAAAATTCTTCCAACTACCGAACCTTATTTCTTAATTCGTTAGAAAAGTCGGAGAATTTCTTTACGCTTGTTTTCTGTGTTAAATCCATAAATTTTTGTAAAAACGATCAGGCTAGATTTACTGGCAGACCTATTCCAAGCAATTTTAGCGATACTCTCTCGGATACGTGTAGCCACCGATTACCTATTTCCTTCGCCCAGCGACTATCTTGATCCATTTGTCAACAGCTCCAATACCAGCTGTGTAGTAACGCTCGAGCTCGAGCAGAAAAGCGGAAGTTCCGAGTTAGCCAACTCACGTCGTCGCGCGGCATCGTTCCGCGAGAATAACCGCGAGCTATTTCACCGGGTTTGCCGCTCATGCCGATCGAAATTGATACCTACGTGAGAGAGAATGATATCTCGACGACTCCAAGTGCACTGGCCGAGGGCTGCTCTTGCAACGGTAACGGGGAAACATCTTCCGGGGCGAGTATCACGGATTTCTAGTTCTTCTTCGGACGAGGTTCTTCTCTGCGAATTCTGTTTCTACGGTTTGCTGCTGATTCTACCGATATTGCTCTATTCAATACTATAATTGACGGCGTAACGGATCGCTGGCAATAGCAGTGTGTTTTTCGTTAGATAGCTTTCAAGATCATATCTGGAAATATATAATAATCTTTGTAAATTACATTAAGGGAAATTTAGCTGTACACAGATCAATTAACATTCGAAAAAATGTTTTCATCCAGGGTTTACGTTCTGTCTTCATTACCATACAACTAAATTTCCAATGTGCAGGGGATAGCGCGCAGTTATTTCACTCGTATTAAACGATGATTTAGAAGAGCAGCAATACAACTTGTCCGTAGTCTGGCTTTTGCGATGCAGTTCTCTTTGGCAGTATCGCGCGCGTAAATTATTTGCACTCGCGCCGTGGACGGCTCGCCGTTTGCTCTCCTCGATTTCCACTTTCCTATCGGCTTGGCTCTCGAGGAACAGAGGAGAGGTAATGAAGCATCGATCCAGTCGCTAATGCGAAAGTACGCTGCCTCGGAACCAGCGAAATTCCATCTGCCTCGTCCCCCGGTACGCGCCATCGAGCAAAATTCCGAGAACTTTTGAAAAAAAGGACCACCCTCTGCTATATTAAGCCATAAATCAGCTCTTATCCCGGCGACATCGGAAAACCGAGGGTTTCGATTCTTTTCAATATTATTATCTTAGACGAAATCCACGCGAACGTCGATGTTGATTAATTTAAAAATAGAAGATGCAAATATAAATGAATATTTTAAAGATATTCTAAAATAGTCTAATTAAAAGTAATTTCTCTGAATAATCACCTTATCGATCTAGCGTTAAACGCAAAAGTGCTCTTAAGATTTTTATAGGCACAATTTGCTGCAAGTGTCTCCAGTATTTCTGGGAAAAGAGGAATCATCGTGGGGTGCAAATAATCGGCGACGCCATTGGGAAAGAATAATTCGCGCACTCTGCCAATAATTACCGGATGCCGTCGAAGTTCAGCCAATCCTCGAGCATAGCGCGACAGGGAGGTGGCGGTGAAGGAGCTGAAGGAGAAAGAGGAGGAGAGAGCTCGAGAATCAGGGCACTCGAGAAGTTCGTAATTAATACGAGAAAGGAAATCAGGATGGCTGGCGATTGGTTTCCGGGCAGAGCAGCAAACAATCACCCTCTCTCTTACCATGCTCTCTTCTCTCTCGTTCTCAGCTTTTTCCTTGCGACGGCGACTGCAGGCGCAGCGTCCCAGCTAAATTGCATCGCGATCGACCCAGTTTTTATTTCAATTTGTCGTGAATTTATGTGCGAATTACCGAGGGGACGAAAGGAGACTCGAAGCTGAGAGGTCGCGAGGGGTAGGACGATTTACTCGCATCGCTTCTCAGGGGGGCTCTCACTAACTAGGATTCAATTTGCATTTCATCCAATAAATTCTGGCTGCTGGTTTGGCGTGAGAGGAACCTCGCACGACGCGTTTCCTCGTGAATTCTTCATCTCCTTATTTCCACACCTCTAGCCTCAAGCCTGTAGCTTGTCTCTTTCTCTCCCTCCCTCACCCCACGTCTCTCGCTCTATCCATCTCCTTTTTCTTCCTTGTCACCATTATTATATTCCTCCTTACACTTTTTCCTCGCACGGTATGAGCAGCGAATAATAGGGCAAGATATACCATCGACAAGCAATTTTCGGCGAAAGCCCCTTACCCTGCATAATCATTTGCGATATCCCACCGAGATTCAATTTTAACTTCGTATCACCCGATGAAATAGTTTTGAGTATGTTTAAAAAATAATGAGTGTGGATAAATTAAATTAGAATGAGAATCTGGCCCGAGTCTGGAAAGTGTCCTCATTCTATTTACGTTTCACCTCTAGCCCCGAGTTCACCGGATAACAGGGTGATCCTAAACCCAGCATAATTGCGAACATATTACCTCGTACAGTACTACGAGATACATCGAACAATATCAGTCTACTTCTAACACTGTTAGGAATCATGAGCGCTAATAATTATTGCTCCGTGAGATTGATATTTCTATTGTGGTCACGGGGTGCTCGCGAAAAAAAAATAGTACATTAGGATTGGTGGCCTCTGATCCAGGGTTCCCCACGATCGTGACTACCCACGGGCATCGTATAATTGAAGATGTACATCGAACAATACGATAGAAAGTTGTAATAAACCCTCCACATACATTTCTCATCTTTTTAGGGCAGATTAACGACTCTGCCACGGCAGTAACTACAGAGTGAACTGTACTTATGATACTAGCCATTTCTTTACTCCCGTGTTACGTTACGCTCGTCCGACTTTCTAGTCCTGTTCCGTTGTCTGCCAATGGCTTTCTTCGCTATGGCGATACACGCGATATACAACGAATGCTCGGTAATAAAGAAAGACAGTGCACACCTATAAAAACCGACTGTCAATACGATCTTGTACTCGCATGAATACTGTGCTATTGGAAATGAATTCGCGCCAGCTCCGGTCAACGAATCGTGTTCTTCGATGCGTCTCAACGACTAGATACTAGATACTTCTCCAGCTCCTACTTTTTAAACCAACTTTTTTCCTCGTAAATATACGGAAATTGTACTGGACACGTTGTTAGGCAGGCACTGCAAGTTAAAATTGGCAGGACTGAGATTTTTTCAATTTTTTGTTCCTTTGATTTCTATCTCCAGATTTTAATACTAACACATTAGTCTTGTCACAGCGGGAAATTATCATTTCAATTACCTGAGCAATTTTCGTTTATTTTGCGTTGATTATATTCGACGATGTTTTATTTTCGCGTAAAATTGGTTTCTGTTTGTTTTTATGTACATTTAAACTCTGGATATTTCTATTGACGCGGTGCTTTTTTGCAATTGCTCGTTTGGGGAATTCTGTTTCGGCATTGCAAAAGCGGACAAAATGGCTGACCGCACGTTTTTTAAACCTTGTTACAACATAACTATTTGTATAGTAGTTGCAGCTGCGTTGAGATAAACGCATGATCCAGTTGGAATGCGCGCTATTGTTTCAGAATAATTACAGTGGCACGTAATCAGGTTTGTCATTAGGACATTTGGGAATATGTCATATAGTGTATTATTTCATAGCAATACTGCAAAATTGCTCATATTCATCCTAATTTGTTGCTGTAATAATAATAATAATAATAGGAGAGTAATGTAACAATCTGTAACACCAAGTGTGACGTTGGAATGAGGCAAGGTGAAAGAAACACTTGTAAGCCGTAGTGGGAATTGGGGCTGAAGGTAGTGGCGAGGGTGAATGACAGGGTGGTTTGCCAGTAGAAAAATGGTGAGCACGGAAATGGGCAATTTTTCTCCGGAACCGTAGTCCGAACATTTGCAAGCACGTCGATCCGACGTGTCGAAGCTATACTTGCCACTTTTTCCCCCCAGTTCTGTTGAGTCGCTGCCAGTTATGAATTTTCGCGTATGTGTGCCCAATGGGAAATCGCGCGGCAGTCAGGCAAAAGCGGAATGCCGGCTTTTTCCTCGATCAGAGTCTGGAGTGGGTCTTCACTTTTATTTAGCGAACTCTCGTCCAAAGCACCTTTTATTGTGAGACTGCTTCAAGCAGGCTTCTTTCAAGCGCGGCTTTGCTGTAATCAGATTACTAACAGCTTTAGTACTTGATTTTTGGCCTCGTAGAAATGCACTGAAATGAAAATCACCGTAGGAGGGTCTCCACAAAGGCTGCTTCGAAACCTTTTTTCTTAAAACACTGTGATTAAAATTCTTTAATAAATTGTTTTCCTAAGCTTACAATAATTATTGTGGGCTTTAATGATATGCTTACTAAATAAACACCCCTTTGAATTTCATTTTTGTATTGAATTTTTGTGCCAGGAAAAATTGTGCATATATCAAAGCAGGTTCCCTCTGTCAGTTATACGTTTTGTTGTCGCGGCGACGGCGCAGCGGCAGCACCTTTCTCTCGGATAGTGGCATAACGAGGGTCAGAAGAGGTTGTACGGTTTCGTGGCGAGAAAAAATTTCCCGATGATGATTAACGAGCCCGCGAGCGTACACGCGAATTCTAAAGCGGGAGCGCGTGTATTGGTCACACGTGCACTTGATACCTTGTCGGACCTCATTAATCACCCCGTATCCTTTGAAAAGGGTCCTTGGACAGGCTGAAACGCGAAACTGAGCTTTATGATCTCGCGAACCAAGTTTCGATTTTCTTTCTGATTACCACTCTACGCTTGTGTCAAGTACCACTCACCTTTCCCGTGTGGGTCCTTTCCTTCGTGTCAGACCCATAATTTTCATACGTATCCCAATTTCGTCAGAATTACCAAATAAAGGTATATCAAAAAGATACAGTATATATAACTAAAATTAGATTGTGTACTTTGTAATTTTCTATTTTTTCCTGTCATCTACCAATTAACCGTGTAATACCATAGGGAAAATCTGATTGACTAGAACTGAAGGGGGTAAACGAAAAGATGTAGCAGGATTAGGCTGTGAGAAGACGTCGTTCGATGCTCGGCGTCACGCCGTCACGGAGACTTCGGAAACAATACGAGCGGTGGTGGAATGGTAGGATGTTGCGCCAAGCGCTTACCTCGGGGACAATGAAGTTTATGCGGCGCCGAGTGCCGTTATCTTATGACGACGCGGAGGATTAAGTTTCAAGCACCGCTGGAGCTTGCACTTCTCGGCTGCTTATGGCTCTAGCTGCCACCCTCGCTATCCAGTGCCACGCTGATATTCTCACCGCGATAAGCGCCGGCTCCTCTGATAATTGCTCGGCTCTGACTTCATTGTTCGCCGCGCCACACCGCACCACCCGGCGTCATCCGATCTTTTCTCGATAGTGAATCTCTTGTACCCACTGGTAATCATGGTCGGGAGTAATTTAGATTGGCTTTGCTCTAGATTGCCTCTTTAAGGCATTCTTATAGATGTAACGGACGCTACGCCACTGGACCCAAAACGCTGACACTGCTCTCCCTACTCCGATGCAACACCTTACGACGCTGGACCCACGACGACGACTAGAAACTTACGGACGAACTCTCTAATAGTACAGACCCATTAGACTGACCCGGACTAATATCTATACCGAATAGACCTTCTTACCGCAAACAATGTAATCATTTAATTTCACCCGGAACCTCGGCCGTCCTCGACATTACATGGTGTCAGAAGTGGTCCCTCGACATTACATAGACACTGTGGATTTTCAACTTCGAGAACTAATAAGAATATTTCTTTCCGTACTTTTGAGTTTCTTAATATATATGCATTATTAGTTGTTCTAAAAATATTTTAGAAATTTATTAAAACTAATGAGATCTGGACTTTGAAGACCTTTCAATAAAGCTTCATTACTCTCATTTCTTATCCGAGAATCATATCTAAGTAATAGTATTTATTTGCACGATTAAAATCTGCTCTAGATCTTCTATAAATAATCTGTTTGACCAATAAATATCCATAGGGCATTTTTGCTACGTTTGGCATATATCGCGGTGGCTGAACTTAAAGCTTAAAACGTGACACGACCTTTCCGTGATCCGAGAAGCCGGTGAGCATACTGGAGCCATTCTCTTGCTCCAGTGGAAATTCTCGCCAGCGGACTGCACATGGTAAAGCGTGGAGTGGGTAGCAAAAAGTTGTTGAACGTTAATGGCTTGGTAAAGATTACGGAGAGCGGTCCGTCACGAAAACGAACGAACGAACGAACCAACGAAAGAGCAGAGTGCCGTTACTCTCTACGCTGAGAGATGCACAGATATCTGAGAGTGGTGCTCTTCTCTACCTTTCTCTAGTCGTGGGATGAAGTTTTCGCTGAATTATGCATGATCTTCCCTCTGCCGTGACCGCCGTGATAACCGGCGACTGTCGCTCTCAAGGAGCCTTATTTAATAATAACGACACCTTTGCCACTAGCGCACTTCTACTACTTAAGTTCTTACAACTGTAATATCATTACGAAAGCTTTAGCTGCATCGTGGTATTAGGTTGGTTCTCGCATTTCGGATTGTGGAATCAACCACGTTGATTATTTATTAACAGGCATGTATTTATTGATCAATTACCGGACTAACCAGTCGTCGTAAATACACAGTTTTTCATACTTCCCTTACAAAATTCTCAGCACAGTTGTTTCAAATACCTAAATTACTCGGTGCACATGAAACAAAACTGTGTAACTCTTCCATCCAATTTTCTGTCCAATTTCACGACTGCAATTTCATCGGAGGGTCGTGTCGGAATGGGCCAAAAATAAACTGCCCAGTCGTCGTGCTCTGCGCGGCGGAAGAATATGAAAAATGCTGGATTTTTGATCGCTGTCCAGGACCAAAAAAAAAAATTGGAAAGAAACTGAGAACAAAAGGGGAAAAAGAGGAGTCAGCGGGACTGTAGGCGGATTTAGAGGTCGGATGAGCCTTAATGGGTTAACCGTGTAAACGCAGGTTCGAGGAGAGGAGGAAGATCGACGATAAACCGACCGTGTCGTGTTCTAGCGGACCCCACCTGTATATCGCATTGTCCCGGGAAAGATAAAAGAGCGCTCCGAGCGGCAACGCGGTTCACTGGGCCGCCAATAAATTCGCATCACCATAATTTCAGTTGAACTCATCTGTGCGAACTTTCCTATGATGGCTCTATCTCGCTTCAGCTCCCAATTAGTCAACTACAATCCTTCTGGATCTACTAATGTGCGTCGTTCTAATTTCGCGTACGAGTCACGTAAAATATTCTGATAGACAGTAACGCTTCGAAATGCGTTTCCGCCAAAAAATCTGCGGTAAACCGGATAACGCACATTCAGCTTTGACAAGGGAAATTGAGGCGATTAGAGTGGGGAAAAGCTCTTGGATAACATGGACTCTCGAAAAGTTGGATCGTAGTTTGGGAGTACAAAATATCCCTCGAGGATTGCAAATGTATGCACATCGCGCAGTCTTTGGCACAGAAAAATCTCGGTAATACCTTGAAAAGTGTACTTAACGAAATCGATGCTGTTGTGCTCGACGGAAAATCGACTGACTCGGTTATTTCGATTCGAACACCTGCACAATCTGTCTGGGACGCCACTCTGGCCATTAATGTTGCATAGAACGTGTATTTGCACAGCGTTACTAACTTTAATCAGAATCTATTTTCCTCTGGAAACTGCACATGGAATTTAATACAGATGTGTGAGATTCGAGCATCAACCAGATTCGCAATATTAAATTCCTCAAGCCCGTGGGATTAATCTCTATGTGTAATTTGCTTTAGTTGGCAGTATTCCGTGACACACTGAGAGTTTTTCACCGCACTGTGTGACTGCTTTTCAAAAATGTGCCATTTTTTTAATGGTTTCACTTTTTCCCCGAAATATTCTAGTTCGCGCTTGTGTCGTGCAACCTCAGATACAAAAAGCAGCGCACGAACTAAATACTCCACTGAACGAATATTTCGGCGAATACACACATATCTTTTTTTATGAAACATCAACTTTCGGGACGTTTTTCGCGACCTAATAAGAAAAAAAAAGTGGAAAAACTGCTTCATTATGCAAGTTACGCAAGAGGACCAAATACTCAAATATATTGAGTCGCAGTTGGAATTGGGGCTTCTCAGATTCCCTCTGGCAATGAGTTCTCTCATGGCGCAAGAATGCACTGGCAAAATTCGCCAGGAATCTGTCGGAAAAACTACGGATAAGATCGCAGAGAATTCCGGCTAAATTACAGGGAAGAACCCGCGGAAACAGGAGTGGAAAAAGTCGTCCTCTCTTTGCGGTAACTTTCGGAAATGACAGGATTCCCCGACGTTGCGTCTTGCCAGGGGTGATTCTCCCTAAGTTTTCCAATTCCAACCAGTCCTTCGTGACCGTGTTTCGTCGTTCCGTCGCATAGCTCTAGACTAGACCGAGCAAAAGGAGAAAGAAAAATCGTTCGCAAATTCGAAATCGGTTTGCCGCGTTGGCAAGTGGGCTCTTAATCACTTCGATTCGCGACGATGAACGCGCGCCACTGCAACAAATTGCTGGGATCGCGTCCGAACTCGGAGCTATGCTCCGCAAATCCGCTTTCGAGCGGGTTCGACATGGGGCAAAAGGAAAAAAAAAGTGGCGGCGAGACGAGAGATGGGTAGATCGTCCTGGCCATGTATCAGATTGAAAAGAGTACCGCGAGCAAGCGCTAAAAAAGAGAACCCGCGTGCGAAAAATCGAAAAATAACAGGTCCGGTGTTACCGCGTAGAATAGTGCTCATTTTTTGGTGAATAGCTCTTCGGCTGCTTTCCCGGGGAGGGGATTTTTTTTATTGCTCGGCTAATACGCTTGTTGCGTCCACTGTCGCGCCTGCAGTTGTCAGTTAAATCCGTGGTTACTATCGGAGCTGGAAGAGTTATCGGATCTGGGCAAAGATCCGTTAAACGCTTGCTCGGCTAGTGGTAACGCATACATGCATGCGGTTAATGCCTGTAAAGCCTTGTGGCCGCGAAATCGCGGAAATTGGCCAGGAATAATTTCTGGCAATCCTCGAATTTTCATCAACCAGCTATTTCGAGATTTTGTAATTTTTAGTGAAGCTTGAAATTCCTGTTGAACTTGATATTGTATATCAGTATTTCGTATTAGTTTAAACGGTGTTGATTGACAGAAATTGATTTAGTCATGTATTGAATATAACGTAGAAGTTCTGGGGAAATTCTGTTTATCCTTAAATGTTCTCAGGAGTTTCGTGGGTTTGAATTTGTTACAGAAGGTTTGCTCTTGCACCTCGAACGAACGGAATCTCTGTGGCGAGTAAGCAGCATCTTTTGATACTAACAACCAAAGCAAAATCTACTCTGCAAATAAGCTTTCAGTTGCTCAGTTACTAGTTTTTAAGTTTGTTGGACTAATCCTTGCAAAAGCAAGGTTTTTGCGTCTTAGGTCTTAACAGGAATTCATCGGAGATAAGCTTAGTGGAAATTTTGCTTTAAATTTATCTCCTTACTTTAAAGACAGTGACGATTTGTATTGTTATGTTGGCAGTGAGACCAACAGCAGGAAGAATTGTCGCTTGGTTGAGAATACTCGTTGCTTTGCTAGCTTGTAGAATTGGGAAGCAAGCGGGTAGTGCGGTGAACTGGATCTACTTAGGTCAGAACAGAGTTTCTTTTACGTTCCCAACCGAGCAATTTGCATATTGCTTGGTTTAAACGCGACGTGGTGAGATCTCTCTCGACTGTTCCACGGGCTTTTCTCATTGCTCGCGCGAAAGATAAGAAAAGAAAGGGGGCTTCGAGCGTAAGATACAACGCACCCTCGCGGTCTAGTGGATTCGAATGCGCCACTTTTCTTGAAGCCTTATTATTTTCCGAGGCGAATGGAAACCGGAAAGCTAAGGTAATACCTAACCGAGGAAGACAATAGGAACTTTGGAATCTGCTAGTTGGTACCCTTTTTATATGCACATATGTCATACCCCGAAATTAGAAACTTTATTTCGAACCGTTTCTGACCCGCAAACTAATTACGTAATTGCTACACAACGGGAGTTTGTCTTATCGCTTGAAATTGTAGAATTGTCCTGAATATCATTGTGAGTGGATTGCTGTGGTTCTCGTAGACAAGCCGTATTTAGGTCTCACAGAGAGGACATACAAATTTACAGAGTTCTGGTAACTTTATTAAAATATCACGTGCTTTTGGACAATTTTCGAGTTTCAAAGCGTTACCTTACCCCTCGTAATTTCATTCTGCGCGTTGATTTTGGTTTCGAGTAGAATTGTCGCTTCGCGAACTTTGTCTCGCTACCCGACTTGAGGGGCTGGTTCGTTATTTTACATAAAGTTCTAAATAAGCCGTGGTTTTAAGTAGCGCGAATAACTGCTATAACTGGAAAAATTTTTTCATTACTCTGAGAAACGTTCACGAATGACGCATTTCACGAAATCACGTGGTTTGGACCCCATTGCTGGACTGTTTCCGCCTTCCATTCCTAGCTCGGCTAACTCCGTTTTTTCCACTCTGACTATCCTCTTCTCGCCCCACGGAAATTTTCCCGGGCTTATCACTCTCACTGCATAAACCTCGGAGCTGGCTTCCCCGCGTGTTCTCTCGAGTGCTTGCTCGCGGAATTCTTTCCGCTTCTGCAACTCCGATTTACGGTGATACTATCCTAGTTCTTTGCTAATGTGTTCCGTGATAGTTCAAAGTTTACAAGCTATTAAAATGGGAATTGCTTGCTGGTGATGATCGCTTCTTTGCTATTCGTCAACAATTACTATTTGCTCACTTCTATATTTTAGAATAATAAATTGTATAAGAATTAAAGAGTTTGATGCATGATAAGTAAATTTCTTTAGCTTTGATCTAACATTTTTGAGTGGGATCTGATATCTGACAGAGCTAACAGTACAATAACCCTCTGGCATTCATGCAATGTATTTCCAGGTTTCACTCCAGGCGCAGGATGAAATTGTGAGAAGCAGGTAACGTGAAATGAAGCGGCTGAAATGCGCGTACGAACCGAATGAATATTTGACGAGCCAGCGGGATTAAGTGCATATGCCCGCGAATGTAAGAATTACGCGGGTACCACCACCTTGTATTTCGTACACGTGGACCACGCTTAAGCTATTGGATCTATAATTTATGAACGTTTCAATCATGGTGCGACGTCAGGGCTTTGATCCTACATACGGTCGTGTTCCGATTGATGAAGAGATTTTACTCACTGCGAAATAGTACTTCGGCTTTAAATCGCAGTACACTTTCTTCTCTGGCCAGTTATCGATCATTCATTATCACTGTCGTTTTATTCCGCGTTACTGTTTCCACAAAATTCTCCAAGTTTTCCTTGTCGCGGAAATTCTCGCAAAAGCTTGAGAAATTCTACTGACTTTTCTTTGTTTCAGATGGTGAGGACTGAATACTAAATTCAAGCATAGGCGCCATCAATTAGGAGGACACGTTCTAAACTTCGAAACTGAATCTTTTGTAAGTTACTATATACTTGTTTATGATTAATTCATGCAATTAACTTTGCGAATCTACATAATTCGAATTCTTTCCATTGAAAATTGATAGTGAGATCTTCTTCATATTAAACCGGTCCCCTTGAGACAGAAATCCAGTTGGGATCAATGCCCTAAG
Organism: Trypoxylon attenuatum; assembly: GCA_963989405.1. Lineage (NCBI taxonomy): Eukaryota > Metazoa > Arthropoda > Insecta > Hymenoptera > Crabronidae > Trypoxylon > Trypoxylon attenuatum. Next base: position 7,684,496 of record OZ022494.1, read on the forward strand.
TAAAATTCACGATGTTAATGGCGAGATGAAAACGCGAAGTGAATGGGGCCTGATAACAAAACTCGTCGGCTCATGGTGAGGAGATATTAATGTTCGCGCGTGCGAAGACGGTTTTAATAAGTCGCGCGACGAAATGAAAACCATTCATATAAAAGTTTGCAGCGGGAGGTGACGCTTTAATTGAACGCACGAGGAGGAGGTCTCGGACCTTTTTCAGCGTTCTTGCTGGGTCGTGCCACCTCATTCTTGAGTCGGCCTGTAACAAGATGTCAGAGATTACCTGGCTGGCGTTCCTGGGTTGAGTTCCATTAAAAATTTTCTGTTGGCCGAACCGATCCGCCCAGCCACCCCTCCGAACGCTCCAATTGATATCGGACTTGCCATTCATTCGCGAACAAAGCCAGAGAATAACGCTTCATCGACGAGAATCGGGCTTTCTTCGCTTGTGTCTGCGATGCAAATCCGACGACAGCACGAAGATGAAATGTCTCCAGGGATTGCCTGGAATTGCTTCGAATAGATTCACGTGTTTTTATGGCAATATCATTTTTATCTACACTCCACTTACGTAATCACACTCTACATGGTTATTATAAATACTGCATGAATTCCAGAATTCTTAATATCCTTTGTCGAGCATACATGATTATCACGCAAAGTACAAAGCTGATAAACATAATGCATATTGCAACAGGCTAGGAGATAATAATGATAATTATAACGAAACAACGTGTTGGGAATCCTTCGGGTTGAAGCAATAGAAAAACTCGAAATATAGAACCAGAAGTCATCAGGGTTAAATCAAGGGATATAAAAACCATCGTGACATTCATCCTCGGGCAAAAGTCACCAGGAGTGTCTAGTTATCTGGCGAGAGTTTTTACGCGACGAAGGGTGGAGAATCGAGGGTCAGGCTGGGTTTGATTTACTTATACCACTGGACGACAGCGAACACTCTCCAGTGCTTAATCCTCTCTCAGTCGCGACCGACGTGAAAAGAACGAAAAAGAACAACACGAGGGATGACGATATCGTACTCAAGCTCGTGGATAAATCGTCTCTCTAAACGCTTTCGCAAATATGTTGTCGACGAATTTTTCGCACTTATCTTCTATTTTTTTTTCGTTTTTCTTCATTCAATAACCCCTATCGAATTTTCCCTTCTGCTCAGCCATGCCTTTTATTTTCGTCCCGCATTTTCCACGGTCAGTTTTCACGCAGATTCGGCCGTGGACTGACTGCTCGTCTCGCAACTCCACTTCCTCCTCTCTCGCTTTCTGTCTACCGCAGACAAACTCATTAATTTTTCATCGGCCAACTCGCGCAGTACACTGCCAATCCCGAAGAGCGAGGAGCGAATCGATCTTCGCCAAGCTGCATTGACTACGCTGGAGCTTGCGGGCTTCAATTTTACTGGAATTAATCCGATCTTGCCGAGAATTATTTAGTATTGATCGGTAAGTGGTACTTTCAACGTTATCAAATACAGTGATATAATCCAATGTATCAATGACATAATGGTATATATTTTTTTTATAAATAATTCTATTGGTAAAAAATGCAAATTCAGTAACCAGTGTAACTGTCCGATAAAAAGTTGAACCAACGAAGCGGCAAGTTGTGTCGTGTTTGAGAAAGGATTTTATAGTCAGCTAGAAGCTTCGGTTTCAGCACATGTATCGTATTGTCGCACGTGCTTGGCTAATCCAATCGATCGGCTTGCGTTTGCCATTGTGTGATAGAGAGAGAATACGCCCATCGTTGACGTCGAGTGCGAACGTGGACTACGCGAACACGTGTTACTCCCTGTGGGATGCTCACTGACTTTCCGTTGACTCTCTACCACCGAATTACCGACGTATCACCAACTTCGTACCGCTGAACAAATTTTAATTCTACGTTGAAATTCCGACTGACCGTAGTAATTTTTTCTGCGTCTCTAATTTTGAGTTTGGTAGCGTGTCCCCAGCCTTGTCGCATCTTCGCCGGGCAGGATTTCATTTGCTAGAGCAGTACATATGTTTGAAAGCATTTTCACGTGCGAATTTTCGAAACGCAACGAATGGAAAGGGAATACGTTTCGCATGCATGCCGCAGGATATATCAGCATGCGTTTTGTTCCAAAAATGTTTATTTTACCCATTTCATGGTAAAATATTTAAAAAATATTCAAAATCTCAAATACAATTTTTGCAGTTCAGGTGAAAGCACATTGCGGTCAAATAGGCATTTAGTGATTGTTTTTTTGAAAAAAAAACGTGCAACTGCAACGTTAACTGATTCAGTTAGCCCAGAATGCATTTTCAATCAGAATTGAATATAATGCAAACAATTTAGAGTTTCTGTTAACCTGAATTAGTTTCTATTATACATAAAACAATCCCATTAAGATTCCGGGAATACATCAGGCTTCCATTATAGGTCCATGTATTTCGCATTTCGTTTCAGCCATGAATTTCGAGCAATTTATTCAAAATTAGGCTAGCATGACCTCTATCAAACGGTTTTATCAGTGAATTTAATTTAATGGCGAATGAAGAACAGAAATGTTGCCAGGCAACAGTCAGCTTAATCCGGATTACCTAGTCGGTACAAGCCGTGAATTTTAATCAAAATTCAATTCCACGGATTACGTGGTTCCCCAAGAATTGTGCTTATTACGGCTTGTTTGAAAAACTTCCGCTGCACGCGACTTGATGACGGATTGCAACCGCCCATGTCGGCATGTATGCTACTACTGTTTTCCAGAATGCTCACGAGCAACATGATCCTTTCGTGTAAAACGAAAAGTTTGTGATGTTGTAAATGCTCAGTTTTATTTAATGATACATTACAGTAATTATTAAAAATGATCGTTGTGTATTTGACATATTGAGTGACTGCATACCAAGTGATAGAGAAATTATTTCCAAGTTTTCCGTGTAATCTACGTTAGCGATTAGCCGCAAAAACCTGAAATACCTGTTGAAAGGTTCGTAGACCCCTTCTTCCGACGCTTGAAGCGGCCGGATGAGTTTCGTGAGGTGCGAGGAAACTTTCGGATAAGAAGCCCCGATTCCCAAGGAAGTTTGAACCACGGTGAAACTATCAGCACAAGTCAAAGCCTCGACTATTGTTCAATCCGACTCCGGTTCAGTTTCGATGAGTCTCTGCGATAAATTCTCTCTTATCGAACGAGGTACCGAGTCTCGTTTTCACGGATTTCTTCCGGGCCACGAATCTCCTTGCAACCCAGAGAAACAGAGATTATAAAGTCTTGAGTCGAGTTTAGAGCGATACTCATCTCGCTTAGAGCTATTTGCTTTTATAGAACTTGCTGCGTCAAAGTGGGCCACTGATGCGAACAGTTTGCTGAGAGAATTATTAATTTGCGTAGCTTCTCTTCGGTTTCCCTTGATCTCAAAATAGATCTGTTTGTGTTGGCTCGAAGCTCGATACACCGAAAAAATTATATGCGAGAGTGATCAGTCTATAGAACTGAAATGCATTAATTCCTAATTTTTAAAAACCAGGAAGATTAGGAAGCTCGCACACAGTTTATGCTCGTTCCGAACGAGTTGTTGCAATACAATTGCAACCTGGGCGCGAGCGTGTGTTCGCTTAGTATCGGGAATCGCATTACTCTCCGAAAGTGATCCATATTTCTCGTGGTGGCTCGCGAACCCTGCAGAGAGAAGAATGCGGAGAACGTTTGCAGGGCTGACGATAAGATTGAAATTTCCTGGCGCGTTCTACCGCGCGATCCGATATATACATATATTGCTTACGCCATACACAACTGAACCAACGCTTACGTATACCATCGTGTTTTGTAATCTCCACGGGCGCGTTACCAGTTGTTTGGTTGCAATGTGTCACAGCAAACTACTCACACTCGTGGCTCATTAAAACTTTTCTCGCTATTCCGCGTCACCCGTTATCAGATTAATATTGATGCTGCTACTTCCATTTTTTATCAGCTTTCGTGTTAAATGCAATTTTGATCACCTCACCGACTAAATTCCACACGCTGTTCGAAGCTGCCGTAATTTGTCGCTGGAATCATACTCTAATTAGTCTGTAATGTGATTCTGGCTAGTAATCAGTTAAACTAGGAAAATTGGAGAATCAGTCAGAGACGTGCATCGTTATGACTTTCACGGTAGTCCTAATGTAAAGGTAGGAAAAAATATATTACACGATATTTGCGAGAGTCATTACAATTCCAAACCAAGATACCAATTCCACTTGGAGTGGATTACCACGTGATTAAGAAGTCCAGCTGAAGAAGAGTGCGTTTTGCGGGACATTAACTAACTGACAGAAGTTTTCCGCCGGAAATGGAAAAACCACAGCGAGTGAGAAGCCTTACGGCGCGGCGCGGCGTTTATATCCGCGTGTTTATTCGAAAAGTTCCGAGAGCTAATGCAAATTCAGTGGTATCGCGACGTGACGATGCGATTGGGAGTCGAGGAGGTTGATGAGAACGCGGAAACGAGTATGACTGGCTTCGTTACGAGGAATCTTTGAGCGCTCCTTTCTCTTTCCCTCTTTCTTTATCTTTCTTTTTCTCTCTCGAGGGGACACTGGCAATCTCCATTGTTTCGCGAAGGAAATGGCCAGGCAGGAACTTTTTCTTTGGCATACTTTCCCTCTGCCCGTGGATTAATTAATTGCCAGTACTAACCGTGGCTCAGCCCTTGCCTTCTGCGACTCCTGCTCGCCCTGAGGGCCCTCTTCAGTTCGAATGGATATGAAGCTCGCGCGAAAAACGAATCCAACGTTGGCTGATTTAGATTTTCCTCGGTTCTCTTTTTTTTCTTTCTTTCCTATGCTTCTTAAACTAGCTACTCTGCGAGGAAGTTATTCGTAAGGGTGTTTCTCGATTAAGGCAGTACAGGCTGTCTCTCTACCACCAGGATGAAATTCATTAAGTTTGTATGAGTAATCTTGACTCGGAACATTTTTATGGATGAGCTCGATATTGTGAGTAAAATTTCTCGTATACCGTTTTCCCGGGAATTTCAGGGAAATTGAAGTTGAAAGTAAGGTAAAAATAGAATAGGATCGTACGTGTTAAATATTAATGAATATTGAGTAGAATACGATTAGAATTAATATTTAATTAGTCAGGGTGACGGTAATTGGCAAATGTAATTTGCAAGTTCTGTTGCGTGAATTGTAGCTCTGGAAAGTTCATTTAGTCTGGATTTCACCCGACTGTTACACGCGATTAATTATTTCTGTCTTCCGACACGCACGCGCCGTGGAATGGATAGTGATTATGAAATTGGACAAACATGGTGCCGCTACTCGCTATTGCTATGTTGCACCAGTGAAATGGTGGTCGCCAAATACGCGTAACATCTGTTTCCAAAATAGAGCAAACGACTCATTAGGTTCGAGATATGATAACTATGAGTTTTATGTGATACTACTAGAAAATATATTTTCAGGGAAGAAAATATTCTTCCGTGATAGTTTTTGGTGATACAAACTACATAGGGTTGATAAGATTCGTGTTTGACAAGCTATTCCCAGGTGTTGACCGACTTGAGTAATATGGAACCAGCTCTTCGATTTTTCCGCAACATCAGAGAAGACTATAGAGGGATGGCAATATCTCTTATAAATTCTGGAGCACGGGTTGAATACTTCATTATGATAATGAAACTTCGTCAAATATTTTCTCGCCATTAATATTCCTGAAGTCGACTCCATAGGAATCACTCGACATTGCGGAAACATTGATTAAACTTTCTTATCCTTTTTAGCAGCCTTCCGCTTGTCTTTGGTAGACTGAGATATCAATGTGAAATCATTTAGTCACCAAGTCTCCCTTGACTCAAGTAGTGTACTTTCAATTCTCACGTTTGTGAACTTTATAATTTAAAGATTTTGGGAGAACAGTTTTTTCTTTATTAATTGACTCGCATTAGTTGACGGCTTCGCTACTTAACGCGGTATTGTGCCGGCCAATATCCGGTCATGGTAAAAAATTGTCTATCGCCAAAATAATCGAACCCCGCTTTTTACGGACAACCCCCACCACCGAAAGCAACGGAAATTACAGTTTGACGATGTGTTCAGCGGTCCATACTCTCCACCAGAACAGTCGTTTCTCCATCAACGAGAATCCGAGGCGGATCCAAACAGAAAAAATTTGATTGCAGTCGCTATTGCAAAAGTGCATCTTTTTAAACGTTTAACTAGAAAGGACCATTAACGATCTATTTAATAATCTCCATTGGGTTGCGATTATACAGTTCGAAAAAGTATTAGTATTGAGGCAAAATTATCTCTGTCGTTTATTAAAACGTTATAATTGACATTTCTCGATTTTCAATAAAAAAAAAATTACCGTAAATATTGACGGTCAAAAGATCTCGTGCCGTTTATCTACATTCCGTACTTCTCTTTCAGAGTTAGTTAGACATTCTACAAAATTGCATACCCTTTGATGGTGTGACTTCGTGCAGAACTTTCAGAGCTCGGTTTCCAATTTGGTTGCAAAAAATGTAATATTTCGCAAGTGAATTCGCGCCGAAAGAGAATATTTAATATTCCGGACGCACGATATTATTCTATGAAACTTTCGAAGATGAAATATAGCCAAGTCGTCGAGTTCCAGAATTCGAATTTTTCCCGTATGGTTGTTCAAAGTGTTTGTGAATAATAATTGCATTGACAAGGTAATTTTGCATAAGGTTCGGAAACTGGAACATTAAGCGTTGAGTCGACGCAACGTGGTCAGAATAAACTATTTACCTCAGAATTTCTCATGCTTTTTGATCGTATTACGACATTAGAATTTCACGGAAATTATACGGGTCGTTTAAAATTTCGCTTAATGAATTTCGGCCTCGCGTAGATTTAACGCAGCCAAAATAGCATGCGTTTCGCGGAACATTTCGACAGAGTTTTCCTGAAAGAAGTCTTTGACAAAATTTTACCGCGTGCAACTGGCACACATAATTACTTCCGGCTGCTAGCCGCGAATAGGTGTGTCTAGCTAGGTATGCAGCCTCGCAGAAGTAACAGACGAAGAGAACACATTACAACGGTCTTGCAATTTACTCGACGGACACTTTTTCCGCAGCTTTCCGTTCTGCAATTCCATCTTTCGCTTTTCATACCATGCTCTGATTTCATTATCAACGATTAAGCGTGCATTTAGGCTATTTTCCATTGGCTCCTACTACGCGCTCCTCTACCCAACGTTTTTTGTAAGCTATAGTAAATATCATAGAAGGTTCTTCAAGGCGATTAAAAATGCCCTTTATTCTCGGTAAAAAAACTTTTCCAGCGAAAATTCTAAATTTTCACCGGTTTCAGGAAGTTTTTAAAAATCCACCATATGTATATTTGAACGGATTGCTGGCAAGTTTTGATCGATGCGTAAGAGGGAAGCATCGAATTAAATTAACGGGATATTGGTGTAGATAAACACCTATAATCAATAAGATGTTGATGATTGTTTGCTGTGTGTCATGGAGGGTTGGCGGTGGTATGCGAAATATCAGCCAAAAGCTGACACGTGTTTCGTAGAATTATACTGTCTGGTGGCCCTCTGGAGGTAGTAGCCACGTTTGTTCACGTAAACGGCAGGCTTCTCCGACTCTTCCCGTTTTTCTTCTTCATAGAACGTCAGCGTGCAACAATGCAGCCGTGCAGCCGTGCGGAAACCCGCTAGCGAACCTTCCTGCACCGTTTTCTGGCGGACTCGCGGAAAAAGTTTCCTGGGCTTTGCGAGCTGCATCCGTTCCCCCCCGTTTGCCGAAAGATAACACTTTTAATAACGCCACTGGAAGAGTCCACTCTTTTTTGAGGAATAATTTATTGAACTGGTGACAGTAGTTGGAGAAATACTACATTTTTCTGGTAGCTTCTCGAAAGAGTGTTTTATCCGAATGAAAATTAAATAACTTTTGCTTCGAAAACAACAACTGCTTTTCAAAAGTTTCAAATATTTAGAGAATCTTTATTGCTAGTTTTTTTATTTCAGTTGTTTGGCTTACTTACAACGTGCAACGAGAATAAATTCACTTCTTTTAAGCGTGACTGAGTTACCCAATTCGATCAATCTGAGCGTGATGCGCGATGTAGGATTGCAGCTCTGATTGCAAACTGGTATGATTTTATTTTTATTTCTATCACCCTAACGAAGCTACCATCCACCATCGACGCGTCTCGATCTCTGTTTTTTCTTCCACAACTAGTGTTTTCCATTGGCAATGCATATTGACGGGCTCATTAATGTTTAGATTGCAAATTAGATTGCTTCCTGCATTCGACTTTTCCCAACTGGATTTTGAATTCTTTTATTTCTCCAAAAGACAAAGCACGGTATTCACACAGAATATTGATTATACTGTACTCGTGTACAGGATAAAAAATGCGTTTCAGATTTTGAACCTGGAATTTCCCTTTCTGTAACTTCGCAAAGTTCTTAACGGAGACATTGCGAAACGTAAGGATTGCATTGCGCCTAAGCATGCTAACGACAGCCAACTAACCGGGTGGTGAATATTGCAATTTATTGTCGTACTAATTTCGAATGGAAATCGGGGGTACTGACGCTCATACGAGGCAAAGTTTACGGCGAATTCGTGGCATAATGGTATATGATGCTTCCGAAGCGTATTGTTTCTGATACTCGGAGGCTTGCATAATTTTACGGGTCGCGCTGTGGTTCAATGTTGGTTTATTTAATACATCCAAGTGTTAGAAGATAGAATTCCACTTATTGTTCCTCAGTTTGGGTAAAGTTTTACATTAGTAACTCTTGCCACGTCGAAGTTACTTTATTCTTCTCTCTCTCTCTCTCTCTATCCCGCTCTCTCTTACAGGCTACATTGACAATGCTGAATAATTAGTTTCAATAATTCGCTCGGTTTACCTGTTATTCCACTGTGGGTTTCGTTCGAAGGTGAAGGCGCTGGGCAACCGAGATCCGGCAAGGTAGCAGTTTAATCCGCAGAGGAAATGGAGCAATCACAGTTGAAAATACCGTGTACGCGAGACGCCTGTACAAGTTGGATCTCTCGAGTTCGCCAGGAGTTTACTCGCGGACTTTGTCGGAATTCGCGCACTTGCTCGTAGAGTCCTCGAGTGCTGCGCAAAGCCAGATGAGCGCAGGAGAGTCGCCAGATATTTGGCGACTTGCCGTGCAGTTTCCAACTGCAACTCTCAGAATTTCTGAGAGCTAGTGGTGGGCTGTACTTTTGACGAGCTTCGCTCGAAAGACTTTGTTCAATGGACTTCTTTCGTCGAGACGCGTGAGATTTCGAACCGCTAAAGCCTCGATACTTCGACGAGACGAAGGGCTGAATTTCCTTTAGTTGCTTGTTCGGCTTTGGTCCCTTCGAGTGGTTCGGTAAACTCGTGTGACATGTTTCGCGGCAACTCGATATATAGTTCTTACAGAAATTTCTTCATACTACCACCGAGTAAATTCTTGTTTACGCTGTTTTGTTTCTTCCTGCGAGAGGGGATTCGGTAGAGTTAGCAATGTTTCTCCATTGAACTGCTTTCGACTAAATTGGAGGTATGCGACTGAAACGTGGCTAGACGTGCCTGTTTGCGAATCAAGTTATTCCGAAACTCTCAAAGCGGCGAGTATTTACGCGAATACTGCTGCGTCTATCGCCAAGAAGGAGCGCCTGCAGGCCTTGGGATTGAGCACCGCGAATACCGTGCATCCGATTCCGTGTTCCTATCACGTTTGAAGCTAGTCTCGCGAGCAATCAAAACGGACGCGGCGCGCTGCGATACTGCATCCACTTGCTTCGATATTCTTCTTCGATTCCCCCTGTTTTCAGAGGTAGTTGACTCATCCGCTTCATTCGAAATCAACCCACTGGCTTGTCTCTACGAAAAGTTCGACTAACTTGTCAAACCTGAAACATTTGCTTCCAGAGCTATTTCACTGCAACGAACTGTAAGATCTACAGCGAACATACATTTACGAATAGCAGTTAGCAAACAAACAGAATTCAAGTTATAAAGTTCTTCAATCGAAAAGGGGATAGGAACTGCATTCGAATACGGACAACCGGATTGTCTTCTTCCTCGTACATCGCGATTATCGTTTGCAGGAGAACATTGAGGAGAATTGATTATCGTGAAGCTGATAGCGAAAGGCCTTCGCTTCCCAAGCACCGAAGAGCTTCCTTTTGGCAGAGGTTCGGTGGTAGGCCGGCATTAATTTGATGAAAATTAATTGGCAGGAGCCATTTGCTTGGAGAGAAGTCGCGCGGGAGTCTCTCTCAAATGGGTACGTACCGCTCAGAGCAGAGAGGCGGACTGTGAAATCGAGTGCGAATGGCTCTGCGAAGGGAAATTTCATTAGGACCACCTCTTTGTACCATTACACACGGTTTTTGGTAGAGCCGGTAAAGGCCACTTGCAGTCTTTGATCGGTGAATTCGAATCTGCTTTGTGGTTTAACGGGAGAGTGTGTGAGAGAGGGTCTGCAAGTAGAATATTCCTGAACTAGTCGGACCACCGTTTTCACGCCAATACTCCAGCTCTATAATATCTCACTTGTAGATTGAATTCACTGCTTTGGTCGTTTTCTTTGTTGCTAAAACACTATTCCGACGAAATGTCAATGTTAATTTTATAACCCCCAATGGGTTTTTTTCCGATAATATCAACAATTTTGTTATTCCGTTAAATCGTAAAACTTATGCAGTTGCTAGGAGGTGAAGGGCAGGAGGTGGAAGGAGATTTTATAAGGGAAAATCAAATATGCTCGAGGGAAGTGAGGTAGTAATTATGCAGGTGTTGGAAAAAATAGTAGGGGTGAGTGGAGATAACATCGTAGCCATTCCATTAGTTGGTCGTCACTCTAGTAGTTAGTCCGTAGTTCATTTTCGCACTCTATTCAACTCTATTTACCCAACTATCAACGCCGGCTCTCAAAAGCAGCGCTCTTAATGATATCCGGGCGAGATTTAAGGATATTTTATAATTGACTATGTGGTAATTTGGAGGTATTCCCACTACGCAGTTACTGGTACCGACTAATTTTCTCCGACAGTATACGTATTTTCTAAAGCAACACACTATGGAGAAGACTTAATTAACTCAAGTTTCTGACTACCTCACCTCTAAGTACAGTACGCTATACTAATTATACGGATTTTAATACAACATATTACTACAGTGGTTGCATACACACTCTAGGGGGGGAAAAATCGATACTTACTACAAGAGTTTAATTAGGTGGAAAATGTTTTATTAAAATTTCAACGTTTCAAGTTTATAAATATAGGAATTTCAATGAACCAAATATCTCGCCATTTGTATCTTATTAAAATGTATTTGGGTAACGAAGTGTTCGACACATCATTAATTTTCCTGCAAAAAAATATGAAGCTTTGAGGGTGAATTTCCTGTATGAAAGCAGTACGAAAGGGTGCCTTGGGCTAGTCAGGTGGTCAAATTTCCGAGTCACGTAAGCGTGCTTATGTAGTTGGCAACAGTCACTTTTTGACCGATGGATCAGTTGTTAGTGGTAATGGATCAATAAATATAGGGTGCAAAGTTATAATAAACCATAAAGTTCTCTGAGTAATGTTAAGTGTAGAGTTACATGCAATGACATAACAATTTCAAATTAAGCACCTGAAAGTATCCCTTCAATTACTCACAATCAATCGATAATATTCAGTACAAATATACACGTGTTACACGTGCAAAGACACGTCAAACATTAATTGAAACATGCAACGCTGTCAGATATCAAATTAATTGAAACTTCCATTGACGTCGCGTATTAGATCTTAATACCAGTGCAGAAATTTCTGCATAAATTTAATCCATCCGCTGCCAGTCAAGCAGACAAGGTTTGTTTCCCGGTGGCGTGTGTGTGTGTGAGTGTGAGTCTATAATCAAGGAGAGCGAACAAAAGCCGCAAATGGGTGAGTAAAAATTCACAGCGAGAGGGAAAAGACCGAGAGTTAGAATGAGAGAGGGAGAGAGAAAGAGGTAGAAGAGGGATAGTTTAAGAGAGGGAAAGAGAACTGGTGATGGTCAAAAGGGATGAGGTGATATCTCCGGAAGGAGGGTACTTATTTGGCGACGGTCCAGCCGCTGTCTGCGAGGCGTGGAGTGTCCATTATTCCATTAGCGGTTACCGTGTTAACTCTTTATTGCCTCCCGGTATATGAGCCACCACTCTTCATTCCTGTTGGGAGGACCCTTAATGTCCACATTTCCCTCGGATTACCGTGAAACCGCTTTGCCCGGGCAGCTCCTGGTTAAAGGAACCCTATCTATATGGGGAATATGGGTAAACTTCATCTCTCTATTCGCTAGAATACCCGGCATAAACTCTACATTTTATTGGTCGACTCACCGATGTGTGTCGTCGAGAAATTGATAGTTAAACTCTTGCGAAAACTCCGATTATAAAATTATTATACTCGCGGCTTTGTTGCAGCAAAAGTTTTTAGGGATTCAGTGAAGTTTGTCAATCTGAAAATACTGTGGTATACATAGTACAAGGAAATTTAGTGCTGATATTTGTCACTGTGATGATAACGTACGTCGTTTCTGTCTTTCTGTTTTTTTTTTTACGCGTGATTTTTATTGGTATGTTAACTTTATTGGCAGCAGGAGTGTAAGCTGCGTACTGTGAAAAAAATCGTAACGATTTATGTAGCCAAAGTGTTTCCGACATTACAGTTGTACAGTTGTTTCATGTGGAATGAAATTTGTTTGATGTACGATGAATGATTCTATGTTAAATTTATGTATGTATCGATATCTCTTGATCGTGGGGTTCAATTTATTACCGACAACTGAGTGTCGTTACAAACTCCACGCGGGTAATAAATTGCAATGTATTCACTGGTCGAATCATCGTCCTCATGTTTTGCCGCTGACTCGAGTATCGCTGTATTACTTTGGTTTACATTACCGTCATGAATTTCTTTTGAATAATTCGTTCTGAGTATTATAAATAGCATTGTCGATGGGAAATCATCCATTGGTTGCCCCAGGTTAGTTTGGAGGGTTGACAAAGCTAGAAGCGTGACATTTTACATAATGTGCAAATTACTGCATCGCGAATGGATATTGCGGGCATTACTGCATCTCCGTATTTCAACGAGGACCCTACATCACTGTTTATATTTCACTCTGTAGCTCGCTGGTGCTAGTTATAATTTTCACTACTCGAGGACATTCTGTTGCAAAACGCAACTTATTCTTTTTTGACAAACCTCAAAATGCATTTCAAATTTCCAATTATGTTTTTCGCGAATATTTTTCAGTAACAGGTGGAAGTATTAAAAAATGGATTTGTTCCATTCTCCTGTTGTATATGCCTCACAATACGTGCACGCGTAATCATCAATACAACAGGAATTTTATTTCCTGAATTTTAATTACGTACATAGTTTGATTATAGCTCATTGAAAATTAAACGAGAAAAAGGTTCCATTTGTAACGATAACTGGATTTTGTTTCGAGAGAGAATGCACCAGGATAGTGTAGTATGAGCTATATTGAAAATTGTAACAATTCTCGCGCTCGGAGTGAGCCGCGGATGAAAATCGGGTCATCGGGTAATAAATGTTCCACTTTTTCCACTTTTTGAAGTAATTACAGTAGATAAAAGCTCACATCGTAGCATTTCCCCGGAGATGAACGGTACACCGTTACCCTCAATTCTTCAAGCTTTTTCTCGACACGCAATTTAGCGCATGATGCCAGTCCTCTCTCAATTCTGTCATAGCTTCGCGCTTTTGTCCTATTCAGACCGGTGGACTCAACCTTTCCGATTCCTTTTCACGCACACCAGCCATTCAATCACAAACCCTTTTATATCCCAGTCGATCTCTTCTGTCATTGACAAAATTTTCGAAACACTTCCGAAAGCTTGGCCAGTGTTTCCCTATAGCACCAAGTCTAGCGGTAAATGGAATGTTAATGGAAAGAATTGTCAAAGGCGATTGCCGGGTTTCTTCGGCCAATTCCGAGTGGTCCGCGAGAAAACAAAGAGCAAGAAATTGACGGTTGTCTGTAAGGGCAATATTGCCTTTCAGCGCTGCGAACGAGAGCCCAATGCAAATTAAACAGGATCGAATTCAAGCTTGGAAAAAGGGAAGTTTAAACTAGCCCAAGAAGAAACGAAAGAAAGAGTAGCTTTCGTCCAAAAGGAAAGAGTTGGACTGGTTGTTTTCAGTCGTATTCTTGTCCTTGCTCGCCGTTTCGCATGCATTTTAGGCGCTCTTTCCAAGGGACAAGTCCTCGCTTGCAATTGTTTTTCCAATCGGAAAGTTGGAACCAGTATTAACCTCGTTCTTCGTGTCTTATGCAGATTTCAGTTCTTGTTTGCACTGCTTTCCTTTAACCTGACCCTTTCGATCATCTTGACTCTAGACAAGCCACCCCACCAGCCATTTACTTTTATGATTGCACGAATACATGCTCGCATTTGGCGCTTAATTCAAATGGAGTGAATTAAAATAGATTCGAAACTATTTTTTAATAGCTTAAAAATGATTTGAAATAGTATATCTACTGAGAGTTTGAAACACGTCGTTTCGCCTCGAGGTAAAAAATTCTGTTGGTGCTGCTAAAGTGCGGAGCACAGAATATGAAAAATCCTCAATCCCCTTGGGCTGGTATAATGCGCAGCGTCATTACAACACTGAAAATCTCACCAGTGAGAGTGCTAGCTGACCCAAATAAACAGTGACACGCGACCAAGACGTTAAAGTTCGCCCAACACGGAAGCTTATTCGCGACGAAAAAAGTTTCACGACAGTAATCGCGCGTGAAACACGAACTTGCTAATTCAGAGGGAAGAATTTTCCCTGTATTTTGTCTCCGTCCCAGTTTTGTAGTTCTAGAGCTAATGGGAACTGCCAAACCGCACCGATTCGTGTTATTTAAATCGAAGCATAATTTATTGCCAGTCGAATGATATTGCGTGTCGCCGGCCACCGACCCGCGGTTTTTACCAAGCGACGATTTATTGAACGTTGCGCGATATAAATGCGAAACGACCTACAACGAAGTCGTGAACGTGTTTTTCGAAATGGTTATTGGAGTGATTGCAACATCGACGGTACAACACGATGAGTGCAGAAAACTGTAATTGATGGAATTGTTAGAGGAAAGAAAAACAACTGCCATTGGCAGATACACTTTTTTTTTATTATTAGTTAAACTCTATTACAGAGTTGAATTCACGAAAGACTTTGCGTGAATGAAGTATACATTATTTATTAGACTTCTCGAGGGGTTGTTCTAGTAAATACGTTCTCGAAAACCATTCGCAAGATGCAATTGCATCGAGCGTACAGGCGATCGCACTTTCTTCGTAATGTTATTACATTTCGTAGCTTGAACGGAGACTTTTCCGGTAGTTCCATTTGCCAGGGGTACGGAGAGGGTGAGCTGATGTCTCGAGTAGCCGTGCGGGTGAAAAGAGTGTCATCCGTGGCCAAAGACGTACGTGGCGAAGTGGCTTGATCCCCTTTTAGTGCTCCTCACTATCGACCAGACATTTTCTGGGAGTTCACCTCCTCGAGTGAAAGAACCTTGAAAGCTAATTTGACCGAACAAAAATACTGAAAATTCTAACTTTCAATTTCTTCTTATTCATTTTGATTTATATCGCTACTATAATGTTGCAAAAATTTATTTTGAGGGACATACAGTCTGTCTAGTGGCATAATTTATTTTACGTACACTGTACGTACTATTTAAGATTCGTAATAGGATTTTGAATGGTGTTCATCGAATTACATCGCGTGACATCGGGGATATTTTGACATTTATTGCGAAACCACCCCAACGTTTGGAGAATAGGAGATACAGATTTGTTCACCAGGAGCCGTGGTTCTGTCATATTACGCGCTGCACGGTTTAACCGCAGCTCTTTTGTGACAGAATAGTCGCAAGCCATTCTCTGCGGTCGAATTATGTTACTCGCTACGTAACCCGTTTGCGGTTAAACAATATTATTCGATGCCAGCATTCCGTAGGGTTTTCAAACTGCGGATTGCGATCGCATTTCACCGTGCAATACCTTGAAGATTTTACTCCTCCGGAATTCGTAAAAGTCCCCGGGTACTTCTAGAATCTTGAAAATAGTTTCCACTTAACGTATATCGATTTCTGTCTACAGTTACCTTCAAATGCTTTTTCCACGTTCTCGATTCACTTCGCGCAACGTAGAAATCAGAAATTCGGAAACTTTATTAATTCAATCATTTTTGGATAGAACGTGAAATTATTATTCGAGTTCAATAACCATACTGATCACGTGGAAACTTTGAGCTTGTTTTTCGCGCGATTTAAGAAAGAAAAGACAAGGGTATGAAGGTACTCTTAAAGGTACTTGCGTTTTTTCTTTGAGGTCATAATCAGGACTTTAGAAGGGGATAGGGTATCTCGGAGCCGCTGTTCGTTTTCGCGCAACGCTTACATACAGAGGATCTTTCAAGGCGTGGATTCCCTTTCATCCTTCTTCGGTCGCTTCGAATGCAGCCCTGAAGCCGACCTGATACCATAGACGAGGGAACTTTAGACAATTTCCGAGATTGCGTGCGTCGCGTCGCCGAGCTCCACCGCGAACGTGAGCTCGTCCCCACTTATTGCGAGTAGTTTCGGGGCTGTTCGCAATACGCTTGCCAGCCAAACGCGTAATAACATCTTGGAGAGAAGATAGACACGAGTGAGATTATTTTCAGCGAATCTTCTTTCTTCCTCAATATCGTTTGCGTGGTCTTCAGAAAAACAAGACGATTCCTTACGCACTGGCCGAAATTAAATGTAGTTCGGCTATTCTCAAAGATTCCACATTCCTCGGAGATAACCAGCTGAATCTAGTTTCATCAAATCTGTATATATATATATATACTCCATTACTACTTTTTAACGAGAGCCATGTGTAATAAAGTGCTTCCAATTCGAATGTGCTATAGAACTGCGCTGCCACGAATCTGACAGTTTCCAGAAATTAAAACCGATTACACGTAATTATGAATTCCAGTTACATATTTCATTATCGAACTTAATTGGGGAATTATAGTGCATTCCAATCAGTAGAGGATCAGATTATAATCAAATAACAAGATTGGGAATGGAGCAATCTGCGTACTGATATGAATTAAACTGTTTTGGCTCGTAATAGGAATCCTGGATTCACTGAGAAATCCTATTTTGCCAGTTTCGCCGAGAGTCTTTGCGTTTCCACAATTTTCCGCGTTTCTATTCCACAACTGGACAGTCGTTTCATCTGTCGAGAGAAAGAGAGAGATTTGCCATTGTGCGAGTCCTTATCCAGCGCCTATTGAATTACTGAAGATACGACGAGATCTGTCGTCTCTCGTATGTGCAGCTATGACGTGTACGAGATTAAACTTCACCGAATAATGTGAATCTCGCGATTTCCTCGTTTCGTTGTCCTCCCTCTTTTCTTCGGCTGTTCTGTGGCTTACATCCCTCTTGCTTCTGCTTTTTCCTGAATATAGAGAATGCAACCAGCGGTTGTGACGTTCTTTCGGATTTCCATACGGGTATTTCACTTAAGCATGCGTAATATCGGCGAATTCCTTGCACCGGATGACGGAATGTCTGGAATCGGTGGCTGCCTGTGCACGCACGGATTATTCCACTGGCGAGTTTCCGAGGATTCAACCCCGCCCTGGATAGACTTCCGCACGAAGGGAATTGGGTTAATCATCGGATACCCCTCGGAATTACGCGTATCATTAATTTGCATTTGATTTCCAAATTTTGCCCCAGAACAGCAGTCCGTCAATTTAAAGTCTTTCGAGAATTATCGCAGAAAATAAAGCAAGGTAACGACAGCGAGTGCAAAGGGTATAAAGAAGCTACGATGAAACATAGACACCGTTACCACAACTGCATCCAACGGAAGCTGATCGGACCGGGTTTCGAAGCGTGTTCGAAAAAGGCACACGGTGCAGTTTGTAAAGTTAAAGCGAGTTGTTCGAGCACGTTTTTTCAAATTCGTTTTCTCTGCCGAGTCAGTCCTGCAGTGGACACGTGCGTACGGAATAGGCTCGAGCGAACGGCCCTTTTTGTTTTCCCATGTCGAACCTGGCTACTCTAATGTCAGATTACATTGTGAGATTGCAACTGCCGACTGTTCTCTCTTTCTCTTTCCGTCTTTCGATTCTCGCAATATCGTTAACTCTGCAACTGCTAGTGATAGTTAAGAATTAGTCTAAATTCATTAGATTGAAGAGCTTGGAAATTAAATGTGCGGTTTCGTTTCCGAGTTTTGTCTTGAGGCAAAAGTGATATTTTTACAATTTCCTACGATCAAGCTGAGTCAAATTGATTCAAGGCTACAGCAGCATATTGGCTGCTGCTAAGAGCACAATTCATTTTTTGTCTTTTGCGAAGCGGTAACAGGTGTTAATAAGAGCCGTTGCATAATTGAGGCGAGACGTGCTCAACTTCTGTAATAAGCATTCGCAGCTCGTATCGTGCGTTCTATTAATTACGTTAATTCGCCGACGACTACGCTGCCAACAATTCCCTTATTTTTCCTCCTGGTTCAAGTTACGTTTCGGTGAACTTTCCTGATTTACTCGAAGTTTATAACAGGCTATAAGTAAATTTGCTCAATAATATCTGTTCCGTCTAAGTTACACACGTAGTCCATTATATTGCTGGCGAAATAGAAGGTTCTATGATACTCTGCTCTCGTGAATTCATTATTGACAATCTCTGTATAGCGAAACTATGGAACTTTTGTTAATAATAGTGCGAGTTAATAAACTGGCTACGCGGGTTTGTGAAACTTTTTGACCCAGTATACAATATGTATAATACACGTAACCAATATGTACTGTAAATACTTCCTAACGAATTTATAAAGCAAACGTCGGAGTTCAGGGTGTTTTAACATTATGCACATTAATCGCTTAGCATTGTGCGAATTTCGCGGTTCCATGTAACAGTCAGGGCGACACTACTGGAAATAATGTATGAGATCGAAAATCGTAACCGTGTTCATCCAACGGCATATTGAAATGTACACTACTTAAATTCGACAGATAACACGTGGCGTCTATGTCAACTAGCGAATACATATATACTGTATATTTATAGCCCATTAAAATCGTATCGCTGACCTTCTCGCTTATTGTTTCAGGTGGAGAAATGCGGTGACGCTTGAGTGACTTGTCACGCGAAAGAACGACATATCAACTCATATCAACCCCGCATCAAGTCGGAACATACTTCGAAGCGCTCTATTCTGGTATCATTGTATCACTGCCAACATCAGTTCGATACATATCGATCTACTATCAACTTCGGACGGAGGGAAATTTCGACGATGACAGAACTATAACGATGATTAGGTGGCAAAGGGATCACAAGATACACCGTCGATCGCGTGGGATCGATAGGATCAATCTGAACCTGATATTAGAATCGAGTTAAGTATCGAGTGCTGCAGGTGAATAAATCTAAGGTGCAAGGAAAGCGGCGAGGCATATCGATCGGTCAGAGAGGTTGTGGCACACAGCCTGCAACCACGAGGAAGCGAGAATCAAAGTAAGAGGATGTTGCTGAGGTAACAGGATACTGCGAGCCGGCCGACAGACGATAGTTAATCACACCGCGCTCGCAAAGAGGGGCCAGGGGTCCGGAGAGAGCCGGGAGCTTGGACCAGAGAGAGTCGGTGTCCGTGGAAGAAAAAATGGGCTTCCCAAGAAGAAGATCCCTATGGCTGAAGGTGGCTGTAGTGGCAGCGGCCGTCTGGATCACCGTGTGTTTCCTGCTTTACACGGAGGACCGTGCGAACGTTGCTGTTCAGGGACTAGCGCCTTCCGGTGTCGCGGCACCCCAAGTGGTCAATGGATTCGTGCCGCCCGCTGCTCCTTTCAGGCGAGAGACACCGCTCAACTCGCAGTCCAAGATGAAGATCAATCAGGCTGGCCCGGAACAAGGTAATTCACTTGGTACCGATACTTGTTTCTCTTGAGAGCTCTACTAGCGAGCTTGTACTTGGGAAATTGTGTTTGCGACGCTGATTTTCGTTCAGCAGTCGGAGATGGATCGCGCAAAGCTATTATGACGTACTGAACCCATTCTACACTATTCGAACATTACATTATAAATAGTTATAGCAATTTTTTCAAAAAATCCCTGTAACAAGTAATCTTATGAGTAATATTCTTAATGTGAGTTGTACCGCTTAGCACACATTAAACTAGGAAGTGGTTAGAGTGGTTTTAGTCGAACAATCTACCTTCGCAGGATTACGACAGGAGGGGTTAAAGGAGATAGTAGTTTACAGGGTCCAGGAACTCGGCCTCAGAATAGCAATCCGACAGCTCTCCCAAAAGGCAAAGGGTCGCGTTAAACGTATGGTAGGTGCAGGGAGAATTTTGAAAGAAAAGCCAGCCTGACTCCCAGGGCAACATGATGCACGGCGTGAGTTTCACTGCGCGGCGAAGTTCACGGCGTCCGTAGCTCGGCACTAAAGCAATTTGTCCTCCTCTTTATTGCCGCATCGTACACACCGGAGCCCAACTTCCACCGGCGGGATAAAATTATTTTCAGTGCGAGGCAGTCTACGGAACTAGACAGAGCGACCAGCTAGCCAACCAACCGTGGAACTCGCACAGTGTGCAACCAGTTTCACCCATGCCCGGCCAATATGGCACCACCCGAATAAAACTCGAGTTTATACGCCGAAGCTCTTAGAAGCCATGCATACACGGTGCCTGATCCTCCTCGGATATCCGACTATGTGTATCTTGAAAATTCAATTCGCAACGTTCTCTGTCGTCGACCTCCTTGTTTCCCGGATCTTTTCATCTCACAGCCTTGCTCTCGCTATTCTTCTCCGACTCACTGTTCCTATTGCAGTTTGTTA
Source organism: Trypoxylon attenuatum (assembly GCA_963989405.1). Taxonomy (NCBI): domain Eukaryota; kingdom Metazoa; phylum Arthropoda; class Insecta; order Hymenoptera; family Crabronidae; genus Trypoxylon; species Trypoxylon attenuatum. The sequence goes on from OZ022494.1 coordinate 7,705,362, forward strand.
TTTCTGATACAGTGTGTTTTGTTGTCACAGATGCGTATTCCATTGAAACTGAGCGATCAATATGCAATTTCACTTACCTGTTTCTTCATGCCGTTTGCGAAATACCTTGATCCATTCAATTTTATTGTTGACGTGTATATACATATTTTTCTGGATTATTGTGTAAGATGTTGGGACATTTATTTGGCAATGTTTCCTAACAAGTAAATATCTCTGTTGTCCAGGTGGTGGTGTCTTGGCAGCACCCCGTGAACCAGACTTAGCTGCCCCTGGCGAGATGGGTAGACCAGTCATTCTGCCGACAAATTTAACTGCTGAGACGAAGAAACTCGTCGACGATGGCTGGATGAACAACGCATTCAATCAGTATGTCAGTGATCTAATTTCCGTGCATCGAACGCTGCCCGACCCTCGTGATCAATGGTGAGTTCAATTACAAAAATAAAAATAACTTTTGAAGTATTTTAATTGAATTTAAGCTCGGGTCGCTGTGAAAGCAATGAGTATAATGTTCAATAACGGTGAGATATAAAAGGGCTATAACAATTTTTGCTTCTATCAGTGAAATGGTGGAAGTGAACGTACCTACAGAGACACGGAGTAAAAATTTCGTTATGAAGTATTCCACTCCATCGAGCTTGTGGAACTTTTATCCACGGGGTAAATGTCTGTCGCCATATGCGTATCATTTCCTTTTACTACTAGCGACGATAGCATCGTAACGTTGCCGTTAATAAAACGCATGGGGTCATAGGTTACTGCCATCAAAATGGCTCGTCCGGTTCGATTCCTCTGGTCTTTATTGTTCTCCTTCTTATTTTTACTTTCCATTCCTTCGCGTACATCCTTTCTAACAGGAAAGATCATTGTCTGCGGACCGTCTGCGTCGATGTGAATAGTGAGAACAGTGTCGTTGATCTTGCAGAGTACAATCTTTACCGGTTCTTTTTTTTTCTCTGTGAGAGAACGATCCTATCTTTATCAAGATCAACTGATAAATCTATTTTACAGCTGTTTACCCCGGCATTGTAATTGTAAATTAGCTGTATTATATGTCAGTGATTCTGATCCTTTTTCCTTTATTTAATTATCGATAAAATCGGTAGAAGATTGTTAAGCATGTGTTGGACGTGCACCTTTAATCTCTTCGTATACCATATTATACTTTAAGGATATTATCTTTTACGTTCGCGTTGTCACATAGAGAGTGAGACATAACGTTGATTGTAATTATGAACTCTAATTATATTCTTCATAATTTTCTTACAAAATTTACTACCGCGTGTCTGTTATCTCCGTCACTCGCATATCGTCCAAATGTTCCCTATTTTGCGTGTTATTTGAATTTTATCCATGATTCTCATTTGCATTAGTTTCGTAGTATATTTAGAATATTATCATTATCATCTCGCAATAGTTCAACCAGCTCGGGTTCGAGCCTGCATAACCTTTTTCGCTTATCAAGGCTGTATTAGCGTTGACTAAGGTCGTCAGGTGTAATTAAAAACTCTCATACGCTTTTTACGCGAGAGTCGCTACCCGGGATGAAATATGCCAGAAATCTCCAGGAGGCTCCCGTATAAAATAATAAAGTGGAAACGCGTATTTAAACTATCCTCCCGTTTTAATTATATTCTAACAAGCCATATGGAAATGAATTGCCCGAATGAAGAAGAATAGCTGCACTAATACCGCGCGAATGGTGCGAGAGAGCATCGTATTGCAAAATTTCTTGTTAACTAATTACACCGAATTACTTTGGCTTGTCGTGCTGGGAAGTAATTTTGCGGGGGCGTCGCGACGCTTGAGTGCGATATGTTACGCGGCGAATTTAATCGCCCTCTGAAGTAATTAATTGTTGGGGTTCCTTTGATGGCAGTCGCTCGGTGCTGGAGTAATTTGCAAATTCGACTAGATTTAAGATAGCGAATCTCGCTAAAAATTTAAGTGGGATCACTAGGCGACATTTTTTTTATCAATCTGTTATACATATACATGTTACATATTCACGTAACTGTCACAAAGTTCAAAATTGCCAGCGAATCCATCGAACAATTTTTATGACTTCCAGAATACTGAATATTTTCATAGTACTGTAGTAGTCATTTACAGTCAAATTAATTCTGAACTGACGACAGGTTGTTTCGAGATGAAACAAAATCGAGCGAAATTAGAATCGGATTTGTAATCTCACGAGCACCGAAATCACATGAGCTGATTTTCCCGGGAAATCGGACGTGGGATATTCTAGACAAGTGGAAACCTTACTTTTCACGGATGGCGAAAAAGTCTTTGGCATTTCCACTGGCAGGATTAGGTCTTGTAATCTTGTTATAAATCTGAGTGAGAGCCTCGGGCTACCAGGACTTATTTTGCGGCTGGTGCACGTAGCAATATCACTGGCGACGATCGTAAATTCTTGGGAAAACTTGAGCGCACGGAGACACCGGCAGCACCGAATTAGCTCCATGAATATTAATTACGATTTACATGATATTAAGCGACATTATCGGGGCAGGTGGGCGAACTAGGTGGAGGCGCGTGCTGTCAGTGATGTAAACACCTTGCTCAAGTAAATTTAATTCTCAGGTTCGAAATATTCTTATTCCACATTCCACTCGACCGACTGTACAATTATTTTTCCTCTAACTCAATATCTTTTAATCTCTATTTCCAGCAGTATTACCAGTTTTTCATGTTCGATCGGTATTTATAGCACTAAGATAGAAATATGGAGAATGATTTAATTGTCGAAGGGAAATATGTCTTGCGGTGGGTTGAAGGGGCTTAAAATAGGTGTGCACAGGTGTTGGTGAACAGGATGAACAGGTGGCCCTGATTTACCGGTGGCTATGCCACCGATTTCGCGGTTTCGGGCTAATGCCGTGGCTCGATTAGCGAGTTGCCGCGTTTTCGAGATGATAACCGGCAAGAGCCACCGCTCGCCACTGGTAAACTGCACTTGCAGTGGGTGCTCGGTGGCGGCTGGACATGCTGGAACATATTAGCGGTGAAATTTACGTGGCCGCATTTTGTCGAAGAACTATCATGCTTTTGCGCACAGCTGCATCGCGCGATGATACCTCTTAAATAATTCATCCAATTAACTGGTGCACTGGAAGAATATTTACTGCCTAGCGCAATATTCCGTCTGATTTTCTTATCTTTTTGGTATCGCGTTCTCTCTCGTCTTCGCAAGCTCGAAACTAGATTGCGATAAGTGCATCAATTCTCTGAAACTCTCAGCGAATTTTGGACAATTTTCAAGCTCGTTCCTCTTGAAATTCTCGAACACTGGCAATGTTTTTCGGTGTCTAGTCAAGCGGAAAGGGAGACGCACTCGAGTTGGCAATTAACTCCTTGACATGGAAAAATATGTAACACGCGTCATTTGTTAATGAGATCTTTTCAAATATGGAGACAAAAATCTGCGACTGAATTGTACTTTATGGCAATTATTTTAACATTTTCATTAGCAAAGTGCAAGCGTTGTAAATAAACCTTCCAACATTTCGATTTTCAAATATGTTATGCCAAAGTAATAATTAAAACCAGTGCCAAAAATATATTTAACGTAACGTTGGCGTTATTGAAGTTTCATTTTATTTATGTGGCAAAGGATTATCAACAAAGAAGAGCGTAACTTTCGGCTTGCTTTTCCCGCGATGCATGTACCGATGCAATTTCCATTGATCGCTTCGAGCGAACAGGTTCAGTGCCGCTATTTTCACAGGAAAACTCGCAATTATTATAAATTCGATCAGAGCGGATCGCATTCCGTGCATTGAGCTTTCGCGAGGCAAAAAAAAATTGCCACCTCGTAATTAATACCGGTGTTGTGCAATGTAGTTTTAGTTTTATTTCGCAAAAATCTTCTTTCATGCATATTCGCTGCGGGGCATTTTTTATTTTTTATCGCGAGTCACATCGCTGCATCAGGGATCATCGGTAATCAGTGTCAACTGATCCGGAAATGAAAGCACATGCATTGCCAATTAGAAATATACATGTGTACATATACATGCATGTATATGTACATGAGAGAAAAAAATGATAAAGGTTTACCGAAGCTTGTGGAAAAGTTGTTTTCGCTAGATTTTCGCAGTGCGCTTCGCCGCTGCGTCGATTAATAATGAAATCCATCGAGGCCGAAATCCGCGAGGACAGACGGAAAAAATCCACGAGTTTCAGCCGGGAGCGAACTACTCGTGAATATTCAATCGCGTGCCAAGCTGCTGCTGCTGCTGCTGTTGCTGTTGCTGCTGCGTATTCATTAAACGCCCGGAAGAGAAAGTTTACCCGTGACAGATCGTTTAATTAATTTCACGCTTCGCCGATGGGCCAAAGAGCGTTTTTCACACGCCATGCCCCATGGGTATCGGTATCAAGCCTATAGCGTTTAGCAAGACCTTTTCGAGTCTGTACCTTTGATTTCTTATTTTAGAATGTTTTTATAATGTTAATGTTATAAAAGGATTAACATGAACTCGTTTCAACGTTTTGTTGCAGCAGGCTATTGTTTAAAGTTCCGTATTATTTCGAATTCAAACCCAGTATAATTGACTAGAATAAAAGGATAAAATGATTAAACCTCCGATTTTATATTTTGAATAAAAGCATCACTTTGTACTTTATTAAAATCACGTACAATACATTTTCAATAATATCAGCAGTATTGAATGTACAAGGTAATATAATATAATATAATTGAAATTTCCTATATTACATAGTATCATTAAACAACATGTTTATTTCACATTGCAATGTTATGAGGAACCTCTACTGTACATGATACGACGGTCAAGGAGAGGCACAAATTAGTTTACGGTTGAATGGGCACAGCTCGTGTCGCTCCATGCCGCGATCCCATGGCGTTTGTGTATAGACACAGTATACATAGCCCGAACTAGGATCTCGACGACACTTGAGTCGACACATCACTCGTAGTCAGTTAATCTTCAGACGCGCCTCAGGCACGCACGCGTCGGTCCTCGACTCTATTCGGTTTTCGCAGTCGTCTTTCATTATTGCGTAAATTCTGACGTCCGCGCAACCACTCGCCAACATACATTTTCATCAGCCATTTTCTTTGTTCCAAAATTAGGCAATTATTCCTTTGTCCAATTATATCGAGATCAACTTTTATCTAAATAATTAAAATACTATTATGCACTTTCTGCCGAAATGCTTTCGTATCTAGAGAAACTCAAATTGCATTTCTCTCTGAACGATTACAGCTCCACTTTCAAGCTAATCAGATTGTCACTGCAAAGCGACTGAAAGTAGAGATAACCCGTGAATGTTTAATGACAACGAACGTAATGAAACAGTGCTATTCTACTGTTATCCTCTCCGCTTGGAGTGGTCTACGCGAGCTCGCTAATGAATTCATTTCTTCTGACCAAGCCGAGACACAAAGGTCGTTTAGTTCTTCTTGATGCAGCTAATCTAATCGGATCTGTTAGTAAGGTAGCATAGGTGAGCGTGTCGTGTCGAGTTACAGTCGAGACTAGAGACCCTAGAGGAGGTAATTGAAACATATTGACGGCTAATCCAGAACTCAGATAGCTACGCTCGCCGGATATCGGCCAGTAGTCTGGCTGCCGTACCCGCCACATATTTTTTCATTAGGTGTTCCAGGTTTCTGCCCACTCTTCGTGCGGAGGCTAGTACATTACCGGTGCAGTCGCTCGTTTTCTCGAGAAAACAAAGAAATCAAGGGTGTAACCAGCTACTGGCACGCTCGTGCCTCCCGACTACCTAGCTATTAATCTTATCGAAGGGTTTACACTTAGCTGGATATTTACAGCCGCGCCAAAATAAAAACAAAACACTATTATCCACGTTCTAATTTCTCTGGTTTTTTTGTTTTCTTTTTATTTATTTATTATACACAATTTTACCGTTCGTATGTTTACTTCGAATAAATTTATGCCAACATTTGCTCTCGAAATATCTGCCGAGTGTATATAATAGATTTCGATGTTTGAACGAGATTGTCAATATGCCGTGAATCCACATGTTACCCAATACGTGGATATATATTAATATTGGGTATATGTCTGTTGCTCTTTCAGCCGTGGCTCAGCAACCGTTCGAATGATTGTGACGGTGTCAGAAATATAGGATCAGTTAAAGATAGAATAGGAAATAAAATATTCTTTCTGTCGTGTTAATACGTTGGATCGAGTGTAATTCTCAGAATCAGCAAGCCGGAAAATGTGTGTAGAGACACGCGAACAGTCATGTTTGACAACATTATCCTGCCTGAGCCCCGTCATGCTACACGGCCAGACGTGGGAACAATCGACTGACGCACAAGGGGGAAAGAAATAGTCTTTCGCAAAGGGTGTGTCTAGAGTGCCAATGTTTCGTGTATAGGTTGATTTCATTAGTCGTTTGCATTAAATGCAGGTACATATATATTATATGGTGTTATCGGTAGTTCATATGTTTCTCACTCTATATTCTCTAATTAATATTCTTAGATACGAGGTAATAACGGTAGCACACATTATTTTCCCTGTAGAAAAAGTGGGTGGAAGTTGGTTATTACTTCTTAGCGTGAAACTTATCCTCTTAGGCGTGGCCAACGCAATCTCGGAGTCATCAGCCACTGTAATCGGAGCTGTTTCGTTATTATTACGGTATCTGAAATAACAGGGAACCGAAATGGACATCCTCGCTCGCGCTTCCGCGAAATGTGCCATTTATGTAGACGATTATCTGCATTTTACCGTCGGGTTCTTTAACACCCAATGGTCTCCTGGGGTGGATGAAAATAATTGTGACTCAGATCCGTGAAGTTTACCCGTTAAGTTTTGCAAGAATTCCCATTTTATTCTCCTAATCACAGATTTCTCGCTATTCCGATTTATAATCCACTTAGGAAATTCGCGGTAATTTCACTTTGGTAATAATGTGAATTTCGAAAGGCAAATACAAATTGTTCGATTTTGGGTGGGCATGTTTGCTGATACAAGGATTAGGCAATCTGATATTTAATTGTCTTTGCGGATGCAGTGATTAATCCGTAGCTAGGGTTTTCGAAATCTGCACTATCTAGGGACACCTGGTACTAGAAACACGGATTACGTGTGTGGCCAGCTAGCCTGCAAAATACAGGAGCAATTTCGAGTGGAACCTAGTCCTCTCACCCCGTTGAGGGAGGAGTGCTTTCAGCGCGAATTGCGGCTACTCCGGAGAAATAAGTTGGCCGCTAGGCCAAATCGTTCTCGTATGCAAAGCGATAGCTTGAATTCCAGCTTCCTGACCACATGTCATTTAAAATGTTACGTTTGCACAGTGCTGGACGAACGATTGACTGTAGCGAGTAACTTTGCAAACCTGATGTTAATCTTCCAGATAACAGTTGTTGAAATGTTCGCGTAATATTATTTAAATCGTTAGCACATGTAATTTCATGTTATTTTATAAAATATGGATTATAATTTTTCTGTACTGTTCACAAGAATACGAATTTGTTATCGGGAAGGTTATACTTCAGGTTTCGTTGTTTTGTTAAATTTGGTGAATTAATCGCGAATATGGCCATCTTACTTGTTAGTAAAACGGAATTTATATGGATGTGCACTTCTGTTAGTTGGCTTGTTAAAAGGTTCACTGCTACCTCGGAAAGCAGGGAACCGTTGAAATTTCTAAAATGCAGGCTGATTTAGTGAGGGAAAGTGGTGCTCTTGGTGCTGACTTCCGCAGAGGGCAGCGCATCTCCTCTCAAACCGCATTTCATCGCTCGAAAAACGGCCCCAAATAAAATATATGGAGCGTGTGTAGCCACAGTTTTAAATTACCGGAATTCTGTGGTAGTTTCAAGAGGTCTTTCGCGGAAAGTAAGCGGTCGAGTTTCCCGGAAATTCTACCGCGATTTATATAAAATTTATATCCATTCCACCGAAAAGTAAACCCGACGTAATTAACATGTGAAATTTTTGAAAAAATCACGACGAGGTGAAAACGTCGAAAATATGATTAGTCGCAAATTTCACGAATTTCAACCCATGCTGGTTAGAGTCGAACGAAGTATTATTTCTTAATTCGCACAACTCAACTAAAAGAAGAAAGTCATCTCAGAGGTGATCTCGAGGGCACAGGGATTTGCAGGGTAAAGTTATCGAGAAAGAAGTACTTAGTGTCCATCCGCAACTGAAAGAATTCTCGAACTCCTCGGAAGTTCGCCGAGTCCAAACCAAAATAAAAGCCCTTGCTTACAAACTCAAGAACCTAATACCATTTGCCGAGGAAAACACGTAGCATTGCTCACGGGATAAATTAAGAAAGTTTATCATACACTTTTCGCAAATGGAAATGCCGCAGAAGTAGCCAGAGATTTTTCTCCTTTTACTTTGAGGTTGATTGCGAGCGAGCGAGTTATACAAGTATTGAGTTAGTTGATAAAGCGTATACATCTCATTGCGCAAGGTCCATTGAGCCGAACTTAGCCAGCAGCGAAAACAAGGATGTTACAGAGGAAACACGTAGAGAGGAACTGCACCGTAATTCTAAGGGAACCTGACCCACGCTAATATTCACGAAACGACATAAACTCTCTCTCGCGCCCGCGCGAGTGGCTCGTTCGCGAGACAGAAAAGCAATTTCGCTCTCCGAGAAGCAACTCCAAGAGCTGTAGGTGTTCTCTCACTGGGTTTTCGAGCGATCCGTGCCCGGAAGAAATAAGTTGGCGTGCCAGCCAAATCAGGCTGCGAATGCAAAATGATCGTCTAGCATTGTGCGAGCCGTTCTACCGAAATCCATTCGAGCGAACCATTGTCGCGCACGCGGCCTCCTTTACTACATTTCCAGGATGCCCTTCGAATTGACTGCCACCCAAACAGCTTTCGGAAGCGTTAAGGACCTTTGGCTCAGCCTTGGAATACATTCAGCTTGAAAGCATGGATATATTCTACTATTCCGAGAGAGTTAGAGTCACACGAACGTTCAATTAATTTATTCCCTCGAGGTAGTGAAAATTCTTCTTTTTCACCGTCAGGTCATTATTCGACTAATCCAGAAGATTAATTTGAAAAATTCGCATTTCTCTCTTGGCATTCGAGCATGCGACGCGAGCAATAATAGTTTCACGTATTCGCTATTGAAGTTAAATCCTCGAAAGTCAAAGTCACAATTCGTTTGACATCGAATTGAAAACTGAAGGACAAGAGAGCTGGAGTACGGGACTCTAATTTCATCAAATGAAATAATTATTAAGCAAGGTAGATTTTAGGGATTGAAACTCCTGCAGCTAGTTTGCAAAGGGAATTTCGTTTGAAAAAGGATAGTCGTTTGGATTTCTGATTCTGTCGACAGCTAGAACTGGATCTGAAGCGGAGCCAACTAGCCGAAGCCGCGGTATTTGCGAAGCTTTTATCGGTTCGGAGTGGTCCACTTAAAAACGAACAGAGTAAAGTCTGGTACGACCATCGATGGCCTCTTCTCGAACATCGATGTGGCTCTGGTCGCTCTCGTCGCACTAGTCTCCTCGCTCGAGGAATGTAAAACAATTTGGCCGCTCGGCTCGATTGAATTTCCGGGCAGTCAGCTCGATCGCGCGGAATCATCGCGCCCCGCGAGCTCGAATTATATTCCACTGCGAATGGGATTCCGCTCGACTTCCTCTATCTCTATGGCCCATGCTCGATCGCTTGGCGACGAAATCCGCGGCAAATGACAGCCACTTCCCGTCACCCATTGCCGAATTTTGCGATCTCCGCGTGAAACGAAAAAACACGGGGAAATTCACTGATGGACGAATCAGCGATGAAGAAGGAACAAAGAGGACAGAGAAACGAGCGCTTTGCTACCGATCCCTTTAAATTTTTCACTCTTGGCAGCGACTTTTTTTTCGTCGGATAAAAAAGAATTATTTATAGCTGACAGCCATTTAAAATTTCAAGGGCCTAAGCAGCCGTAAAATTGACCAAGCCGCTTATCTATAAACGCGTAATTACGTCAATTATTCACGAAAGAAACCTGGCCGTTCAGGAACTTGGGTCTTCGAGTTAAAGATCTCGACAGTACTTTTATCTTTTTCTCCTCTCGAGAGCGGACTCTACTTCATCGGTAGCTCGGTAATAGATTGACTTTTTTGCCCAACGAGTTCGTGCCTTCCGCAGGTAATATCTCTACATCTGAAAACGGGAGTGCATCGACACAAAAAATTCCAGGATCGTTCACGGGACTTCCGTGAATTTTTCCGTGGTTTTTATTGCACTAGAGAAGTAGCCCGAACGTACGAATTTGCTTCAAGTACCGTCATGGAGAGATCTGATCTTTTTCGTAGAAAGACAAACATGAAGTTTTGGCTTAGAGTTCTATACGTACTCGAAGGGATGGTTAAATAACGAAGACGCGACTGTGGAAATGAGTCGGTCGTAAAACTTGTGCAATGCTAGTCAACCCTCCACTTCCGGAACGACCTCGTGGCACAGTACACTTCGAACCCACTGGGACGGACGATAACAATTGACACGGCTCGAGCGTGAATTCGCAGGAAACCAAGGACTCGAATACCAGAGAAGTTTATTGTGCAAATCCACTTTACGAATTTGCACAAACATTTTGCGTAAGTGGAATTTGCATCCACTTGATTGATTAATTTAATCGAAACACATTCGTTGTTCGTCGCCTAAAGACACTTCTTGCAAACTAAAGGATAATAACGATGGCACTAATGAATTGAAATCAGATAATTGAATTTTATACATCTGACTTATGTATGAATTTATGAAATAGCACATTATTATATGGAATAAATGTTGCATAAGTGAAAGTTTTATAATGGAAACACTTAAAGATTTATGTTATCCTGCAACTTTAATTGCGGTAGCATAGTCAGTATTAGCTTAATGAAATCAATGTGCAGGCATAAAATAATCCATGTAAAGAAAATTCTTGGATCATTTACTTGGCAGGCGATCAGTAGATCTTCAGAAACCAGAAGGGATACAGAGGGGAAGTAGATGTAGAAGTGGCGAAGATGGCTTTTTAAGCAGTGTCGAGTAGATAATGCATTCGGTCTAGATAGCGTCTTCTTCAATAGAACCTCACTATTCAGCCTTAACGAACCAGTTGGCTTTAATCCCCGTTACCTCCGTGGATTAAGTTAAGTAAAAGCGCCTTATCGCGTTAACGATGATCGACGCTTGGGATCCCGAGCCGAGATCGTTAAGTAAGGCTTTCTGTAAGGCGCAACGGGTTTCCGCAATCTTTACACGCTGTCAGGAGTGACAGCCACCTGGATGCTGGGATCTTAGGAACATCTAAATCACAGCCGAGTTTCCTGAGAAATGTTCAACCTGTTTAATATCTCTTCTCTTCATATACCTTATTATTTTCTGCGTATTTCATAACTTCATCAAGAAATAATATGCAGTTTCAATTCAATTATCTCATACGTTTTTTTCATTTTGTAACAGCGTAAGGGATGTAACAATCTGGTCCTATTTTACTAACTGTTTCGTTCGCAATATTGCGTGGAGAAAGAATAAAGAAGAAGATTAAACCTCTAGAAGTTTATGCGTTGCTCGCGTGCTCTGGACACAATCCGAATTATCTGGATCGTTCATTGCGCCTGTTTCACAAAAAATTTTCTAATTGAATAAGTGAACGTAATTAAGTCAGCACGATTCCCTCTATAATTTCTAGTCTCGCAAACCCGTAGCTTCTGGTTATCTCGAGCGTAGCCACTGCTTGCTTTCCTAGTGGAAAGGTGAAAAATCACAGCTGGTACATAAATAAAATGCAGACAAGATTTCCTTACGAGTAAAAGATGAGTCTATTTCCTTTCGCTCTCAAGAATGCACGCCTTTATAATTCCGCGAGTTCCACGGATTTTATTCACTTTTTATAGAGAGGAATCATAGAAAACCTTACGACTAGTAACACTCTTAAAAGACTCGTATCTACGCTACCTTAGCATTATTCATTTTAAATACCTGTTCGTACATCTTTACGTATCGGATTGAAGTTACTTAAATTTTAAGTAAATTACATCATAGTTAAGGACAGTCGCATAATCAGTTGGATGTTCTCGTTAAATGCAGAGTAACCCTGAGATATAAATCCATAACAGGCTCAATCAGACGTACCGTGTTCTCCGAATTAATCCGACGGCGCCTAATTAGCGCTATCAGCAGCGTAGCCAGAGATTTACAATGCGAAACGAGCAATTAAGTCGACGCGATAGACAATGGGATCGCATTGAGTATAGAGACATGGAACTGGCTTGGCAAGGTCGGTTCCATGCAAATAGCTTTATACCCTCGCAAGCGAGCAGATAGATATATCAGGTTACTCCTCAATGCACAACAGGACTGAAATTTTCTGCGACTGACTGACCACCCACTGACAATAGATTGCGATTTCGTTTAGACGCGAGAGGAAAGTATGAGAAAAAAAGTTAGTCTCCTTCCTCCATAAAATTATTGTTGTCCTTCTTATCTGAAATCTTCGTTATAATATAAATCTGGGAGAAAATTAATTTTAATTGAAATTATAATTTCATCCATTTAAATAGAATCTGTTGAGTCAATGTGAATGTTTGTGTACTGGATTTCGATTTAGAGATTTAATACTATAGATATTTTGCTTGTAGTTGAATTGTCTAGAGTACTGTTTGGCTGTTGAACTCGAGTGTGAGGTCAGGCTCGAGTCTAGGGCACAGGGGACTGTCTCGAGTGCAGGGAAGGACGAAAGGGATAACATAGGGCGGGTCATTATTCTCCAAGAAGGAGAAGAATGACGTGGAAGTCAGGATAATAAAGGGGGCGAAAGGAAGGAACAAAGGCGAGACTAAAAAGACGGGTGAAGTGATGGGAGGGTGAATTGCATGCCATGGAAGATCGCGGATCTGCAAATAAAGATACGTTTCCGGATAACTGTCATCCATATTCCCCATGCAGTTGCGTAATTATTTCCCTTGGGATTCTCCGCTCATGAATTATTATACCTCCCCATCCCTAGTATTCGAGAACAGAAGCCAGATTGGAGAGAGAAATCTCATTTGGATGGACAAATTTCTAGTCCAACTCGTAATCACTCGAATTGAAGGACACTAAGTGTTTTAAGATGTACACAAAGTCTTCGAGATGAACTCGCGATATAATAAGAGGCAAAAGAAAATTCAGTGGAAAATCGAGTAACGAGAATCCTTATAAGACCGAACTATCATGCAAGATTCACTCAGGAAAAGACTTTGAACTTTAGAGACAAGATTTCACTTTGGCATTGACGTATGTACTGGAAAGGGAAGACAGCGAGAAAAAGGGCAGAGCAGAATCGATCATTATCCTAGCCGGAAGTGCGAGACTCCGAGGAAGAGATGTGAATCTGAAAGAGGAGGGTTGTCTTCTTAGTAGAAAAGGGCACCAGGGGCAAGGACTCGCGCGGGGAAATTGACGGAGCTGACGACGACCCTTCCTAGGGATATCATCCACCCTGCGCCGTTATTCATGCGATTCGTTGTTTGATCTCGCGGGCTTATACTGTACCCGTGTATTCCACGATTCATCCTTATAATTGGACCTCCTCTACCCTCGGAATTTTCGCTCTGAGTACCCGTGAAAAATTTATGCCACAGACTGTGCTCCTTGCGAGAGACGCGCAGGCAAACCGTGCGAAAAATGTAGGCGCGCCGATTGTTAGTGTTAGAGTGAGAAGTGAATCCTACGATGGGGTGGCTCAATTAAAACGCAATGTGTTGTGAGGTTCAGCGGTTTCTGAGAACCGCAGGTTCCGAAATGAAATAAATTAATTATTTATTTACCTCCTTTTATATTTACGAAATAAAGTTATTTAAAAAATATTCGAAATATTTTTTTTAGATTTCGGGACATTTAATTTACGAAATTACAAGATCGGCTCGTTACGCTAAATTATAGGCCGACGATCAGCTGTCGTGGCAAGACGAATGAATCGTAAAGCCTGATAGGCAGCCTTCTGAAAAATGACAGGCCTTATCGGTCTGTCAGCAGCTAGGCACCCACAAGAAGAGGGGAAACACGGGAGATACCGCGTTATTTGAAATGCAAACCATTCGTTGGTTGCTCAATCGCAATCTACTATTTGACCATTATTTTCGATTACATCAATCGACTAATGGCCCGCTCAAAGCTCATACCCCCGACTGAAACCGACACAGGCGGAATTTTTTGTTGATTCTTTACTAGCAATCGATCAATGTGGAATTCCCGGGGGCGCAAAAAGCTGAATCTAGTATCGTCTTCATAAATACATTTTTTTTGTCTTTTTGCAAAAAAGAGATGCCAATCGTAATATCCGGCTTCACGTGTGTAAACGATGTTCAAAATTAAAGTATTACGTGGCAGGAGATCGGAGTTTACACAAAAATGTCAATATTCCTGGCATATAGATCGCGATGCGGTTAACGATATAGCGATACGTATCTTTATTCGCGCTATGCAGCATCGCGAAATTAAAAGGGAAGCTTTTGCTGTACGGAAATAAACGTCGAATATATTTGCTGGGGCTTTCGATTTCGTTCAGTAGCGAATCCGAAGTGGAATATTTTTCGAGGTGGGGAGTAAGGCGACTAAGAGAGCGAGAGGAAAAATGCGAAGTTCAATGCAGCTTCGATCGGGAAATCGAAGCCAGTCACAATTGTAATAAATTCGAGAACGCTCCACTGGCTAGTTTAAATGCGAAAAAGTGTTGAATTTTTGTGATATTTTATTTATTCCTCGGCAGCATTGTACTGGGGAGTCCCATTAATATAATTGTTGGGTTGTTAGAAGTTTAAATGGTTTTCATTAAATTTTGCGTTGTAATTGTTGCCGAGTGGAGAACCGCGCAGTCAATACACTTTTGGAACTCGGCACGGGAAAGTATTCGTATTATGCTTACAGTGAAATTGGTTAATGGGAATGTAAAAAATGCTACCCTTCTAGCGAAACATAATTGTAAATTTCGTGTATGGGGATGTTATTAAGTTCTGGAATTTAATGATGCGAGATTTATGAATATTCCCAGAATTATTTACTACGAAAGGCACATAAATGATCGTGTACCGCGAGAAACCGCTGTTATGACTCGATTAACGCTCGAAGTCCAAATATGTGCATATTTTCGAAAGGTGAGTTCGAGCAAATGATATTCGAGACTGAATCAAACAGGAGGAATTCTTAGTTTTCGAGAATATGACTTATTATTGAAATTTGTCTACTACAGAAGTAGTTTAACTTTTCCTTTTTGGTCTAAGGTAAAACTTTCTTCTGAAACATCTTCATGGATCGGCCTTTTCCATTTCTTAATGGCAGCCAGAGAACTCTCGGCAAAGTAAGCGGATCAGCTTCGGCGACAGTCAGGAGTTCAGTCGAATTTTTCCTGATTTCTAGCGATAAATTCGAGAACGAAGAAATCAGAAATTTGCTCATTAAAACTCCAGATTACCAAACTAAAAATGCTCGGGAAATGTATCGATTATTCTTGTTAAGAATAGTTTTATGCAGACTCCGTATTGTCACGCAATTTTAATATCCTTCCGATGAAATTGAACCTCCTTTTTATACGATAATCGCGATAATGAAAAATTCATTAAAGCGCACTCAGCTATTGGTTGAGCATAAATTGAATTCCTCAGATCGGAAATTATTAATTGGTCAAGCAAATTGAATTTTTTACTATATAGGAGATTTTTTTAATATGAATAGTACAAAAGACCGTAAGTAATATCCATTTGGTTCATTATTAGCTCATTAGAGTACTTTGAAGAAAGGCATTAATCATTCGTCGTATTCAGCCGTAAATCTCACTCTCGATATTTCCATTTTTCGTATTTAAACTAACATTTAACGGATTATTTCGCTTTGAATTTCAACATGACTGGCGCGTTAATTTAAGGCGGCACAAGGAAATTCATATATGATTTTTCCATTTAAAGTGCTCGCTCATTTTCCCTGCTCTAAATTTGACGAGCGCCCTAATTTGAATATTTAAAGCGTACAACTTATGGCCGCGGAACATTTCGGTCGTTAGCAATTCCAAATGTCGTTTAAATAATTTTTGCCCGGCTGTTTGTGTGTTGCTGGTGGCCATCATCCCAAAATATTTTCGCTTAGTTTTATGCAAAACGCGCCAGCTGTATCCGTAAATTGCTCCATCAGCTAACGCGATTTAAAAGTTGTACTTTTTAATGTTCGAGTCAGATCCCTCAGTCTCATTAGCTCAGTACTTACTTTAGTTGCAAGGGTTAACGATGAGAAAAAGAAATATAAGCATTCCAGTTTTTTTTTACTTCAAGAGTCATTTTTGTTGTAGTTAACGAAATTGCGAAGTAGAAAGGTTCGAGTTGTAAAGTAGCAGAAGAAACAGAGGACCGTGGCAGAGATTCTTAAATGCAGAGGAGACCAGACCGCGAGTGACCTGGCAAATTGCCCTTGTTGAATTTCCTTTTGAGAAAAGAGAGGCCCCCGCGATTGAGTTTTACGAGGCGTTCACGTCACGTGCAAGTAAAACGATAGTACCCTTGGTTACGCTTGGAGTAACTGCGAACGCCTCGTAAAATCCAGCCAGAAGGATTTCCGAAACACACGAGGAAGGACTCCCGCCCAATATAATAAACTCAACGTTCTTTCCAATTCTTTGGCAACTTTATCTGCAGAGATAGTCCTCTACTCCCAAGGTGAATGTTGAAAAAAAATCAGATATTCTTATACCAGAAGGATTATGCTCCAACATTGACCATAAAAATAATAATTTTCATTAATGGCTTTTCATGAACCTCAGATATTCTTAAGAATAGATATTATATCCTTAAAAGTTTTCTGTAACAAAGCGTATCCGGAAATTAGACAATCGGCAACGATCAACAAAAGAAGTCTCTTTTTATATAATTTCAAGCTTCATTTTCCATTTGCCTTCGGGTTGAATTTATCAGATTCTTCGAAGATTCTTACTTTCCAAGAAGCTCTGTTCTTCGTTCTCTCCACTAATTAACTAATTATGCCACTATTCTTTGACGATTGATCAAAGCCTCTACATCGAGTTTTTCACGAATAAATCGCTGACTACTAAATCCAAGACCTCTTTCACTATGATTTACGCAAATAATGGCTTATCGCTCAGAAGAAATTAATTGGAAGTTTACTCAGTATTGCAAGGGTAGGGGTGTGGCAGAGCTGGCAATTTTCGCAGAGCTTTGTCAGCACTAAACTGCTTAAGAACCAAGTTTATATTGTGGCTGAAGTCTTGTTTCGCTATCGATACGGTTTTCCAAGTTTCGCTTCTCTCGGCTTGGCTATTAGCGAGATTACTCGGATCATACGTTTGTTTATCGTATTTATCATTCTGTAGAACAAAACAGAGTGGAATAGCGAGGCTTGATATAAAGCACTCGTCTGCCAACATCCCCGTGGATTACCAGTCAATGTTTCGTGCGCTCGACGCATTAAGCAAAAATACGACTGTGATCCTCCGGGTATTTGTTTTTTATTCGGGCTAGTTTTGCGTTTCCGTTTCATCGAATCGAATAGCGAGGGTGTTATTGACTTCCGTGTTAACCCAGATATCGTCGACAAATGGGCTTAACACTCTCATCGCAAGGTATTCCATTGTAACAAGTGGAGTACATACATGTATATCGAAACGTATCGAAATTGTATAGTATTAGCGATCTAGTGTATTTCAGAATATAGAGGCTATATTGTTTTGGAATAAAATCGTGTGTCTTTTAGTTGGTCTTGACAATGTTTTCATTTTGATTGCACGCTCGTCGTGCTATTGGGGTCTCGTATTACGTTTATAGGGGATAAGTGGAAACTGATAGGATGTACGTCGCTTGCACCGACAAAGCACCGACCCCGTTAATAACCCTCTGAGGAAGGGGATGAGACTGGACGAGGTGATGATTTATGACGTCCCAATTAATCTTGCTCCAGACACGTCGAGCCATATCTCGAAGTACCCTCGCGGAAAATAACTAATTTGGAAACAAGTTGTGATTGTTGCGTCTCATCTTCTTAGACACTCCACAGTCTTAATATGTCTGGTGTTTTTCTTTGTATTATTTTTCTTTTACTATCTCCATGTCTTTTTAAATAAACATGATCCTTTCAATCTTTTATCAATATTTCTGAAATTTAATTCGACGATATTCAACTTGCTTCGACAGAAAGGAAAACACTGTCAGCGAAGTAGTGGTATTTATCTGAGGATACATCATTCTCGGAGAAGCAGTTGGCAACCGAGCTCCTGCAGAACAATTGCACATGTATGTTTGTAGGCTTCTAGAATTTTCAGAATTCGAGGAAGAGGATGTATTTCGGAGATGGTATCGGGGAATTGGAACGCGAAGTGCACCCTTGGTATTCTCGTACCAATATTCCTACAGGGAAACACAATATTTTTCACGAATTTATTATGATTTCCAGCAGTGCGTTACGGGTACTGAGCAAAAAGGAATTCGTATATACGCGCTGTAGTAATTGATAAAAAAAACTGGACATTCATTTTTATACACGAGAGGCATATGCAGGTTATTCTCGCAGAGATATCGGAAAACTCGAATAGTCTCGAATTCCACAGGAGGAAAATTCTTTTATTTTTATAAAATATGAAATGATCATATCGGAAAATTAGAAATATGGCTCCAGGTATTGGTGATTACATGAGTACGCGACCCGTGATTACATTCTCAAAATTTTCTGTCAAGGGAATTGCGATCCGAACAAATATCGTCTGATTTCTCTATCTATTTCGCGTAGCTGCAGAGACAGTCAATTAAAAGAGGCCAGATGTTTGGCATACCTAACAAGTTCTTCCACCCTGCCATAAACCCTGGTGCCATCTCTGTCTACGTGCTTCTTCATTTTTCGTCGCGAAAGAGAGAATCAAATGTTCAAAGTCCAGAGGTCTTTTCATCGTGGTGCACCAATATCTCTCTTTTTCTCTCTCAGGCTTTATGAAAAAGCCTGTATCTGTACCAACACAAAACTTGCCCTCCTCTTTGAAAAAGGTATCGAGAGAGAGAGAGCGAGAGAAAGAGAGTGGAGAAAGACAGTAGAACCATCACGAAAAACCAACCACGAGAACCCAAAGCAAAGCAGAGTTCCTGTGGCATTGAGCGGAGAAGTCGATACCTTCGAAACTCCTCGCACAATTCCTTTCCCCAGAATCAAAGGATTTCCTCGGTAAACAAGTTTCTGCTTTAATTTCGCTTTAGCTGGAAAAGAGAATTTCCCGTTTACTGCTGATCACTGAGCAACGGGAAATCCTAAGGTTCAACCTATAGAATCTGGTGCAAAGTCAGTCCGAGATTTTGCCAGGGACACGCCCGAAATTCTCATAAAGTAGTGATTGAACCGGGCGTGATCCAGCCGAGAAACTCTGGAGGGAGAGGCGAGACGAGTCTTTGAGCACGTCTCGCTCTAATTACGCGATGCGCAGGTGGATCCATATGCGCGGGGTGAGAGTCAGGTAGACCGCGAGAAAGCGGAGCCAAGAGGGAGTTGAAGGGTCGCGCGACGCCAACGGAGCAAGGGACACATCCATCTGCCTTTTCTCTCTCATGGATAGTGGTTCGCGTGCGCACACATCACTGTGTGTATGTGTGAAGAACCTACCCTCGAGTGGATACACCCGGCACAATCGACTGCGGGACTCGTAAAGTGTCGACGAGAGCATGCGAGGGTGGCATCTACCCAGTGCTGCACCAGCATCGAGCCCCTCAACGGAAATAGGAAAGTCTGCCGAAATAACTGACGACTTCCCACGAGACACCATCCACTTTTTGGAAGGGAGAATTTTGTCAGACGAGTGATTATTATTATTTTTGAAGTAGCGTAGAAATGAGTAACTACTCTGATTGTCATTTCATGGTTCATATTCGTAGTTATTCTAGTCTTTTTTATAATCGTAAATATTAGCGACAACGATTCAAATAGTCGCGTACCATATCAGTCTATTTGCCATTGCGCCAAGAATCCCAGGGCTTCTTGTGCAGTGAAAGTTCGCAATGCAGAAGCCGAGCGGTCGAAAAGCAGCAGTGGGAGGCAAGGGAGAAAGGAGAAACCCACTTGTCTTGGGACCCTCGCGTGTGCGCTCATTAGAGAACGGGTCAATGAGGCAGCCGCGCCAGATCCAAGGGGGTTTCGCGGCAAGACAGTCGCGGAAGAAGCCGGAAGTCTAGCCGCTTGAAAGGGATCGCCTACCAAGACTACTATCTCTGTCAAGCCATTTCCATTCTCTAATTCGATTTCACAGAGTATTCAACCGGGAAAATTAATTTTCGTGAATTGCCTCTCGTCGATTCTTTAAGATACCAAATATTCGCATTGTGATTCGATGATTTCGTTTTATTTCGTATTGGATAATCAATAACAGCAACGACAGGCTCTAGTGGGTATTTCCAAGTATAGAGAGCAAAGTCAAAATTAAATTTCCACCGAGTCAACTGGGAAATAGTGAATTTTTCGGTACCATCCGAGGAAACAACACTCGTGGTAGCCGAGAAGTCGAAGTTCCCAAACCCGGTCATTTGAAATTGCGAGCAAATACAGAGAGGTACTGGAAAACGAAATATCAGCTCGATCTCTCGCAACAGAAAACTTATCCGAACCGAAACTTGATATCGGGTTTATCTCGAACCCGTGAGCGTGTAGGGGGGTTGTTGTGCGGCAATGAGCACACGGTGGAGAGTCCGGAAAACTGATACCAAGTGCCATTGACCGTGCTCTGATAATAATCCAGGCCTCCGATTCACAGAGGACGGCCTGTTTTTATCCTACATTCCGAGTTTCGCGTTCACGACCACCTGTGCGCATCCCGGGCTCTCTAATCCTAGCTCTATCTCCCACGCACTCATCCACTTATGTACTGATGCACTCACCCACTTGCTGACACATCTACTCACTTATTCATTCACTGGCTTCACTGATCCTATATATCCGTTTCCCTATCTTTTCTTCTCCCTTCTCCATCACAGTGACCTGTTCCACGTGAAAAAGTGCCTTCAATACTCTCCATGCTCATAAAACAATAGTTCGTTTTTCAAGGGAGACGAACTGCGAAATCGGATTTGTTCGGGTAGCTTTTGCGATGCGCGAACAATTCTGGGGTAACGATGGCTTTCAAAGGAGGTCGCCACTTTGCCACTTTTATATTGCCTTTATTCGTTATTGTATCGGATATAACAAACTCGCATTTTATTAGAAACCTGGGAATGCACGCGACGTGGAAGATAAGAGATATTTTTGTCAAAGGTTTCGTCTCGAGTTAGTCTCGTTACGATGTCCTATAGTTAGACCAGACTTTGAAACGAACATTGAACTTCATTGAGATTCTCCTTTGATTGGAACGTTAATTAAAGCTCGATGGAATATCTCTAGGAATTTAATTTTAGAAAAAATTCCTTCCTAA
This sequence comes from Trypoxylon attenuatum, assembly GCA_963989405.1. NCBI lineage: Eukaryota > Metazoa > Arthropoda > Insecta > Hymenoptera > Crabronidae > Trypoxylon > Trypoxylon attenuatum. The sequence continues at coordinate 7,726,749 of OZ022494.1, forward strand.
GAGATAGTGTGGAATAAATATAGTGACTTGACAATGGTGGTGAGCAGTTTTTCGTTATTCCTGAGAGGTTATTTTCTGCGAATGAATTCGGCCTTAACCCATATTTCATTTGAAAGAGCTAGAAGAGAGAAAGCGAGAATTTCCGGAATCGTTTGTTCATCGTGAATTTCTCCCTCGATCTTCGAGGCTCCAGTCGGCGAATAATAAAATTCCGAAGGGTTTGGAGGACACCGTCAGTGCCGGTGGCCCAATTGCTGCGCGGCTCTTCGCTCTCAAAGAAAATTGCAGAAACCGGCCGAAATGGAGAAGCGCGCTCGTTCTCTCGGTCTCTCTTTTTACTCTGATAAAAGTGGAATAGGGTGAAGGTAAAACGGCAGGCAATGGGCCCCGCTGCTGAATGCGGACCGTTTGAATCTCCCTTTTTTATTTAGTTCGCGCGGTCGGAACCAGGCCACCGAGGATGTTCACAACTGTGTACTTGAACGTGTCAACCTCGTGCAGATTAAAAATTCTTTTAGAATATATTTATAATCGATTGGTAATGTCAACTCGAGAATTTTTTTTTCAAGTGAAATTACAAAATTTATAAATTTGTGAAGTTAAGATCAATGAATGCAAGTATTGAAAGCAAGACTGAATTGACCGGAAACATTGAATCGGTGTCGTAAACCTCTTCCGCTTGGTGAATTTTCCAGCTCCTGTATCAGACGCAATGCTACGTCGATAGTAGTTGGAGGAAGCCACCAAATAGGCGAAGTTTCAGTTAGCAAAATATCAAAAGTGATGCTGGAATTTTGGGCTCTAACAGAATGACGAGTATTTCGTAGCTCGAGGTTAGTTCGGAAAGAGAGGATCTTGGGTATTCAAATAGCAAGGGGCTTTCTCTGTCTCCCGTTGTCTTCCCCTTGAGAATTTCTGAAATATCCAGCTCTCATCTCCGCTCTGCCTTTATCCTTGCTGTGCGCACCGTGTCAAAGTTTCGTGCCTCACTCTCGCAGAACTTTATTACCATAAATTCTGGTCGTAAAGGTTTGTTAACTGAATAACGATTCGGGATCACTGAATCGCGAAATATGCCTCTCGAGTAGCGTCGATTATTCCCCGGTAACAGGGTTCAAAAGCTACGGCCATAATGCATTATCTGAAGTTTCGTCATTAATAAGGACAAGGGACAAAGACAGAATTTTGTGCGACAAAGAGATGAAGTTAACGTGGATAGTCAAGAAGATTTTGCCGTAGAGCATCATCTTTTTCTTCTTTCTGTTACCGATCCGACAAATTCATGATCCACGTTTTGGAAGAACATTTTTGGGAAGGGTAAAAAATCGGTTCCGACGCAACGTTCGGAAAAATATAGAAGAAGAAGAAGCTATGGGGCTGCATTTAAGAGGAATAAACGTAGTGATCGGATAATCGAGCGGATTACACCAAGGCCGATCGACCAGAAGCCAATCTCGATGGTAGAGAACACTCGATCGCTTATAAGTTGAAGTTCTCTTTCAGCAGTGGGAAAGAGGAAAAGAGTGAGGAAGTCCGGGTCGCAATCTTTCTTGCTTACTAGTTTCCTCTAGATTCAGCTTTTCGCTTCCAAGCTTTATCTTCGAAGTCGTGTCTCGAGTTCGGGAAAGCGAAGCCCTCGGGGCCTTATTCTCGGCTAACCCGGGCCAACTACCAGTCCCGAACTTACGTGAAGCCGATATATAACTCACGTCTAGCGGAAACCAAGCGTGAGCCTTTTCACCAAACCACCGATTGATTATTTCCAATAAAGCGCCGATCGGATTCGCGGCTAAGAAAGAAATATCGCCAGGCAAATAAAGGAGGGATCAATAAGAACAAAATACACTTGCCTCCGATGAAATATGCGGCTTGGATCCCTGTAAAACCGCCTAACTTACGAGCAACATTAATCATTCGATCTCAAATGGAGATAGAGCTCTCGATAAATATAACACTGTACCGCAATAAGCCCTGATCATAAAAATCAATCCTGCCACAACAATGGGATTCGAATTTCTCACGGTGACACCAAAATTATTACACTCGATCGAATTATATTCCTGACGATTTATACGTTCGTTGACTAACGTACCCAGTCACAATCGATTTTCAGTGATCTCTAACTACTCTATTCTTAGGTAAGTGTTAGTAAAATTCGTGGTAGTAGTCTAGCCACACTTCTAGAGATGCTCCAGCCACACTCTTAATTCCAAACGATCAGCAGCCGACTTGGTAGATCGTTAGCGAGCCCACTAGAGCTCGATTTCTGCTCTCGATGTACGTTCAATTTAAGCCAAAAAGAGAAAGAAGCAATAGTTTGGGGTGGTTAAGGATCGCGGCTTTTCCGGATTTGGGGAGGTAGAGAGGCAACTTGTTCGGAAGTTGGGCGCCTTGCACATCAGACCCCTAGGGAATACCGCGAGATCAAAGGATCGCCGGATATCGATATGATTGTGGAGAGAATAGTTGGCGTTGCTCTTCAAAGGATCAGTCGTACTCATGTAATAAAGGTAACGCATGCAAAACCAATGAGACAGAGAGAGTACCGATATTTTGTAGTTCTGTTCTCCAATACCAGAATAGCAAAAAGCAAGGGAAACGACAAAGAGATGCATCGATCTGTCCTTTTTTTTATGCCGACTATGCTGGATATGCTATTACCGAGTGATTACATTGCTCTCGGGTCTTGTTAGAGGGTGCGCGCCGGTAATACCTTGTGATGGTACGCTCTTCAGTGTCGTGTAGTTTGTCGGCAGCAGCTGCAGGAATTGTAAAAGCTCCTCCTGGTGAAACGCGCATCGCGAAATTAACAATTATTTTTCTCTGGTATTCGTCCCCGTTGCAGTTCTAGGAACAGTCGCGTGGGTAATAATATAATGTTACGTAAACTAATTACGGTAACAAGCTCTATATTTCTGGGCAATATTATTTTTTAATTAAATAAACCTAAAGATAATAATACAATAAAGAGATTATAATAAGTTGAAAAATAATCATCGTATTTAGTATTCATTTTTTGGGTTTCCGTGTCCTTGTGCGATTGATCGAGGAATAATTGAGGGAGTTGAGGATTAGATGAGTCTGGCTCGTTTGGAGTCTAGATAAGAGAAACTGTCTTTCATTACCCGCATTATTGGTCGAACCGCTCGTGCATGCGGTCCGCGCGCAACCGATTTCGCTGAGTCTGTTCGATGTCGTTGGCGAAATTTTCTTCGAATAGGAAGTGACGGAGTCCGGGGAACCCTCTTCACCGTTTCTTATCCGTGCGCGCAGCTTATTTTTCGACGATTCGACGGAATCCATTTTTCCACGCCCCCACCCAACGCGATTGCGAGGGGGGAAAATTTTTCTGCGCGCCGAATTCGACCGAGTCGGCAAATTCTTATGTCACCAGGCTCAGAAAATTAAGGTGTGTTTCCCTTCGTCTGCTCTGCGGTAAAAGCATGCGGTCGACAGTTTGTAAAATATCACTCGGATCTCAGTGGATATTTTCCTCGGTCATTCGATCAATAGAATAACTATCAGACTGAACCAACCGTTACTATTTATTCTAAAATTCATTTTTTAATATATCTTCTGAATCGCGCAATAATCACACACCTCGACGGGCATTTTAATTTACGGCTTGGAGAGACGAGTTGACAAACACGCTCGTTCTTTTATAAATAATATTCACACCTCGCAAAACGGTCATTGGCTCCGTCCAATTACGCTACCAGCTAGCCTCGGATTCATAAAACATTCGCGCGGCATAAATCAGTTGTTGCAAAAAGGACAAGCGGGGTCAATAAATCTAGTGCTTCCCATTAGAGTACGCAATCTGGCTGGAGAGCAGCACTATCCGACTGGCACCCGATCTAATTCTCGACTGGTGACACTTTCTACCAGATTCTTGCTCCAAAGGAGAAGAAAGCAAGAAAGGAAGAAAAAACTATTAGTATAATAGAAAACTTCGTCACGTCGAAATTCTTAAGTAGCAATGGACTTAGGGCTGTTTCGAATGAAATTCAGGGCACTGTACTGAAGAATAATCACGGCGATCGAGACGTGCTGCCAGCGAGGGAACTAATAAAAATCCCTTGCGAGCCTTCGCTTCTTCGGGCAGGGCGTTATATGTTCATCGGCACGGAAACGGCTGGACACGTAGCAGCATCCGGCAGGAGCCGATATTTCACCGGGCATTGTCGATTATTGCGCGCGCTACGGCCGTTATTAATGCGGCCGGCTATATATAATTAGAGTGAGACTGCGCCCGAATGAGTTTCGGATGGACAGTAATTGGAAATTCTCAGTTTCGGACCGGTGTGGCTTAGAAGCGATCGGAAGGCAAACCCACGTTAATTAATTGGGATCCTCTACGCGTAAATATGTGTTAGACGTGACACACTACCGGAGAAGTATACTTCTCTAACAGTCTCTTTTTCTTTTACTTTCATTTTATTTTTCCCTTTCTGGCTCCTCTGATCTCGAGTTATAATTAGAATGACGCGACATGTAAGACAAATATACTTGTTCAATCGATGCATGGATTAGAACAGTTTTAGTTACTGGGCCAAGCATTGATTTTGTGTCAATCAGAGTTTTTGCCTAAGTAGTCCAAAGTAGTTGAGTCCGACAGTTCCACGAAAGATTTAATGGTTTTCTTTAGTATTGTCGTGCTTAAATAGAGGTAGCAGTTTCACATCTTTTCTTGGCAATCTCGGTGCACGAGTGGGTTACCCTCGACAGCCTGGAACAATACCAGAAAATGTTGACTATTGATTGCGCCGCCCTTGCTGCCGGATGCTACTGACGTTATTTATTTTCCCATCTACCAAAGAATTAATTACCACCCAGACGTTGATTTACTGCCATTCCGCGATTATCTCTCGAGATTCTAGGGACCGCTTGGGGGACAAAAACGAAATGCAAACCCATTTGCGTTCGACCCATTAAGTTCTACCCTCGATTTTCCACTTTACCCGTGGAAAATGTGACGGGTTTATATATATATATATATATATATATATATATATATATATATATCTGTCTCTCTCTTCTCGACTCCCTCATTTTATTATTTAAGAAGTGTTACATGTTTCGCAATATTTTTTAACGCGAGATGCAGAAACAGTTGACACAAATACTATCCAACAGTCAGTATTGATTTTTTCATTAACAGTTTCAAGCAGTGTTTAGTTAGGTCGCTCTTGATTATAAAACAATGACGATTACTCAATGACAGTGTGTGGGTGTTGCGACACAACTGCCACGAGATTAAAAACAGTCTCAATTTCCATCAAACATCGACATGCTAATCTCGAATGGAATTCTCGGAAAATGTGCCTTTTGGAGCTGCATAACAACTCCATTTAGGTTTTGCTCATCCCAGCTTTTTTATTTCGAATCTTAATTAACTAGTTCCGAGCGCAGATGAAATTCAAATGTGGACGACGATTGTCGTGCAACTTTAAATTCGGTCTTTCGGGGGCACGACAAAACGAATTCCAGCCACACGAGGCAACCTGGACGAACCAGTGGAAGCTATCGTCAGTATTCAGACGGACATAAATAATTTGCCTACCACATCCGGCTACCTTACGTCAGGCATTAACATGTTTTATATATATTTCGTAGGTAAACCTCGGAACTTTTTCCCAATATGTTCAGCTTGCCAAATTCGGAATAACAAATTCGAGCTTCGTACATAATGTAGCAGTCACCTTTTACTCTCTCGAAAAAGCTTCGGGTTTCGAATTTTTTCGAAACATTTTACAGAAGTGGACACGTTTAAAAATAGTGTAAAAGATTTAAGCAGTTTAGAGTGACCGTTGCCAATTTCTACCAACTGCAAAATACTGGAACTCGTTTTTTTAGTTAAAGAATACTGACTGACAATAAATTTCCTCGAATCCATTCGTAAAACAACATGTTAACAAAGGTGTCTCTTACGATATCTCACGGAATCATCGTTAGCACCTTAATCGTTAGTATTTACCAGCACTCTAGATCGTCCCTCGTCAGTTCGAATCTCGCTCATGCAATTTAATTAACAGAATGGGGGGGGGGGGGGGGGTAGTCTCGTCATTATCTAATTCCATTAGCGAGACATTGACGGGAGAGCGTATCCGCAAGTGATAGCTGCCAGCTGCTCCCGAGCGGCCGACTGTCAAGTGAAACAGAGTTGTTTCCAGGTTGAAGTGGACCAACGCTGTCAACGTTGCTCAGATGCGAAGTAAATAATTCCGACGCAGAGGATAGAGAGGCTTGCGCGAGAGTCGATGACGTTTCGAGCGGCAGCATTTAATTAACGTGTTCGTTATGGTAACCATACTGGTGAAGCAGTCGACATATTTTCCAAGGTGGAAGCATCGCGTTAATCATAAACGCTCGCCAGGCCATAATTCGAGCGATGAATTGCAGCCACGGACTGCTGAGTAACCCCCTTCGTGCGAAATTCATCGGTGTACTTAAGCGAAGCTGTCCTATGCGTGATCGGGTTAATGTAGACCGAACTCAACTGCGTTATACTAATGGCACCGAAGACCCCCGGGCGAAGCGATTTATTGCAAACAGCTGGAAAACGATACCTATTGGGAATCCCAATCGTTTGAATTACTCGTGACGTGATACATAAGGGGAAAGAATTCCTCGAATACTATAGCTTCGAAGATTTCACTCGTATAACCTTTTTAATAATGAATGTAGGATTTAATTAGTTGATTATATTTCGTGTGCTCTTTCGTTGAAAATCTCTTTGACGTCGGCATTCTTATTGATCATAATAGGAGAGTTAATTACTTCTTAAGCGCTGTTCGAGTTCACAGGGCAAACCAGCTGCCTCGTGATCCTAAGAATTCGCGACGGGATATATTAAATGTCAGCGAGGCAATTCCAAATGCATTAGCTCGAGGACTTTCCGATTATTTCTTCGCTTCAGAGGCACATTGGCATCGATTGCTTCGGCATTTGCTTTTCATGTTCGTTCACGATTGAAGTATAAGTTGGAGGTGCTCATAACCGTTAGACCCAAATGTAAAGTTAAATGGTTTTTAGAGATTTAATACCAAAGTTCCTGCTTTTCTCGAAATTTCATTTAACAGCGATTACTCGTCGTATATTAAAACGAAGTCGACCAGTGAGAGCTAAACAGGGACAGGGGCAGAAGGAGGAGGAAAATTAATCGTACGACACCTCGCGAAGGCAAACCATTGTCCGCGTAAAAAAAAGTCTAGTCGCTCTTCTCACCTATTCCTCTTCATCCATTATTAATCCCTAGCACGAAAGTTGGCAACGCCAGGATATTAATCATGGCAGGGCATCGTGGTAATTCCGTGGGACCTACTAATCACGGAGCAGGACCAATTAATTCGCGGTGACGTGCAGCTAGAACCACTATACGGACGACAGAGTACGAGAAAGAGGACGCAGAATAACCAACGCTCTGGCATAACTGCAAGTGCCTTCTTATTGCACTGCAACGAATCCGGTTGTCCCATAAAATTTTAACTCCAATCCGAAAAGTCCACGATATTCCATTTTACGAATCCTTCGAATTCGGAGCTTCAGCCCACAAGTAATAATGGTAGCGAATCTATTTGCTGATGATGAAAAACACTTAAACGACGAGAGAATAGAAATTCTTCCTGATATCCCGTAAAAGCTTCTTTACTCCTGCCTCGATGCTTTTTGGCTATCGAGAGAGATGGTTCAACCGAGAATACTCCCTGAGGATCCAAGACTCCGGAGCCAGAGCGACACCGTCACTTGCGTGTCTCCTCTTCAGGGTCCATTAGTCGGGGATCCACAGCGGTTCTGGAAAAGCGTCCAGTCGGTGATGCCTGTTGGATGTCGATGTAACCGGGACGAAAAGACAGACGGGAAAAAGACAAAGGTAACGTTCGCCATAGAGTGTGGTTGAAGAGGAAAAGATCGTGAATAGAGTTGGAAAGAGGGAAGACGAGGTTGCAAGATAGAAAGGGTCTCCCCAATAAGCAGCCGGAAACTTGGAACGCTTCCAAGCAGGAAGTAATACTGCTCGTACGCGGCTCTCTGGCATCTTCGACAAACTTTGGACTGTCTAGCAATAGTTTCGCAGTGGCTAACGAGAGCCATTGTCTGGAGATGCCGATAATTATGTTAGTTCGCCGTGTCCACTGACAGTTTCGGACACCAGCTAACGAGGGTTCTTCTTCACTGATCCGGAGAATAGATGGCCTGCGATTGGGGGTCAGTTAGGGATCTTCTTACATAAATCGCTGACTACAAAACTGAGGCAGAATAATAACCAATTTGCTGATGATACTTTGCGATACAAAATCTTTATCGGGTAATACAAAATTTTATTCTATCTCGTCTAATGATCCGTTTTCAATAACAAAAGCCACATGCAAGATGTGCGATGCTCTTCGTGTTCTTTAAAGTCTAAAAATAATTGACTTCAAGGCGTTCGCTTAATTAACGCTACCCACTTTTTAGAACCGCATCTCTTAATTAAGCGACTCAATTACACGGCGGGTAAATAACCAGTCGAGTTCCAACATGAAAAACTGCGGTTGGACTAATAATGGGGTCCTGTAACATCCTGCGACACAGTATTTCAATGTTGGACACTTGCGATCCAGCCTTATTAATGACCAGTTCCAACTTCGCTTCAGAGGAATACGTACCAGCGATCCTCTGTGAAAATATATTCCAAGACCATAAATTGTCGAGCCTGAGTGTTAACAGAAGCATTCGAATCGCGAGTGTTTCCGAAATAGTACTAACAAGCAAATATCAATTAACGCGCTCTATATTTGCCAGTAAATAGATATCACGGATCGTGGCACAAAAAAGGTTGTACTGAGTCAGCAAATATTGACACGCATTGGCCAGAGGTCATACTGATTACATAATTACTGGCACATCGGTTATCCGTCTGTTAGTTCGGAAAGAGACAGAGAGAGAAATGAAGGTACATGAGCGATGCTTTCGGATACAGCTGTAATATAGCCCGCGGCCGCACATTCCTCGTAATAACCAGTTTAATTGCATTCGACCGATGTTTCAATTTAGATGCACAGTTATAACATTATTTGTGGAATGCAATTCGTAACGCACTATGCGGTACTCATCTGTCAGAAACGATCCGGTTACAATGTCGTTTCAGAAACCATTGATCGTCTCTCATTTTTACTTTTTGTATGTATAATATATCAATAGTTTAAAAAATCTCCCAGTCTCATTTCTCTGTTGTACTCTTACCAGCAAAACCGACGGAATCGAAAATGTCCGGGCACCCAGGATATTATGACGTTATTGCCTTCCTCAGAAGGAATTAATTGGTCATACCACTTAAAGTTTTATGAGCGCTGGTCTACCGTAGCTATATAAATTCAAATGGGCCTTCCAGCCAGCGTAAGTTTTACTACCGGCGATTTGTAGCTTGTCGCTTGAACTTCTACATTTCCTGGACCGGAATATTCGGATTTTATATCGACTCGCCAGAATTCCGGTTCTTTCAATAATTAATTAATAATCGCAGAAAATTGGCCAATTGCATCTATGCTACATTCTACATTGGAAATGTACATTATTTCTTTATGGTAAAGGGGTGTAAGAAAAATACAATAGAACATTATAAGAAAGTTTGTCGATTTCTTTCTAAAGCCTGTATTATACGATTCTTTAGAGGCCAAGCTTTTCCATACAGTTGGCTTACAATTAGCGTTGATTTTGAAAGTCCAATTCGAGTCGCAAGCTTAGTGCGACCGCAAAACCGAGGAGTGATCCGGGTGCTAATTAAGCGGAATCTAGGCAGCTAGCAATATGGCAAGAAAATCTCGCTTCTCGAGTGGAGCAACTGGGTTTCGGTGTAAACGGATGAGCCGTCGGTGCGCGCGGGACCGCGTAGAAATTGGAGGGAAACGAGAGCTCTTGTTAGCAGCACGAATCCTTTCTCCAGTTCTCTCGTTTCTTTCTCTTCTTTTTCTCTTTCTGACGACAGTTGCCGCTTAGCTCGAGCGACGCCTGTTTACTCATTACAAGTAAACACGATCCATGCCTAATTTGTCGCATAGACGAAATTCGCAAAAATTTCTTCACGAATTTCTTCTCTGTAGAGTGTTTCTTTCTGTGAATATTTCATCGGTTGATCTAAAGGGTTTCCAGTTATGTCTGGTCATAAGAAATACTGTTCGAGAGGCTGGAACCAGTTGTTAGAGAAATTTTAGCGGCGACTAATTAAATGGAAGGAATTTCACGCTGGAGAGAAAATGGGTCGTTGACTCAGGGCAACTAGGGTGGTAATATGTAGTGGGGGGGGTGTTACAATTTGCTGAGCTCTGGGCATAATGACACATGAAACTACCAGTTGGTACAAAAGCGTTTGGAATATAAAATCTGTTACAACACTGTAGTACGCGTGAGTAGACGGTACTGAGAAGCACAATTTTTAGTTACGTGTTGGCTCCTGATTAACGGTAACCAATACTCGTAATTGGGGGCTTTTACCTAAATCTCATAACTCTCGTATAATAATGTTTTCAAAATTACTGGTACACGTTATGAAATAACTGGGGAGCAATAAGTACGTTTTTTTATTAGTCACACGTTAAACTACGTCAATGAATTTTATCCACTTTTATTCGCAAAGTTCACTGCCTCCATCGCCGTTTCTATCCCTAACAATAGTATCAACTTTCACGGCGACAATAAATTCGGCAATACGCGAGACAGAGGCCCGGTTAGGCAATTACATTTTCAATTCCACTGCTTTTGATGTTATTTATTCAATAAACGACACCGGAGAATTCGCTGGAACCTGCGCGCGCACACGTGGGTGCCACTCGCGAAGCGCAGGAGGATACCGTCAGTTTTATAACAGAGTTATCGCGATTTGATTTATCGGAGAGTGCATCGATTAATATTGATTGTTGTCCGCGGTAACTGGTTTAGGAGGCCGGAAGGGGTCCCGGTTCGATGAATTATCACCGAGGGCGCAATGAAATTGCTCGATTTACCGTCCATTTGCTTTGATCATCGCGCGTACACGCCGCTGCGAGCTGAAGATCGGCATTGACGAAGTTCTCCCCACCCACGTTTTATCTCGCGCCGGTCCAACGATGATTTATTCACTGATGCGATAACGGAATCCCGGAACTGCGATCTAACAAAAAATGCATACGCACGAGGTTGCATCGATCATTCCCTTTGGAATTGTTGCTCCAAGTCAATAACATCAATCGCTGTATTTACAGCCTGGTGGTCCACGACGAGCTTCACGATAAAAGTTTAACAATGCCAGACTGTCAAAAGTGTCGCGAGTGAGGAAGCACGCTTGCATCTGTACTTTAAATTGTCTTTCTCGAGCGAACTTTATTGCGATGAATTCCTAGTACTGGAATTTGCACTCTGCAAAAAGCGACGAGAGGAGATGTATCGAACTACATGGAATCAGACTTGCATCGCAGACCACGGCGCGACGCGATGTCTCGAGGGCTTTTGCAAAACGCACATACGAAATTACCACGCCGACACTCGATGCTCTAAACCGCGATTCCCAAAAGACCAGGGCTGTTGCTCTACGCAGTCTACCTTTTCGGATTAATTCCTCCGGGCAAAGCCGGCCGACAATCAAACCACTCAACCACCCGCCTTTCTATCGGTCTCTATCTCGTCGACGTGGCGCTTGAATTTCAATCAGCACTTGCAGCATCGTTTTTAGCTGGTATTTCATTATTCAGCCGAAGAACAGAGACCGCGGCAAATTAAATTCTCCTAATGAATGTGTTAGGTTTAACACTAGAATTTTGCAGGCCTATAATTCCTCATGAGAATGATAGCGCTTTAATCCAGAAACTGCTATTGATATGAAGTGAGTACTCGAAACTATAATAAGTCCTGGTATAATGTGCTATTTCTATACCATAAACTGAAAATTGTACTACTGGCTTCATGTAGATATTAGATTTACCGCACATGCGAGTTATGAATACAGTGGAAAGCCTGTCCACAATAGCAATTATAATTTAGGTTTTGTGTTCGCATTAGGAGGCGCATTAACCTCGTCATGGCGCGCTTATTGCGAGGTGCCCAACGAAAAGCCCTCTCTCGTACTTGGTCCTAATGTAACGCTCAAGTAATTCAAAGTTTATTCGCGTAGCCAGCTGTAGTTTGCATTCTGAGCACGCGTAAGAAAAACTCTCATAACTTGTGCTCGCTCTGGCGTTATTCGCGCGTGTCCGAACATAGCGCATCCTCCTAGCTAGCTGGTGAGCCTTGGCTAGCTCTCTCGGAGCGAGGCGAGAAACACTTCATCACGACACCCTCGTTACCGTCGCAGTCGAAAATCGACGCTTCTAAGCCCTCCAGGATCTTTACGAGGCCCCATGGACCCGACTCTGCTTTATTCCGCCAGACGTTAATTGAATTTGTGGTCTTGTTAGTTTTATCGTGCGCGTAAATTGTAAATTCCTGACACTATCCAGTGCAAACAATGCTCGCAATAATAATTCTTTGGATACGATGCACTTGCGAACAGAAATTCGAAACATTAGATTTTAATTATTTCTATCCTCACTTAGAATGATTAAATGGAATTTAAACGTGCAATTTTCTAGGAAGATTTTTCTATGTTTAACTCGCTTGATTTCATCGAATTAAAATAAGATGTGCAGAGTAAAGTCAAAATTTTAAACAGGTCAGTTAGTCCTCTTTGCTACGTGCAGCATTAAGGGGAAGCCTACTCTGGACTATCGACTAACAAGTTCCTCATTAAACTCGTAAGACAAGGAGCAATCGACCTCAAATTTACGGGCTATTAATTCTAAACTACCTACGTCAGTCCCGCGATATCTTGCTGCAAAATTATAGATGTGCCTTTTGCGATGACGCTTGCAAGAATTACTGACGTCATTGGTATCTGCATATTCAAATTACCTCTGCTGTGAACTAAATCCCACTCGAATTCGATTTCGAGGGGATCCCCGAAAATTTGTCACTCTTCGAGGTTTTCACTTATCAGCGGTAGTACCTTACTCGGTACGCGCGGTCGCGCGAGTGCCAGACCCTAACCCTCCTCGAAATTCACCTACGTCAGCGTCTCCGTGCCGAGCGTTCTTCACCTTTCAATCTTGCATCCATAAGCAATCTTCGCAAGGAGCCTGCCGCTACTCCCATCCATTCCAGAGACTCCAGAGTAGCGCTGCTCCAATTATTACCAGACACGGATTTCAGTTTTCCAATCGGGTCGAGGGGCTTGGGAATCGCTGCCAAGGAATCTGAATTCGCAAGTCGAGACGCGTGGAGATCGTAGCAAAGTGGAGAGTGACTCTTAAACTGGTAAACGCTCGAATCGTTTCTAGTCGATTGCCGCTCGAGAGCGATATCCTCTTTCCCAACGACAAAAGAGTCCCTATTGTTGCCGGCTCGAAATCAGCCACGGATATCGAGTGAAGAGTGGTTCCTTCGACTTCTTCCTTCAATGAGTTTCTCTTCCTTTCTTCATTCTCTTATTTCGCTTTCTCTTTTTCTCTTTTTCATCGCTACTCTTACCGATTCTTCTCTTCTTCTGGCATTTCGATTTTTCTCTTTGGTACATAGTAACTCCTTTCGAGATGCTCGATCAAACGCATCACGTCCTCTGCGCCCTGCGATCACTCCCACCCCCTTGTACAATAGATTTTTCGTGCACTGTTTTCGCGGCTTTCGCGCCTGCCGTGCGGAAAATTTCCCAATGCATCGGATCTAGCAATGGTACTTTAACGCCAAATGGTAGTACTGTCGGATGTCATTGTCCAAATGCAACGCGATTCGGCATTAAATGTCCCACGATCATGATAGTCTGGCGTTGTAGAATTGGGAAAATTGCGTAATGTTAACCGGCTCGTGTACTAAATTATTATAACGAGCGCGTTTCCATTATTCAATTAGTGTGCGTGAACACACAGCGATAAGATTCGAAGGGCGAGCGCGCGAATAATTTCGAACAATTTTCCGCGATGATTGCAATGACATTTCTCGTGAATTTCATGGAAATTGGTACACCACAATTTTGCAACTCTTCAATTGGCGAACGTCATTATACGTGCACATGCAGAAGTTTGTGTATTAGGTATGTATTACAATTTGGAACCTAGTTTAGTTATCAGCTCTCTAGCAGGATATCTTCCGCGCCAAATATAACTAACTAATGAAACTAGCTTCCATCTGGGAATTTCAATAAATTCTGTTGCGGAGGACACGCGACTACGGGCGCCAACTAATGTTTCATGCAAAGGCTGTGTTAGAAATCTTCCACATTAAGGTAATAACATGCGCCAGTAGTATTTATGAATTTATGGTCGGCCGGCAGCGTAACCGCATACAGGCCACGTCTGACTAGCGAAAGGCGTGACTACTGTGAAAATGGTTCTCGCGATAACGCGACTCTTTCGAGGAAACTAGCAACACGCCGAGAATTCTAATCCTCTTTTTGGAAGTGCTACAGTAACTCGGGATAGTTTCGGCAATAATTAATGCGACTGCGACTCTTGACAGTAGTTTCTAACGCGTTGACTGCAGCGCAATTAATTATTAGCGCTTAGTTAAACAGAGGCTGTGTTGAATCACATCCCTCCAAAGGGAAATGCACGCTCCAACGAGTATTGTAAATTCACGGATTCCTCTCTGGCACGTATGTTGCCGCATAATTGTTTCAGGAGAGAAAATATCGTGGAAAAGTCGGATTCGCTCTTTCGAGAGAAATTTCGATTACAAGTCCAACCCTTGCGCGACTGGTCTACTTAACTTACTTCTGTACCATAGTACGTATACTCTATTTAATCTAGCTTGAGTTTCTTTTGTGCTCCACATCGCGCGTGCACCAGTACCGTATAAAAACTTAAGCTCGCTTTCTCTATTTCGCGTGGCTGTATCCGGAAATGGGAGTACCAGATAACTTGGAGCAACTGGGAAATCTTCCTAGAAAAATCTGTCTTTCCCACTGAGGACTGTAATGTGGGGTATGATGTATATAAATTACAAGATTCACAGTATCGCTACTTAACAAATTTTCACGTATTCGAACTGGAATTAATTAATTATTTCTTTGGTATCGTTTATGGACATTGTAAACTCAGCAGTCGGTTGCCCGTAATTGCGAATTCCTCTTTAGATAGTATTACATATACGTAAGGATACATACAGGAATGATAGCAACCTGATTTTCTGTTAGTTCTCACGGAGATGGAACTAAAGCGGAAATCGTGGTTTACAGTACGCGCCTGGGTACTGTAGGAAGAGTATCGACCGGTCCACCCTCGGACTCGTGGGATCTTAGAGTTAAGTCTGAAGGGGCGATGGAGCACCTCTATACACCTCGTGGTCGTTTATTCCGCCAACATTCTGGCTTCTAATCGCATTACCGTATTTTCCTTCCTATCGTTCCGGGAGTATCTGCTACTCGTAGTGCTCGTCCGCCAAACGATGATTGGATTAAGAAATTGATACGATTCTATCGAATTTATCGCTCCGTCGGGGAATCTAGCAATCTCTCGTTCCTCGTCCGATGGATTCTTCGTTTCCTCGCCTAGTTTGAAATTTACATCGACCACGATCGGTAAACAGCTTTCTGCCCAATAGCTCGTACGCGGATAAATAACTCCCAGCGCAACAGTTTTAATCCTGCGAGACTTTGCAATTTATTTCGAGCATTATGCCACATTGCTATTCCATTATGAAAAATTCGCAACAAGTGGCGAACTCATGTCAGAGGCAAAACTGAAGGAAAGGATTCCACGAGGGATTTGATAGTAATATTAATTCATAGAATCCGTTCATGTGTACATTTAAAGCTGTTGGTAATTCTTACGTGTTTTGCAATTCTGATTCCAGGTGCAAGGAGACTGGAAGGTATCTGGACAATCTTCCGCCTACGGCTGTTATAATATGCTTCCACAACGAGGCCTGGTCGGTTTTACTACGGACGGTACATTCCGTCTTGGACAGGTCTCCGGAACATCTCATCCAGGAAATCATCTTAGTTGACGATTACTCCGATATGCGTAAGTCACACAAGATAGTATCAGTATTTTACCGTGAATTGCTGTAACCCCATTATTCGGTGGAAAAGCATTTGAGAACGGACGATGCTGGGTCGTGAGCATAATGCCTTCTCGTACTCTGGGACAGGAGAGCCCGCTAAATCGGGCGCAGGGCCAAGGTAAATAGACGATAATTACCGCGTTTTACAGAAGCCTGGTGCCCTGTAATAGCGAGGGCAACGTTGCCTCGAGAGCTTTTGAGGGCCCAGTCGGCGGACAGGCAAATTCCCGTGAAGGAAACATTGCTACGAATAGAAACCACAACTCGTTATATTCTCTCCTTTCTTATCTTTCTCTTGTCTCGTCCGTTGCCTAGAAGAGCAGTAGACGACGCGACCTGACTTCACATTCAACCCTGGTGATTCGTTATCGCTACGCTATTTCTCGGCAGGTTCGAGATACAACGATCATTTGCGATTCATCTCTCTGTCTGTCTCTTTCTCTTTCAACTTCAGAGTACACTGTAATTTATCTTCCTTTTTCCCTCTCTTTTACTGCAGTTAAAAGCTCTGCAGAATTTCCTTCGTTGAGTTACAAGGAATTTATTCTAATTAACATCCACTGTATCGTAACACTGATTATAACAAGCTGAAAACGAGCTGAAAAAACATTGTATTAAATTAATTACTCTGTAGACAATAGACAAACGCAATTAATTTAATTGCCCGAGTAATAAACAAGACGAGTGGCTAAATCCAAGTATATCCATAGTATCCGAATATTTCCGTTACTCACTACGAGTACTACACGCGTCTGTTTGCTCCCTCGTCGGCCGTCAGTGTGAGTGGGTCTGCCACGGTAACGAGCGGCGACGTGAATGGAAGAGAAACTCCCGACGTGCACCCGGAAAATTCCGACAGGTTGATGCATACTGGTGGAGTGCGCGGTCGTGCAACCGTGCAGTCCTGCTCTCTGATATCTTTCCCCGTCGCCGGAAGGAAATTTGTTGCGTTTGACGCGGCTTTTTCCACTGAAAGGGAGAGAGTTTACTGGGAAACACCACGCAAAGTCATGGATCTCGCACGCTTATTTCACGCACTCTTTGACTTGTCGTGATTCTGGTTCGGATCTCTTCTCAATGCTTTTGCCTCTCGCTCGCGTTTTCTGATCCTTCGGATTTTCCTTCCTGTCAATACTATTGGAATTTTAATGAGCTCGCCATTTCCACTCGCCCCCGGGGCAAATAGCAATCGCAACCGAAGCGAAGGAACGGCCGATTGATTCAGAGTGCAAATAAAAATTGTTAGGGAATTGGATCCACTGGCGAGTCTTTTCCCCATATGAAATCTGTAAATACTTATTCTTTCAAATACTTTTGTGATAGAAACGTGGTTCGAGGATAACAGGTAAAACATTCGGATTTTATTAGAATACCAGACGCTAGTAATTAAATTCCAAAAATCCGTGGCGCAGTCAATATGTACTAACTTCAAATCCAATTTTAATTCAATTTCTTCGTGTGCTTTATCCAATTGTGATTTCAACTCAATACATGTTACTCCCTGGAATAGAAACTCTTTCAGTAACGAGATGGAAGGGGTTTGCAGAAAGGTCAAGCGAAATAGTATCAGACTCAATAAGATATTGATCTGAGAGAGGGGAAGTTTGCGGTTATCAGCAGCGATGTACCGGGCAAATTAACGCGTTACAGGATAACTCGGACAGATAACTACTGTAGCGGGTAGATTCGCGTGCGGAAAAGGAAGAAAGGAAGGGCAACAGGGAAAATAAGAATCGCGAACGAAAGGCAGACTGGTTAGATTAAGATTTGCAAAGGGGGAAGGGGGAGAATGCAGGGACAGCAACGTACTGGAAACTATATAAGCCCGAGTTGCCCGCAATCCCCCTTAAAAGCTCGAGATAAGCCTCGCCAGTAACCGGAAGTGAGCCTCATAAACACAGTCGCTGAGCACCCTGCCACCATAGACAGCTAAGGTTTGTCCCGTTACACACCACCCGATTGTTTTATCATGCCCCCAACACGATAATGTTTCGGTCACTATCTCATCCTGCTTTTTCGGCAGCGAACTGTCGTTGCGTCGTGTTTGCTTGCTCGGCGAGTGCCACGTGTGTGGGAGTTATTAATGATAGTGTGCGATTGTTAGCTGGGAGGTCATACCAGTCGTGAACGGGCCAGTTCGCGTGGGTTCTAATGGGATTGCGGCAATTTGTGCTACACAATGTTCCCTAAAGTGTTACCCGCGCATTTGAATCGCACAATTGCATACTTGCTTATTCTTCATCGATACTATAGTTTTTTATTCCAATTCTTCCTGTTAAATTTTTTAAAAAACACTCGAATGGATAAATGAGTCAAACGGGAAATGTGAAATAATTATTTTTGAATTTGCCGATGATATCCCACGCAGATTCATATAGGCTTCATTAAGGCTTCGTTGAGTGAACTGATTCCGAGGAATTTGCGATGAATTCTGCAGTAATAGACGTAGTTCGCTAGTGCGGATATCTATGCTCGAGGAATCCATCAGAAATTAATCTCGGTGGAATCTCGATACATCGGCACTGTGTAAGTCCGTTGAATTTCGGGATACGTTCGCTTCTGGTCTCATGTAATTAGCGGTTGCGGTATTCGCATTGTACTACTGAATTTATGATGAAGAACGTGATCCTACTCTGATCAGCCGTCACGGAACGGCTCTAATTCACTCGACAGAAGCTTAATCCCCCAGAAATTGAATTTTCGATAATTCCAATATACGTAAAAAGCATTTCGAAATTTCTATTTCCCGATAATCTGAAAACCAGCTGTCAGCCGAACAAAATTTGCGATAGAATTATGTATTTTTTTTGACTTATAATTATTTCGGTAACAATGTCACAGTAATTTCGAAGATCAGTTAAGCTTAAGTTCACCGTTCCTGTTTTGGCTGCGATTGTGATACGTTCATAAAGCTGTCTAAACGGGGAATAAATCACAACCTCTACTAATTACTATCCCAATGCGACCCTTAAACTGTAGACTATTATACCTCCTAAATCTCGGGTTCACGTATGATCGCGTAAATCGACAATTAAGAAGGATATTGCCAGCTTATTGGAGGAAATCCACTTTAGACCGTAATGCAACTCGGGAGTTGTGCCATTTAGATGATTTACTTCGTAATCCCATCTCATAAGCGATTATTCCTGCAATGAGGTTCTCTCAGCAAAATTCTACAGAATTTCATCAACTGTTCATACATAAGTTTTAGCACAAAAATCCTATATTTTTCCAGCGCATCTTCAGCGTCAATTAGAGGACTACATGATGAACTATCCAAAGGTAAAGATCATCCGTGCTCAGAAACGCGAGGGTCTCATCAGAGCTCGGTTACTTGGCGCGGCTGCTGCGACAGCTCCAGTTCTTACGTATCTCGACAGCCACTGCGAATGTACGGAAGGATGGCTCGAACCTCTTCTCGATAGAATAGCGCGTGATCCGACGACTGTTGTTTGCCCTGTGATCGATGTCATCGACGACACGACTTTGGAGTATCACTGGAGAGACTCCGGCGGCGTCAATGTTGGTGGATTCGACTGGAACCTCCAGGTATGCTACCATAACGAGTCTCTCGTGAGCAACATGATTTCTGTGCTCTCGTTAAAAGCTTTCTTCGTCTAAAAGAGATATTTTGTTGGGACAGAACAAATTGAGAGTACGCTTAGAATACCTATAAGGAACGCGTGAGATATATTTAGTCTCTTGAATTAGATGTATATGGGTATTTGGATAAAGTTTAGTTTTCTGGACAAGGCGATCGAGTCCATAACAGTAGTTAAAGCGGCATTGAGCCCTGGAGGGTTGTTGATATGTTTCCATTAGTTCAACTGGCACGCAGTCCCGGAAAGGGAAAAAAAGAGGCACAAGAATCCAGCGGAGCCCGTTTGGTCGCCTACAATGGCAGGTGGCCTCTTCTCCATAGACCGTGCTTTCTTCGAGCGGCTCGGCACGTACGACAGTGGTTTCGACATCTGGGGCGGCGAGAATCTCGAGCTCTCCTTTAAAACTTGGATGTGCGGAGGTAGGATCATCTTACAATTTCAATTGCTAGTTACCTAACCACAATCGTTCCTCAGTGTTATTTACCCAAACGTTAATAAAACTACGTAAGTCTTATTCGCAATGTCACGTAGATTTTTATTGTTACATTGCTATTCATTATATCATTGAAATTGCTATGTTATGTCAGCGTTTAAAGTCTGAAAAAGACCCTCAAGTGAGGGGTCGAAATTCAGGGCTCTTTGTCGGTTCACGTGAGAATCGAAAATGTGAAATTCTGAAACACTTCGAACCATACGATTGGATCGGTTGACTTCAGGCACCCTGGAAATCGTGCCGTGCTCGCACGTAGGCCACATCTTCAGGAAGCGCTCACCGTACAAGTGGCGCACTGGCGTAAACGTGCTCAAGAGGAACAGCATAAGGCTGAGCGAAGTGTGGCTGGACGAGTACGCTAAGTACTACTACCAGAGGATAGGTCACGACAAGGTGAGCACTTTTATCGTCGTCACGAGTAACTTTTTCCGCGGAGCCCTTTGACAAACTCCACCCACCTCTTACGATTTTCCTTTTCCCTGGTTATTACCGTGGCAAACTGGATTACCATGATTCGAAACTTATGTCAAGATCCACTTGCCGGTGGGCAAATTACGAAGAGAATCTCGTAATTAGTTTCTGAATTCCTCTAAACTAAATCCCCCGATGATACTGGAATGTTTTTAATATTAATGACAATCCGAGGATATGTTACTCGATGATTATTTCCCAATAGAATAAGAGGGGAAGTTTCTGTAGATCCTATCAGTCTGGTGTTTACCTAAGTAATGGAATCGCTTTCGGGTCATTTCATGCTCTAGCTAGACGAGGAGAGCAAAAAATACCTAATATTGAAGGAAAACACTTTTTCCTCCAGTGAATTGCGTTGTGCAAGTCATCGAATATTTGAAGTTTATTACAAGCGAAATGGACGCTCCTCTCGGATCCAATATATTGCTATATCGCTGAAAAACCCGTCTATTATTGAAATAAACTCAATCAATGCAAACGATACAGTATCAGCTCTCGAGATCTCAAATATTTTTAACGTCAATTGGTACGATATTTATACTATAATAGTACTATTTCCAGAGTAAACCTGAAGTATTGTTACAATATTGATTTAGCAGATCCATTAGTACCAGGGAGCTTTCGTTGGAACCTACTTCTTTTCTTCTGCGAATTTTAGCGACAGACTCGCGATACTTTGTGAGACAGCTTTGCGAAAAGTTAGAGTAAAGGATGAGGATAAGCGTCTCCGATGCTAGGGTGGCGGTCTCGTAAAAAAGGTCATAAACGCGAGAAGTACCCTTAAAGATCGTCCGCGCGTCCTGACTCTTTTATTCCAGGCTGTAACGATCTGTCTTTTATCCAGTGCAAGAACCTCTCGGCACCAGGGCCAATCGCAGAAATAAAGGACTCGGCTACGAATAAGGATAAATTGTCTTTGGATACATAGTATTACCACTAACAATGGTTAATGTTAATCGAGTGTTCTTCCGCGTATTTTCCGTGCCAATCGATAATATTCTAAGGCATATGGAAAATATCTATTCGTTATATGTATGTTCACGTATCTCGCAAGGTTTCATTCTACAGAATTGTTTGCAGATACTCGTCATTTTATGGAGAAATATCACTTCGAGACTGTAATCCTAAGTCCATAAAGATTCTATGATTTTCCCCACCTTCCTAGTTCACAGAAAGAAACCCGTCCTCTTTTTACGATTATATCACTGCTCTTGGTTGGCTCGTTAAATCTCTGTTCATGAATTCCATTGCGACTCTTCTAGTAGCTTACTTTAATCCTGATTTTGTTCTTAAGATTACAGAGAAAATCCTTCTCGAATAAAAAGGCTCGCGCTTTATAAAATGCACACTCTATGTCAATGCACTTCGAGTAGAAAGTTTTTACCAATCCATAACCATTGCGTTTGATTATAGGGGAACTACGGTGATGTATCGGAGCGGAAGGCTCTTCGAAAGCGGCTAGGATGCAAGTCCTTCAAATGGTACCTCGACAACGTTTATCCTGAGCTTTTCATCCCAGGCGAGGCCGTAGCTTCCGGCGAGGTAAGATCTTCCTCGCGACAGGATCGCGATCTTTTTTTTCTTTTTTTTCCCATACGGCAGGTAGCTCTGGTCGTGGATGAAGGTGCTATCAGCTTGCCAATGGCGGTACTGTTGGCGAGAAGTCGACGAAATGTGGGAAAAGCTGAGAGCCCGTTTCTTTAACGACGTTCAATGCTACTTTGATCCATCAAGGTGTTGAATTACAGCACTCGCAGGCTCTTCCTCGAATGGCGAACATAACGCGCGCTACCGGTAAATGGAGGAGATCGCTTTTTTCTCATTTGTCGCTTTCCACCTCGGTGGAAGAAGCGCACGGGAGAAATTCAATGGCTCCTTGAGAGATAGTCGGGTCTGATAGATTATATTGGTCCTTCGGTTAAAAATGTGAACATTGTGCCGAAGAAAGCAGACTTTGTCGCCTGAAATATGTTAGATATTATACTGAATTTTACTTTTAATCTGATGAATTTGAATTCGGAGAATTGTTGATAGGAGTGTTGTTGTTTTCGACTTCTCTTTCTTTCTGTCCCTTTGGAGTTGCATCTAGAAATCCGGTTGCATTCGATGAATAAATAGGAATTGAGAGACACAATCTGCTTCTTAAGGCGATTGGGGACCCAGATGCTCGGTTGTACGAATAAGAGGTGCTCTAGTCCAATAGTAGTGAGAAATCTTTATTTTCGAGAATTTCAACTCTAGAATTCTAATCCCAATTTAAGGTATTATATTTCTAATTGTATTTCTTGTCACGGATTCAAGAAACAGAGTTGACACTATCTCATTGTCAGTGATATAGTATAGTTCGGAGACTCGTATCCTGTGCTACAGCCATTCATAACTACCAAGAGTAACTTCACTGTTGTATACAAGATTCCTCTCGTCGAAAGTCACACGTGAGATTTCGTGCGTGGGACGCTCAACAAGCATGGTCGATGATTGATGTCGATGAGCTTGCCAACAGAGGATACAATGGGTTCGATTGGGAAACAATGCAGCCGGTGGTTGAGGCAATCCCGATCGGATCGTGGATGGAGGCTCGCACGATATCCGATTGGAAATCGATTCGTCTCGATCGGCTTCCCGCATTCTTGGCTTACACGCTGTTGAATTAACTTCCTCGGTCACCCTTCCCTACTATTGAGACAATCTACAAGGAACCAAGGCGAAGTAGAGGGACGGATTCTCTTCCCGGTGTCATAATATTGGTTTTACTTTCACGATTACTTTCGGTGACTCTTGCAGTCTCCGAAGTGTAGGTTTTTTTTTAGATCGACAGAATGCTTAATTTTTTTATAGAGTATTCTTTTAGAATTCACTTGCCATTTAACCAAAAATACTGATAGATAGAAGTAAACGGATTAAAAAGGGTTTTACAGCCCTGAGGTATTTGTTAAGACACAAAGGTGTAGCGTTAGTGACGTAGCAGTCGAGAATAGCGATGGCATGTTGGCTCATCGGTGCTGAAGTGGTCCAAAACGCAATATAAAACAGCGGACGGCCAGCTCTCCATATTTCGACCCTGTCGACAAAAAAAATCGCGCACTTCAATGGGAGGCTCGGAAAAAATTTTGATGAAGTCGCTGAAAAGAGAGTGTAAAAGGGAACCGTAGAAGCGAATATCGACAGGCTTGCAATTCATGTATTTCGAGCGAGAGTTATCCATCAATTCAATTTTTAAATGATTACTCACGTTGGGATTTATATATATGTATTTAGTTTGTTTTCATAATTGTCGAGTGGTTGCTTGGAATATCAGTATTCAATATTATATACTTACTACTCCCTCTCGGAAGTGAAACAATTAAATTTATTTCTATTGCATTCGTGAGAACTCATATATTAAGGCCAAGCCATTAATTCCTCTTAATGAGTTAAATACTGCAAAGCTTCAGTGGTAATTTCCTCAGTATGGGGATGTGCATACTGCGATCGATCCGCGTTAGTATTTACGGCTTCCGTTTTGAGATTGAGTATTTACCGATTAACACTCTGTCAACGTTTACGCTATTAACTATCTAATTACCGGGTAAAGCCATGTTTCTGTTGGATACGATCGTAAATCCAAAGATCAGAATACTCGATCAAATATCAAGGAATTATATTTATCATGAAATCTTTTTAATAGTTTTATAGTTTTTTTTCTTTACTTATATGTTAGGTATTATTCCATTTTTTAAATTAGCTTATGGTGGGTTCTTCGGAGATCCTTTTCAAACAATTTTCCTCTATACTCTAGCTGTAGGTATAGCTACACCGTTGTCCCGTCGAGAATCCCACTGCTCGACGTGCGACTTCGTGTCGTTCGCAGATCCCGCGTCCTTTCCTTATGTATGCTCCGAGATTCACGATAAAGTCACGGTATCTGGCAACGGATTAAAGGCTCTGTCTGCCTCCGTATAAATTGTAGTGTCACGCAACTTGGATATTTCATAGTTCGTCCTATCCCCACGTTCAGTTCCCTCGGTCTCCCTTGTTCCAGCCTGTCGTCAGTTTCCCCGCTAATTTAATGCAGCTTCATTCCCACAATCTTCCCGGATTTATGTCAGGGAATTACTCTAGAAGGATCAGAATATTTAACGGGACAGCGT
This sequence comes from Trypoxylon attenuatum, assembly GCA_963989405.1. NCBI lineage: Eukaryota > Metazoa > Arthropoda > Insecta > Hymenoptera > Crabronidae > Trypoxylon > Trypoxylon attenuatum. The sequence goes on from OZ022494.1 coordinate 7,751,489, forward strand.
GAATTTTTCAATTTCCGAGATGTCTACCCAGTGGAATTTTAAATTAATTAATTTTTTCGTACAATACGTATAATTCCTACAATGGTTTTTTTCTTTTTTATCACTGACATGAGAAAGTAAGTCTAACAGCAGTTGATAACAAGATGTATCATGATCGAGTGAACACTTTATTTTTAAGCGGCTTAGAACTAGTTTGAGCGAGTGTCAAAAATTATACCCTCGCTCCATCTTATCTCGAGTAGACTTCGTTGAGCTGAACAATACATCTTGAAGAGTTTTCCGAGGAAAAAGTCATGCTTCAAAGGAAGATGAAGCGATACTGTAATGTATGACAGTCGGGAAGAAACCTATCTTCAACCTTAGGAGAGATCCTGTGTCTTTTCGGAAAAAAATTGTATTTTCAATTTATCTTGCATATCGCTTAGAGACTAGAATCCTCGTTTTCCTCGTGACTACGATCTGCATGGCAACTAACTCTGTACATCCAATTATTTCACTTCCTGTACTTCGTCCATACGTACTAATTGTACTAATTAATTTGGCAGAATTTAGTGAGATCGTTAATCCTTCCGAGCCGGTGAGCGGAATACCTCTGTGGTATAAATTTCCACATCACGACGATTCCGTTTTAATTTAATGTTCCAGATTAATTTTATGACGCGCATAATACATTTTGACCCATGGATGACCGTGTTTCGCATTGCTTCATAATTCGGATGGCGTCGATGTGCACCAGACTTGGACGAGGAGTTTAACGAGTACCCGAATTCTAATTTTTAATTTGAAGCGCTTCCATTATCCTCTTCCTGCGAAAGATTCGATCTCACTTATCGAGATAACGTCACAAATATTTCATACTCTGCCCCGTTTTTCTTTTCGGAGTCAAGAGCCTTTTGGTCCTCTTTTTGTTTTGCGGGAGACTCGTTATCTGCACACTTCACTTATATAAGTATACTTCTCCCCTATCAGGATCATCTTCCTTTTATCCGCCTGCACACGGCTTATGAGCTGCTGGGAAACTACTAAAGTGCATGGTATCGAACGTTTCGTCCAAGTTTCGACTACCTCTCACAGTTGTTTCTCCAGTAGCAAGCCAGACTTGAATTCTTCTTTACTTTATCCATATATCTCAACCGAGTGGAAGTATTCTGTAGAACGTCATCGTAATTCTTCAAAGTTAGTCGTTACCAAAGCTTCATAGAACGAACTCAGAATTATTACCGTCGAACTAGGTTGCAAGGAAAAATCTGATCAGGAGGAATCAAAATTCTTTTCGTCTACTTTATAAAATGAAAGAAAGAAGAATATAGGAAAAGGAATTAAGAAGAAACCTTTTTACATCGAAGCTGGTTTAGATGGAATGCACTATGTCCTATTCTATTTTTTTGACTACATCTTCTGGCGTTCAGTGATACTTGGTGGCGAGCCAGTCGTAGAAAAAGAGCTAAAAACGATAGGTGAAAAAGAGGAATGCATAAAGGATGGCCGGACATTTTCGCGAGAAGAGGCATTTCACCCGAGCTCGAGGTTGCTTTGGAATGCGGTTCTCGCCGCATGCGAAATAACAATTTCGAGCCTGCATCCAGGAAACTTATGTTTTTGCCCTCGACTAACCGGATTTTCTCGGTTGGCCCGCCTTTCCTCGGCCCTTTTCTTCCCACCCCTTTGCTAGAGGACGGGTTAAATCATGCTGGCACCGGCAAATTTATCGGTCTCACGATCCCCCGACCGTCCACCCGGATGGAGCTGAGGACATGAATAATTTCGAAGGCGCGTGATTCAGGCTACCTCGGCAGAAAGACGCTGCCACTAGAATATTATGACATCGGCTGAGAGATTTTTGTGTGAACCAACGACTGACTAGCTCTGATTGCAAGCCTCCACGAAATTTTGGTCTTCACAGTGAATTCTAAATGTGACCTCGTTGAACATACCCTTACAGTGCTCAATATCTGAGATTCGCTAAATATGAAAAGCTGCTTTTGCAAATCATCCGAGGCAAATTTTCTTTTCATTCAAATATTCATCAAAGAGAATCGATGATACCAGTTGTGATCAGATCAGCCGTAATATAAATCATCACTGAATTAATTGCTGTTCTCTATCGAGTATATCTCTCTGTAGTTGAGAAATCTCGACTTCATCCGGGTCGTGGCCATTTGTCTGACCCTCGTATAAATCAAGGGTTACGATTGTATTAACAAAGGGCAGGAGCCATCGAGGTGTCTCCCCAAGTACATTATGTAAATAGTTGGATCCTCGTTCGGAAGAGCCTGCGAGAGATACTTTAATAAACCTTTAGGAGAAGTAGAAGCAGTGTCAAGCGAAGAGGCACAGGACCAGCAGACCTTTCGGAATTTTATCGAAGCCGGCTGGGTTCCGGCGATAAATCTCCAGTTTTTATTCTAGCTATTCGAGCAGGAGAGCCGCCAGGACAACGGACTAGAGAAAGAGAAAGAAAAGGAGGGCAAGCACGTGCCAGCCAGACTGAAAAAGATAAAGATGCTTGCGATAAAACTGCAGCGATCACAGAATTCTTGCATGCGTTGAAAATCGGGATTGCTGACCGAGCAACCTGGCTGAATGATCATCCAGTCCGTGAATGGGCCACGAACACGCAAACACGTGCTAAAATCCGCGCGAAAGTGGCTCATTTGCGATCTGGATGTCAGTTGGCTGAGAAATCTTCTTAAACAAGTATTCTGTGGTTGGAAAATTCAATGAATCTTTGGTCTCCGCGAAAAAGTCCGACATTACGATGATGAGCTTTATTTATTATAATTTCCCAATAGTGATTTGTACTTTCAACTGGTTGCTGCTAGCATCCCAGAAGTCCGCGTTTTAAACTATTGCTATAAAGTGAGAATGATTCTGGCAATAAATCGAGTTACATTTTCCTCGGTAAAATTCCCGGTAAACGCAGCGAGGAAAATTGAAACGGACAGCGGATGTATCGGAATTTATTTGCCAGAGCCTCGTGAACGGTCAAATAACAAAGTTGAAATAGTCTGGTAATATCGGTAAATACCGATTTCGGGTGTCGGATTTTTTCGCCGGTGCATATCAGAGTTCCATCAATAGATATTCAACATTGCTGGCGCACATTTAACCGAGTCGTTCATTCCACAAGAAGTGCGCCAAAATTCGCCCTGCTATCGTGTATATGTACATATACATACATGTCGCCCTTTGCGTTCGAAATCAGTGAGAAAAATTGGGTGAGCATACACGCACGCGCCTGCACGTTACATCGAGAATGTTCCAGCTGCGAGTTTGATCGGGCAAAAAAACTCAAATACTTTGAATATCGGTGAGAAATGCTTGTCTAGTTTTCTCTCACAATCAGCGAGTGAATGAGCGCAAAGGGCTCGTACAGAAGGGTGATACACATAACGATGTACTCACTAAACGTGATTAACTTTCGGAGATACGAAACTAATCCTAGTAATGACACCACTAACAAATACAAACAGGTTCGTAATCTTGGAGAGGGCGGCAACACCTGTTTGGACTCGCCAGCGCGTAAGGCAGACTTGCACAAGCCAGTTGGACTATATCCCTGCCATCGACAGGGTGGAAACCAGGTACACAATAGACACCAACTCCGAAGAAGATTGGACCCCATCATGCGCCTGTTCTCCTCGATTTATGTGTTCACATCTCCGCATTTCGCGAGCGGAAACTCGATTTCCTTTTGGCTGAGACAAATCCCACAATGGTATCGGATTAAACTTACGAACTTCCCCGTGTTCCTCATGCATGAAGTTCTCCGCGAGAAAGAGAGAGAGAGAGAGAGAGAGAGAACGAACTCGTTGATCCGGTTAGTTGCGAATAGCCATCGTGGGACAGCCGATCAGAAATCGAGTTTCGGTCTCATCGATAAACATAATCCCATAACGTTCGCTAACCACACGATCACGCACGCTTCGTCGAGCAGATTCACGCTGCTGTGTGCTCCATCGTTTTCCGCATAAATACATAGGTGCTTTCGGCTGATAGACAGAGCTGCCGCCTGTTATTTTGTAAGTGCGTCAAAAGCGAATTCGCAGTGGAGGGTAGTAATCGTTTGCAACTTTCTCCAATTCCACCACAGATAAGGCATCTGGCTAGCGGGATATGTGTAGATTCGCCGGGCAAGCCCGAAGACCTGCATCAGCCAGTTGGCTTGTATCCCTGTCACCGCCAGGGCGGCAATCAGGTACTCGAGTACAGGCAGACCTTCGACGAAATGTTAATCATTTTAACAGCGGCGGGGCACGTGGTGACCTAATCAAATCTAAACCACACCAATATCGCCAGAATACAGTTATCGCATAGACTGCACTGGTGGTCGTGGTAGTAACGAACTTCTCGAATGGTGGTGGCTTCGTTCTCTCTGTTCCCGAATTGCATTGACACAGTACTCTCGAGCGAATCATTTTTTAAGTAATTCCCCGGGTAGCAAATTAGAATTCTGTTGACCTCCGCTCCGGTTCTCCAACAGTACCTTCCGGCAGGGACAGCAAATCTCGTACGCGTTAATTCCCAACTAACACCCCCCCAGAAACCCTACCGGGAGTTTCCTCATTATTCCGCGTTTATTTGCCGGAAAAAAGATGTTACGTTCCGCGAATTTACACCCGAGTCCGCAGCGTTAGCCGAGCGTCATAATTACGACCGTGACCCGCCGCGATGGTGGTCTCTTCCGCGGAGTGACGCTTTTGCCGGGAGCACGGGAACCGGAAAAAGCAACCATTAATCGAGGACCTGTTCCAGAGGTAGAACTTGCACGCTAACCAAGGATAATCACGACACTCGTTTTACCGCGATTAGTAACGTAGCTAATCTGGTGCAGGTATTCATCAGTCGTGCGCGACTATTCTCGCGCGTCACAAAGTGCCGGAGAGAGTTCCGTATCGTTGAACCAAGGTTTATCGGTGATTCGCCGTCATTTTTCGCTTCACACCCAGCGCGAATCAATCTTCGAACCGTGAGAACGACCACCCGTGGGCTATACTTGCCGCTGGGCCGTCTAACTGCCATTAAAATCGAGTCAAAGCTCGAGTTCGAGTAACGTATGATTTATCCTCCCGAGCTGATAACTGAGATAAGCTACTGTGATATTCTTGATACATTGCTGTGGTTTCGTCAGTGTATCGCCTCGAGGAAGAGGAACTTCCTTGAGTCAAGTGGTACGGCTCTCACACCCAGAATTAAGTCATTAGAGCAATATTACTTGTTAACCTTGTTTCAATTAAAAGAGAACGCTTGTCGTCGATCCAGCTTCGCGATAGCCACTGGCAATTAATGTGACTATTAATCTTCCGCAGATGAAATTACTCATACGAGACTAGTATGCCCCGAAGCTCATATGCACCTTTAAGACTAAGCACTTCCTTATCTGGCCGTGTGAGAATTTCATCTCATGAACGAGTCATACCTTTAATTAAAACGATTATGGTTTGGTTAACGTGACTTTAACGTTAGGGTTTAACTTGGACGGGTCGTACTAGAATACGATTTGGATCAAGAGTTAAAATGAATGTTAAGCGAGCTGTATAAATCCTAATATTCTCGGCAGATTTTTTCATGCAGCAATCACTTTGTTCTTGCCCGCGTATCGTTCAGGCTTAGCGACCCGCATACGTTTGACAATTTTTCTAGTACGTTGCTACAACCAGTCAGTCGGCGTTCAATCGCAGACAGAAAAATCGGAGCATTCACAAGTATCGCTGGTTTCAGCCTTTATTTTTCTAAAATGAAAAAAAAAAGAAGCAAACGAGTCTTGTTATCGCTTGAAAAACGTGGTTCACGCAAGGGGTGCACTTGTCTCGTCGTTAACCTCACGCGCACCACGAATATACGGGAAATGTCAGACTGACGCGCAAATCGGCAGCAGCTGATTTAACAAGCGTAGCGACCGGTTACAACCAAAAACACAACAATCGCACGGCGGTGGTAGCGCAACACTCGTAATGCACCGCGCTTTAATTTAGCTATTTGCCTCGGCAATTAAGCTGCGGTTTCACGGTAATTACACCGGGGAAGCGACTCGCTGATAAAGTCGCGGTCGTACGATTCCGGGTCGTATGACGCGCCAGTGGATCTCGATGATGCTATTCGATCGGCAACAAGCCGACTGTGAAGTGCTCCAAATCGTACTTTCTACTTTGCGATCAATTTCAGAATCGCTGGCTTCCAAAACGGTTTGTGATACCGTTTTCCAATTACTCGGATTCAACGGAAAACCATTTATAGAGCTTCCGCAAGCATTCGTGATACTTCTCAAAATCAATATCGCGAATTTATTATTTTGATCATGTTGCTCCGATTATTTAGATTTACTAGTCGACAAAAACAAAATACAATTCTTCTTATAATTTTATGCAAAGACGTGTAGACTGCCAGAATACACTCAATTTACAATGAAATTGGTTAATTGAGTGGCTGTTCCATTAAAAATTAATTCGACTCTCAATCGGTAATAATTTCGGTAATAATTTATTTCGTTTCACTAATTTGTATAATACATACAAGTACAGTGCGGTTCTAAGTAGAATCTGGCGATATACTGTGAATCGAGGCTTCTATTCCCGGAGGGATCATCGATTACAATCAAGTATAGAAGCCACATCGAAGTCCCATTGACGCAGCGCGAGCACAGTAGTCCGCGAGACGGCTGACCGTCCGACAGACCGCAATTAGGTGACATCTAAATAACAGGTTGCGAGATAGATAGCCAAGCATTAGGGTGATACGTAAATGGCAGTTAACGAGTTGCGAGCAGGTCGTCTCGTGAATAGTATCGGCTGCAAGATTGCGCGGAAGTACCGGTCGGCCCGATAATAGACGCGTGACGCCCGATAAATGGTAATTCGATCACGCTTGAATGGGCATGGACGCTTCCAGCGATAAGAAGATCTAGCTAGGGAATTGTATTTCTAATTATCTGTATACACATATTGTATATATATCACTTACTTTAATTGCATTGCCCATCCGTACTGGTTACTTCGTTTCATCTTATATACGTTCTTTTGGTATCATGTGCTTCTAAATCACTAAATGTAAAAAAGAGTGTGCGTTGCTTGTTGACCAATTGTTTCACCATTAATTTGTCATTTTTTTTTCTAACCCGCATGTCATTCATTCCGCTTTTCCTTATCCCACCCCTGCTGCCTTTGCTTCTACTGACACATCACCTACTTGAACCTACGAGACAAATGGTTCTGACAGAGGATATCATGGGTTTCATGGAGTCTGGTAAGAAAAGAATACCCCTGGGTAATTTAAAAATAATTTAGTTAAATATTGTTATCAATTTAGTAGAATTTATTGACAGTCAATTAAACATCCAATTTGTGGTGTATATTGTACGAATGCATGGAAGGATACTGAATCTTGGTAAGAATCCAATGGAAATGTCAATACAGAGATGCAGATGTAGATATTGCAACGAGTAATCGTTCTATACAGAAAAGCAAATTACACCGCGACCAAGTCAATTATGCCTTTGACTAACAATAACAGAAACCCTCGAAGCGACGAGCTGAATAAACTGCAGATAACACAAAAGCGAACAGGTTCCCGTCCAGTAGATTGCGCGAGTCGCAGAGTATATAAGCGAAAACAGCAAAGCGTGGCAGGAAAACCAGCGGGAAAAAACTGACAGCGGTGCGGAAAGTAAGCGGCGACGATTAAACGCGACCTCTCGACAGTTTGCCTTTGTTTCTCTGGGATGCTGCTACGTGGATTCTCGGCGATCCAGATCTCGCCGTTTCGATCAGTGCAATTTCTGAGTGCACGGTGAACTCGATTACTGGAGGATCGATCTCTCGCTATCTCTCTCGTCGTCTCGAGCTATGTTGCACAACACCTCTATAGTTGAACCTATAAGTGGCCGCTTCGCAGTTCGCGCCCGCTCCCACGAGATTTCCGCTCGCATTATCGATGCAAATTCGCGCTCGCGTGCTAGTTTAAATAATTAGCCGAAGGAACGCGCTCAACTGCGATCTCGATCCGCGGAATATGCATGAGGACAGTTCGCATGAAACGAGGAAAATTTCGAAGAATTTTTATTGCCAAAGTTATCAGTGGTTTCAATTCGTTCAACACGATTTTCGAGAAGTTGTTACGAGAGTACAAGTATCTTAAAGGAATCCGACTATCTCTAAAACTATCGCTTCAGCTTCGATAAATTCTTTTGAATGAATAGCGTAGAAGTTGAAGAGGTACCGTGGAAGAAATTCGAGAGATTTCGAAGGGATAATGAGACGTTAAGCAGTGCTTGTTCTTAGGAAACGAGCAGTTCCTCCTTTTCGCAGTTTTGAGGTGCGCTCAAAGAGCTCTCAACTGTTCGAAACGTTAAATAAAGCTATTAGCCGTGTAAACGCGAAGTTCGCGCGATTGCTCAGGAGTAAAATTGCCCTTCGTTTACTTCAGAAATTTTAATGGCTCTTCCTCGCTCACGCGAGAAGCTCGAGTGCATCGTGAAAGAAGCATGACGAGCAGTTTTGGAACTTCAAGGAAGTTAAGGGAGCCACTTTTGGAACGTATACGGCAGTTGGCGATGTAAAGTCGTCAAGATCAACGTGAACTGCATTATGCAGCTTGATCGGTGGGATCCATTATTCGAATACTTTTTAAAGCCGTCAAAATAGTTAGTGTCAGATTTTCTACTTATAGAATTAACGTCTTTTTTACTTGAATATTTTGTTACTTGTTGGTACTTCTAATGTAAAGATAAAGCCATTCCTATAGTCTCGCAGGGCGTAAAAACCACTATCCAATTACCATTAGGGAGGCTCGGATAGAAGTTTGGCAACTCCCGTGCAACGTCGTAAAGAAAGTTCTCCGCTAATTGAAAAAGATTTCGTAGCTCTGCGAGGGTGGAAAATTTCCCGCGAACAAATGAGGAAATTTCACCTTTGAGGATTGTGTGTTTGCGCTTGCCAAGTCCTCGACATAAACTCTAACACCTGTAAATCTCGCGAATTGTGGTTACTGCAATTAACACAGGTAATCGTCCTTGATTTGCATCAGAAAGTTTAATGGCTGCAACGCATACACCACGAAACTTAGCCAACATTAAGTACGAGATTCTATGGTTTAGTGCAACAATTTTTTCCACATTCCCCAAGAGGAATCTTAACTTATTATAGTCTCTTATTCTTAATGAGTGGTTTCTAATGAACTATCAACCAAAAAGCTGCGTTATTTACTTATAATGAGGTACTCAGGAAGTATTTTTATTTAGGAATAAATGAATCAAAGGCATAATTAACTGTAATTTCGGCACTCCTGCACAGTTAAAAAACTGTTTCATTATCTCTCACCTATACGCGACATTGTACCGGACATTGTCAGAAATATTTGTACTATGTGCAAATGAAATCTCCATGAAACCTGGTATTTCATTTTAATCAAATTCACTCTGACGAAACTTAGTCGCTACGAGCGACATGGGAACATTTCTGGTCGAGCCTGTTGGCTCCATAAATTTCAGGTTTTCAAAAATTCTTTCGGCATCGTGCATACGTGCATATCTGTCAGAACCATCGGTCATAGGCAAACGCGAGAGGTCAAAATCCGGTGGCATTAATCTTGATCGTTTGTCACAGTACTGGATGTTGAGCAAGACCGGCGAGATCCGCCGAGACGAGTCGTGCTTGGATTACAGCGGCACCGATGTCATCCTATATCCCTGCCACGGCAGCAAGGGGAATCAGCAATGGATTTATAATCCTCAGGTATAATATTCTCCTCTGTATTCTCGATACACCTGACAGTCAATCATACAAGTGGAAACTAAACTTTCTAATTGCCCCACGCTCGAGATATACCCGTGCATGTGACACCAGATTACTGGATTTCTGATATTGAAGTTTCCGATCATCCAAAATCTTTAAATATGTACTCGCTCGATGATAGTTGGCCCAAATTTCAATTCCAGTAGATTCAATCATTAATCACTATCTATGAGATTTCGGCAAAGCCACTGCCAATTTGAAACCTGGTCACATCACACGTTACTGTCAAAGATCTGGTGACACATCTCCAAACAGGATACATACGCTAGTATCAGTATCAGAATTCGATAATTGTCCAAGAACACATCAATCTACATTGTGTGGCGTAAAATATACTTACTGTCGAAAGGCATTAGAAACTTTTAGACATCGACTAATAAAAATAACTGGGTTTTCAGACAAAGCAAATCAGGCATGGAAGTAGCGACAAATGCCTCGCCATCACGGAGAGTAAGCAGCGATTACTAATGGAGGAGTGTTCACCAGTTGCACCAAGACAAAGGTGGTCATTTGAGAATTACGACCCGTCGAAGCTGTGATATCGCGCCTTCTCACGTCGCCAGTCGCACAACCATGGACAGGGCTTGGACCATGCGGCTGCTTGGGTTTCTGGACAGCGATATTCAATCGCCAAGACGCGCTTTGGCAGATAGATTCCGTGGCTTCGGGGCCAAGCAGCTCCGAAGCACCCATTCTCATCCTCTCGAAATCATCTACCAGACGAAGGCAAACCCGGAGCCTTTAAAAGCACTCCTAAACTCGCCCAGCGCTGCCAAACGAGTCACTGTCCAACTCGAAGGAAAACTGGCGGAATTTCCGGGGAATTCGCTCGGAGAACATTGGGAAGGACGATGAGAAAAGGAGGACTGTAGTTGTATGAGATTGACGGTGTGCAATAGAAGCCGATCGTAATGCGAAATGTCGAACGGCCGGGTGTTACAGATGTACAGTTAAAATTAGTATTCCATTAGCCGGGTTAAATTGAAAGTGGTAATGAGTGCTCTATGTGTGCATCGGATGCTCGTTTAAGATTTAGAATAGGGCGTATGATGTGGTGAGATTTTATTCCGAAACTGCGAAAAGAGGAAAGTGGCTGCATCGATCTGTTGAAACGTCGAACTCCACATTCGTCTGCGCAGAATTCTTTTAAAGACGATTCAGACAGATACAGCGTATGTGATCTGTCCATGGCTAGTGCCATTTTCAGGACAACGTGGTCCGTCGATTTTAATGACAACGACGAATCGTTCACTATTGCAACGATAGAGGATATCTTGTACGAGTCAAGTTAAAATTCCTGTTTTATTTAAACTCTTTCAGTTATGTCATGTGTACATGTATCGAAATCATATCGTGAGCTATGCGTACGGTGGTCTATTCGAATCGAGTGCTGCATAGAAATTCTCGGGATTTTACCTCTTGGATTTCCATAATGCGTGTCGCTAAGCGAACGATGTAAATTTTGTTGAGGACCAATCGTTAATCGCTTTTCGTTGCTAAAAAAGTGTACATTCCCACTTAGGCCTCTTCATTGTGTTCTGAAGAGTACGTATACGAATGATCCGGCTCGCGATTCGTTGCCACCGCTCCTTGTTTTTGTTATGAAGCCTGAGCGCTTATTCTGCTATTTTACATTCCAACGTCACCGGGGATGGTATAACAAACCGGAGACAAGATTCAAACTTGTTGGCGATAAGAAGAGAAATCTTTTCTAATTAAGCCCGTACGTAGTTGATAGACGGAGAGAGAATCGGATAGGACGTGAGACATAATTCGTGAATATAAGTTGACTTTTTGTACATTCGTGTAAAGTATCTCGATGCCAGTTTAAATACCGCCTAATATAAGTCCATGAATGTATGTGCGTGAGAACTTGATTTGCGGATCGCGCTTCCTAACTTTAAGAAAATTTTTCATGGTGACTCGTGAAACCTCCATTCGCCATAGATCAAATGAAGAATAAGAAAATTTCAAGGTATCGAAAAGCATATCGACAAGATAACTTCATCATATCGATAGAGACATATGATTTCTCCACAAGTAAGACTTCTTTAGTCAGGAATTCCATGCCTAAATCTATCTCATCTAAAATTCCATATATCAACGCGATCCGTATGTGTCTGTGCGTGCCAACGAAATCGTGAATACCGCTGCCCTAGTATATATAACACATATCGGCTCAAACATAAATCACCGTTTTTCTGTCTTCACCAAACCTGGGAAATTCGCGAGTGATTTCTTCCTAACATATGCACATCGCGAGTTTCGAAATATTACACATATCCTTATCGCCAAGCGGGCCGATTACCACCGGCATCATCGATTCGCAAATAAGAGAAAAGGTCCTTAGAAAGCGTCAAGTAGGAGGTAGATTCATTTAACGAAAGTCCGTGTCTTCTTTTCGATGTAACATTGCCCTTGAGAAGACAAAATAGGGAAGAGTCCAGCTTACGGATAATATCCTTGCCAGTAATTATTCGATCAGTAGGCCGGATTTACGATTTCGCGTGTAATTAAATCAAGAGCGTCGCGATGCTACGGACTAGTCGATTGCACATTTTCGATGATTACCCATGTAAAGATGTACACTCAGCCGAATGCAAATGGGATTGGTCTGTGGCAATCGCGACCAGTGCTTCATTAGATACAATGTAATTAGAGATTTTTCATCCTAGATATCTAACAAGGCCAAGGAGGTATTCTTGCATCCATTCGCGTAATCGCATCGCGAATTGCCGAAGAATCGTAGAGTTTAAGCTGATCTTACGATATCTTTCTTTTCTCTTCGATAGGACGGTGAATAACGGACGAATGGAATTCGGCATGGAAGGTTTATACAGATAGATATATACATATATTATATATATACATACGACATTTTCTACATTTGGTAAGGATGTTGCATATCGTAAGAAAGGGGGAAAAAAAGAGATTGCGACGTGCCGGTCGCACGTTAATTAATGTAATATCGAACGTGCCTTATTTCTCGTGTATATATGAATATTATTACCATCATTAGCATTATTACGAACCTCTATCGTAACGTGCAAGTATTTGTGTTAAATAAATCGATGTTGTTTTATGTTAAAAATCGTGATTCTCGGCTGTTGTTCTTATAACGTATTCTCATACCTTTTACAATTAGTTATTAATCCAATGGAATTCGGAGGGTGTTGTATCAATTGTCCAAGGAATTTCTCCTTGTCTAGAATACTATGCACTGTATTTTATAGTCAGAATCGCCTGCGCCCTGCAAATTTTTTTTGTGTCAACCTCTTTGTGTCGAAGAACTCAATAATTCGGTCACTGATCAGGTAGAGAGATCAGTATGAAGCTTTTCGTTGGTTTTGTTATAGTGACCTGGAGCTAGCTATTAAGCCGTTTACCAATTATCGAAGGCTGCCACGGAAACCAAAGAGAAATCGCTCGTTATTCTCGCGCAGGCGTTCTCGATGTCGAAAGGTTCAACCTCGAGCAATCTGCTTTGAGTTAGGAAGGGAAACCATTTGTGTGGCTAGCACCAAAAAAATCCCCTTCAACAAACTTATTTTCTTCTTTTTCCGTATCTTTGATTGCTTCGTAATTCGTCGACAATCTTTATGCCTATAGCTCGGTGGATCTTAGAATCCATAAATATTAACTTGATATTTAAAACTTTAATTTGATATTTGTCTAAAATCAATTTCTAATATACCTACATAAAATAAATACTTAAGTTCATAATAAAAATACCAGTAAAAATTGATTTATGTCCTTTGAAGGATCAATTCCAAAGGAACACGATGATTATTAATTTTGTCAATTAATTTTCTTGTCTTTATGCTGTAACTATTTGAATACTAATCCCTCGTCTTTGAAGAATTAAATATTTGGAAATAGTTTGTATATCGCTAAGATGTCATGTGTGTTTCGTGATTTTTTGTGTCTTTCAGTCGGAATACCTACTTGTTGCGGGCTTTTGTATTATTGATCAATGGAGGATAGCAAGAAACTTGGAGCGAAAGCAAAGTTCCTTCGCGGACATGAATGGCTGAGGGTCCACAGAGCCAGATTTTGAGCTTGACCTCGATTCGCCGCGGTGGTGCTCGCGCTGCGTTCACTTTCATTACTCGTCTCAAGGTAGCATCGGACATGACATCACAGAAAAATAAAGATTACCAATAAATAATTCAATATTATCCCGAGAAACCCATCTTAAAAAAGAAATAAATAAAACACCAGAAAAGGGGATGTGAATCTAGAATAAGTAAAGATCAGATCGCCGAACTACATCACCGACTTATACTACTGATCATTCCGGCGACGTCGCGCAGGATCCAACGCTTCATTCAGGAATACCCATATGAATGGCAGGAATGTTATAGAATGAATGCCACAGGAGGGACTAATTCATTTTGAATCCCATTGAACCTTTGCAAACTTTCATCAATTACTAGGTCTCATTAACCAGCATTTAAAGAAACAATCGCAGTTTTTCAACATTTTCAATCGCATCGGGATATCTGGTTCTGACAATCTATTTCAGCCAGCATGGTAAATAAGCGTTACGTCTTTCACCAAGTTTCATTTTTGCAACTCTACGATCCAAGTGATATTGCATAAGGCGTAATCGTCAGATCGGTCTGTAGGGCAGCGGTAGTAGAATCGGTTACCAAGCAACACGAATAAGTCCAGCAGAGAAAGAAGGGTGAGGTCCTTTGCGGGGCGAGGATCTTCCAGGTCGCACAGGCGCAGGAAGCATCACATCGAACGCGGCGAATGCGCACTGCGAGAGCCCTGGCCCGAGGGAGTGAAGATTCAGGCCAGTTGACTTTCCTTCCTCGTCACGATAACCCTGCGGTGCATGTGACCTCGCAACCTGTCACTGCGACACCTTCATTCACCAAAGCAACCCCTCCAACTCACACATCAGCACCTCGCACACTGTTGCAAGGCAAGAGAAACCTCGAGCCACGAAGGGTTGGGTTTTCAATCGGACTCTGAAGTCGTGACTGGAACGGTTGAGAGTGACTCGATACACGGAGACGTGCTCAGATAACTAACGTTTACCGAAGAGGGTGAACGAGTGGTCGCCACAGGAATAGTTCATTGCTTTTGATAATTTCTTTCCGTTCTGACTCGTTGATTTTTCATCTACTACACGAAGTACCACGAAATGCTCTGACGCGTTGTGGACAAGGAGATGTGTTCTTTGGACAAAAGCCGGCTGGTTTACAGGTGATTCTCGAGGGGTGTAAGCGGGGTAAAAGTGTTCTTTCGAAGCAAAGGCAGCCAGGCCGCCGAGGGGGTTCCGGGATCCGAGCAACAGGTAATTTCATGTTTCTGCAGGGCACCGCGTATCGCGCTGAGTCAGTTTTTTCTTAAGATTTCAAGGGGTATTTTCGTTAATTTGACCTTATGCAATTATTGTATAAATCCGAATGACTTTCATTCATTTCGTCAATTATACTAGTCAATTAAAGTGGAAAATAATCTGCTGAGTCCGCTATCCCAACTTTAAATTTGTGTCTTTATATTGTAATAATTGGTCATTAAACTAAATAATTTATCAAAACGGCATTATATTTATAATTTTGAGGTTTAAATAAAAAATAGAAACCGGGGGTCATAGGTGACAACTATCAAAGTACATTTACCAATAAGTTTCCTTATTTGTCTCAGAGAAGGAATGTGAGGCAAGGTTTAATGAAAATTAACCAGGTCTCCCCTTACAAGTAGGTTAACTACATCATAGATCACAGGCCTCGTCGTATGAGGGAAGGGGTAGTTAAGTCTTTCATTAGGGGTGATTTGCCGATGGGTTTATAACTTTGTAGATATCTCTGCTCGATAAATGGAAATACATTACGTATATTAAATTCGAACAGTGCTTAGTCACACTTTTAAAACTATTTCGAACATGTACATTAGCAGAGAGTTATCCTTTAAAATTAAATTTATTTAATGATATATTTTTTATTCTCGTTTTAAAAAAATCTGTTTCTATTGTTTCTCGAACGTATAAATGTGTCGTGTACAGTATAATGTGTATCGAGAATTTGAGTCGCATGTTTCTATTGACAGTCTCGTCTTTATGATTGTCCAGAAGTTAGTCCAGTTGTACAGAAGCGGGGATAAGCCCCACTGCATTTACCGCGAAGCCTTGAAAGTTGACCAGTGGGAAATTGGAAAAGTTTGAAATTGTTCTGACAAGCGACGTTGTTCCAGGGTAAAACAAGCTCGATGCCGGAAGCTTCAGGGTCGGGTCTGGCCGCTGACAATGAGTCGAATTCCACAACGTATGAGAACAAAACCCTTCTCGCAACTGAGATGGGCTTTCTGGCTAACTCGCCAGAACTATGTGACGTGACCTTCCTCGTCGGCGATGATAGGGAACCAGTATGTGCCGTCAGAGCGATTCTGGCAGCTAGAAGCAGGTTCAAACTTTTTCTGAAGACAACAGTTAAACTTACAATTTTAAATAAGAACTTCATCTCGATAATTCAAGATAGCTATTTGATTGAATGTGCTCTTTAAACAATACAATATTGAACTAAATCACTTGAGCTGGTATGCAGTATTTAATTGGTTGAATATTTTTCTTAGGGTGTTTCAGAAATTGCTTTATCCAGCTCCGAGTTCACCGCGAAAAAAAGAGCCGCCAACAAGAGAGAACAAAATTCGGCTTTTTCTGAAAAGAAGCTCGGAACCACTGTTGAACCTTCAAAATGCAGCGCAACAGGTAATTACGTTCGCTACATAAGACGTCTCGACTCTTTCAGGCCGTTGGCTTCTTGTCATTCACGTGTTCAGCGAGTATAACAAGTATCAACGTAAATGACAAATTGCGAGGCAAATATGTAATTGAATAATAAATATAACTGAATTTTCTAATTCGGAATAATTAATAAACTGCACGTATCTGAATAATTCCATAGCAGAATGATAGAAGTAAATAATGATGCAAAAGTAGTTAGATAAATTGTACATGTAACTCCAATCCGATAAATTTGATTGATTAAAATTTAATGCACTAAAGAGAATCCCCATTACACATTGTCGTGATATAAGGAAATTTTCACACATTGCACAAAGTATGTACAGACGGGGCTTTTGTTAGAGTTCCTGCCCTTGATTCCTAAAGTAATAGGAATAGTAAGTGTGAACTTGTTTGTCGTGTAGCGAGCAGGTTTCACGCAGCAGTTGGCTTCCATACCAGAGGTACTTCAAACAGCCTATGTATCTACAAAATTTGCATTAAAGTCTGTATCATTAGAAAATTCTGCCTCACTACTTTATTTCCATGACTTCTTTATAAAGTGGTCGGCTAAATTTGAATCATCGGCATATCCACGAAATTGATCAAATTAACGATGTCCTCTCAACTGTTATGGTGCCTATTAGTATGCAAAATTACTGTTGACAATGATCTAGCAGCTCGATGTACATATGACATACATGGAGACTACTCTTATGCAATAAGATCACTGCTGATACATATTCAATGAAGTTTTTAAAGTAGTCAATTTACCAATGATCATTTTCGCATATGTGAGAAGTAATTATATCAACCGTTCAACGACTTATTCGTTCAACTAATTAATCAATTTAAATTGGCATGTGTAAAATTAAAAGGAGTTTTATATGTCTCGCAAGTATCTATGATCTTTACCTTTTACTTCGCGACTGTAATATAGTGCTTATTCGCGATTACATTTCATACCCTGTAAAACTATTTAGTCACTGTCGTTCCTTTTAATCTATAACTCCTCATCTCCCAGTCTATAATTATTCCTAGATTGCACCGTGATCTGTAGCAGAGAATTAGATGCACAGTAGTTTGTATTGGGAAGGAAACTTTGTGGTAGCTGTAACCTAGCACAGGTTTTCCAATCGTTCACTATTCCTGTAAAATTGATTTATAGATAGATTCTTCTCGAAATCATTGTACTTCATTCTCTTCATGTGACGCCATGGAACTAGGTTGGCATGGATTATTTGGGTGATTCATCGTATCTCGCAATTGCTCTTTATTCATAAATATTTTCTTTTCTCATCAAGCCACAGTCAAATCAACATCAAACTATGGTCATCGAGGAATTCGAGCCAGACGTCTTTCGCCAAGTGATTGAGTACATTCATACTGGTTCTGTAATGCTGCAAGCGAGAACTATATTAGGTGAGGAATAATAAAGTTTTTATTCAGTTTTGCTATCATTAGATAAATAACTTGATTCCCGACATTGAATTTATTATGGCAGGAGTAACGAATGGTGCTGATTACTACGGATTGGGTGAACTTCGGACAGCTTGTAATGCATTTTTCGAACGATGCATGACTGTGGATACAGTATGCACATTGTTAATGTCCGCGGAGAGATATATACAGTATAAATGTACGAAGAGTTTGGTTCAAAAGGTGAGTTTGTGGAAGAGAAAATTCTACATCTTCAGCAGTATCGTCATTTAAGACTGTTGATTTATTTTTGCCACATGTATCTTTCACCTGCAGGTGCTCGAGTTTGTCGATGAGCATGGGAATGAAGTTTTAAACTTGGGGTCTTTCACTTTACTTCCTGAGCACGTTGTGCGTTTGATCCTCGCGAGAGACGAATTACGTGCCGATGAATTCACCAAGTTCCAGGTAAATTTTTAAATGCCACTTAGCCTAATTTCTTTTTTTAACTCTGGCTTCTACGAAATTTCGCTTTGTTATTCTTCTTCATCAGGCAGCATTGATGTGGAGTAAAAAATATTGCGACAACAATCCAAAGATTCATCTGCAAGACGTCATTAGCAAGTTCCTTGAGTATATCCAATTTCATAAGATACCTGCAAATGTTTTGATGCAAGACGTGAATCCATGGGGACTAGTACCTTACGAGCATATCCTGAATGCACTGGCCTACCAGGTGAATACCAGTTTCCTGATGTTCTTAATACCTGTCATCGACGTACTTATATCATTCATTCAGTCACCAACAGCATTTAATACAAAAATACATATATCGTGAAGGTTTACTTTGTGTCAGGCTGATCCAACCAGCGTGAATCCAGACAAACTAACACCCTACAGGGTGAAACGACAGGGTCGCAGTATATCGGTCCAATCGTCCTCGGATCCTCATGTTAGCACCACTACCCTAAGCTCCAGTGGATCTGACATCGGTTCGGATCACAGACAACACTCAGCTAGCAACTAACCTTTGGCCACGGCCGCGCAAGCCGCGGCCGTTACTGATGAGCCCGAATACTACCGTTCATCGACCGATCGTTTACAGGGCACTAAATCAACCACGCAGTATAAGGGATTTAACTCCCAGGATTTAACGCTTGAACAAATAGATAACAAGGATCTATACGCGCAGACTGAACTAAAGGAGCAAGACAAACCCGAGAAGAAACTGATGGAGGAACAGGATAAAATGCAGGAGGACGAGAAAGAAACGAATGAGAAAACTAATAAAAAGGATCGCGTGGATGAACGAGTTAAGAACGATCAGAAGGAAATAGAGACAAGGAAGGATATAGTATTTCAAGAACTTGAAGAACGTAAAAACATTTTACAAGAGTCATTGTTCCAGAAACAAGAGCAAGAACAGTTTGAACTCAGACGGCTCAGGGAACAACAGGAACTAGTATTGAAGAGACGAGAGAGACGGGCCATGCGAGAATACTTACGAGAGATACGGAAACGGGAAGAAGCACAACAACAAAATGTTGTTCCAGGAGTTGGTAGTTTTTACATAAGAATAGTCCTGCGACACGAGGGTCGCACAAATTTGGCATGGCTATACAAAACACACATGTTTTGAAGCTTCGTGTTTCCTTTCTCTATTTCACTTCGTCGATCTGACTGCTGGATTCTTGTCGTCGATGTTGCTGAAGAGTGAGTGTCTCTGCTTCTCGCCAAATGCCTCGCGATTCCGTGTCGTATGGATTGTCTTGATCGTACGTTTGCTTGTGGTTTGCTATTGCTATGTTCGTACAAAATCTCTATGGTTGTGCATTTCTCTTTGTTAGAATCTTGAAAAACGTTTAAGGCCACTGTTCTGTTAAACAGGGTCGAACTGCTGATATTGTTACACTACAAAGGTTAGAAAGGTGGTACAATTTATTGTTGATATTCTCCCGAGTATTCTTGTTTTCACAACTCTTAATTGGTAAATAATCAATGTTATATCGTGATTGCAAAAACTGTAGTGTTCCAATATCAATGAAAGTGATCGCAGATCTGATCTGCAACGCAATTTATCGTATTAACTTTAATGAAAGAATTTCATTCCTGACGATTCATATCATTCGTTCAAGTAATTATACAATGTGAGGTATCAATTATTTTTTTTATTTTCACATGCTTCCATCACACAGATTGAGTATTTAATTGTCCCCATTCGAATGATTTACTCCAATAGTCTATAATAAGTATATTTCACAGTAGTCTTTACTGCCTAATCATTTTCTACCTGACATATCGCAGTTTCTGTTGCTTTATCGCGCTACTCGTATTCACCTATAATATACGCTGCCATTTCTATGATGAAGTTTACTCGAGAGCTTTAATCGAGGCTAATCGCGCATGCCATTGAAAACAGAAGCTATTACTGGAATTAATTAAGAAACGTGGTATAATATCGAAAACATTATTGTTAAATACTTGCAAAGTATACTATTACACTGTAAAGCTATGCGACATATCCATCGATCTATACAAATCGCATCGTTGAACCTCAGAGTCTCTAACTATACATACACACCGGTAGCCGTGTAAATAAAACTATGCATAGATATATACACACACACATATGTATACAAACATATATATTTGATACTATAAAGAAATAGTGTGCATTAGATGGTCGCGTTTCACTTTCGGATGAGACGTGTTCCAGAACCACAGACTACGCTTTGATGACAGTGACAAATGGCACCCAGTGTCGCGGAAAGGTAACACGAGGTGCGGACTACTTTTCACTTTTGATTTTCGATTTCATGCCAAAATGGGCTTGACAACCCATTGCGAAACTATTGATTCGTTTTTCTCGTGGCATGATATTCGCTACTACTGATAATGGTGATGTTTCTGGGCAATGTTAAGCCACAGTGGTCTGATAAGGCTTCTCTCTTCCAATCCTAACGCTGCTTCACATTGTGATGTCGTCGACTAGCAAGTAACACATGCGGGCGAATGCTAAGAATTAAAATATGGTTACATGGAGTTGACGATATATGATAAAAAATACCTGATCAAGGCTATTTTTTGTAATCTACATATATTCGACTGTGAAACGGCTTATGTCAATGGAATAATCTTTGTTTGTTATCTCTTTACACGTTGACTTCGTTAGCAAAGACTACAGTTGCTAATGAGCTATGAATCCTCGTCAGTTTCGGCTTAAAATTTGCATATCTCGGCGAGTATTGATTTTAAGACATGTGTATGACAGAACATTATGTTTCAGAATTTATTTATCTATTAAACTTTCATGTGAGAAATATTATATTCGTTGAAATAAATGATGCTCTTCTTGAAATCCCTTTTACCCGACGATCAATAAATCTTTCGAATAATAGTGGAATATAAGAATATATAAAATATAATAAATATAAAATACAAAATAAATCTATACTGGCAACAATATGACGATCACAACTTTCCTTGCCAATTAGCAGTTAAATTAGGTGAGTGATCGAATAGACGAATCACTGTGAAATTTTTTGTTGCTGTTATTACGGTCAACTACGCTTATCTATTGAACCGTTTATCAATTATCGGAGGCTGCTACGGAAGCCAAAGGGAAATCGCTCGTTATTCTCGCGCAAGCGTTCTCGGGGTGCGGGCATTGCATTCCTCTCACCCTCTCACTATCTTCGCACAAGACTATGTAGAAAACAGACTGCAGCTGATGGCAGGAACGTCAATAATGACATAGTTGCAATTTGAGCTTAAGATTCTTGGGATTAATTGTACGGTAATGGAATTTAACAGGGCATCGTGCAAAAACAATGTAGCCTTTATTCCACAGTTTATAAATAGCAATATCTGATTTTCAGTGACCCAGATGTTCACAGAGGAAGTGTACGTCGTATATTAGAGCTGATTTTTTCGCGGCTTTCAACCAGGGGTGGCTACTTGTTGCAAACTTGGCTATTATTGATCAATGAGGGTGGCAAGGGAGAGATTTCCATATACATGAATGACTGTGGTCCACAGAGTCAGACTTTGAGCTTGACCTGGATTCGTCACGGCGAAGCTAGCGCTGCGTTCACTTTCGTTGTACCCGTGAAGGGAGCATAAACGGTGTCAACGGGGAAAAAAATCGAAAGTGACGTATCAACGGATAACTCAATTCCCTAGTAAGAATTTTATTTTCCTTAGGAATGAAACCCTGCGAGGGAATAGTTAAATCGCGAGCAAAGAGAAACTGTAGTGCCGGGCAGTATTATTGACTTATACTACTGAAAATTTCGTTGACGCACCACAGGATACAAAGCCCTTTATTCTTATTAACTTCGCTTCAAAGTGATTGCAACAAAAAAATCCTAGGTATTCGAAATATATTTAAATCTTTGGAGATGATGCTAATCCTTGGTATTTTGTTTATTTTTGCATGCAAAATTATTGTTATAATGCACAAGTGTAATTTAGGTAATATGAGCTTTCAATAAACGTCAAGTATGAGTTAAACAGTATGAAACGATGATTTGAATGAAATCTTTCCCGGATTATGCCATTTGAGATCCTTGCGATTGCGGTTACTGGCAGTAAACTCCTGTTGCATAACCGATAATAAGAGAATCAGTGTGAGTCAGTAGTGCAGTCGGACACTAGGCAACATAAGAAAGTCTATCGGGAGAGGAAAGGGTGAGGTCCTTAGGGGAACGAGGATCTTCCAGGTCGCACAGGCGCAAGAGGTATCACGGTGAGCGAAGAGAGTGCGCACTGTTCCAAGGGAGTGGAGACTGAGGTCAGTTAAGTTACCCTGCTCGCCGTGATAACTACCCTGTACATGTGCACTCTGCCATTACGGCAGGTCCATTCACCAAAGAGGATATTCCAAGTGTTATAGTACTTTCGGTCTTTAAACGAAAGATAGCAGCATATGAGAATTAGCAAAGTTAACACAGTTCGGGTATCGTGATTCGAAATATTCAAGTCATTAAGAGTGTAGAGCCTTAATACAGTTCTTTGCGAATTTGTCAACGATAATGGACTGATCAGCGGAGTGGAAGTGTTAGTTTTACCGAGACACCTTGGCCACTGTAGTTTGTTAATTTGAGATAATTGTACACAGTTTACGAATGCTTTGACACAGGGGCAGAAAGATTCGCGGCTGTTTTAAGATGCATGACGCTCGCGAGGTGTAAACGGAAAGAAAGTGTTTTCTTGGAGTAGAAGTAGCCGGGCCGCCGAGGGGGCTTCGGGATCCGAGCAACAGGTAATTTGGTGTTTCCGCGTCTTACGCGTAGGTTCATTCATTACGAATATGTGACTGACATTCATTCGCTGCTCATTGGAATTGAATTAATGAAGATTCAATAGTAGATAGTATCTCGCTATTCATCATACAATTCTCTGAAATCAAGGCTAAGGTTTCATATTGGATTGTTCCATAAGTAATACGATTCATTCGGTATAATCAAAGTTATGATTAATGTAAGTAGCGTTTGAAAATAATAGCAGCAAATACAATCTAAAGTTAAATAACTTTTTGGTGTAATTTGGGAACGTTATTTGAAAATTGGTCAAACTGAATCAGATTCATAATTATTATAGTTATTACATATTAATACAATTCATTTTTCATTCTATTTTAAATAGCGATAAATTTGATAACTCTAATGTAAAATTAGAAAAGAATCTAAATTGCTCAGAAGAATATTCCTCATCTAGAATAAATCAAGCTCGATGCCGGAAGCTCCAGCGCCGAGTCTGGCCGATGAGGCGGAAACGACATTCGAGAATAAAACCCTTCTCGCTCATGAAATGCACTTCTTGGCGAATGCGCCAGAACTCTGTGATGTCACATTCCTCGTCGGAGACGATAGAGAACCAGTGTGTGCCGTCAGAGCAGTTCTGGCGGCAAGAAGCAGGTTAATATCTAATATTTCTGTCCTTCTAAATAAATCATTGCAAATATTCGTTAGATATAGAACGAAACTAATCAATAGAAATATTCAATATTCATCTTCAATATTGTCTCAGAGTATTCCACAAGTTGCTTTATCCGACACCGGGCTCTCCACGCAGAAAAGAGCCAACGACGAGAGAAAACAAAATCCGACACTTTCTGAAAAGAAGTTCCGAGCCACTGTTGAATCTGCAAAATGCAGCGCAACAGGTAATTTCAAATGCCACATAAGAAATCTTCATTCGATTAGCATATCTGTTTTTTGTCGCGTATGTAGAAAGTTAGTCTCGCAAGTTGTACATATGAGATTTAATCAATAAATTTGTATAAGAGTGTGGAAGAAACCCTTATCTCCAGGAACATACTATTATTTTCCCGTAGAATTTTTTATCGATAGAATGCCAAATTCAAAACATTTGGTAAGATCTCATTACCATGTAGTGTCCAACAACGTTTACACACTGCACAGATAATAATCTTAATTCCATATGAAGATGAGACCCGGATAAGATAAATCTGAAGATAGAAAATAATATAGAGATCACTCATGCAAGTAACATGAAAATAGTAATTATGCACATTATTACGCACAGATCAAATACAGATGGAACTTTTGTCAAAGACACTGCCCCATAATTCTTTTCGAAATAGGAATTGTAAGCATGTACTTGTCTGTCGTGTAGCGAGCTGGCTTCACGCAGCAGTTGGCTCCCATACCTGAGGTACATTCAACGACCCTACTTACCTATAAGCTTGCCTGAATACACACCTTCATCTTTCCAATAAAACTTGCTTCCCTACTCTACAAGTAATTCTACAGCTCTTCACACCATTATTCTGTGATTTAATTTAGATTGCACTTTGATCTAGATAGGAATTAGAGGCGAAGTAGACTTCTAGATTCAGGTCTCAATTCTGTATCGAAATCCTGTCACATTTCTAATTGTATGGTAGATATTAATAATTGAAAATAGCAAATGCAGTGGTATAAGTTTAACCCTGTTCACTGATTAATCTTTGTGCCACGCAAAGCCGCAGCAACTTCAGCATCAAACTATGATCATCGAAGAATTCGAGCCAGATGTCTTCCGGCAGGTCATCGAATACGTACATACCGGCTCTGTGATGCTGCAAGCAAGGACTATCTTAGGTAAAATGTTTGATTCAAGTTTCTTTCTCTAATTAAAGTAAGAATTATAAGATAGTCAATTAACTGTGACAGGAGTAACAAATGGTGCCGATTACTACGGGTTGGTTGAACTTCGGGCGGCTTGCACTGCATTTTTCGAACGATGCATGACTGTCGATACAGTATGCACTTTGCTCATGTCAGCAGAGAAATATATTCAATATAAATGTACGAAGAATCTTGTACAGAAAGTAAGTTTGAAGATCATTCACTATCATTAATTAACTTCTAACTACTTCGTTCAATATTTTCAAGAATTCTATTGTGTGGAAACTTTCTCCACAGGTACTCGAATTCGTCGATGAACATGGAAATGACGTTTTGAACTTGGGTTCTTTTACCCTGCTGCCTCAGCACATTGTACGGTTAATACTCGCTAGGGAAGAATTACGCGCCGACGAATTTACCAAATTACAGGTACAATTCCACGTGTTTTTAGTAAAATTAATTGAAGTCTCAATTTTTTCCACTCAGAATTCTATTAACAATGCTCAATTGTAACCTTCATCAGGCAGCCTTGATGTGGAGCAGAAAATATTGCGACAGTCATCCAACAGCTGATTTGAAAGACGTAATTAGTACCTTCCTCGAACATATCGAATTCTATAAGATACCCACAAAGGTATTAGTGCGAGATGTCAGTCGTTGGGAATTGGTACCTCAAACTCGGATTCTCGATGCGTTAGCCTATCAGGTGATTACAAATCATGTATTGTTTTCAACACTTGCTACGTTCACTACTAAAATAATCATATCCAGGCGCAAACACTTTCTGATCCTTCACAGGCGGATCCAACCAGTGTGGATCCGGACAAGCTCTCACCTTACAGGGTGAAGCGACACGGTCGCAGTATATCGGTCCAGTCATCGATGGATCCTTATGGCAGTAACACCACCTTGAGTTTGAGCGAATCCGATGTCGGCTCGGATCAGAAACAACACTCGGCCAGCAACTAACCCTTAGCCACGGTCGCGCAAGTCGCGGCCGTAGCTGACGACGTTCAGGGTGACGATGTCACCAACGCGAACGACGTCGAGCAATTGGAACTAAAGCCGGATTCGGCAAGTACGAGTAAAGACCAAGTGGAGAAGAAAGAAGCAGTTGTAGAAAATGATCAGGAGCAAGAAAGCAGGAAGAAAAGTACAAAAGGCAAACGAAGCAAGGCAGAGAAAGTTGAGAAAGTAAAAGAAACGAAAGTAGAAGAAGCTCAAAACGATAACGTTGAGGAGCAACCAGTACCTGAAGACAAAGAAGAAGCAAATATTGAAACACAAAAGCAAGAAGAGAAGCAACTGAAGCATCAGCAGCACGAGGAATACAAAAAAGCTATGGAAGACATGATGTTCCAGAAGCAAGAAGAAGCAGTATTTCGTATGATAGAGGAAAAGAGACAGGAGGAAGAACTTGAGAGTCAGATACCAAGGCAGGAACAACTGTTGATGCCATGGGAGGTGAAACGAGAAAGGGATGAAGAGTTTGAGAAAAGGCGAATAAGGGAACAGAAAGAAAGAATATTGAAGAAGAGAGAGAGGCGGGCTATGCGAGATCGCATACGAGAGATGCGTAGACAGGAAGAAGCACAGCAACGACAGCAACAAAGAGAGCAACAGAATATTGTACCTGGCGTTGGCAATTTTTATATAAGGTGTGTCTTTCGACATGAGAATCGTACGAATTTGGTTTGGATGTACAAGACCCACGTGTTTTAAAGTCTTCCTTTCTTCCAATTCTAAGACTGCTGATTGCTTATTCTCGACGTTATTAAATAGTCAATTTAATCAATTTTCTATTTCTTATTTGAGGACGCAAAACTGAATTTTCTACTGTAACGATATACGAGAACCTTTAATGGGTTGAAAAGGGTTTAAATCAGTTGTGACGAACACTGATACTTGCTGATATAGACTTTGTTCACAACAATTTAGAATTTTTCAGTCATCCGCCTAGATTTATCATTTGCATTACTTTCATCGTATAATCATGGGTTGGTTCTTGGACTTAGTACTTGAATTACAGCGCTCTTTGTTCAATTCCTCTCTCAGAGACCTTGATGGCGCGTGAAACCCACGAGAATTTTTTCTCGCCTCGAAACACGCAATCAAAAGCGCTCGTGGAAAGTACGCATTAATCGCGCGCATAGTTTCGTGGCCGATCATTTAGTATGCAGCAGTTCGCACTTTCATTCGCTCTATCACGCTCATCGGGATCTATTACTCCGCAATTACTTGCAACGTGCGCTGTCATTTCTGGGATCAAAGTTACTTGGGGCTAATTGCTGCAGTCGCTGGAGCGACCATGCGGATTAAATAGTCGTGGTAAAAAAGAAAATGGAGAAATATTGAATGTACATTATTGTTAAACACTTTACTAGACGACATATCCATCGATCACCATATATCACGTCCATCAACCTCAAAGTCACTGACTACACCGATACACTAATATATTCGTGTAAATACCTCACTACACATATATACTCATACGTACACATACATATATATTTGATACTATAAAATATAAAGGGTTTTATATGGATATCATTTCCGGACGAGATATGTTGTCAGAACCGCGAACTGTACTTTGACAGTGACAAACGATGCTCGATACCCCTTGGATGAGATCCCGGAACTAGTTTCCGCTTTTGGCTTTTCGATCGATGTCAAATTCAACTTGATAACTAGAGGCAAAGAAATCAGTGTCACCCTTTTTTTCTTATCAGTACCATTCTTCCGATTAGCAGCGACAAATGTTAGCCAGGGCTGCAATGAAACGATAAGGTCCGTTTCCTTCGATGTTAGCGAAATTAGATATATATGTATGTAAAATAACTTCGATATATTTTCGTCCACACACGTGTATATTACAGCCACTCGCACCGAGTTAATTGTTCTTCTCGTAACGTACCGCTCATTGACTTAACTGGAATTGTATTCTCCTGCTCATGATTGATTCAGGGTCACGATAGAGTCGAGAACGATGGAAATAATCAAAAGTCAATAAATATTTCGGATAAAACAGAGGTATCTATGTATGTTGAATTGTCATAAGATGTTGATCATCGATATCATTCACAGTACACGGTCCTTTCACAAAATAGTGATATTCTTAGAAATGTAATAACTGTTACTGAAAATGTGAAATCGAAATGTTAATGATATTATTGACCGAACTACCATCACTCTCTATTAACTGATGTCAGTAATCGAACGAACATTGTGGAAGTCACAGGACAATAAAGGACCGTAACTACAAATACTCTACCTTTCTACTTCAACAACATTTCCCTCTAATTACATTAGTTTGAATTTTCCAATTTTAACTTTTATATGATGTGATCGAGGAATAATTTCGTATTCTCATACGCAAATTTAGAAAGTTCCACATGAAAAGTTCAGCAATGAAAAGGTTGTTGGAAAATCGAAAAATTCAAATTGAGTTCGACAGATATCTGAAGTAGAGTTGGCCGTATCCCAGGTGAATTTATGATTATGTTGCTATCTTCTACGCTTCGAAAGATGAATAATGAAAGCGGTGGTCGCACTGTTAAGGTAACCGCAGTCGTCATTATTCAGATATTTTAGTATCGGTATATTCTGTGTAGCTCTATTGCATAAGTGAGAGAAGCATATTTACTAGTGTTGCTACGCACTGATCCATCCATCACACCGTATGTTTCTACGTATGAACAGTTTTCTTGTTTCTAACTTGGAATTCTAACGTTATTGAATAAAGTAGTCTGACCTTTAAAACGTGCTACTACTGATTTTTTTATTATTGTTACAAATTGTTCAATAATGTAAATTTATTTTATAATAAATTACAAGCTTTTTGTCAAAATGTAGTGACAGGATTTCTTTCGAATATTTCGGATTAAGAGATCGAGGACCATTGTATATACACATACGGATCAGCGGACCAAGCTGAATGGAAAAAAAAAACAAGATGCGTTGTGTCACTTTGCTCCTGAATCTATTGACCTTGCTGGCGAGCGTTCCTCGTTACCAGCGTCAGGTGGCAAGCGCACCAAGAATAATTATATTTCTAGTCTCTTGATATTTATGACGGAAGTCTTCGTAGGGATCTAGTCGATCGCAGTCTATCAATCGTGCCATCTGCCACTGAAACGAGTATCGACATTAATGGTCCTGCTTAAAAACCTTTGCTGATTACGATGACCCAGCTCGATTCGTTCGCTGCCTCGGAATAATTGGGTTGCGTCTCTTCGTTATAATGACCGAACGAATTATCGCAGTATTAAAAGAGTTTTACTCTTCGTTAAGCGTCAAGGCACGCGTGCTTTTAAATTGGTCGAGGTATTCAATTAAAAGAAAGATCCGTATGTGGATAATAGCACTTCGTTAAAATCATTTCTTCCTTTTTTATTGCATTTTAAAATAGATATATTTTTTAGATGGAAACATTTGACTAATTAGAACACTATTCGCACACATTCTGCATATTTATCAAGTTACCGCATGACAGCATAGTTTTCCGCGTCCATTATTTCCCAATAGGCTTTGTTGCGAGTGCAAAGCCAACAATTTTCCTTGTCTAACAAACGACATATGAATTAGTGCCAGGTGGCGCGATGCATTTTCCGGGGATTACAAAAGTCACTGGTGTTGCTTTATCGTACAACCAGCTGTCCCTAATTGGTGTCCCATCAAGCATATCTAGATAAACATTGCGTTAACTATAAATTTTACAAGCAACCAGTTGAGCGTCATTGGTTGTTGCACGCCGAACCATCATGTTGTGTCCGAACGTGCCGTACCTCACTATTCTTCTTACACTCCTAGTGGCAACATCATTCGCCCAGAATGATCCACATTACGTTGGTAACAGGACTACTATGGTCCACTTGTTTGAGTGGAAATGGAATGACATTGCCGAAGAGTGCGAGAACTTCCTTGGTCCCATGGGCTACGGCGGCGTACAGGTAATTTAAGTAATATTTAAATAACATTTAAATAACAACAATTTTATTTAAAGATCAAATTGACAGAATGACTTAGATTTTTAGAATATTATTAATAAGAATAAGTTGATCCTATAATAGGTTTCTCCTATCAATGAGAATCTAGTAATGGAGAATAGACCATGGTACGAAAGATATCAGCCACTGTCATACAAGATCCTAACTCGATCTGGTACCGAGGCCGAATTCAAAGACATGGTTTCGCGATGCAACAAGGTCGGCGTGAGGATCTACGTGGACGCGGTGATCAATCATATGACGGGTACTCAACGTCCAGCATTTGGAACCGGTGGATCATCCGCAGATACCCTAGATCTCGACTATCCCGCTGTTCCTTACACTGCGAGTGACTTTCACAGACCCTGCGCTATCAACAATTACAACGATGCAGTGAATGTGCGGGATTGCGAATTGAGCGGACTCCACGATTTGGACCAAAGCAAAGATCACGTTCGTGAAAAGATCATCGAGTTTATGAATCACGCGATCGATCTTGGTGTCGCCGGTTTCCGGTAAGTTAGTGAAAAGATTATGGATTAATTATCCTCTCCCACATAGATTCACTTCCGGGTAGTTGTACAACGATGATCGCTCAGGCGTATTTCCGGAAAATGAACGCGAACTTCAATTATCTTCCAGCATGACTCGGAACGATTCAATAATCGCAGCGAACCCGTTATATCCTTAATTGTTACTGACTCACAATTTACTATAGCCGGCAGCTGCGCTGTACTTCTAATCGCGGTAGGCAAAGAAATTGGTTTAGAAGCAGAGTATAGAACGCAACAACATCCACCCCCGCAATGGCTTTAACTCGTTCTAGCCCTCATAAATAACTGAACGGGTTGGCAAGAACCAATGAATGCTCGTCGAATGAAATAATAGATTGAGTCGTTACCAGGCGCAATAGTTATTATTGTTTATCGGTGAGCTCTATCAGCACGTACTGGTCCAAGAAGCATCTCTGCAGCCGAAGAAATATGTAAATGAGACATAAGTCAAAGGAACATACCCCAGAGAGAGAGAAAGAGAGATAAGAGTCAGAAAAAGAGTACTGGAGGGTGAAAAAGGTCCACAGTAGTCAAAGACAGATGATGTTGGGTATTAAAACGAGCGAACAGCACTGCCACCAAGGGCATACCAAGCCCTCTGCTAGCGCTAATAAATGAGAGACATCAGGTTTTAATTACGCGCCTCGCTCGTAATTGTGACCCGCAGCGAAAGCACTCGAGGCTCGTTTTCTGCCTCTCTCCTACTTCTCTTTCTCTTTTTCTCTTTCCTTCTCTGGACGAACGAGTCTTCAGGATGCCCTGATAATATAACTTGCTGGGCCAACTGCCCTCCTGTTTTTTCTTTCGCGCGATTAACGATCTCCCGCAATTACTGCTCGCTGCTCTGGCCACTGCACTTTCGGGATGTTGAACTCTGACCTCGCGGATGAACTTTTTCGCGCGGCCCTGGAGGACTGCATCTGAATTCCTTACCTGAGTTTAAGAGGTCTTGAATTTATCGGAGAATTCATGATCGTCGCGATATAGTGGCTTTTGACGTTTGATTAAGTATCTCGAGTGCTGGCGATTAATTGTTATCTCTCGATGAGTGTAGATGCTAGATAGAACGCTGAAGAATAGGTTTTCTCCAACTAACGTAAATTGGTATTGTATTGCGATTCGATTAGTGGAGATTGATGATTAACTTGACAGCGGATATTAATTAATAGTGAAATCGAAGTGTGCCTGGAACAGGAACAGGAAGACACACCTCAAATTATATCGAAATTGATTTTTCGCAGATCTTGAGTAGAGCTTTGCGATATCTGATTTCCGACTGCAGAATCGATGAAAGATCGATCGTCATTATTCAACAAGTAACTCAACGTCAATATGTTGATCTCTGACCTAACAGAACTTCGTCGGTCCGTTATCAACGTTATCTCTTTTTAACAGAAGTAGAGTAAATGGGCTAGTGCATAAGTAACGCGCTCACAAAGCTCTTATCATAGTTGTAGCAAACTAGTTAATGATTCGTACTGTTTACAAAACATCGCTACTTTCAGAATCGACGCCGCTAAGCATATGTGGCCACAAGACTTGAAAGTAATCTACGGCAGTTTGAAGAATCTCAAGGAGGATATCTTTGGTCCTAATAAGAAATCCTACATCTACCAAGAGGTCATTGATCTCGGCAGCGAAGCCATAAAAAAACAAGATTACACTTTCGCCAACCTGATCGATTTCCAGTATGGTGTAATCATGGGGTACATGTTCCATGGAAACGACAGTCTAGCTCGACTGGAGAGTTTGAACAAACCTGAAACTTGGAACATGTTGAAAAGTAATCAAACATTAGTAATGATCGATAATCACGACAATCAAAGGGGTCACGGTGCTGGTGGCGATATGATTTTGACGTACAAAGCTCCGAAAGAATACAAGGTCTCTGAATATCAATATTTTTTAATTAACTCGTGTAATTCATTTATTGACATATACCGACATACAAAATGCTATCTGATAGATGGCCATTGCATTTATGGAAGCATACCCATATGGTCACACAAGGGTGATGAGTTCCTTCGAGTTCAGCAATCCATCGACTGGGCCGCCAATGGACCAGAATGAAGAGATCATTTCGCCGAGGATCAACCCCGACGGCACATGTGCCAATGGTTGGGTTTGCGAACACCGTTGGCCACAGATCTATCACATGGTCCAATTTCGCAATTTGATGGGGGATGAACCTGTCGCCAATTGGTGGAGCAATGGTCACAACCAAATAGCTTTCTCGCGTGGATCCAAAGGTTTCGCAGCTTTCAACATAGAAGGCCAAGACCTTCGACGACGCCTGCAAACTGGTTTGCCTGCTGGAATATATTGCGACGTTATATCCGGTGGTTTGGTCAATGGAAAATGTACCGGAAAAACCGTGAGAGTTTCTATCCAAGGAGACGCATTGATTGAAATCCTAGCCAATGATCCAGAAGGCGTTATAGTACTTCACGTAAATGTAAGTGTATTATAATAACTATTCTTACCACACATTGATGAAGAATGGTAAATTGTAAGTTTAACTGAAAGGCTTTTGCAGGCAAAGCTGTAAACCCCTTAATCTGGTAGCATCTTGGTAGACGTGATTACTATATGATACTATTTATCCAACGTTATTTACTCAACGACACACATTGTATTGAGACATTCTAATAAAGGAATTTGCTGATCCTACTACATATGTACTCTTTTTCGCAATATTCCCCTGCCGTCTGGATGACCAATAACATTGCGTAACGAAACCGAACTCAACAATCATTTTTCCTCAGATTGTTTATCTTCAGCTGTACTACAATAGCACAGAACTACCGTGTCCGCTCTTCTCGCACAGGCTACTTCATCCCAGCGGACACATGGCGCAGCTCCAACAATACTATCTAAATATGACTCACGCGTGATTAAATTTTTCTAATGCAACAATGCTGCAAGACGTAAACAGTAGACAGCTGCGGGAGGAGGGGAATATTTATGAGTATGCAAGTTATATGTATCAAGTAGTTACGAGGAAGCGGTGCAATTGACAATCAAGAATGTATGAACATTGTGCATGCTCGGTTCAGAGATACCAAGTCATATCTTTGGGGGAGTGGCGTCTTCTCGCATTGTTCAAAGTTCCAGTCGGCACGGCCGCGTGACGTACGGATTTCTACGTCAAGTAGTAAATTATTGAGATGTCAGACCATGATTGCGCGGAACCCCACGCCTTGAAGAATTATTTCTATCTAACGTGTTTACAGCGATTCACTACCACAAATTAAAACTAATGCGAGAGATTGGACACGTGAGCCAGAGGTCTGCTGGGATGGGCTAATCCCTTTCAATTGCGATTAGATCTCACGTGAGATCATTTGATTCTCTATCGGAAGCGAAACTCTATTTTGAGAATCAGAAAATAGATTAAATGGAGCGTAAAAGTTTATCGACTAGTGCGATAATACATTGAGTACGAGCCATTCAAGAGGCACGTACACACTGAGGCGGTTAATGTACTGACCTTTGGATGTATGGGAGCTTCGAGTGATGTAAGCACCGGCTGCTTATATATACTGACAAGCTCAATTATTTGCGACACAAGTGTTCGAAATGCTGATGCTCGTGGGTTTCTTGGCGGTGCTCTCGGTGGCGGTGAGCCAGCGTCATTACAAGGAACCTAATTATGTCCCTGGTCACGATACCATGGTCCACTTGTTCGAGTGGAAGTGGCCGGACATTGCTAAAGAGTGTGAAGACTTCCTTGGACCCATGGGATATGGGGGTGTTCAAGTGAGTAACTCTCAAAGTCACAGCTTCTTCTTACTGCAATCGATTTAATTCGTCTAACTAAGTAGTCACCTTAATACTATCTTCAAAGGTATCTCCCATTCAAGAAAACATAATAGTGGGAAAGAGGCCATGGTGGGAACGGTACCAACCAATTTCTTATTTATTGACTACTCGATCTGGCACTAAGGAGCAGTTTCGCGAGATGGTGCAAAGGTGTAATAATGTGGGAGTCAGGATTTATGTCGACGTGGTTTTGAATCATTTGACGGGGAATCATGCAAATGCTGTTGGTACTGGGGGCTCGACCGCGAATACTTATAAATTTGAGTACCATGCGGTACCTTATAACATCAGTCACTTCCACCCAGTCTGCAAAATTAATGATTACAATAATGCTAAGAATGTGCGAAATTGCGAGTTGGTCGGACTTCATGACTTGGATCAAAGCAAGGAGTACGTGAGAAACAAGATCGTTAACTTCCTCGACGAGGCTGTTGACGCGGGTGTCGCTGGCTTTCGGTATGCGCTATTACATTCTTTTCTTACGTGACACTCCAATCCTAAGAGGTTGTTAGATCTTTTCTTCAACCCGGTTACCCGGCATCGCTTTTAGAATTGACGCAGCGAAGCACATGTGGCCGAGAGACTTGAATGTCATCTACTCTCGAATCAAGAATCTCAATGAGAGGCATGGCTTTCCGGGAGCCTCGCGACCATTCATATTCCAAGAAGTCATTGACTGGGGAACCGAGGCAATAAATAAGTATGAATACAATCAATTCGCGGCAGTGACCGAGTTCAGGCACGGTATGGAACTCACTCGAGCATTTTCCGGCAAGAATGCTCTAAAGTGGATGCGCAATTGGGGCGAAGCTTGGAGCTTCTTACCATCGAAGGACGCTCTAATATTCGTCGACAATCATGATACTCAACGAGATAACAAAGTACTTACGTATAAGCAATCGAAACGGTATAAGGTATGAGTACACAATTCTATTTTCTACGATTCGTCTAGCTAATACAAATATCTTATGTCAAACTCGTGAATCATTTTGATTGAATTTCTATATTCAAACATTGTCCAAATTATTTCCAGATGGCTGTTGCTTTTATGTTGGCTCATCCTTATGGGCATCCGCGCGTAATGAGTTCTTACCACTTTAACAACTTCGACGACAGTCCACCAGCAGATGCTGCTGGCAACCTGCTATCTCCGGTGATACATGCCGACAACACCTGCTCAAACGGATGGGTGTGCGAGCATCGTTGGCGACAAATCTACAATATGGTCCGCTTTCGTAATTACGTAAACGGCACAGAGTTGAAGCAATGGTGGGATAATGGCAACAATCAGATTGCCTTTAGTCGCGGAAACCGAGGCTTTGTCGCTTTTAACGTCGAGGGATTCGACCTGAAAAGAACGATTAAAAGCTCGATGCCACCTGGAAGGTACTGTGACGTGATTTCCGGAAATCTAAAAAATGGAAAGTGCACTGGGAAAGTTGTAAAAGTCGACTCTAATCGTAGAGTACATGTAGAAATCTTGAATTCCGAACAGGACGGAGTACTGGCTATTCATGGAGGAGTAAGTTAACTCTCTTAATTCATATTAATTAAAAATATTAATTTATTAACTCTCGTATCTATCTTCCAGGCGAAATTGGCGTAAATCGAACTGTTTACCCAAAGGTATTCATAGCTGGAATCGAGTGTGATCTTTTCAAAGCCATACATTAAATGCATTTAAATGAACTAAATTATTAAAGTAATATGCATACGTCACCGTCCCTTGACTTACGTATTTCTCGAAAATAAAAGAGTATTATTATAAATGTCATTCACAACAAGTGGGTCATCCTGCAGTGGTTTTATCTTTGAGAGCGACACGTTTCTCGTATCTTCGACGATCACTTTATCAGGTATTACCCCGAAAATTTGTCACGTGCAAGAAACAATCGTTCGTACACACAAACACACTATCCAGTCCCACTAGTGCTCAATACAAGGAAAATGAAAATGCCAAAGCAGTATTTATTTTTCAACAAAGTTTATTTTAACAGAAACAATGTACTGTTGTTCTCTTTTCACCATTAATCTCTACTATACATAATATGACAGTTACTCGTAAAATAATACACGACAGACGCTCGCTGAAGAAATAAAAAAGGGGGATGTGGCTGTTGAAGGGATGAGAGAAAGAGGTGGTGGTGGTGATGGTGAATTCAAGTATCGTGATCGACGTGGGGTTAAAAACACAGACTGGTGAAGAAAGAAATGGATGGAAAGAAGTTGAAGTATCACAAGATTGCCTTATCGCCCTCCGGTACGTATTTATCCCCACTATACAAATCAGGCAGGATCCTGATTCCATTCAGAAACTTACGTAACTCTCGTGCGATGAAGATGTGCGCGTGAACCCCGGGCTACGAAACTCTAAATAAAATACTAAACGGGTCCTTGTGAGAAAAGCACGGTATAAATAAATGCTGAAGCATTCTGTACACATTGATCTCGATTTAAGTAAAAGCCGCTATCGCCAGCTCACCGAGTTCATTATTTTATCTCTACTTTATTTTTCTTTTTTAAACAGAATCGAGAACAAGCTACTCGCATAAAGTAGTCGTCGGGATGCTCGCGGATTTAACGAGCAACTCGGTTACATCTGTATTTTAATAATTCGATTGTCATTGCGCGAGGTACTTTACGAACCGACAAGCGGTTGTCGATACGGCCATAAATCCCAACGATAAAATATGAACTCGGCGTGCCGTGCCGCGTCGAAACGCGCGTCGCGCTTCAAAGTATGTGTATACACGTACATATACATATATTTATAAGTCTATGTAGTCCGCAGTAAGTCCAGGTTAATGTAAATCTAAAAATACTGCTCCGCTTACCAACTGATCATCTCGTCCTGTATCTCTTTCGATTCTTCTTCTTTTTCTTTTCTTCTTCTTCTTCTTCTTCTTCTTCTCTGGTTACTAGCTTACGCGCTAAGTGAATACAATAAGGCAACGATTTACCCTTAAATAAATAAACGTGTAAATAAGAGCAGAGAAGAGTAATGTACAATTGGTCT
Source organism: Trypoxylon attenuatum (assembly GCA_963989405.1). Lineage (NCBI taxonomy): Eukaryota > Metazoa > Arthropoda > Insecta > Hymenoptera > Crabronidae > Trypoxylon > Trypoxylon attenuatum. Next base: position 7,788,945 of record OZ022494.1, read on the forward strand.
AAACTAGTACAGGGCTTTCAGTTTTTAGTGTACCGTTCTGGATTCGCTGTGCACTTGGGTGCGCTTGTGTCTCCCTTAGCTTCTTTGCACGTAGTCCATTAGCAAAAATATAATTTAGTATATTTATCATTTATAATTCATTCATATAAAAACTTCGTTAAAATATATAAAAGAAACAACGATTTGAGCAAATACGTATCCTATCCACGGTAGTTAAAGGTATCGCGTCGAAACGTTTCTTTATTGTTATTGCACATGGATTCTCGCTAATAGCGTTGTCCCTTTTCCTTATCGTTTGTTCCTGCGTTCACTCAATTTTTCCTCTTTCTCTCGCACTTTCTTGTTACATTCATTCAGAATTTCTTAAAGAACCACTCATGCATTCTTTCTCTCGTGCTTTCCCGCTTCTGGTTAAGAGTCGATTACCGAGTCTTCTTTTAATTTGTCATCTGCCACTGTACATTGTGACTTGTAGCAATCTTTCAAGTTCTCTTTCGTATGACCGGCATGGAAACTGTGGAAATTCGAAGACAGTGCAATTTTTGTTGATACTCTATTAGGAGGCATTCGAATGGTTACAGTCATTCGACAATTATCATCTTTTAACAAAAGGCTCGTCTTGGAAGACTTTTAGAGCATAGGCACTTAATTTTTACATTTTACGAATTTCCTCCTTCGTGGTCCAAAAGTTTTAATGTTTTGTTTCACAATATTGTTCACTCGTCTTGTCGTACAACTAGAATACGCTGTCAACCGAGAGCCTTACACTTTTATACGTAAACAGTATTTAATAGCAAAGACAAAAGCCGATTTGAAGTGTCCCGACATCGTTTTTACTCGTGCGACAAGAAGCAGCGAATAATGTGAAAATTGCAGTCGATATGAAAACACCGATGACATAGCAAGTTCGCTTACCCTGTGCACATATTTAATCAAATGTATCGGTATATTGCATAATTATCTCGGAAAATTTTCCTCTCATACATTCCCGACCTTCCTACCATTTTTGTTGAGACCGTTGAACCTGCCCAACTATACAGGTCTTTCCAGATTGGCAAACAAGTCGCAGCTAATCTCCAGCAGAATTTCTGAATTGGTCAAGGGAAGAATGTACGTAGTGGTGGACTAGCCGCCGATAGAACCCGAAGGACCTGTATTAGCAGTAGTCTCTTTTGTTCTTTACCAAATTCATTTGACTTCAGTTCTCGGCACCCTGCCTGCTGTACATGAGCTTCTCTCATCGTATAGTAATTCTCCTGCAACTGTGCAGTCAATACCTATCAGGTGGGGATTGCCAGTGCAGAACACTTTGACGTTAATTTATCTGTCGGATGGGTCGAGGTTCCTAGTCTCGCTACTGACCGACGCATCTAGTCAATCCATCGAACACGGGTACAGAGTGATCATAGATCGTAATAGATTGGTCGATCTATGTCCGGTAGAACTGACCTTCGTCGACCAACTGTTCTCCAGGTACAAAATTGCTCAATGGGGAAAGTCTTCTCTCTCCCCAGTCGGTTCTGGGTGCCTCTTTGGTTGGCATCCAGGGACTCTCGTATCGGGTTAAGTGAACACTGACAATGGGCGGAGGCTCCACTAACTCCATAGCGAAGCACGATCACTTTTTAATACAGGGATCGGATTGGCAGCAACTATCACTGCTTGATCGGCTTCTTGAAAACGACTTCCGGCTTGCGTATGGGTCGTGGAACGCGCCGTTCTATCCTTAGGGCCCGATTAGGGTCCAAAAGTGGTATCGTACCACTAACCAGCGCAGTTTCCGGCCCCAAGCTAGGAGTCTCCGCCATTGTTTGTCAGTTTCCTGTACTACTTGGTCGCCTTCCAGGCAATTGCTGCTGTTGCGACTGCGGCGGCTGTTGCGGCTGCTGTTGCTGCTGCTGCGAGACCGCTGCTGCGGCTGCTGCTGCTGCGTTTAAAGCTGGCAAAGGAGTCTGGTGGCAGTGTGCACAGTGAAGACACACGGTACATGCGCCAAGTTTTCGCGCTAACAGGGCGCGTAGCTTCAGTGCTGGGCCCAGTTTCATGCCCATGGGTCCGGTTAAGTGGTCTTCCGAAAGAAGAGGCAACGCTGCGCCGTCGATACGATGCTCGCGGAAATTCTGCAACAAGAAACAGGAAATTGCTTTATTATTAACTGTCTAACAAACCTATATATCAGGTTTAATTCAGAACTTAAGAAAATTCAACCATTTTCGATTGGATTTCTCTCGCAATTTGATCTTAAATTCATTCGTGCGAATACTACGTCTTCGACGAAGAATATTTTGCAATACCGTAACGCTAGCTCGGTTGGTATCCCCGACCTACGACTGGGTGGAAGAACCAGCAGCCGTAGCACCGCGAGGAATCCAGTAAATTCGTCTCACCTCGCAGGCACGAAGCGCAGCAAGGTGCATAACCGGCGATGTAGAACGGAGCGAGCATTATGCTAGCGGCATGCAAAAAGCATCGCGAGCTGACTCCACTCCCGGCCGGATGGAGAAGGGAGGGAATCCGCAATTCAGGAGGAAAAGAAAACAGCAGGAAGGAAAAGGCAGGTGAGGAACAGGGGAAAAAAGGATAGAGATTTCATTCACAGCTTCAGGGGGCCAGGAAGGTAATTGCGGCGCTACTGCAACCTACCCTCGGCACATGCACTTGCACTCGCAACACTCTCGAGTATACACATTCGTGGAATACGCTGATTGCCCGGCTTGCTTATGAATGAAATATTCTGCGCTCTAATGCGACTCCCGCACGCAAGGCCAGACCGGTCTTCCTCGGTTATTCCGCGAGTGCGAGGGGATGCGAGATTGAAATCGACGTGGATCGAGGTCGCCCTCGTGCTCGGGAGTCCTTGAATTTCACGCGAAAACACCTGGCGAGCCTTACAGGATCTCCCGCAATATCCAATCGAGCTGGAATCCCAACGGACGCATCGATTCCGATCAATTCATATTACACAAAGTAGCTAATCGCGCCTTACAGAAATAAAGTAAGTTATTTATTTCCTAACTTTTTCTTGTCACTTTAGAATTAAAGGGTTTTATTGTTCGCATTCTTTTATTAGTTTATGTATTGTTTTTTGCTGAGTTTCAGAGGATAATGATCACATCAGAGACTGTCGCCGACAGCATAGACGACCAACATTGTTTCGTGATGGCAATTCAAGTGAAAAACGTAACGGTACGGCAAACCAGTGGAGGACGAGCTCCACAGAACGCGCTTCTTCACGGTCAGTTCACGCAAAACGCTAATTAACTAAGTCGTTACGCCGCCCCAGCAGGGACGTCCGCTGCTCGAGCAGCACGTCAGATGACCGTTATTAGACACGGCCGTAAGTGGAAGGTCCGTCTCGCGCAATCGAGCCGAATCCACCGCGTCTTAATGTGACTTGAGCATGAATTAAGTCGAAAACAACGGTCAAAATTATCCTTATGATGCGTGGCGTCCGCCTGTCGCGCATTACAGTGGGGAGTCGTAGTTCTCGGCTCGTCGTCTGGATGTCGCGTTACCGCATGAAAGGACCTTTTTCTAGATCGGCTCGCACAAACGCGAGCAGAACTGCCGTTTTTGCGGGCTGCTCCGCTGGAGCGCGTCAAACGAGTTCGTAAGAACAAGATGTTCAATTCCACTGGCTCTGAATCTTCTTCGGATCGAAACTGACGGCTTTACTCTCCTCATAAAGTACTCTTTCAGTCAATCACTTCTGATTAGTTTATCTATAAACTTTCGCGTTTGATTTCCACTTTGTCAAACTGAGAACCAGACAGGTTTTAAGAAAATTGTGATTTAAGATTTTTGGAATGTCGATGCGTAATATCTTGAACTCGAGTTAAGCAAGAGCTCCCATAACGAGTCGTCATACTCATTTCCCAAAGAGTTCCGAGCAATTTGACCCGTCCACCAAAGAGTCTCTTCTTCCGTGAAAGTTACGTAAACCAAGCAAACTGGGGTCCCAAGCGGAAGAAGATAAACGGAGGGCAGCGTTGCTTATCTGAATCAGTACGAAACTCGCAGAAATAATCTGGAATCTTGGAAAAAATATTTCGTGGCGCGCATCTGATTGTCTCTCCTGCCACAGTGCGGAGGGAGTTTCGTAATCTCACGAAAGCCGCAGTACAACTCGCGCTCTCGCGCGCGATGCAGCTGCAGTTGCGGGGAATATATCATCCTCGTGTTGCACCGCGGGCGACCGCGGCCCTCCAAAGCTGAACCCACGAAGACAACCTATATTTTCTCCACCCAGTTCCAAACTCTTAAGGGCAAACGCGATCCACAGCCTGGCTGGCTGGTTCGGCATCAATTATACCTTCCACAAACACGACCTTAACTCTCGCATTTATAAGCAGCCTAGCGAACTCCAACCTGTGTGTACTACCAAGTAGTACATATAGTACATACATCGACTGGTTCAACCCGTCATCCTCCGAGTGAAATGTTTATTTTCGATTTATACTGCTACACCACCACTTTAACTATGTATTTTAATTTACCTCCTGTTTGATAAGTCACTTTGTATTTTTTAAGATCCACGGCTCTTCAATTATTATTTTACTGTATTAAAATTAAGGTGCGTTCCTTGCAGACGTTGCTTCGAGGTTTATTTGTAAAGTTCTTTCAATATCCATTCCAGCAGTGTATCTTTACGGAGCGAGTTAGGAGAAATCAATTTTGGTCTGAAGAGTGTGGTAAAGAGTTAAGCACCGTGACATCGAGAATAGGGTGACGAAGCTGGAAAGAAGGTTAAGGTATTATACCGATTCGAGTGTGGCGGTGTTCTCGGGATCGAGGATTTGCTGGTGTACCTGCGAGTGGCATCGGAGCGTGATCCGGGAAAGGATCGAAGATCCTCGAAAAGTAACGGCCTCGTTCTTGCGGAGTTCGAATTCCTGACCCGAAGGATCTCGAAGCCGCGGTTATAACCTCGGAAGAGCATCGAATCGGAACCACGTCACGTTAGCTATTCGCTATTCGCCGCAGCGGAGAATCTTTCCCCTCGGTCCATCGATTTCAGTACTCATCCGCAGAAACAGGTGCCGAGAATTACTCGCATACTGCATTTCAAACTTTTATATTAACTCAGGATGGTAACAGCAAATCCACCTGTTTCTAATCAATAATCTACACAAGGATTAGATTATTTCTTCGAAAATGACAAACATCTAACTTTCAACAAAGTTTATTAACTAACCAGCAAGGGGAAATGAGCGAGGAATTTCGCGAGAATATCAGTAGCCTTTTGACACCTGGTTAGCGAACGTCTGGTAGTGTTTACGAGGCATAAAACATTTTTCTTAATTATTCGCGGATCTTAAATCATCACGTACCAGGCGACATGGGTCTGACATAAGTTCGTAGGAGCCTGGCAATAAAAGTCGCGTGTTCTGTGACATCGGCATTGCGGAGAGTCGCGTCATCGTTACCCCTGCTGCCAAGTTCCACCACAGTTGTAGGTAAGGAGAGGATTGAATAGGACATTAAAGGCATCAGAATAGTTGATCTACAGCAAGAACCACGAACATTAAACAGTAAGGTTCTTATAGAGGCGCCATTTCGTGACGTTCAGAATACAAGTATCATTGTAGAATAAGTACTGGCTAAGCAGTCAGTGCCAATGATGATCGAGAAAAAGATTAAAAGTCGAAGGTGCTATGCGAAAAAGCAACGGCAGCTGCCGTAACTTTTGTTACCGCTACCGGAGCTGGTGGGTTGGTGCACTCGCTAGAGGCTGTTAAACGCTTACGGCATCACCTTATACGGGTTTGCCATATGCAAAGTGCGCTATAGAATGAACTAGGATGAACCGATGCTCTCGGAATTTACGTTTATGACTTGCTCCTGAGGATCCAACTCGCTCGTGGCAAGCCCTACCACGCGTAACACTAGAGACACTGGATTCTGTCGAATCTTTCGCACGCTAAATATTCTTCGCGTAACACTCTTCCCTTAGCAACTTTGTTGCGAGAAACCGTGGAATTTCTTCTTATGCAACTCTGCGCTCACTTTTGACGCGCCAATGTGTGCTCGTAAAGTTGAATAAATGTTCTTGGCAAATTCTCCGGGCGAAGTAATGAGAAGAAAAATGCATGCTTCGCGTGGAATTCAGGTGTGCATTCGACGATGTTACTGTTAGGTTCGACCAGCGATCGGAATTTGTGTCGAACAGACATCAGTAATTCCGGTCACCTTCCACCTCTCGTTAGTTACGATCCTTATCTTGGCGCTTATCGTCCTTAAAGAGTTTCCGCAATTCCATGTATTTATTAGCGTGATCTTTCTCAAATTCACGTTAAAAATGGCTAAGCCTACGGATATCAATGGCATTCTCAGTTCCTATGCTTGCAAATTTTGAATCAATAGAATTTTTAAGTTCATTATTGAAATCATTTTGATTCCAGATAGAATGCATTCCGTAAGTTGTTGAGGTCGATGAGCGAGGTAGGTGCGTCCGATCAACAGCTACGGCACTGTGCACCAGGGAACAAGGACCGGTGACCCGCCACGCCCTGTCGAGGTCGTCGCGCGCCTCTCTCGCTTGGCGCGGCGTGTACCACCTTCGTATACACCGTGGCACACCATCGTATACCATCGTGTATAGTGATGGCGCCAACTGCTACTCACGTTCGATCTCGATTATAATGAGTTTCTAAAATGATTTTCGTTGTGGCAAAAGCTAATCTCGTGTGGCAAGAGCTAATAATCGGGATAAAAATGGCACTTGTTATGTCCAATACTTTACTGTCATAGTCCATTTCTAGAGTTCCGAGAATAGCGCAGATGAAATCGTAACCACAGGAAAGATGAAGCTCGATCGATGAATGGTTGAGTGGTCCGTGCATCGTACTAGGCTCGTGTCGCCGTGCAATTGAGAGACATTCAGAGTGCATTAGCACTGGCGGTCAGAGGCCCAGGCAGGCGTATTAATTGCTCATCAGCGGTAATGAAGGGGTTTGTAAGGCGATATTAGCATAACTAACAGGTTTCCCGGTAATGAAGCCACGCTCATGGCCACGATGAGCCTCGTTCTCTTTATGTCTTTGCCGCGCGGTCCTCACCACGAGCCATCGCCTGAATTTCATCGAGCGAATGGTCCGGAACCAATCGGATCTCTCCAGATAACAAGGTTTCCATCCGGAAAATCCTATAGGAAATGGAGCCATCTTCCAAGCAAAACCCGTCCTCTTCTAGATTGCAACGCGTTAAATATATATTCTGCTTACTCGAGGTACACCTAACACACTCCAAAACGAAGATCATGAAAATCTCGATACACCTGGAGCCATTAATTGCAGAGAGAAAAAGCCTGAGTGCGACTGGTTCGAACTGAATGATCAAGAACTTGAGGCTTGCGCCGGCTGATTATGCGAATTCTGAAAGTAATGTATGCAAATGATGCACTCCTCTTTGAACTGGAATATCTAGACGAAGCAGGTTGATAAACCTCTTTTGGATTATGCGAAGTTGGTCTGTGAGAGAGATAAGATGCTTCCGATTCCACCTTGCGTTCGAGATCAGCCTTTGGCACTGTTACACGCACGCAGCCTCTATCTCATCGCACCAGTCACATGCGAACTGGAAAATTCTTAAGGGAGACTTTTACGTCTCTCTCAAGCCTGCCATATATGCAAACTCACTTGCAACCGAGCAGGGAGTAGAGAAGAAAAAGCGTCGGCTAGAATCTAGATTGGTACCGATCGACTGGGTAATCTGGAAAGTAGCAGGCAATCAGCTTCCATGATTATCGATGGCGCCATGGCGTTATTACCCGAGTGGGCACCGAGAAAATCGCCCATCCGGTCTACAGCTAACAGCGATCGAAGTTGTCGAAGCAGGGCTAGAGATTTCGAATTACTTCGAGCTCTCTAAGAAGTCCTCTCAAGGAATCGATAAGCCGCGGTGCTGGACCAGAATAAATAACACGATCTGGGGACCGTGCCTCACTGCTCGAACAATCGGAGAAAGTATCGAGTAAAGGGTGCAGAAAGAATGTGCAAGAGGTTGGCGAGATAACGAGACCCTGATAGACATTCTGGACCAACATGCCACCACATCTATGAACAGACTCTGCAGTAGATACGTACAGCTTTTTCTTATGCTAATTAGGCCATAAGCGTAATTAACGAAGATGCGTGGGTGGATGGGTGAGTGCGTCGAGCGCCTTCGAACCTCCTACGATAGTCCAGCCCAGGAAAGCGAATAAGACTACACGCCTCGTTTCTCTCGACACACTAATCAGAGCTACAGCGATTCATATCACCGGTAGATAAGCTTTCGCGGACGACCGTCACGATACAATACTGCATGAAGCGGTAGGCGATTCTTTTTAAGGCGAGTTCGAAAGGCGGACACTACTTTCTGTCGGCTGGTCAGTGGACCAAAGGACACACAGTAGAAACGAGATTTACAAGACGTATCATTTCTGTAACACTGGAATTATTAAATAGACAGACAGAGTTTAGATCGATTTCTATTTTCACGCCAAGCTGCTTATGAAATGAGTCGGCTCTGCAAGGACAAATCTAGAACATTGAATCAGGGGTTAGCACCGTATTTCCTCAACTCCTTCAATTACCGATTTGCATAGTGAGCGTAGTAATATAATGGTCATGTTTGTGTTGCACTAAACGTTCGAGAGGAAGAGGGATTGTAAGAGAGACTAAGGACTATAAGTTTCTTTCCACTAATAAACTAGTCGATAGATCGCGGCTGGTCGGCCGAAATCTCGATCAGGGACCGACCGGATGTAAAAAGGAGAATAAGAATTGCAAGGGAGGAATGGGGCACGTGGGTGGTTATAGTTTATTGCGGAACGTGATACAAATTGCCGCCTCCGCGTATTCGCCAGGAACCGGCGCGGCGGCGCTTTCTATTATTGGCTAAACCCCTGATAAATGCTGGTCCCCTCCGCGGTATGGTCCTCTGCAATAACTCGCCATTAACATGCCGCGGCCGCGATAAACTGGCGCCGATAAATCGGCTCAATTCGAACCGCTCGCAAATCATATTTCTCTGGAGCGTGCGCCACTGCCGATCGACAGGCGGCCGTAGAGTACCGAACTGCAACCACTGATTTCTACTGACCACTGATTTCTATTAAATATTTCTTCTAGTTAATTCTCAACTATTAGGCTAATGAATGATAAGCGTAAAAGTGACACTTTAAAGACTTTTGAATATATTTCTGTCATGATAGATATACTGCTATTACACACCTATAATTTAACTCTTTGCGAAACTTAGATTTCCAAATTCAATTGACTAAATCTAGAAAATTTGTTTTATGTAGATTACACGATGTGTCTGAAACTTGGACATCTCTTTTTGGAGATTCAGATTTGAGATGTATATATATATATCCAGAATGGTACGGGAGCTCAACTGCACAATTATGTTACCTGGTACGGTATAATTTACTATCTGATATTCCACTTGGTAACGGATTCGAAATCTGGAAAAATTTCGAGCCCTACTTCCCGTTGACCACAATAATATCCACTTACGGGAGCAAATCACCCACTCGTTTCAATGGACACGCGATATCCGGGCCGGAATTTCGCACTTGGGTCTTTCCACGTCGTAGTACAAAGTGGCTAAAGTATCACATGGTCGCGAATACGCGCGAGTTCGTGTTCCTGCGGGGAGTAAACCGCGGAGTGGTGTACAGCATGCGGATTTAATCACTGGCATCGGCTGATCGATGGCGACGTGCCTAAAGTCTAGCCTATCGTTCGATCGTGTCTGCGTTATGCCTTGAACACGTGTTCCCGTGTTATCGATTGCTGCAATGGAGACGAGTTTGGCTGGGCTCGCTTTACGTGCGGCTTTTCAGAAGACAGGATCGTGAGGTTGCACGCGGCATTCGCTTCTTTTTACATTTGTTGGATCAAGTACCGGATTTGCATACTTTCGATGCATAACCCTTTTTCGTCTAATAGCATTACAAGAGGGTTTAACGCGTTTGCTACTAGCATTACATATGTAAACGGCGTACTGGTTTCCATTGAGAAACTAAAGTCACGTATTGTATATATGTGACATACATAGAAAGTAAATTTTAATACACCTTGACTGGATATCAATCACATAATTAATGCCGTATAAGTATGCCGTAAAATTTTCCAAGAAATTCGAAAATTACCGTACGCCGTGATGAAGCTTTCTCCTTCGTAAACTAGTAGCAAATCTGCTAATAAGGTGCAGATTGATCCCAGGAAGGAAAGTTACCAATTATCAGAAATTCTTATTGCAAACTTAATTTACCCGCGTCTATTAGGATTTCTTTTATCTCACATCATAAATATAATCGTGAAGCTCGTATTCGAGGCGGTTGAAATTCTTCTCGAATCAATCGTCGAATCGTGTACGCAATACAATCATGGGAATATATCAAATAGGTTTTGCAAGAAACCAGCTGCAAAAGATCGGCCAAGTCCCGAACGCGAAAGAAGTGGATGTTGTACCAGCCGCGAGTCTTGTATCAGCAACCCGCTGCAGCAATAAATCATCGCTCAGACGATTCTATACACGATATCTGATTTGAAAAAATTCTCCCCGACGCGCCATGGCGTGCGGCATTATACCGTGGCATCTCTTCGTATCATCTGCCGAAATGAACTCGAATCCGGCATCTGTTAACCGCGTCACGAATACCCCGAGTGGACGCGTCAGTTTGAAATGAATTTTTTTCTGAGGCAGATTAATCAAGCGGCCAGAATGCGTGTGATCTTTCGATGATACTCGATAAGTATCGCGGATAACTGCAATTTGTCGAAGAGAAATACTTCTTCCGCGGTATCACTACCAGTTTACTATTAATCCAGTGATTCTTCTCCCCAGCGCCGATCGGCAAGATTGATGAACTCTTCGGACAAATTTGCAATCCCGACAGATATGACCCGGCGACCAAAGCTGTAGAAATTAATCAATAGTTACGATTGAATATACGTGCGCGGCCCGCTTTGGATTTCTGTATTAGCCTCGAATATCGTGATTGATTAAGTTTTGACTATACGCGCATTGATGCTGGTAATTAATTAACTTGGAGATTTGTCACTGTGCGCTTAATTGATACGTGTAACCCGTTTAGCTGAATCAAGCAGTTACCGTACCTCGTTTAAGGTACTTTTAACATTGAGAGAAACCAGGGAAGGGGGGCTTGAATCGACTGGATTCGCGAAACGGGTTTTGTACATTTTGTAGGAGGCTCGTATATTGGTAAGGTTTCGGTGTGTCTTCAATTAACTAACCAAGTGTACCGCTCGTTAAAACTGAAACCCTTGCGTTTCATCCAGCTGGTTATCGGTGCACATGCGTCGCTCAGACCCGGAATGAAAATTCAAACAGCCACGCAAAACCAGTTTCTAGAACTCATTCCCTCGAATTACGAACAAAATTCGCTCGTCGAACAGGAGCCACGATATTAAAACGTTATCGCGAGCACGATCCGATACGACCCCGCGAAATTCGCGGATCCCGTCTACTTTTCTACCAAATGCCACCAATAATCCTTTAACGGCATAAGAGTTGTCTTCTTCGCCTAAATAAAGTTGTTTCTGAATGTTGATTTTAAAAAATACATTCCTAAATTCACGGCCCATTCTGAATTTGGTTCAGCGACCCGACTCCTCTCGGTTGTGTATTCCTCCGGATTCGACTTCGAAGAATGACAACTGGTCATTAATTCACGGAAACCAGGATAAACAAGTTTTAGGAAGGCTGTAAAAAGGGTGAAGACACCTTACTAAGACTATTACTTAATTTAGCGACCTGCTTGGCGTCCGTGGGATAGAGTTCTCCAACTGGTTAAGTATCTTTCTAACAAGGCTGTTTACAAGCACGCGTAGCTTCTAAAGTCAGTATTTCTGCTCGAGAAGGAGAGAATCACTCCCGATCTTTGAAGAGTACACACCGCGTAACTTTTCGTTCCGTTGCGACGCTGCACGCACAGCCTCCTACCTGACTGACCCTGAACTTTCTAAGCTAATTTAAATTCCCGAGCGATGCTCGTAGGCGCGTTCAGACCTCTCGCCAGGCGACCTCGCCTCTAGCTCGCTTCCGGTGGAAACTCTGCATGTTCCACCGCTAGAAGAACTCTCTTCTCTTCTTGCTCCCGAGCAACGCCAAAAAATATCTTTGGGATGGAAACTGCCGAAGATTAATGCGTCGACAGTGGGACCGTTAATTCCGCGAGCGGTTGCCACTACCGTGTCGCCGGTTGCCAGTATCTGTCAGTGGGAACGACGCAAGTTAATTCCCGTAAGGTGCGTACTTTTCTACGTGGATGCCGACAGCAAGCTTGATTTATGTGCTTTCGAGAAAATTAACGGGCTGATGGCTTTATTTCGGTGGGTCCCCAAGCGCGAACCGAAGGCCTCGATAATTTTTGTCTTGAACAGCGCCTCGTTATAAACCTTATCGGGAATCGATGTCTCGGAGGCTGTTCCGACACGCTTTTCGGAATTACCGGTGAGCGTATCGGTTTTATACAGTTAAGATGGGATCCCCGTTGAAATGTAAATTGTGAGGATAAATTATATGTGTGTGGTGCTTGGCCTCTTGTAACTTCATCGAAAGACTCCGAGAAGATATATTCGTTTATGTAACACCTGCTACCAAAAGGATTAACTCCTTCGGATGTCTTGTTTACTATTTATTCACAGCACGCGTGTCACCACGCTCCACCCGTTCGAATTTACCATCCTATTTCCATGGATGGATTCAGGACGCATACCTCATTTTCTGGCCATAAATTCCGGAAGGAAAGCGCCCGGTGACTCGAAAGCGCGACGACCTTTTGCCAACTTCCAACCTTTCTTTGTCTTGGAGTACTAGCTCTCTGCAGTAGAAACTGCGTGGCGGGGCTAGCTAAAGATCGCAACAGGGTTATCAAATAGGGAAAGTGGTCGCCCCGAGGAGAGACTCGCCTCTTCGAGAAACAACCTTGTAATGACCTCCGGTGAACTCCAAGCAACAGCTACTCCCATCGTAAAACTTCTACGTACCGTATACCTTCTCACATACAATGTACAACCGATTTACGAACGCAACCCCTATTTTCTAAGATATCTACATCGGAAGTATTAATACTTCAACTTCATACATAGGAATCGAGATCGCAAGATGACTGCACAAGTACCAATACAATAAAAGATGCTTTAGATTCGCCAACCCTTTGCTCGAAAGCTACCTGAGCGGATGAAGAAGAAGATATCGCGATACCCTTGCAGGTCTTATTGCAAAACACTCGAAGACTGTACTCGACTGATCTAATCCAAAGTAACCACCCAGTAGATCGGTATTTCGGACAGTACCACCCGAGCGCCACAGGGCAAATACTTAGGAGTGGTAGTGCAGCGCAAAGTTATATGGAGGTGTAGTGTTCAGTGTGCACATTGCACAGTCCACAGTACACACTACACTGCCAGTGGCGGACCTCCGTGCGCTGGCGAGTTATCTGCAGGAAATCTACTCTTGTAGGCATGCGGCAGAAGAGAAGGAAGACGAGAAAGAAGACGAGAAAGGATAGAAGGGAGGAGGGTGGCGAGAAGCACAGGAGGCAGGACTCAGGAGGGTCAAGCCAGCACCAGGACGATGTCCACGCTGCAACACGGCGGAGAGAGATGCCAGTGGCATTCGCGTTGTGTGGAGGCCGAGTGGCAGCGCCGCGGATAGAGTAGAACAGCCTGTGCTACCAGCGGGGGAGCCCGCACTCCCGATACAAGATACAGCCACGTGTTACACGCTGTTCGCCACCAGAAGAAACGCTCGTGCACTGTCCTCCCCCTGTGGCTCGCATCCTGCTTCCTCCTTTTTATCGGGAGTACCGAACAATGACTCGACGCCCCTTCCGGGTGCAACCGCATAAAACAGCCTCCCGGAGACCCTGCCCGTGGACTGAGTCAAAGTCAAGGCACTCTGCCGCGTGATTAATCACAGGTGACTCGCGCCAGGTGAGAATCTCTGTCTCCTGAACAACCTGCCATGTCCTCCACACGTGGAAAAATATGATTGCACTTAAAGAAGATTTAATATGATCCTGAATTCCTGTTGCAAGATCCTGTTAGATCTGACTCTTCGAGTGTCAATAGCAAAACACGTCATCCGAGAATGATAGAAATTTCCTCGACCAGGGTCAGATCATTCGAAACTGCGTTAATACGGCATGACACACGATTTCCCCATTTCTCGGCTAGCTGACCATTAGAATCGAGCGTGTCTCATTTCGCTGATTACAGGGAGGTAGAATTTTGAATCAACTGCAGACGTGTCGATTTCGCGGAAATGCTCAAAGTAGTGCGATTGCTCTCGCGAAGTGGCGTGGAAAAAATGGAGGGCGTGTTAATACCGGTACACGTGGTGATTACGCGTATAGGTGGTGATTCAACACGCGAAGGGTCAGGCTGTAGCCAGAGCTACCATTCCGCAATCGGCACTCACAGCTTTTTCTCGAGCGCAGTTGTCATTACGTCGTCGCCAGAATCGGCTATCTTCGGTTTATTCGAGGGCAGACCCAAGTAAGTGGCTCCGATTCGAGGACTGCTCGATTCTTCCTCCTATCTGAGTATCATCGGTGTATATCGCGGTGCACGTCCGCCCAGATACCTTTTAAGATTATGCAAATGTCTGACGATCGAGATCCTCTCTTAAAAGGAGCCACGACTGTCAGGAGACAGGCAATGTTTCGGAATTAAGATATTCGAGGAAGAGTGGTCTTCGAGACGACGGAATTATACTTTCCTTATCAGTAGTGACCAGAGTAGATTACCAAGAACATCTGCACTTTTTTAGGAACCGCATTCCCTTATTTCTCTCTAAGAATCATTGTCACCTTTGTTATTGAAACTAATTATAACATCTATCTGTATTATCGTTTCACTTTTATTTCACAACTTTGTCACTTTCCATCAGTAAGAATTTCGAAGGGCACCGTGCCAATCTTCCATTGTTCCCGTGCACAGATTCTCAGGAAGTTTTCAGAACCTTCTAAAAAGTTCAGAGGCAAACTCTCGAATGGTGTAACACATCGATCACGTCCTTTTCAAAGAGTGACATTTAGTGCCGTGGGTGGTGGGCGCCACACCGAGAAAATGTCATGGAGCAAACACGAGCCAACAATATATCTGTAGTAACGAAAACCAGTAGTAACGATGCAAATTCATCAATCGAGAAAGGCGATACTATTGGCACTGGATACACACAATACCTCTAAAGCTTCGTAAACCTTACCCTCTTTCTCATAGACTGTCACTATGTCATACTATGTGTTATAATGCAGATATGTATACTCTGATGCTAATAAATCAGTCAGCCTTATGACAGTGAGATTATTTATGCGAAACCCCTCAACAGTAGATCAGAGATGAAAAAGCTCGATAGCATTTATGACCAATGCTAATTCAGAGTGACGTTACAATTGACAAAGGATTTACTGCATCCGCACTTGTTTCCTCGCATGGTAGAAAACATCCTGATAGAATATTGTAAGCGCGATCCTCGTGCTTAAAGGGATCGAGGCCATCGAAGAATTGTAATTCTCGGCACTTCACCTTAATGATTTTTTCGTCGCAGAGGAAATTGCAAACGGTCTCGTTACCTCGAAAGCACGAGCGGCAAGACACATACACACACGCGCGCCTACGGCATAAACGACTTTACGATCGTGAAATTTATATTGCTGCCAGGTTGAAATTTTACGAGTCCACGCAGTCTGTCTTACAAATGGCCTTTTCTTTTGGATAATGATACAGGCTGCCTCTCCGCAGGGCTCGCCGACGTATCGCAAAACACAGTTCGCCAGTGTATTATTGAAATAAAAACATTCGAGGGTGAACAACTGTTTATAACTTAATCAACCTCCGTTCTATCTTGTTTATGTCGCGTCGAAGGCGGCTATTTATCATCACCTAGTTTCTATAAATTATTCCGACGCCATTATCAACCTCTACCGTTCCTCGACCAACTGAACTCTGTGGAATGCGCGAAATTATATCTGACGTATTTACCACCCTTTGATTCGCGAAATCAGCCCGTGCCGCTTGCGTCCGAACGCAGCGGATAGTTAAGCGACCCGAATCGATCAAGCATGACGCACGTCACACTAAATAACCCTAACACGTGCGCCAATAATCGGGAAAACGGATTCTGGTTTGAGCGTTACATGAAAAGCGTTCGGGTTGGCGCAATCGACAACCTCCGGCTGCCAAACACCATTAAGAGTCAGTTGCGAGAAGAGATCAGCCAGTCGAGAAGTTGCCGATGATAAAAAGACAACCATTGTACGTGGTTTCTAATGATAAGAAATCGAAAGGAGAATTTTAATTCAATGGAAACTGGTAAAGCGGTAGCAATAAGAAGAAGTACTCTCGATTCCTAATTCTACATTCACATCCGGTTGCCAGCGAGCGATTATCAAAGTTACAGGACGCATTGTGTCCCACCCTTTGTTCGGGCGAACAAGACAAGACAGGACAGTGGTTTTGCGTTAAGTCGAAAGAAAGCAGGTTCTTAAACGGGCAGGCTCGATCTAGCGTGAACCGATTGGACAGTTAATATCTCACTTCGGTAGCCAAGCTCTTTGCATGTTCCGCGCACTGGCACAGACACAGTCAGCCAGGGATTGGAAAGGTGGCTTATGTATTCATTTCTCGCGGGTCTCGCGTGATGTATGAACGTATGTGGGAGCGGGTCCTGTTACGTCAGGGTTCTCTGCTGCCGCTGCTGTACAGATCGGTTGCAACCGTGCAGCTGTGCCGTTCTATACCACGACGATCAAGCGTCGCGTCGCATCGTCTCTTGAGCGAGTCTTTACACGTGGTTTCACCTACTGAAGATACAAGCGCGATTAGGACGCCTCACGCGAACTCGAACTCTCGAGGACCCATCGTCTGACCGTCGCGTTGTTGGTAAGTTGTTTCGGTTCCCGATACTCACCGCATGCTTCGAATACCGACTTTTTTAGCTTCACTTGTTAGTTTGCAAACCCCAGACATATTTGTTCCGTCGATCGATTTTCGAAAGATAATTAAACTAGTTATTTTTTGTTTCTAGCTAAGTCTATCCAAACTCTGTTTGTCGTATGATTCCTTTGTGCAGTTTCGAATTCTTTACCGAACCATTTGCATTTCTTTTAATCTGGCTTCGGAGAGAACTGCAAGTATAACAATTAGAGTTGTTGAAAATGTCATTAAAGGGCGATTGTATTGCGAGGTGTCAGCGAGAGTGTGTGGCAAAAGGTGTCTGAACGAAGTAACGAGTGGCGCGTCGGCGTACTGTGTGAGTAGACTCAAAAAGGCAGAGAGAGAGAGGGGGGAGAGGGGGAGAAGCCAAGACGCCGCTAATGAGACGGCTGCCCTTTTCGCCAACGAATCGCCCATTTCGCGGGTAATAAAGCCTACGCGGTGTCGCTAATGGCTCCAACGTCATAAGATGCGCTCGCGGACGTAGAATGTCGGCCGCGACATTCGTGCGGCAGATTCCACGATAATGATATTGTAAATCATGCTGTCATGTAATCAGCTGACTCGTAAAATCGTAATTATCCTGATCGACGCCGATCGCAAGCCACTGCCAGTGGCATTTTCACTAAAAGTCGTGGATTCCTTGCAACTGGGATTCGTGTCTGACATTAATAGCTCGCTACTAGGCTATTTTACTTCCGGCTTATAACCTCCGAGCTGAAGAACATCGAACCATCCATTTTGCTATACACTGCGTATCTGCAATTTGAGTCTCCGAAACCCTAATCTACTTCGATATAGAAATATGCAATGACTATATCTAACTTTATATAGGATATGTTGGAATTCGGATGAATTCTAAGGGAAATATGATTTAAAATAATCCGCGGGTTACACCCATATACTTTCTGGCGAGACTCAAATCGGAGCGAGCAGCTGGAAGTCGAGATTTATAGTGCATTCGTCTGCACATCCTTAAACCGCGGAATGCAGAACTTCGTGGTTTTCTCTCGCTACTCCCAGAAGTCGAAGTCTCTCTTATCCTATTCCGTCCAATCTCGAACATAATCCTCCCACAGTAGCTAGGTGAGTACTTGCCGCAGGCGATCTCGCCGCGGAATTCCACGCTCCGCAAAATCGCGAGCGGTTTACGCAATTCCGCGGGCGGCTCTTGGAAAAGCAATAGCTTATGCTAGCTGGCTGCGTACCTTCTGATGCGTTATTATACTTACGAAGGGTATTGCGGCCGGTGCACGTGACGCGCAGTGTGAAGTTCATTTTCACGCGTAATTTCTCAAGCGAACCAGTGCTTTTGGTATGTGTTTCTTTAATTAAAAAAAGGCTAGCGCGGTTTAGTATTGGCTCGTGGGAATTCATTCTTCTTAAAAGGATCGCTTCTAAGAAAGTTTGTAAATCAGAAATTATTGGGAAGATACTTTAATGGTGCTAGTCGCCGTGGTGTTAAACAATAAACTAAGAATGATTTAAGTAAAAAAAGTCAGTGAGGATTAAAGAACAAAGGGTAAAAAAGTCAATGGAGCCTGTCCATTACCATACGTTATTGGCGGAGGTTCAGACCGCTCAGTGTTTGCCATAACTCCAGATAAATAAACCCCAGAGGCAGATAAATCTGCGTGCGCGCCGCGGCGTGTATAATGCAAATGCAATCATGTCCGCGATCCACTGGTCCCACGGACCTTAAAACTCGGACGTGGCCCCTTAAGAGCCTTGCCTATAAAGGGCACGCAACCGAACCGCGCGGGCGAATTTACAACTTAGCCTCTGAGCGACACGCTGTAACCCCGTGGCCAAACAACCCTCGCCAAAACGACAAAGAGAGCCTTGGGCTCGTACCTCTGCCTTACGAACAACCAACACCCCGTTAACTAATTAAGATAAGGGAGAACCGATCGGTACTGTACCAACAACGAGCTCCAATCAATGAATTCTAATCCCATGAATGTTTATTCTAGCTCAGGTGTGATTTCTGAATTATGCAAAAACGAGTATGCAAAATCGAAACAAATCCACTAATTAGAAATCCAAAGTGTGTAGTGTTATGTTGTATTAAAGTAACGAAGTAGTGATCAAAATGAGAAAGCTAAAATCTAGTCTGATAATAATTGGAATTTCAGAGAATGCAACGTTTGGAAATCTTGAAACTTTTCTCGCGAGCTTCTGCCACTTTAATTTACAGAGGCTGACCACGTACACGCCTCCTCGGGCGAGCAGCTCGCATACCCCAGTGACCTCGCGCGCAATGTTAACTGCATAATTAAAACAGTCGGTGTCCCAGCATACAGACTCCCATCAGCGAACGTCCTTGGATAGGCCGGACGAGAGCCGTGGCTAAAGAAGCACGCAGGCAAGTGGATGCGAGTCACTCGAATTGTTGGATCTATTGGGTGGAAGCGAGTAGGAGGACAAGGGAAAGGAGCGCGAAGAGAGCAAAAGAAGAGTTCTAGGTAGGAGAACCCGCACACGCGACCAGCAGGAGCAGCTCCCGATCGGATCGATCCGCGAAAGGATTTATGGGTAATTATCAGGCCAGTGGACGAGCAGATGCTACGGTGGTCAGCGATGGGCAACGCCAAGCATCGATGGTTTCGATTAATGCGGCGCATTGTGCAACAGAAAGCTGAGCAAGCCCCGAGCGAATCTATTGCTCGGATCGTTCGTCTCTCTTTCTCTCTTTTATGATATCATTTTAACGATGACTCGAGAGATTGAGGTCGAAACCTGCGTATGGCTTAAACTTTAAGAGAACTCGCTCTCCCCCGTGAGAATCGACGAAAGCGAGAGCCCTGACAGACGTGACATTTATCCGCTTAACATCGGAGAAAACGCCATCAGGATTTATTTCCGCTTTGACTGCCAGACTGACGGCTTTTAACTCGCCCTCTCGCTTCTCTACTGCCCCGTACCCCTCGACAGTATTTGTTCCTCGCTGTCATTGAGCTTGAAATACTGTGGGTACCGGCATTAAACACGATTAACCAAACAGGTGTGAGTTGCCGTTGGATATTAAGAATTTTATCACTGGTATCTGCCATTCTATGGAACCAGACTCGACATCGCCATGTCAAACTGGCTTGGCGAATAGTATCGAAGTACCATTGGAATACCATACGAATGTGTGTACAACCGCGAGAGTACAATGTACACTCTAGGCTGACAATAGTCTGTTAGAATTTCGAACGGAATAATGAGTCGCGGATACCCGATCAATAGTCTTTGACCGCCTGATTCAACAATTAAAACAAATATCGACGCATGTTGATTTACCGCGGTCATTGTTGAAAATGCTCTCTCTTACACGGCAGTTTGGTTAGAGGGGTATATTAATGACGATCTTCCACGAAGAACTGTATGGTAGTACACGCTCGAACGTTATGTACACCATAATGACGAGAAGAACGATCGCACTAGTGCACATAATTAAGGCTCGCATCGATTCCGTGCATGTTAGCGATAACATGTCGTTCGTGCATTAGATTCTCCTTTCAGGATCTCTCCTTCAATTCTCTCTCACTCTCGCCTTCGTCCTCTCTTACTTGGCAATGGGCCGGCGGAATCGGTATGAACGATCGGCGGAGATCATACCTCAGCGGCGCACGTCGATGAACATCGCACGATAACGGGAACGCGCCGGCCGTTCTTGATATTTATTCGCAACTGCGACAGTTTTTCATCTGGCGGCGTGGCCGCCCCTCGAATCTTATCGTTATCTCGCTGGGATGGTTTTAAGTTTCGCCCACTGCGCCCCAGATGAAACTCGATAAGAATCGTCGCAAACGAAAGATGCATTCTCTTGCAGCAGGAACGTCTACTGAACCGACTGAAATGTAATACTGGACGGATTTTCGTTGACAGTTTACGAATATCCTTCCAGATGAGATATTTCATCTGTTTCGCAGATTATGAAATAGCAAATTTGAACTATGGTCTATTTGACACCGATTATCGTCCAGCGATACGTAAAAGAGAATTGCACCTTAACTTTTTGCCGTAAAGCTCTCCTACCACGTTCTCTCGGTAAATTAACGACGCGATAGAGTCGGCAGATTAGTCGTTAGTACCTTTGAAACAGGAAGTCAGACGTGTGTCACGCCACACTCAGGAAGTGATGTCACCGCGGATAGCATCTTACCTGCAGCAGAAAAATAAAATGACCGTAAGATAGGCGAAATGGGAGCGAGGTCTTTCGTGGAGATCGTCAAGTGTCCTACTTAAGAGTATAGAATAACATTCAAGAGGAAAATTCTCGCATCTTTTGCAGTGTAAAATTAAAATTAAGATCAACAGTAAGGTTCAGTAATGTTCTAAAGTTTAAACCTGTACCGTTTGGAAAAATAGCAATTAACGCAATTTTAGAGAATATTGTATTGTCTTTGTGTTGGTCGAGCAAGGATTCCCAACGAGAAAATTCCAAAGAACGAAGGTTTCCAGGACGCATTCTTCTCGTCAGTCAATCTAGGAAAATCGTAAGCTTCTGGATTACGAAGGCAATCCGCATCGCGAGGAATTTTCAGTGCGAATTGAAAACGAATTTACGCGTTGCATAAAGGATTCCTTCGGAAGGAAGAATGCTGGATGCGCGTTGGGAAATTCCGCGAGCTGTGATTCCACGATCAGAATAAGAGAAACACATCCTATACCGATGGAAATCTGAAAGTTCTCATTGAAGAAAATGCCTCCGCCAATACGCCAATCACTACCCCGATTGCACCTTAATCGAATTATATAATTAATATAGAAAGTGGGCAGAGAGGAATTTCATTGAGCAACGATCCTGAAACCTGGGAGTGTAGGAGTCATTGATCGTAGTGTACCACAGAAACACCGTTCGGATATTCTGACTACTTGTTCGGGTCGACGAGAGATTAGAAGAAATCTCACGGTTTTTTCATCTTTTGTCTGGAAACCGCAGTATTGTCGTCGATGAATAAACACCATGAAATCGATCATTCCCCTGCGGATCTTCGCGTTAGCTAACAGTGTCTAGGAATAATTGAGTCCATTCTTAAAACTAGTATCGAACAGCGAAATAGAAAGCAGGAAAGTAATTCTTCATTGACACCATAGAGTACTTTAACTATTGATCTCGCAAAGAGTATTCCTCTGAAGCCAACGGACAATCAAATTTAATATCTCACCAACTAAATTCATGCTTGACGGCCGAGCAGAATTCCACTCTGCAAAGGAACATTCTAAGCCGATGTAACGATATTTCGAGTACCATTAGGAGAGGAGCTCTCTTCACGAGCGAAGCGACGAGATAAACGAGGTACATGGCTCGAGGAGAGAGGAAGGCCTGGCAAAAGTCGAAAGAGAGGAAGCGAGAAGGAAGAGTGCAGCATTAAATTGGGATTAGTCGTTGGTAGAGACGGCTGTAAGTACAGGAGGGAGGTTCAAGATCAAGACGGCGACAAAGCTGAGCCTTTGGTAACCCCTGATGGGCAATGCGGCACCGTCCACGTGAAAGAGAAGACAACGAGTATCAAGATCGCGCGACGTGTGTGGTCGTCTTTAAGGACGCCTCGAATCGCACCACCACCTTCCGATCATTGGAACACCACGAGGACCAAACGAAAAAACTCATTGTAGTAGAGAATTTGCTGTGAGCTAAGGCGCATCGTTCGCCAAATTTAGTCATTACGTTCTTTTTCTTAGGTTACTGTTCCCTTTTGCATCTTGATACGTCCATTATGCCTCTGGGGTGGCTGGCTAGCTGTGCTTCCTGAGGGTCTTATCTCGGAGTCTTAGGTTGGAGGTTCGTGGCGAAAGGTACTTCTTATCAGCGTCTAGACGTTGAATAAATAAGGTCTTCGATAGAGGAGTGGTTCTTGGTTCTTGCCTGCTGGGTAAGCAGTGTTGGCCAGGTGTGGCCCTGGAAAACCCTCGGTACTTAGCTCAACCCAAGACAATAGTTCCATCAATGTAATCGTACGATCTACTGCTCAATTCGGATAAGTGCAGCTAACACGAGTCGCAATCCCATCCAAGTACCCCGACACCCACTTTCCGAAGTCGGGACTATTGCCTCCTACGATATTGCTTTCTGGTCTAATTCGTCGACTTCTCGCCGCGACATTTCAAGCTAAAGGCTCAGAGGTTCGATTTACATAATCTCCAGTTCTCCTTGCTGCAAGACATAAAATAGCCTGTTCTCGTATTTCTTTCAAAGGAAAAATTCAAATTGTAACATTCGTAGAAATAAATTAACCATATTAAAACGAGTAGCGTGTGTCGAGTCCCAGAATCACAAGCTTGGCATTTTAGCGGAGGGTCGTCTGTACCACACACTCTACATTATACCAGTGATACTATCTGGAACACATGTAGAGATTCCAGTAGTACCAGGTTCTTCGAACTTCCCGCAGTCATGCCAAGTATTTCTTTCAGCATTCTTCGAGTCCTGTACCTTCGAATCACTGTCTCGACGGTGCACCAATATTTTCCCGGGTAAAGCGGGCATTAATGCAGATCGGTCCTGCGTCGGTTGCATCTCGAAATAACACCGGGGAAGTGGGGGGGGGGGGGGGAGACCCCAGCGCGATTAATGCCGATTAAAAAGGCACAAGTCCCGCCTCTGATCATTACGCGCATGGAGTCGAAGGGCGCTGGTAATTCCTGGTGCTCTCGGCGTAAGGTAGCCGTTGCGCGACCCTCTCTTATTCCACCCTTTCTTTTTTATCGTCTCCCTCTCGCCCTCTCCTGTTCTTTCCTGTTCTCTTCTGTTCTCCCGTGTTCACTTGACTCGGTTCTCTCTTCCTTCGAACGGGTCCAGTGTCCAATGGTCTTTTTGGCGGCGCACGCGGCCTGACGTCGACTGGGCCCTGCCGCTGGGCCCAGGCCCCGGGGGCCTTCGAGTAATTACTTCTAGTCCGCTGCCGGTGCACTCCGTCGTGCCGCGCCGGCGGTTCGATAGCCAAACTTATAATTTAATGGTTAATTATATAAGGAGTCCCCCGCGCATTCGGCGCAGCCACTGGGCGGACACGCTGACGTGCAGGAATGCTGCCGCCGCCTGCACTATACGCGATCCAACCGCTCGCGCTCTACGGGGACTCCTTTCCAAGCCTACCGTCTTCACCCTTGGCTTCTTTGTCCCTCTCTCTCTTTTTCTCTCTCCTTCTCTCCCTCTCTATCTATCGCGATTTCTCCTGCTGCTACGATGCGCGATTGTAGTCCGCTTGTTCTTACTGAACTGGACACTGAGCTACGTAACCCTTCGAACTCTGTGCCAACCTGCGCGGCTCTCTCTGATACCTGCCTCAAGTCGGACACAAAGGAATCGCGTGTTCGAAGAATAAAGACTTCAATTGAGAGTAACGTTACAATAGCTGATCTCCTTTTTACCCAGCAGATAATAAAATGATTGACGGTAGTACGATCCCTGCCGATTAATGATCGGTGTCTTATAATAGTACGTTAATACGAAACATTACTACCAACGTTTCACCGGGAAATATGGATATTTCATAAGACTTCAAGATCGATTGAGTACAATTCTCAAGTGAGTTCTAGTGGTCTCTGTAAATTGGAATTGTCAGGCTTGACTAGGCGTACAAGCAACCCCACCGCTAGTTCCGACACTAACCAGTGCGGAACTGCTCAGCTTTTTCTAAATCCCAACCAATAAAACTTGAAACAGCGCAGTAGCAGCAGGTTCGCTCGAATGATTCCTACGAACTATGTTCCTCTGGCATTACCAGTGACATTACAACTCGTTACTGTTATCGAACGTCAGTAAATAGTGGCTGACTCGAGGTATAGCTGCGATTAAACAAATTACGGGGACCACGAGCGATGAATATTTATTTCCAATAGAGCTCGGTTAGTCAAATTCTAATAAACCCAACGAAATGAATCCAATAAAAGCAGAGGTGTACCGTAAGCACACCGCAATGCTAATTATCTAAACTTGTCAGTGAGCAATCAGGCTGAAGCGGATTCGGTTAGCGACGATGCATGAATAAAACCAACGCTAATCCAGCCTCGTTTTTAAGCTACCGCTGATTTATATGTATAACACCGACCCATTATACGTTATGAATATTGATTGGCCGCGACGGACACCGCGATGAATACCAAGTCCACGTCAATCGCGAAATCCACCGTGCATTCCGGCTCGCCAGCTTGGTTCTACCCTCAATTTTCTCAAAAGTAGTAGCTAATGCGGAAACTGCTAATCGAGTGAAGGAAACTTTCCTACGATGTAATTAGTCGAATATTAAATAAATTCAAAAATTAGAGTCAACCAGAATATCCGAGCACACAGGAGAAGGTTGACGAAGACTGAAGGAAGATTTTTAATTGATGAAATTAAATGAATTACAGCGACGTGTTACTCGAAACCAACGATCTATTTCGCGGAAAAGGATTGGCTGGGAACTTAGAGTTCGAAGCGGAGTCATGCTTAATAAAATTAATGCGAGACCAATTCTAGTCACGAGTCGCTTAGACGACGAAATAAATTTCATCTGCATCGGCAGCGTGCTCCTCTCTCGTTATAGCCGGCAGATTGTTCGCGTTTCAGGAATAATAAATCCACGAGAGCACACTGCTCGAGACAGAGTCGGACTCACTCGAGGCATGTGTCTCCCGAGACTTCTATTGTAAGATCCTCAAGATCCTAGACGTTTCTTCCTTCACATATTACCATCTATTTTCACATACTTGCGCATCTTTCATTACCTTTCAAAAGAAACCTATTAGGAATAGGAATTCCAAGATTCAGGAAACTCTTTACTGTTGCACAAGACAATTTTTAGATCATCGTAAAATAAGAGCACTTTATTTGAAGAACATCAAACTTTAGAATGCGTAAATGTACAGACCGAAATATTGATTCGTTCGCGAAGGAACGTAATAATCGGATGCGCAAAGAGGATGAGCACGATAAGTGCAAGCATCGAGGAGAACAGACGGTTGGTAAAAGAGCGAAAAGAATCCGCGGTAAACCTGTAAGTCGTTCCGCGTCCTCGCACACCAGGCGTGTCTCCTGCTGACCGATAGACGCCTGAAGGTACCATCAAGTCCACTTCTTTTTCGATTTTCGTCCCGCGGGATAGTCCGAATACACTCAAAGCGACTGGATCGACCAACTTACGTCTACGGTACCGAAGCTTTCTTCTCTCATCGAGACAGCTGCGCGAGGAACGCATGATTGAACTTTTGAGTAAAACGAGTGGAACGACTATCGGACAAGGTTCTGCAAACCCTCAGGATTTGAATAAGTACTAGAAACATTCTAGCAGAGTATTTTCACTCGTGGTGTACTGATTGTGAGCAACGTGTTAAATTCATCTTGGTTGATTAACTCCGCTTGTTCCAGAGCTCTTAATTGTTCTGCTAGTCTCAATTCCCATCGAGCCTCTTTGGTGCCTTTTGTACTTAGAACGTTTGATTATATCGCGATATCGGCGGCCAAGTTCCGCCGCATGAGAAAGCTAGGAGAACAGAGGCGCGTGTAGTAGTCTCTCCATGGGAACTCCTAATCAGCATATAGCCCTCGTCATTCTCCAAATAATTACCACGATGCGAGAAAGCAAATTGCCACTTAGAGGCTCTCTTCCGGAAAAATAGCAACACAAAGAAAATCGGAGCCGATCGTACGTGATGAGAGTGTTTTGCAATTTTCGGCCTAGTCTCGTCATTCAATAAGTCAATTAAACGAATTAGTCTGCCGCGCGGAGGTTGGTTACGGGATAGGATGATTTAATAAGATCCTGAAAACCCTCACCTCTCTGTAGGTGAGAACTGTCAGTGTGGATTGCAGCTAACGTATCCAGCGGTAATTAATCGTCTTGGCTTTTCTCGAAGCTCGCTTCTGCTCTCGCTGAGATTATTATAATTTACTGAACCGAGCTCGCTTTCCCCCGCTATTATGCAAACAGTTACCAGGGAACACGAACTCCGCAATGATAATAGTATGTGGTATCGGTAAAAACAATTATCCTGTCACCCAGCTTTAATGTAAAATGACCAGACTCATGGTAACCGCTGATTAAGTTGGACGACTCTATGATTTTGAAAAGATTTATCAGCCTTCCGAATAAGAGGTAGAAAAGGTAACGCAGAATCCAGAATTCATTCTTAGATCAAATCTGGATTGTATTATTATCGAGCAGCTTCCAAAGTTAAGGTCAGGCTTACAAGGCTGATCGTCACAGCAATGTCCCTGTATCGACTCATACATAAAGCAGTGAATACTCAGGGCCCAAAGGAATCTAATTAATCGTCGCCAGACGAAAAATCCAAGTCCTCTGGGAGAGTAGTAGACTCACAGTGTGGAAATGAGCCGCGGTTGCTGCAGACCGCGGGCTGTTATTTCTGCGTTATGAATAATGCATTCGCGATTGGCACCGCTGATACAGAACGGGTATATATAATTACGATCAGCGCGGGTGCCGTGATAATTGCGAGGAGTGTCGTGAGAGAGAAAAGCCAAAGGGAATCCTGAGTATCTAAAGAGGGACATCATTGCAAATGATATAAGACGGGATCTTCGTGGAATTGATACGTAACAACATAAGGTTTGAATAAAGATTCGAGTCTGACTTTTTCACGGACGTATCCGCATCTTGTTAGAAAACTAATCGTGACAATTATCTCAATTACTGCAAAACAATGATAAGTATGTTTTACGTAAACAAGAAGACTAAGAATCTGTAGTGCAATTAGAAAAGATCCAATGAATTTTCTGATGTAAAAAGCCAATTAGAATAAAAAAATGATAGCTTTCATATCCCAAAAGAGCCAACCGGAATTTATTAGAAGCGGTCGGTAATACAACGTTATCAGAGAGTGCCTGACCCTCGTAAATAAATTTCGAAGTCTCAGGGCTCGGTCTAATGAAAGTTCCTTGGATAAGGCCCGGTGAGCTCGATCGTCCAGAAACGATCGTAAAAAGATAATGAAGAAAGGCCGCGGGTGTATCCGAATAAATCGAGTGGGCCGTTAAATGGGAAGCCGAAATGTCCTAATTGTCGATACAGGGACCCCCTATTGGCCTCGCGGTACGTATAATTACACGAGGATGACTTGGCGCGACTACGAGAGTTCTTCTGGCTCTTATCGCCCCCGAGAAGCCTGGCCCTCTTCGATCAGGCCAAAGTCATTTAATCCCATGACGGCGCCGTGCCAGTGTAGAATCGAACCCTGCTCTGACCTCCGTCACGCTAACCTATTCCACTCGTTTTGCGGACCCTGCCTCATTCCACTGGCGCCAGCAGCACTTCCATTCTACAATACGCGTATACTATACCTTCAAAAGCTATTCAATAT
Organism: Trypoxylon attenuatum; assembly: GCA_963989405.1. NCBI lineage: Eukaryota > Metazoa > Arthropoda > Insecta > Hymenoptera > Crabronidae > Trypoxylon > Trypoxylon attenuatum. The sequence goes on from OZ022494.1 coordinate 7,817,195, forward strand.
TTTTTCCACAAAATCTAAGTAACGCGTTGAAATATGATTACGTAAAGTCTAGATCCGTTATGTGATGCGTAGTTTAGTTATAACTCGGAAAAGATACAAGTACATTCACAAAGAACCATTAAATTAATCCGAAATAATTCCTACCTCGAATTATGCTAATCGTAGCAATCATGCTTAGCTGGAGAAAAATCCACTGTGAATTCCATTGCCATAAAGGCAGCGCGGTTAATGTCGAAATCCCGGGAACAACGCCCAATGGAGCCGCAGCACAAAGGAATGCAAATATAAAATGTTAACTGAATATCTTGAGGGGTCAGCGAAAAGCGTAAGGAAGTCAGCGCGCGCGGATGGGTGCAGCCCGATAAGGATTGCCAAAGGGGAGCTGACCCGACGAGTTCTACATTTCGATCGATCCTGAGGAAGGTTGGTGCTGGGCGCTGGCATAAGCACAGCCGCGCGGCCGCGCGCGAGGGATCTCTCGACCAAGGCGTAGACCGAAGCCACGTGGCGTGCGCGCTTCTGTGATTGCAGAGCTTGCTCCGTCATTACCTGACCTCGCCGTGGCCTTTTCGCGAGAGGCCTTCGAGGTCCGAACCAACCGTATACCTGAACAACCCCGCGCGTATACCGATGTATCAACCCACCTAATATCCTGAAGGTACCGGAACGCGCACCGTATTCCAGATCGCAGCGCAGCAGCCTTGGCCGCCCCCTAACGAACCTATCGCAAAAATTACGGTACCTAGATTCAATCACCAAGCAGCACGCGTGCTGCCCGAGATAATGAGGAAGATGCGCCCGATGGTAATTGAGCCTTGGAAAACTGGGATTTGGTGGAATGGGCTGTGAGGCTCTGGACCATGTACATGTATAGTAATGTATGTGTAAATGTATAGTAGTACCTTGGACCTGAGTTTGGAATTATTCTTATTAAGTGTTTGGAGAACTGGGAAGTCAGAAAAGAGAATAACGAATTCCAGAAGCTTCTAATAATTAATATCGCTTCTGACAAGGTGGGAATTCGCGAAGAAAAAATGTGGCACACGTGGTTTCGATCCTGTCGGACCAACGGAGGGCCAGTCGCATTTGTCTACCGTTTCCATGGGTTTCGAGGTTGAAAGCATGCCGACGAAACCGCGTCCGCGGATATCCTATCTCGCGAAGGGATCTCCCAACAGCGATTTTTGCGGCTCGCCGCCTGCACCCCGGCTGGTATGCGTTTACGCGCTGCTCCTGCCTCCGTGTAAATCTCGTTAAAGGCTTCCTGGGGATCAGGAAAAAAATCGTCCTATGCCGCGCGCGCACGCGTATATGCATAACAATTTCGCGCGAGGTTTCATGGCCCGACTGAAAGAGAAATTCACCGTAGAGATGGTAATCTGATGTTGCGCTATCGGGGGAACGCTGCGAACAGAGAAGATTATTTGCTCCTCTGTTAATGTAAGTTACTGTGTAAAACTCGTTGATATACGTACGGCACAGGTAATTTCGCACTTGCACCTGTATTGACTGTAGCTTCGCTCTCCCTAAATTTTTGATACTCCGCTTCTATTACAATAGAATCTTCGATACTTTCATCGCCAGTATTGTTATTTTTCTTGAGAACAAGAGGAACAAAGATTTGTATCAACGAGAAATCCTCAACGACAAAGACAAGTAGAAACGAAAATTCCAGCTGCAGCTGCTTGAAATGCTCACTCCATGAGAAATGTGTGTCGATGATATACGAGCTCGAACTGCCACAGAAATATGGATTTTCAAGCCGGGTGGTATAATGCACCAAGTATCTGGTTGCACGGTACACGATCACTCATATTTCTGTTGCAGTTCACGATTGCACATTTGCTCCGGCAAGCTGCCTCAAAAGGGGTTCGATGAAATCAATTTTTCTCTCCTCGAATCAGTGCGGCACTACCTTTACTGAATTAATCCGCGTTTACCAATCCTCACGCTACTGTGCAGCACCTGCCATGCAATCATGCCACTTTGACAAATTACTGGAACACTCGGGGCTCGCAAAGAACGCACGATAATAGGCGAGAGCAACTTGGCTCCAGAAAGTGCCAGTTATTAATTCTCGCGGATTAATAGTATTGTTTCGCAAGGGGATTTAAATTAGCCGATTGATACGCGGTTAGAAGCGGGCTAAGAGAATTATGGGCTACCGCGTGGCTCCTCGGTAGTGTATATAAAACAAACTGCCCGCATTATACCGGCAGCGATTAGGAATTACGGGAGATAATTACACGCTATCGGTGTTAGGCAACTAGCGCGGAGTACTGCTATGGTTCGGATTAGCAATTTCCCTGAGAGTTTACAAAGATCACTGTTATTCAAGAAAACACCAAACTTTGGAATTTCAATCTTGACTGTGTAATCGGCTAACACCACTTTAGTGAACCTCTCTGGGCACCGAGATGTAAACTGCTTCATTCGATCTCCAATTATTTGAGAAACTAATTAGTACAAGATCCACCATCGATCACTGGTTGAAATGTGATAAGTCGAAGCCTAAGAGCAAGTCCTAAGAGAATTAAGAAAGTATGTGAAAAGTAAGAGAAAAAATTGAGAAGAGAAGACAAAAGGAACAGTCGGAAAAGTGGAACCAAATTGATGTGCGATGGTAGCAAAAACCGGTAACCCCGATTCAGGCCATAAAGCTTCGAAGAACCGTGGCGGTGATGCGGCAAGGGAAAAATTAATTTCGTGACCTCCTTCGAGAAGAACCTGCCGCGCGACCAAGAGCTGTGGATCAAGAGCAGAGTAAAGAGAGTCATGAGCTCCCACAGGGGCCGACCTTCTGACCCTATCAGAGCCAGGCCTCTCGCTCCGCTATTGTTTATGGTGCTGAGGAGAACCCCGTGCACCGACTACGCGAGCCCTCCATTGTTCCTCGCTTGTGCTATTGTCTCCACGGCCTCTTCTTCTCTGCTTCCTTTCCTTCTCATCTCATCCCGCCTCTTCCACGGCCTTTTCTTCACTCGCCACCGCCACTGAGGCACAATTTACAGAGATATAGAGTCGCGGAACCTAATTATCGCCAGGTAATTGCTCAATTCGGATCGTACGCCACGAGTAAATGGCCTGAATGGGCTATTCAGTCGGATCGAAAGAAAAGAGAGACTGAAAGAGACTCGGTAATTAAAACGATAAAGTTCTTTTGGGAAAAATGACTTCTTCGCGACAAATATGCTTGACTGGTCAAGAGTAAGTGGTTCGTGACCGAGAGACCCGGACGTTGATGGAACTGCCTGAATCGCTTGCTGATGAGATTCGAGGAGTCCACTCAGCAATCCTGTAACTTCCTTACAAGTGAACCCGTCAAGATACCGTGACACAGATTGAACCGTATACCGAGGAATCATTAGCTTCTTGAAAAAAAGACGTTTCCAGTTCCCCAGGTGAAATTAAAGCTATCGCAGGAGAAGACTAATTAATCGTGGAATTATGCGCTATCGCAGATTAAATTCATTCCAGGAATAATTTCCTGTTTAGGAGGAAGGTGCACCTGGGTTACCGAGAAGCTGGAGGGTAGTTAAACGAAAATGAAGCCGCACGGGTGCAGCTCTGCCGGAGAGGAAATTGCACGGGAAAAGCGTGCTTAGAAATTATCCAGGGAGAGAGCATTTTGCAATTTTTTTCCAGATGCTCGTCCGACTGGTGGATCAACGCTAAAAGTGCGACAGTGCGTGAAATGAAGAACGCGGGGTAAGGAAAGGCATGTACACGTCGTAGGTCTGTGTGCGTCGTTCATCGAAATCGTAATCACTGTGATCGGAGTAGCGTCGGAAGAGGTAGAGGTCGGTCGTCGGTGCGCCTCACGGCCGTACTCCTCGGGGGTACGCTAACATCCTGTTTCTCCTTCTCTCCTCCTTCTTATTTATGTCTTACTTCCCCTCCCCCCGAACCACTGGCACGCCGCGGCGCACCAGCAAACTACTGGTCGTTTGACATTAAAGAAGTTCACTCGAAACAGGATGTCCCGCACTTTTACCTCTGTTTTTAACCGCGGCTCAATTATACGATAGCAAACGACTCTACCGCGTAGAGTAGACTATCCCCGCGAAGGAGCGTCCTCCGGCAATGGAAAACACACATCGACATCCTGGTAGGGAACGGCCGGATTTATTTTGCTATGCACTACTTATTTCACGGAGAAACTCGCTAGGAGAGAACGGAGACAATCACCTTATGACCCACACCCTACTTAGCGTAGACTTGCAATAAAGCTGCCACTGAAATCTACCAAATTTACTGGCACTCATAAAAAAACCTGCCAATTCCAGGCGCAATGTCAGATGGCAAAACCGAAAGAAGAAGAAGAAGACTGGTACTGAATCCTTGGTAGAGAAGCAAGTGTTGCGGACAAAATAGAAAAAAAGCTGGAAAGGCAGCAGCTATTATCAATTACGAGGTAAGATCGGCACGAAAAGTGCGACAGTGCGTGAAATGAAGGAGGCCCCGCAGAAAGACACGTGTGTCTGCTGCGTGCGTGTCGAGAGCCTGGGCCCCTCGCATCGACGACATAATCACAGTGATCGAAATAACGTCTCGAGGAAAAGTAGAGGCCCTGGCGCTCTTCCTCGAGGGTATCTCGCGCTCCATCCCCTTCGAGATGAGCCTTTCCTCTCGCGTCAGGAACGCAGATGCTGGAGAGCCACTCGCAGGAACGAGCGTACTCCTGCTGGTGCTGTACGCTGTGTTTGAGCTGCACCAGGAGTATCGAGCACAGCTCGAAAACTGGCCCTGCGGCCTACCTCTAATGACAATGTGCATGTAGAGCGGGCTTATGATCATGCTCGGATAGGCTGCCACGCTCCACGATTCACGGTGCACGGTGCTCAGCGCATCCGTGCGTAAATCTCCCTGACCACGGGGAAACTTTGCGGATGGTACGTCACGGCATCGCTTTCTGATCTGTGACCGGATATACACTGGGAGGATGATCGTTTGAAGGAGTGACAAACATCAGCTGGAACCACCTAATGATACAGGTTGTTCTTAGATCTGCACAGAGGCGAATTATTCTAGAGGATGGCCACGAGGAACTTGGCTTCTATCTCCTACCCTATGTATAGTTCATACTCATCTTCATTTTGGGACTTTATTAAATCCTAAACTTTTATTAGTCCCCCTTGACTAGTAAAATAGTCCATCTTAACTGATCTCTCTGAAAGTCGTTTACGAGGAGAGGAATTTGAAAGGTCCTTACTACTTAGACGTTCCGTCTATTCGTAATCCAGTTTACGAGAGATACCTCGGTTCATATGCAAATCTTGTGTAACTCTTTGGAAGGCGAAATTTCATTTTCAATTGCGGAATTGATGAGCTTTACATAAGCGAGGTCATCCGGAATCTTTGCTCTGCATCGATCAAGGCACGTGCTCTCGAGAACATGGTTCTAGTGCTCGATCCAATTTTCGTTCTCTTCGAGTCGTGGAATTCTGCGTTACGTCAGAGCGGAACGCGACCCCGCGGAACAGAGCTATTAACCCGAGAGACAGGAGCGAGTGCGCGGAGCGGTTAGGATTGCGCTTATAGTTTAATTGCGGTGAAAGTTCAGCTTATGTGCACACGAGATACGCGTGACTCTATAGCTAAGAGAGTTCCACGCGAATGTTTTCACGACGGCTTCCCCGCCGGAAGATAATCCCGTCTTTAAAGAATTTCGACTAGCAATAAACCCGAGATCGGGAAACATCATTTCCCGAGATTAGCGTCGCCAGCTGATAAATGCCTCCTAATCGTTTCGAGTGATTTATGATCTCCCTAGAACCGTCCTCCTGCCGCTGTTAATCCGCTTGAATCTCTCAATCACATAACTCAGCTATCTTCTCGAGCCTTTACTCTCTCGCCACTTGGCTTCTCTTCACGTCCAAGTTTACTAGTGTCCTTGAGAAATTAAACGCCATCTTCGAGGCATTAAAGCTTCCCCCCGGGCTCAAACAACACAGTCACGTCCGAAGATGATCTCTTCACCGTACCACAGCGGCATCGGGACACCTTTAACATCGTTGTCGACGGCATTGTAGAAGTCGGAGCAAAAGCATTTGGAGGATCGAGTGCGGTGGTTGCCGCGGGCCATGTTCCAGGAAAGGTGAAACTGGAAGGATTTTACAGGAGGATGGTCCGATCCTGGACGCACGCGCCGGGGGCAACCAGAGTCTCGCGCTCTGTAATCACTTTTCCCTCCCTGCATCTTTCTCTCTTCGTCAGCCGCGATTCCTCGGCATCTTCCAACTCTTCTTCTACGCAAAACGCACACGTGTGCTGCGGAGAGAGAGAGAGAGAAAAAGAAAGAGAGGAAGAGGTCGAAGCCGGTGCATACTAATTCGCGGCGGGAGCATGGCCCTCGCATAATGTAGGTGTGCCTCAGCACACGCACGTATGAGAGGGTTCCTCCAGAGACTGGAGCGAGTTGAGCTTGGTGCATGGCACGCTCACGCGTCCACCTCTCCCGGGCACACATCTGCGTAATTGTCCCCGCCGGCAGCATATCCTGGCAAGCTCTCGCTTGCCTCGCTTGCCTCGTCTACTTCGTCTCTCCTCTCGTACGGATCCCAGCAAAAGCACCTTGGTAAAATACTCTTGCATCGGCTTCTCGAGAAATCACGATTCTTTTGACAAATCGATAACATCCTTCAAAAGCGACTTGAAAACTTGAGCTTGAAATAATACACTATTTACTCGATGAACAGTACCGTGTTGTTTTATAAGTCTTGTTGGGAGGTGAGAACGACGACGAGAGTTCGGAAAGTGGAGCCTGATGTAATAAGACGCGTGAAACTGTTTGAATCTATTATGTCATGGATCCCATCATAAATCACGTTTCAAGCCTTCAATTGTACGCTCCTCGAACTCCTTCAGTTCCTGGTCTCTCGCTCGCACAGCCGCCATCATCCCGCGAGAATACTGGTCCATCAACTGGGACCTTATCATAAATCGAGTGAGATTCGCGTGGGAGTATTCTATCCCATTGAGCTGAGAGTCAAATCGCGGACTCCTTAAAGATTTATCAGGTTGTTGCGGCTGCACTGATCCGGTCCAGGTAGTAAGCAATTTAGTCCTACGTACGGAGATGTAATATTCTGATTACATATTGTGATGCGAGGCGTGGGTCGCTCGCTGGTAGGATGGATCTAATTGATAGTTTCGAACAAATTTACAAGCTACCGAACAAGTTGAACTACTTTGAACACATTCGCTATACCGAATGCTCCTTGAGCTAATACGACTGATACTTGGCCAGCAATTGCAGGAAATGCAACATTCAGTCTAACAGCCCCAATCTGATAGCATTCCTCATATACTCGAGAGACTACCGTGCGTATGGTAGAGCGAAGATCGTAAAACAGCCTGAATGAAAATTAATCTCCGGATCTTTAACCCGTAAAATATTTCTGAGGACCAGCACGTTATCGAGCCGCAGGTATAGTAAACGAGTTTGGGATTCTCGCGAGTATTTCTCAGTGTACCAGTGTGGGTTGGGTAACTACCAGCCATCCGCCAGCACCCGTTGCCTGCATAATTCCTTGGATCCTCAGAGCTACGTTCGCGTCGGCCGCTCTTGCAGCTCGCTTTTTCGATCGCCCCCGGTGTCGAGCCGACCTAACGATTCACGTTGCGTGATTTATTTTTGGAAATGGCCCGTCGACGCGCCGGGTTTCGTAGATAAGAGGATCCACTATGATTCCATAAGAGGCTTCAACCATTCGGAGGGCCCTTTGCCCAGAAGGAACGTCTAACTTGCCCGTTTTGCACATTTTAGCAGGGCTTGAGAACCGGACGAATTCCTTCGGCCCACCTCTTCTGTCGGTAGGAAAGTTGAAAGAGGAAATCCATTGTTCTCAGGGAATCTAGACGAAACCTTGCCTTTCGTTCGAAAGTAAATGTTTGCAGTCACTTTGGAATCGAATCTGATTTACTTATTAGCCACTTGAGACAAGAATAACAGGATATCAACTTTGGTTGTTGGTGTCTTTGACACGATAGATCATAACAGTACCGGAGATGTGTCAGGTGTACAACTTTTTTGCAGCGGCGTCTCATTCAGGAGAGTAAGGCCAAGGAACGTATAGCTAGCCATGTGGCAAGCAGGATTGCCTAGTGCGCCAACGAGACGACTAATTGGAAAATCGTCCGGGCCATACATCATCTTCGCTTTCTAAATCATCCGGAATCATGCTGGAAGGTGTGTGTATGTACAGGAGAGATGACGCATTAGCAGCCTGCCTCAGGACTGGGACGTCACGATCACGAACGAACGTAAAGAGGCTCCAGAAACCCTAGGAAGCACTTGGCTCACGAAGAAGGAATTGCATGAGTTTCAGGGCGGCCGCAGCATCTTTCTCTCCTCGTGTCGTCCCTTGTTCGCTCTCGGTGGTACACGTGTTGCGATTTCGACATGCCGTGGTCCCGCAGTGCGCCGATACGTTTCTAAATCACGGCAACGAGCCGTTAGGAACTTGGAAGGTACGACCACCGCGCGAGCCGAGTCCCACGTTTACCTCATTGTGTTCGTACTAATGGGCTGGAAATAGCACTGCCTTGTTCACCGCGTGCCACGCATACAGGCCGGCTCGAAATTTGTACCGAGACCGCGTTAATTAGTGATGCGAATTCTGCAAAGATCGAGGATCTATATGATATGAGCAACCGAAACCGTCTATTGGATTCAGCGGAAGAAAGAGGAGAAGAAGCACGAAAGTCAAAAGGGAATCGACGCACCCACCATCAAGATATTTCCATATTTCTCAATTCCACCTCGAGTGAGAATCGAATGTGGCTATTAGCTGCCACTTTACAAAAGCATTCACAAGTGCTCGCGAAAGCGAAGCATCAGGCAGCACAATGGAGAAGAGATACAAAAGGAGATATAGAGAGGTGGCTCGAGATGGCGAAGGAGCAGCGCGAGAATAAAAGGAGACACGGGAGTGCAGGGAAGATGAAACGAGGGCTCATCGACTGCTCTCCGGCGCAATGCTCTCTACTACACTTCGGTCTGCTTTGCTCGCGTCTCTCTCTCTGGGAAAGTCTGCAACTCTCGCGAGCCGGCAATAAATCTTCGGCACACTCGGAGGTGGAGAACAGGCTCTATTCGGTTCTTCGCGGCTTCGCTTATGACAATGTCTACAAGCTCCGGAGAACAGCCGCTCGTATGATCGTCGCTTGTCGCATCGTGTGCCTCTTAACACCACTGTCTCTACCGGTGCACCGCGCACCAGCACGATATCGTTGCGAAAATACCCTACGCTAACGTGATGAATTCGTTCTCCCGCGATACACTTCCTCGTCCTACTTTTGGCGCACCAGTAGCGCGTGATCTACTCGATGCCATTTATTTTCGTGATGTAATAGTTAAGTCAGAGATATTTTTGATCGCGGGATTTAGATCTCTCGGGTGTAATTTCCTGTATTACGACCGGGTAACCTAACTTTTCATTGATGAATTCGAGATTTCAAAGAATTTATCGTCAATTCGCATATCCTTGTACGATTAACACAAGCATTAAAATAATCGTGAAAGAGATAAACATATAATCATGGCATCAACGTGCTTGAATGTGTAAGAAACAAGGATATTTATCTTGTTTATCGGAATTAGTTAGCTGTTAAATTGCAATCGGGGTTCGCGGAGACGTCGCGTCGTTTGTCGCGAACAGACAGCATTTATGCAATCGTGGGCACGCCGCCGATACGGTGCGCTGCGTTGCACTCGCTAACGGATGATGAAAGATAGAGTGGGTGAGAGCGCGAATGAGCGTAATGATCTTGTTAAAATTCCCTCCATCGAACGAATCCGCATATTTGCGGAATCGCGAAATGCGTCTGCGGAAAACTACCTAGAGGAAAATTGTATATTGCCGTAGGAGCCAAATTAAGCGGTGATGAACTCGAGATATACCCGAGGTACCATTACCAGTGGTGAGTTCACGTCCAGTCGGTGTCATGTGTATGTACGGTTTGCAAAGGTGAGATAAACCTGGCAGAACCATTGCGTCAGTTTTACTATCCGCTCTGAACTATTGTTTCAAGAAAATACGTGCTGGAACAAAAACTCAGAGCGCAATAGGTAATTGCGCGCTCGTTATCTTGCCACATTCATCATCGTAAAGTCTACCAAGGTAACTGATTTCTGCATGATCCAATTCCAACAGGAAATCGATGTACGCCTGCATCGAATCAAAATAAGTCAGTGCGACCTCGATGAACCAGGGCAGCACTGAATCACAGGAATCAGAAACTGATCTGATCGAACCGCGAAAAACAAGTGCAAGAAGAAATTGGCTTCGGTAATCAGAACTTCAAGAACTTCAAAAACAGTATTTCGAGTGAAGGCAAAAATTAAATTACCAAGTCAAAGTTCCTGAATCTCATACTGTAAACGTAGAATAAAGTTGATCCTCTCAATCGACACAGTTGCCACCGGATATCATTCATCATAAGTGTCACCTGGTTAAAATTTGACGAACGTCAATGTCGTACTTCCTCACTGTCTACCGATGTCCAATTAGTACAGCGTCATCCCCGACTCGCGTCGAGACGTAGCCGTTCCGTTATCACCCCGGCACAACGAAATAATTACACTCATCAATAATAACTAATGGCAGCAGTAATGATAATAACAATAATGATTGTCTAAGCCAAGGCAAGATCGGAGGGTTCTTCGAACCCGAGTCACTCCGCAGGTACCGTTCACCAGGGTCAGCCCCAAGAGGAGAACTGAAACGGTAACGCCACAGTAGGTGACGTTATTAATTGGTTAATAGGAAGAAAAAGGGTGAATCCACAGTGAAGAGGACGAAGCGAGTAGCTATCGAGGAAGACTAACACACGAAGACAGAACCCGAAGGGGTCTCCAAGCTGACCTCAGGCGCCTCCGAAGCTGACGAGCGAGGTCCGGTTGAAAGGAGCGGTCCCTCGTGGATTAATTATCATTACTCTCTGTGGAGGAATGGGATCGTGTGGTACCCCACCTAGGTTCGCCGTGACTGGCTACCGCGCCCGTGCCACGACCCACTTCTACCTTCCTCTTAGAGGACAGAGATCACGAACGAGAGACTTGTATCGAAATTCTTCCATGCTCTCCGAAATTTCTATGCGATCTTAGTTCCTTATTTCTCCGAATTGACCGTAACTCAATTGACACAATGTCACGCACGCTCCACGCTGATAGAAACGAGACTGGCGCGCTTTGAGAAGGACCCAATTAACAGAATCGGTCGAAAAATCAGGTAAAAGGGAGTCTCGATAAGTATTGAAGAAATGCGAAGAAGTGGCAGGTGGACGCAAGGAATCGGAAAGCAAAGAGAAGGACAAAAAAATGGATGGTTCGTCAGGCACGATTGGCGGATCTTGGATCACCAGGAAAGGAGCTGCGAGGATTCAGTGAAGATGACGATCCTCGGACGATTAGCCGAGACACCCTGAACACGTCCATCCGCACAGTCTAACACAAGTACACCTGGCATCGCGAAACGTCTGCGAGCTCTGCGTGGCCGTCGATCAGAGTCTTGCGAGTCAAGTTGCTTCGGGTTCGACGTTGACCACGTTAGGCCAGGCACAGTAGTGGCTGGCTTGCAGCAGCAGCCACGTACCGACACGCTCCTCTCCTTTACGTGAACGGCTAACGATGCCCATTAGAGCACGAGGACTTCGAGTCTCCCTGACTAATCGCAATGCGCACGACTCCATACCTCATGCAGATCGGCTATTCGTCTTGCGGTATCCTCCAGTTTGTCAGCCGAATTGATTCGATAAAGATACCAGCTGTCTATGACGTCCGACTGTGGAGTTGGCTGAGGAAACCTGCCTCCACCGGCAAAGGGATCTCCATGCCGGCTGCTGGCTCAGTCAGCGTTCGGAGATAGCTCTCGATGCGCGACAGGACGAGCGACGTGAGGGTACTTGCCTCGAGGGAGAGACGGGTGCACCAGGCCCTTTAAAGGCAGCGGCTCTTCGTTTACCGCATTTCCAGCGCGTCTCGAAACGCTTCGACGACGAAGACGACGCTGTCGTCCGATCGATGGCTTTTAACGAGACGATGATGGAAGCGGGATGCCCACTCGAGAAAGTCCCTTTTTTTCTTCTCCTTACTCTCTTACAATCCACGCGATTCTTCTTCATTTAGCGCTGCTTCTTTTTCCTCAGTTCCAACGGACAACGAAGGATAGCTAGGGGAAGTGGTTTTGGTACGTGGTTTGCCGTATGGCGAAAGAGAAGATAGGTTTATGCGGTTATTGCCGAGTAATTAAACGAATCAACGGGATTTGTGCAACGTGGAAACAGTGAATTTAGGCGGAACGTAATGTGTGTAGATATACGGAACAGGCTTGATAAGTGTATATACATGTAATGTCGTGATGACTTTGCGAAATGCATTCCGGCAGCATTCGAGCACCCACCATCACGGAGCAATTAAGCCGGGACGAGAATTGGAGTAGGAGTCGAACAATCCCCCCTTGCGGTTAATTCCTGCGAAATCTCTCGTTGAAACCCAATTAAATTCGAACTTAGGAAGAAACTCGTGCCATTTAAGAGCGCCACTTAACGAATGTGTTGCAAGTGGCAGACGAGGAGCGGCAAAAAGAGTTCACGAAGAGTTAGGTATATCGATTCGAGTATTACCCTGTCTTGTCGATGATCGACGTCGAACCTGATAGGTTTAGGAATTATTCCTATCATTTCTCAGTAAAGTTTTCACTGTTGGAATCGAAGATTTGCAGGTAAGTTTCAAAATCAGGCTAAGAGTCAATTCCAGGCGAAATGTCGATCGACAATGAGGAACCACAACAGGTAGTAGTTGCGGCAAGCTTCGTGGAAGAAAAGAGAGAATGACGCAAGCCAAGCAACCCAGATCTGTCACCCAAGAGAGACGATTACGAGGGAGGATAGAGGCGGCGCGATCGAGGCGGAAAGTCGAAAGAAAAGAGGCGAGGAGATGATGATACGAGGGCTGGCCATTCATCAGGCTGTTACACGAAGAGCGCGGAAGACATCGAAAGAGCGGGGCCGACCACAGAAATATCGCTCAAGGGACTATAGAGAGAGAGAGAGAGAGTGGGAGCGAGAGGGAGAGCCTAAAAACAACCACATCGTCGTACTCCTCGTGATTTCAGACCTCATCATCGCGCAATCATCCGCTGAAAGCGGCCCGTGAGCCTCGCCACGTTTCGTAATCATCCTTAAATGATAACGAGATACGTGTGGAACGAGGCGAGGAGAATCTGCTCGAGGAAAACGCGACTCTGCCGCGCGGCGGCAGCGGCGCGCGGCACCGTCTTCACCACCGCACGTGCTACTACTACTCTTCGATGCAGTCTCGCAGCTAACGTGTATTATGTGAAATTGTGATTGAACTACTGTGCAGCCCACTGGACGATACCTCGGAAGACGAAATAGCTGCTACCTTGAATATAATAAAACCTTTAAAATTCTGTCGATTTGTTTCGTCCCTTCGCAATAAGTCCTACGAAATTCTATCCAAAGTCGAAAAATCTTACCGATTCATTTTTTCCTCTTTATTGATGCGCCCGATTATAAACGAGCAGATAAGAAGAGAATTTAATGGGGCATTTATACGAGCCCGCCGTAAAAGGAAAATTCGATAGCGGCATACCGAAAGCCCGAGAGCAAGGTGAAAAATCTCGAGGGGAACAGCCGGTGCGACGTTTTGGAGCGGCTATTGTGCTCGAGATCGATCGGACGTCTGGAACACGAAAGTGCACTTATAGGAGGCAGCTTTTCCTTATTACTGAGAGTCAACGAGACGCTCGCCGGGGCGAAACGGGAATCTATTTCAGGTAAATGCACTAACTTAATCTGCAGCATGCCCCTACAACGCGGTGAACACCGGGCAGAAGATCAGACCGTAGATGTTTCGCCGTAGGAGAATCGCGAGGAAGAATTTCATGAAAGCAAGAGCGTGCATCTGTGCGCTACTGTGTAATGCAAGGACGTTCCTTTTAAGGCTGAGGGTACTGTTTTATGCACATGTTTCTACAATGGTGCACTAGTTTAATGCTGATAATGCGATGCACTTACTTCCTACTGAAGCCTGCACGCCGGGATTGTGTGCCTTCTCGAACACATGTCCTGCAATATCATCGGGTCGCCGAGTGGTTCACACGTGTTTATTTATGAAGAGGAAGGATCGTCGCTCGCGCGTGTTTCATTTTAATGAATGCGATGCAACGTGCACCGTGCAGTCTGCGAAGGGAGCGATCGCGAAAAAAAAGTAACAGTTCAACAAAGTGGAAAATCGTCGAGCAACCGATTGCCAATTTCGTCGCGATCTATTCGATAGCAGCATCACTGCTCGAGATGCGAATACAGGTTTTAACGTAGAACACGATCTCTTTATCGATTAACCTTTTCCACGGTAAACTGAAACTAGCGCTACCGCGTGTGCCTACACGCGGTATCGTGCTACTTGCAACGGCGACGGCGATCGCGGGGATTAATTGCATTCTAAATGCTAATAAAGCGTAATGCCGATTGACACGTAAATGCAGCATGGCAAATTTCCGCACGGCTCGCTTGCAGCCTCTTATAATACGAAAGGTTAACGTCGGTTCAACGATATTCGGCCGGAGAGTTATGGTAAAATCAAACCAGTCTCGAGGAGAACCTGTTGCCGCGTCTAAGATCAACCGGCAGATAAGTGCAAAAGCGGAGGTGGAATCTCGCCCGCGGTGTAATTAAGCATTGACCTATAACGAGCCATAATTAGTTATACCCTAACGAGCTGGATAGAAATCAATCGATAAACCTAGCGATACTGTTTAAACTGTGCCCACACGCAGTCTTACGATTGTAGTTCACGAAAAACACCCCAATTTCATTCTGCATCGCGTTGAACCTTACGGATGCTCACTCTTCGGGTGATACATTAATCAGTTCACCGAAGTTGATAGTGAATAATTAGAAACCGGCGCAATTCGATGTCTCAATTCTCGTGGTGAGCTCTAATGAGCCTTAATTAGTTATTATCTAGTCGGACTCCTCGGCGCTCGTTGAGCACATTGGGGACGTTACCGAGAAATCGGCTAGGGTGAGCTCGTAAAATTGCAGCGTCGATTACCGCGTTATTGTAATCGTGGTACGCTCAATATAAAAATAACGAGGGTCATTTATTTCCGAGGTATCCCCGTAATAAATGATCGGGGCGCGTATCGCGCGCTTTATCGCGGTCAGCGCGAGACGTCTCAATCCCGAGAGTCATTGACTCGGCTAAACGAGGGGATCCCAGGTGGAAACAAAAGCCTCTCCTCTCGGAGAAAACAAATCGTTAAGCGAGTCAAGAACCTCATAATATATATCGTTCACCTAGATCCAGTGACTTGCAACAACGTCAAAGCAGCCGAACCGAAACAACCGCAGCGACGGTGGCAACCTGAACAGAACTGGTTCCTTCCAAAAGAGGACAATGAGAACTGCCAAGTGGTTAGTGTGCCTTCACGGGCCGCCATGGGTCGCGCGGCAGACCACGCAATTTCGACACTTCCTCGTTACGCAATCTCGCCGCGCTGTTCTGCGCTTTTATTATCGGATTCTTGCAGTTTCGAGCGAAACTGATAACAGTCCGTTCTCTTTTTTCTTTACTTTTTTCTTCCACAGTCTCGCTCGATATGGAATCGTATCGTCATTAGCCCTTCGTTAACGGCGGATGTCTGCGGGACCGATAATGGCCACAGACCAACCCAATCCCCTGACAATCAACTTTTTAATGCCGGCCAAGAGAGAATTTATTCCACGCGGTTTCAAGCTCCAACGCACGGAAAGATTGCAATCCCTAATGCCAAACTAGAAAATCAGCGTTCCAAAAGATACACATAGACATGTACGTTTATATGCAGAAGAGTCCCGTTTCAATGAGAGATCCAAGTGGGTCCGAATGCGCAAACCTGCTATTTCAAACTCGTCACTCGAGTGGTTATCGTTACCTAATCACCTGCAGGTTCGTCACTGCATCCGGCTGCGCTAACGAGAAGACGACGCAGAGGACAGTAGCCGGAAGAAGTGCTCAGCGGCCGTAGCAGAAGAAGGCCACCGAGAATTATAGCCAAAGACAGCCGCTGGAACCAATAGGACGTTAATTGCGCGTTGAGGCTCGAGCGACTGGTTGTCGATACTACGGACACGCGTGTGCCTCCCATACACGTACGTGTCACGACCCCGCTCTTTCTCCTGCTTTCCTGCCCTCCTCCCCTTTACTTTACCAGTCTCCTTGCTCTTTCTCTCATCTGCTCTCTTTCCCTCTCCTGGCGACTCCTTTCGCCGTCTCCTTCTTTGCGCTCTCCTCTCGTTGTTAGCGGCCGGTACGATCCGGGGCTAGCCTTAACTAGTCGGGAATATGTGGTAACGTTAAGCCGCGGGCTTATTGAACCGCCACGTAGGAAACGTGAGTGATGGCTCGAGGCTCTCTGCCGGATCACGCGCTCTCTGCTTAGGGACACGAAATCTACGGAGTACAAAACCATCGAGAATCACGAAACTGACTTTAACTTTGTCTTCGTTTCTCCTTTTAAACAATTCCGATTCATCCGCGGTCTCTCCAATCTTCGTAGCTAGAATTATTGAGAATATCGTTCCACTTTCGTGGAAATTGTATGGATGATGAGAGAGTAGGATTAATTTGAAAATTGAAAATCAATTGAAAGTAAGATTCCGAAGCATCCGTGTTGTTGTCGCGTGTTCTCGTATAACCAATCCAAGTGATTTCCTTCGGGAAAACATAATGCATAATACACCCACGAACTGGCAGCGAAGGGAAACCTGTATTCAATCCTCCTCAATCAATATTGCTGTAATCGCATCAAGCATGCAATTAACATATCACGAGACACTTCCATCTCGAAATGACAGGGCAGGAACGCAGCCGCGGCTCGTGGAGCGCGGTTATCGCAGTACACGCTACGGAGCGAACGGTAGCGATCTGTCAGTCGAAGAAAAACGGTCCGACTCTAAAAGCGCACCTACCGCCTTGCATACGAGCACGTACTTACATACCTATCCTCTACGAATCTCTCTATTCGCGTATCTGGCACTATCCGACCGGTGCCGAACTACTGGATGTAAGTCACAACTTACGCATTCTCGTCCGCAAGTGTGAAATCAACGTGGACATCAATTAAAATCATCCAGCTATCTACCTGTCCGTTCGAGGTTACCAACTGATCTTTCGCCTCACTCTGGTTGGCGACTGTCAGACTTCGAAACCTACATATCCCGACACGCGCATACGAGAACTCGTTTCTACTTCTACGACGTTGGACATTCGGAAGAAAGAATACAACTAGCAAAGGCCAATTTTCCCTTTGAGAGTAATGGCAATGTCGATTGGCTTGGATAGCGTCATTCCGCGGAGAAAATCACAGAAATAGCGTTGATTCCAATTTCGAGCTATCCATTGATTGGTTACTAATTAATTGCCGTGTATTGCGGGGTTTCACTTTGCCGCTCATTTTTCGCGAGATTCCTCGCCGAGGGGGTCATTAGCACGCATTTCTGGCGTTTCAAGTCAGAATAATCGAGGGGATCGCGTGGTGGATTAGAAATTTCCAAGAGGTGTGCGATGTTCGATGATTGGCAGGGTATATCGATCGAAGCGGAGATCTGTGCCGCATTGCTGGCAGGCTCGCGGCGGTTGCTCGGTCAAGTATGCGTGTAATTACATGCGCGCACGGAGAGGAGAAAGCGCGAGTAAGCGAGTAAGCGAGTAAGCGGGCGAGCGAGCACGCGGCCCCTGGCTAATTAGCTTTCTGTCGATTAGACCGACGCGAACCACGTGTCCGAGCATTAACGGGGATCGCGAAGATTCCGCGGAAAGTACCAGACACATGGGCCACGATAAGACGAGGAGAAGTTCTCAGCGACCGAATATGCACTGTTATCAGCTCCATAAAGACGTGTACGTTCGATTCCGGAACGGATTGAGGCTCCGAATGCCTGCTTCGAGTGTGCATTCTTCCTTCAGATAAGTGAATACCGCCGCACGCTGATCGAAGTGCGGCGCACAATATGCAAGGACTAATTGTGGTTTACGAGCGCGGGCCTGAGCGCCAAGCATGCCTTCCGAGAAAACTGCGCGGCCACGCTTTTGTTTTTAAAATGTAGGCGAGTTGATTGTTTCCTGCAGTTGGAATGCGGCTCGCGAGATGGAATTTGCATGATATAGGAAACACGTATTGCTCCAGCGACGTTCTGCCTGTTAGTCGTAATCCTGTCGCAATTTGTACCAGGATTGCGAGATCGCGAACTTAACATCTGCAGAATTACACCTGTCGATTGATTTAAAAGAAAGGCAAAACGATACAGTGATTGCCGGCGAATCAACCAAAAGAGTAGAGTGAAGGGGAAGGCAACTTTTCACCCAGTGTCATCCAAGAATTACCATATTGAGCAAAAACTGAAACTAACAGTCCATAGGTTGAAGCGATCCAAGCACAACTCCGAGGATCGTCACTTCCTCGTCGTTGGCGAGCGACACGTACCACGGTGTGTAAAGACAGCTGATTTATACGTTAGCCCACGCTCAGACCACGGTAACCTAGCGCGGCCGATCCTCAATTACACAAGACTTTTCCAGCGTAACGACCGCGAAAGGGGAACCCTTTTCATCGGAGGCGAGCGCTAACAACGGCGAAATCCCTCGGCAATCGGCCCGAGGGATCCGCGAGCGATGGATGGATCTTCTTTTCCTAACCGAGAACTACGCAGTCGACATCACAAAGCCACGCGGACGGAGAAAGGGAGGCCAGACGAACGCGAGAGCCGCGAGCAAAGGAAGCAACTGGCAGACTGGCAGACCGAAGTCGGGAAAGAGAGAACAGAAAGAAGAAGAAGAAGAAGAAGAAGAAGATGAAAAAGGAGAAGAAGAGAAGTAAGAGAAGCGGACTTTCTAACGATTCGGTGCAGAGCATGATCTGACCCGGCTCGACCCCTCGTTCTGCCTGCGGAGCTCGCGTGTAGCACCTTCACACACGTACCCGCCTGCCAGTACCGCTCAATTAATCATTAATAGGCGATAATACCCCCTGGTCCGAGCCACCTTTCAGTCAGAACCGTTCCAGATTCCCATGCGTAACAGTTCTGACTTCCTTGCGCCGCACCAGGTTCTATCCGGCAGGAGAGTAGTTCTGGATGATTAGATGATCTAGCTAATACTGTGGTTAAGGGGATCAAAGACTGCAAAGGGTCGTTGGAGTCGCTGCGCAGAATCGTTGATAAATGTTTCACGCTTTCGATGATATGCAAAGGTTCATGCTTAGCCGAACGTCTCTCGGTAATTTATTAATCTTCTCTATATGGATCTGAATGGCTCGCTTGCCATTGGATATAATTAATGATCCTTGAATGACGAAAAGGCCTCGATCAAGGAAGAAAAACGTTCCATGAAAAATAATAGAGTGGAATGTTGGTGAAAATAAATCTAATCTACTTCTTAGTATGACGTGAAAAATAAATAAATATGATAGATCGATATGCAGGATTTTTCATTGCTAACTCTACTTTCTACTGAATTTTTGAATTGAATTAGAGATCACCTCCTGCCATGCTTGCAGTTTGGATGAAACTCCGGGACAAAGAGTGGAAACAAAGACGGATACTGTCTCCGAATGGGCAATGAGCGCAGTGCCGATAAAACGCGAGCGACAAGCGAAAACCAGCGAGGAGCGTAGACGGGAGGGCACGCGTGGGACGTGAGGACACGGCATCTCCGTGTGCTTCGCATCACGGAAGACCTCGTACGAACCAATTCGATCCACATTCATGACTTTCTAACGATCCTGCTGGAAAAGGCTTGCCTCTGTAGACACGTGAAACGCTCGCTCCGACACGCGTGCCAATTCTATCGCGCCACGTTTTTGACCTGCGCTATTCCGGCTAGCTCTTTCTCTTATTGTTAATCCCGTCAGTATAAGAGAATCGTTGAAAAATCTTAAAAAGATCTCGCTGAGAAGAGGATTCTCGAGTTATGAAAGATTCAAGTGTTACGCGACAGAAGAAAGTTGTTAGACGGTAGTTCTCTCGTGAGCAGCGATTCCCGTCTAAATTGAATTGGTATCCTCCAGGAGCGACGATAAATCGTCGCTGCCAAACAAACCGCGGTAATTAGGTACGCGCGGTTTACGGTAATTATTTACATTTCCCCGACGATAGTTTCTCGCGGCCGATCCAAACGAAAGTGAGCGTACGTAGTCGCGGCATGGCACTATTCCCGATCCAGATAAGGATCGATGCTATAATTCGCGGGGATCTACCCGAGGATCGCTCTCACCGTTGATCAGGCCGCGGTACCCTTTATAAGATAATCTCGAGAATCCGCGCACGCTCGGCTATTTACGAACGAGAAAACCCTCTAAATCCCCCATGTGGTAGTCTCGTCTGCCTCGCATCTCCGATCCCCTGCCACCGAGGGCTGCGCGCGCGCATTGCTATCTCGTCAATCACGAATTAATTTCGTCTAATTTAAAAGGTCGCGGGTTGAGAAGGATTCTGAGGGAACATGTCGTCCAACAGATTTTGTGGTCGTAACGATCGTTCCATGAGACATTTCCAACTGACTGAATCGTTCGAGATCTGAATCGAGCGATAGCCAACCTTTATGGCGCTGAACTCTTTCGATGAGAATAGACTATGGGTATTTCCATTGTCATTAGAGGCCGGTAACGAATATAATCTGATCTTGAACCGATCTATCGTGAATTAGGCGAAACAGGAAAACTACGAATAGAATATTCTCTTACCATAGAAGACGTGAGTTCGAAGAAGGAGGCTCCCCTAACCGGAATCTCTCTCGCCCTCTCTTTGGGTCTCGTCATTCTCGAATCGACTGGACGGCTGATCGAAGCACTCGAGGACTCGCCCTCTTCTGTGAGTGAGTAGCAGCGCCAGCAGGATTCGAGTGTTCATGAATATGCATGACACGGTGGGCGCCCGCGCAAAAATCCGCGGCCCTGACAGCCTGACGTTTCGAGGACCGCGGCTGCCACAAACGAGGTCCCAACGAGGCACCAACGAGGTACCAACGATGCTCTGGCATAATAGGACCTGACAATCCTCGAGAGGCCGCGCAGCGCCTCGAAAAAGTTTCTCGTGTTTTTGAAGCGCTAAAAAGGACCACCGATGACTTCCCTCTTCTCGCCGGAAAGCACCGTATTATCGGGAAAGGTGTACTCAATAAACACAACCCGACTGATTTCAGAATGACTCGCGCAGGTCTTCCCTTGGCCCTTTTCTACCTCAAGTATCCGCTCTTTCTCGGTAAACAACCAGCGAAAAACTTATGTAAAATTCCATGACTCTTTCGACAGCTCTTGGTCAACCGAACGACGCGAGCCTCGAGGGAACTGTCCGAGGGACCGAGAGACGGAAGAGTACAAATGATGGACGATACTTAACGAAAAAGAGGGAATGGAGTAAGTTGATCCCGCTGCAGAAGTCGCCGGTTTCGAGGTAAGAACGAGTAATGATTGAACCTCGAACCTCCGGGGAGTCTCGAAGTCCTTGCTCTCTGTCAGGTGTGAGTGAACAATGTGACAGCTTGAGGAATAACTCTTGAAGGAGCTAACGCGAAAACGCACCGAGGCTCCGCTTATCCATGACATCTTGAACTCGGCCAGATGAGATTGTACAGAGCCGAAAGCCAACCAGGAGAACCCCGCTTAATTGTCTACGATTAATCAATTTGCCTTCGCCCTGGCGAATCCGCTGTGTAATTACGGTTTCGCGTTTTACCTCGAATTATAAAGCTATCCATCCTGGCTTTAATGACGGCCGATCGACCCGATCGAGAAAGTGGATCGCTTCCGTGGTTATCCGCACCGACGATTAGAAGACATTATATTCTCGACAAATCACCAAGCGCATTTTTCACTCGCATCACGAACTTAATGAGATCTGGCAAACGAAAGAAAAAGGAGAAGCGAATGGTCCTTCGGGCGCAGGTGTTTGCGAGATAATGAGTTTCGGCGACTAAAAGCTAAGTGGATCTTCAGACCTGTTGCAATCTCGACACTTTTCGATCCACTTATACGGTTTTAACGCGACTCAAAGGAATTAATAATCCAATCAATGATCAATCATGCCGATTGCCATAAAAGCTGCGAGCAGAACTTTGCGGCACTTAAAGGCTCGCCTAATTAACTGACGATGCTGGAACGCGTTGTATTTCGCCGTATCGCGCGGTGCTGATAATTTTTCAGAGCAAGATCTCTTTGTGCGAATCGCACTGGTGAAAATGGTGAAAAGGTTCGCCGCGATGCGAGATGCGGAGAAATAGTTTCACGTTCGCGAGGGAATTTTGCCGGAGGGCGAGATAAAGAGAAGAAAAGAGAGAGACTGAGACGCGTATAACGAGAGGGAATAAGAAAAAGGGGGGGGGGGGGAGAAAGTGTGGACACGCGGGCTGGCGAGGACTGACAAGGACTGGAGAGGTTTAAAGACGACTAGAGAGGGGTGTAGGGTCGATTCTAGCTTCGAGGGGTCATTATAGAGCTCTTCTAGCTGGCGCACCGTCTCTTTACTGATGCTCGACTGTCTGGATTGACTGATGTTAGGTCATTCAAAGCTTCCTAGACCTCCTTGTTGCTTCACTCGCAAGTGGAAGTCGAGGAAAGGCTGAACGCTTCTAAAAATATCGCACGATGGATTCTCAGATACGTTTCATTACGCGAACGACTTTCGAAAGCAATTAAAACTGGTACACGGCGATCGTTCACCGTTTTATTCCTCGCCCACTGCGAAATACATAGCCATAAAACGATTTTACAATGGCTACGAAATTGCGCCTATGGATCACAATTAACCTCCACTGGAATTTAAAATATCGCTACGAGTAGGACACTAACCATATATCAATACGTTGTCTGTGACGCCTGGAATTATAGAGAATGACGAAAAGATGAGAATCACCAACCTGTGCATATTCGGCGCAGATGTCGATCGATGAGACGTAGTTAACGACGTCGTCGATAGTCCATCGATTAACTGCCTGACCATCGCCACAAGGCATGTGACCACAGAGGGACGGACATCTGACTGGGGGTGGTGAGGTTGGACGAGTAGCGGGTTTTGGCTTCGGTGAGATGCTACCCGACCTTCTCGTTTCGGCTCTCTGCCTTTTTCTCGGAGCAAATCCACCTGGACTCGAGAGGTCCAGAGGACTCGTCACTCCAGCATCTCTTTTGTTTGCACCTGCAGACAGGAAGAAAATATTCCCCATTGCATAAATGTGAGGATAAAATTTAGAAAAATCAATGATTACTTTCAGATCTAACTGCCGAAATCGCACCTTTGAGATATGTTTCTAACTCTGCGGCATTCTGCGCCGCATTCGCAGTGCGCACCATATGTAGAAGTGCCTGCGTTGAGGACATGTCGAGCATCGGAGGAAAGACAGGATTGTCAAAAAGATTATCCTGCTTCTGCTCCTTTGGATCCTTCGTGGTGAGTGGTGAGGTGGTTGGAACAGTTGGGGGTTGAGGCGCACCCAAAGGTGCCATTAGACCGACGAATGGCGTCGCCGCGGTTTTGAAGGCCGGAAACCTCGGGTCCAACCCAGGAGGATATCCGTTTCTTGCCGTACTGAAATAACTGTCATTTATTGGTTACGATACATTTGTCAGTATGTCCTTTACATCAGAGCATCCAATGTGAGCAGACGCTTATTAGATCGTAATCAATTATCTGACGAATTTCGCAATACGATATTGGCTATAGATTTAGCGCGGCATTTGCAGCGGTCGAAAGCTTCGAAATCCTGGGAGACTGCCCTTCGGCTAACCGGTGAACTCTGCTATTCCAGAAACACGAGAATCAACCAAGAAGATCGTATCGTGCGAACGACGAAAGTATCGGTTGGAATTACCGTAAATTCCTCACTTTTTCCCTGCGTTCTAACCGCATCGAAGCAACTACATCCTGATTACACGTGGAAGGATGCGCGCGATATTTATTCCTGGAATTGGAACGACAAACGAGTAACTTTCTCCTGAAAATGCCATAGAACGCGAGAGGGCTTCCAGTGGTATAGCTACGTGAACCTATGCGGCCCGTAACTTGACTGATCGACTAAGTACCCTCTACCCGACCTGTCCCGCGACCTGTACCGAGCGATGCCAGAAGGGACATACGTACATAGCTGAAAGTCAACCGAGCTGCAAACAGCCAACCGGTTTCGCATCATATGTACTACACGCTTCTGGAATACTCGAGTACACTTTTCCGCGAATATCAATATTTTAAGCTTCTTCGCTCATGGATCAATATTTCCCTGGCTTTGCTTTGACTCGTGGATGACAGTACCCTATACAGTAGGTTTCGAAGCAAGCTATTCTTACCTTCCGAGACTTTAACTTCCTCTATTTCAGACCGTTTCAATTCGAATGTCAAAGGGTTACTGTATTCACCGGTTCACCTCAAGGATCTATATTTATCAAATACACTATACTCACTCGTTAGGGTTGGCGTTGTTGTACTTGGCGGCGAGGCTTCTCATGAAGTCGCTGTAATTTCGGCCCATCATCTGTTCCATGTGTTTCAGATGATGAGGTGGAGGTGGGCCCTCGGGTCCAGCCAAGGGAGTAGCATTGGGCGGGGTGCCTGGGTGGCTCGAAGAAGACGGCGTCACGCTCCTCGACGAAGTCGAGTTGTTGTCTGGCGTGAGTCGCTCCGTTTTGACCTACAACATATTAAGATCCTTCCTTGTACCATCTTCATCTATCTGACACCTTATCAAGCCCAAACAATTCAACTCGTACAATGAAAACAATCCCGATAATAATCTATCCCAGAAAGGTTTTTTGAAGGATAGCAATGCACTAGGGAGCAAATACGACCTCAGTCATTGAAAACGTCACTGAGGCAACCGCCAGGGCAACGAGCCGGCTTTACTCAGAGAAGATCCGAGTCAGCAGGAAATATCTTGGTGCATTAATTCCCGGGAATAGATTGCATCTGAGATATGGTAATGAAGGCAACGCGTGGCGTAAGAGTTGACTCCTCTTCGGCGGCGAGAGCGCGCTGCGCCGTGACACTAAGAAGAACGAGACTCGATTGGCGTAGAATAGGGTCCCTGAGGAGTCCAAGCAGTCCGAGGGGCCGCTCCAACAGGCCGCGGTAAATCTCTTTCTCGCCTCGAGACCTCTTCCTGACAAGGGACCGCTCCGGGTCTTGCGAGTCATAGAAGACACGACCTCTTACATGTACGTTTCGGCTGAACAATATTTTCGGAGTTACAATTAGCCTCAAGATTTCAATAGCAACAAAAAACAGTCAAGCTATACTTTAGAGAATAAAGAAGAGGAAAGAATTACAGTAAGATAAGATTTCTTGACACGGATCAATGGATATCTACGACTGACCCCTCGAAGTAGCCTCTATTTCATCGACGACAATATTTGGTAGTCAAAGAACAAAATTCCCCTGTGTCATTCAATGTCTATTCTTTCTATCACAGACCATCGATTTTTTCACCCGCACCCGAAGAAGCCCCTCGACTCGGATCTTGCTGTGACCTCTGGTCCATCCAGCATTTAGAGAAGTGTCAAACAGTTACGTGTACGTCAGCGGCAGAATGACAGTGCGAGTTTCGATGACATCGGCGCCGGTCCGATTCGAACGGCACTTTGCGAATACACGTGTAAGTAAGTACGAGCTACCGCTGGCTGGAAGGACTGGCAAGAACCTCGTTGGAGCAACTTCGCGACCTCCTCGCACGTGTTTCCAAGTGGTACCAGGGTGACCAAACACTCGAGCATCGGAGAGACTTTGGAAATTTGTCTATCTCGCGACTATTTACCTCTGGTCGAAGCTTCTTTCTCGAAGAGCAAATAACAGAGTGACAGCTTCGAATAGAGGATTGCGCGTTCCAGCTAGAAAGCGCATTGAAGCTGCCTCTTTAAAGAGGATCTTTTGCGTTGCGAAACGAAAGATGGTACGTCGATATCCCGAATGTCTGACATATGCATATGTTTATAGTCGTGTGTAGAAGTTAAGTCGTTGAAAGATTGGAATTGAGATGACTCACTTGAGTAGTGTCGAGACCATTCTGGTTCTGGCGCCTTCTACCCCTTGGAGGCCTAGGTGTGGCCGCGCCAGAAAGGTGGGCACCCTGGGGGCTACCGCCCCGCGCGTCGACCGCTGTATTCGCGGCCAGCGTGGTCCCCTCGTTGTTTTCCGTGTGTGTCCCTAAATCAGCTGCCTCGCCACGATCGCCTCCACGTGGACCACTACCCGCGGACGCGTTTTCACCTGACACCTCACCTGAAACAGACACAATTACATACGAATTAGTAAAACTATTTCATTCGAATTTTCTTCGTTATTAGGTTCCTAAGTTTTTACTTAACAATATTATATGTTTTCTTAAGTTAATAATGACTTTCAATTTTGCTGATTTTTCGTGCCTCCTATTCCCATCGAATCGCGTCTAAGAGATTCCAATCAGATCGCTAGTCAGTCAGGGTAACTGACGAGAAAAAAGCAGGGTGAACAGTATATCGTGGAGCGTCCGTATAAATCGAGCATCGGTGGTGGCCAAGATCGAGCGTAGCTGTGCAGGTTCGGTCCTCGCGACGATAAATCCAGACGCGGTAAGATCTCTCGTGGCAAGTTTGCGCTGCAATAAATCGGGAGCAGGCCGAAAGCAAGGTTTACTCCGGTGCTAGTGGGAGATCTGGGTTCGTATTTTGGCGCATCATCACCGTGGCGCACAATAAATCGGCTTGGAACGTTTTCCCATGGCGGTGCATCGTCGCATCGCTTTCGTAACGAGGCGGTAGCCCAAGTTACCTCGTAAAGCCTCCTTAACGCCAGTCCGTGTAAACTCCTTTCTTTCGACGCCAGGAATTTCGATGAAATACGCAGCAGTCGGCTCGCGAGTGCCTCCGACTAAACGAGCTCGCCCTCGACGTATATCACTGACAAAATTAAAGCGGAGTTCATTTGCCTCGTGATCCCTTACGGACCAAACCTCGAGCCTCTGTATACGTTGACTGGTGGTACTTATCGAAATTCAGAAGTTATAGACTCCCATCACTGAATATATTGTGCAGTTCAACTAGTATTCTTTATGCAGGTAAAGATATTAATAATCTCTATAATCGGAGGTAATTATCAATGAAACTTTAAGATTACCTGGTGAAATAAGAAAGAACGCGGGGAACGCTGAAAGAGCCACTAAAAATCGTGGGTCAGTGGCCAGTAAGTTTACCTAAAATACTTGGTAAATTCTTGTCATCGTTAAACGCCTGGAATTTTATGGAGGCAGTAACTCGTCCGTAGCGCCAAATTCGCTTTGCGATAGGATCAAACATCTTTGCGGTTGCACCCCCCATTACCCACAAGTTCGTCACGATGAGTGAACACTGAATTCTGGCTTCCATTCTAATACGGGCTCTCTACCCTAATTGACATTCAAGCCTAGTATCCTCTAGCAGGTGTAATATTAATTAGACGCAGTGGCAATAAATCACAAATTGAACGTTAACGATTATTTCTCTGTATCTTATTTGGAATTCACTGCTACTCGTAAAAGGCATCAACTGATATAAAAGTAGACGGTTTTACAATGTGCCATAAAGAGGATGGGGTCTTGATGATTTTTATAAGATTCATTTGTACTGCGTTACGAAGGTAGGAAGAATCGAGAAAGGATTCGTCCAAAGTCACGTGGAAAGGCTCGTAAATGTTGCTTCCACGGCTTCCACCACTATGTGTCTTCATTATTTCGTCGGATAATATTTATAGCCGTCCATAAAAATTCCACTGGATACTATATTGTACACTCTCCAAGAACCAAATCCAGCCCAATCCTAAGGACACCATAGGTCTGGGGGGTAACACCTTTACTCAACAGAAATGAATAGTACCAATAATTCGAACAAATTTCACTTACTAAGCCATAAATATGGCTGGCAAAAACAATAGACAGTTTTAATTAAAAGTTGCCTGTCAAGGAGCTTTCCAACCTGTACTGACGAGTTTCTATTATAATCTCTCACGTTCCGTTTGGGAAGAAGTCGCGACCACAACTTTTACGAGTGCGGTAGCGTGTCTGAGTCACGTACGACAAATATCGTAACTCGAATTCAGAAACTTCCGATGCAGAAAACTATTGTTTGCGGATCGTTCCGCGTACTCTTCTCCGCAGCTCGTCATTATTTACAGATCCGCGAAAAAGTCTCGAAAGTCTCCAGCTGCAGAGCGTCGTAAAGCAACGAAGAACAAATGCGAACGTCTCTCGCACGCATATGCCCAGCAGTATTCCAGAAAGTAGATAAAGTGCAAGATAAACACCAGGAGTAGATATGAAACAGCTTCTTCAATTATTTGAAAAGAAATTTGACTAACACTGCTATGCTTGGTAACCGAGACTTTGCTCTGACAAGCCAAGTTCAGTTTCAAGGGTATGACGAGTTGCTGTCTGTTTTAACACGTCGTTACAATATTTCGCACACGAACCTTCCATTGTTTCCGCAATAGAATAGATGGACAATGCAACACTGGCCTCCTTCAAATGCACCTGACATGAAATTCAATAGTACTTTCAAATCTAACAACCTAGTCTACAACAACATATTCTTGCTGTTTTTCTAACAAATAAATATTTTGAAATAATACCTTCTACACTTTACGATTGACTTTGTTATAAACATTCTGAATATAAGTCTCTAAAGACTCGGGGACAAAAACTCTTGATCGATAAGTGGTTACTCGCATTTATGACTATGTCGATAAGTTAAAGAGTTGCGTCTTAATAGAGGGAATAAAATTCACGCACCGATTGAGATCTCTGTTTCCAAAGAATAAAGAAGTCAGTTGGACTGAACTGCAGTTAGTTTCGCAAGCCTTAGAGCGTGCATTCTATCGACAAATCGTCGGATTCGCTTAATTACCGCGTTTCTGGAGGAAGCGGTAAAGTCTTGCCTGTGAAGCCTGAGCGCGCATCAAGGGACACCAAGAACTCGTAATAATAGGTGTCGGGCATAAATTATCCTGCGAGACCGCCGCTAAAACGAATTGACCTCTGAGGTCAAGAATAGAGTGGCGCGCGCCAGGAATAAAGATGCCGCAGGCCGCAACTTATGTAGGGTCGAACATTAATTACTCGCGCTTTAACTGCCAGTTTCAAGCAATTGTGACAAAGTTTCTGTAAAATTTAGGAAAAAATCGAAGATGCCAAAAATAAGGAAAATAATAGTGACAGCTAGCGTAATATGAACGGAATGACAATTACAATATAAATCTAAAATATTATGATTAAAACACGCGACCCAAGCTAAGAATAATGAGATCTTTCAAAGAAATGTCAACTAGCCGCAACATATTCTGAATAATTCAGTAAAAACTCTGAATAATTGCTCTTTTCTTTCATTTCAAGAATAACGATCTCCATAAAGGTGCAATTAAATCGGAAGGCATTTATTACGGTATTTGCATTCTTTAATATTCAATATGCACGTGTTGCGAGGGCCTGCGATCTAGGAGTACACGAGGATCGAGCGGGCACAGCGATCCCAACCACACCCAGTTGACTGGTATCCATTCGCCAGCACGGCGTTTCGATCGATTATAGTTTCCTGTGGGGTACATACATACTTCCTTTACGTATAGAGCATGAATTTCCACAAGAGCCGCGATAGATTCTCGTGTCTTACTTTCGCCGAGTGGTCTAGGCCACCGCTCGGGACCGGATGCGGTTGCACAGGTACCGTTTCCTCCATTTATGCTTGTCCTCGACTCTTCGGACTTTACTATTGCTGGAACACCCCCTATCTCACTCACATCCGGAGATTAACCGGTACACCAGTTAAAACGATCGACCACTAAATCAGGCTTCTAATCGCTAACGCTATTATTATAAACTTCGATCATGAACAGTTTCAATCCGAGACACGTGAATTTAGGATATTTACATACGAGGGTGACATTTTGCAAAAAGCAGATGCGAACTGCATAGCAGAAATGTACTAGAGCCAAATGTACCGCTAGGTTTTATTACTGCAACAGCTAGCAGCAGTTCTCGTAGCGATATGTAATTACTGCCGGTGGAAACGTCCCCCAAAGGTCGCGGCGCGTGTCGGCTCCAAATTAAGTGGGAAAGTAAGAGGAAGCGGGTACACTCGCGTGAGTGTTGCTCGAAAGTCGTCGTAATCCACATTATCAATAACAAGTTGTACTACCGTGCTAGCCGACGAAAGTCGTACCTGACCAAACAAATCACGGCTGCCGTCGCCGTGGCCGCGTAATCCATTTGCTGCAGCGGCCCACGCCAATTAAATCCCCGGCTACCTAATCACTTTCCAATTGCACCGGCACACTTCACTGCGTTTCACGGTTTCGCAGGGAGAAAAAATTTCCAGATGCAAATAAGACTAGCGCGACTGGCATTAACGTTGACTGCTATTACTATTACCATCAGTACCGGTACCGCTCGAGCATTAACGTCGTGAAACTTATATTATAATACATATAGTACGCACAAACGTCGATACGCCTTTGAAAAAAATTCTCAGCTGTGGCTCGTGACTCTCCGAGAATTCTGAGTTCAAGAGATTGTTGACGGAAGTTTCTACTGTCCCAATATCAATGGGAGCGGGTGGGCAAGTGGACGTAAACAGTGAGGAGGAATCATTAACGGCGAGCCAGACATTAGTAATATA
Source organism: Trypoxylon attenuatum (assembly GCA_963989405.1). NCBI lineage: Eukaryota > Metazoa > Arthropoda > Insecta > Hymenoptera > Crabronidae > Trypoxylon > Trypoxylon attenuatum. The sequence goes on from OZ022494.1 coordinate 7,847,863, forward strand.
GGCAAATCCTAGCGATTTCAGCTGTATTAATTGGCGTGGACTTGCCGCATCCCAAGTGGTGCTTCCCGGCGACAATAATTGCCGAGCGTAACGACCTTTAAAGGCCGCGTGCGTACCTACGTGGCCACGTAACTACCGCTATAGAGGCTAGTAAGAAGGAAGAGAAAGAAGAAGAAGAAAAGAACGGGAACAAAGGTAAGTGAAAAAGAAAGACGATACATCCGAAGGAACTCGCGAGCAAGAGAGATTAGTGTCGTGGCGTTAACAGGATCAGAGGCGTGTCAGCGGTTCCTGAGCCGTTTCACCGACACACCGCGGCGTGGATCCAAGTCGCTGTAAATCTGGCGTAAGTTATGCGCGAGTAAGGGGAGGGTCGACCATTAAAGCGGGTTATGCCCGTTTCAAGTGGAAAATCATAAGCACCGCAAATACGTCGTTATTACTATAGACGCGCCACGAGCACGCCACTTACTTTGTAATCATGACTAATGCATAATGCAGTAGCCACGCTCCTCATTCAGCCGCCTTCATCCCAGTGTGGGTGCCTGCGTGCTTGCTTGCGTGAGTGAGTGCGTGAGTGCACGCGCGTGAAGGATCGCGGCTCTGGAGTCGGGGCTGAGGCCGGGGCCACGCACACCCACCCGGGTCGACGCAGAAATATGGAAGCGCGTTTGTACTCTGCAATTAGTCTACACCGTGTTTGGAGAGCGCCCTTTTGCCCCGGTGATGAGCACGTTTGGCCTGCGCTCGGCCTCTGTCGGAACGTAACTTCTTAAAATAGAATAGTTGACTCTCTTGAAATACGACTGTTTAGTCTTACGTGCTGGTATGCCTCGAATGATAAACTCAAAACAATAATAGCGATCTAATTTTGAAATTCGTATCTAGCACTAATAATTGTGCTCCTGTCTTAAGTTGGAAGGTTCAACAATTTTGTGAGGTATCGCATGGAGATTAATAAAAACTATAAAAAAGAATTTTTTCCAAGTGGAAACTTCCCTGCCATTGGATCGATTGCATAATGATCAATGATAAAGGCAAAACTACGCAAGGATACCTTGCTAATGAGTCAATAAGCCAGTTACATAACTATTGTTCCCCACTTTTACGATGAGTACCAATGGCCGCGTGTCGATGAAGATAAGGGACAGTATTCATCCGCGAGAGTCCCTTCAGCGATTCGAAACTATCGCTCAGCGAAAATCTGCAACTTCGCACCTATTATAAATCATCCTGGCGTGGGGTTTATTAGCAGTGATAATAGGTCGTTGCGATAGGTGGTGTGCCTTGCCACTCGACACCTTTGTATAATTAATGAACATTCATTGTACAACACGATCCATTCGAAATCATAGAACTGTTTTCAGCTGCTTTTTTCCGACCTCCCACTGTGTCCGTTCTCTCGACCGCTGCGTATGACTACGACACCTCTAGAGATCCTATTCTACTGCCAAAGGCTTATTGGCATCGCCAAAAATGACAGTAACGCTCACTTGCCAAGGTCAAAGTCGTAGCAATCTCTTTCTGTCCCTCTCTGGAGGAATTTCATTATTACTTCCTTCAACTCGATTTCCAAGCATTTCCAAGCAAGCAAGATTCGCTTGTAACACTAGCGATAATTACTAACAGCACGCTCGTAACGTGCTCAAGGAAAAATCATAAGAATTACGAACGTAACGTTGAGACGAAACGATAAAATAAACCATTGATACTTTGCGAGGCTATTATAAATACACTGGGATGTAGAAAGCGCAGAATGCCTTTGTTTCTTAATATACTGACTGCCAAAGAGATTCTGAATTCTGAAGAATATACGAAACCATGTATATCCAAAGCTCTGCCAATTACATGAATAAAATTGCCACCCTTATATTGTCGACGCGGAGCATTGAATTTAAGCAGTGTCACAGTGAGAAAATTGATCGGGTGATAAATCACAATGTCGCATTAATAAGGTACTGAGGAGACGTCGGTACAATCCTATAATGACTCGAAGGGCTACACAGAGTCAGCAAGTACAATGGTACACTGGCAAGAGAAGAGAGGGACATCTTTGCCGCGGTTGACCGTTTGCTCGAGCGGTAGTAGGTAGCGTGCGGTGACCTCCACGGAGCGTGCTCAAGACGAGCGGCAAAGGGAGCTGGCGTACATGCCTCGAAAGGTGGACGCCGCACGCGGTGGACGCACAACGAAAAGAGCATAAGGAAGAGAAGACCGCCATAGAACGTCTAAGAGACAGAAGAAAAGAGAAAGACGAAGAGATGCGTGCCTGCGTGACGTAGCTTTCGTAGGCCATCACGCATATGTTACCCTCCGCGCGAGGGAGCCGCACTGGCTCACAATACGATCCGTGGGGTCATTCCACTTCGACCACCTCTTCAGCGGCGTCTCAGCGTCGTCATCTCGATGACGAGCTTTCTCGAGAGACATTGCATTAACTGGACACAGATTGGCTGGGTGTCAAAATCCACGTTTTTTCTTTCAAATGATAAAATAGATCTACTGAATAAATTGGTATCGGATACGACAAAATATAGTTTCCTCTGATTCTTAAATTAGTAGACAGTTTTCTTATTCAATTTCACTACCTTTCACCACGAAAATTGGCGGGGTATAGCGTGAGTACCAACGGAAAGATAGACTGGACATTCGGTTTCTTCACGCTTTCAAAGGTAAACACTAATGTCTCTAATGGCACGGAACACGAAAGTTCATGCATGCGGTAATGAGATATCCCATGGTGCAACCAGCAATTTTCGCCGGAGGATCTCACAATTCCGCGAAGCACTAGCGCTATAAATGAAACAAGTTACACCCACGATCGGAGAGACTGGAGGCTTTCATACATATACTCGATGTTCGCATTACTGTGGTCATGTGATCGATACTATTCCACCGTGTTTAATTACATAATAGCATTGGCAAGGTCGAAAACAGAGAGGCCAGTGAGCGCGCGCTCGCGCGCGCGGTGGGTGTTAGTGGATGTTTGCGAGAAATCCTTCACGATCGATCACTCGCCGCGTCGAGGTGAGTGTATCCAGGAGACGCAAGTGCATCGAGCGATTCGCGTAATCACTCGCGGATAGAAGGATTAGATATGCATCTGAGCAGATTAATAAACCACCCACGCTTCAATAGAGACTTGCATATTGCGCACATTGAAAAGTTTCCATACGTGGTTGCATCAGGTGGTACACGTCCTGAACACGTTTCTACGAATCGCCTCTTTAGCACATTCTCGGGGCAATTTATAATAAAGATGAGGAAATCACTCCGATAGTAAGGATTGCTCGAAAATTTATTGCTCGTAGGTCCTAGAAAAGTAAATCTAAAGAAAGGAATAAAAGTGAAACGAATCTATGATTTTACATCGACAAGATAATTCATGCGAGTTATTCCGCGTACTGATTTTTCTCTGGTATTAGTTTTCATGCATAAATGCAAGCATTGTCAGAGCGAGGATTCCATAAATGGCGAGGTAGGTGTAGGATGCTAGAAAACGATTAGCACCGTCCGATCCCCGCTGTCTCGAAAGCGAAGGGAGGATGAGAAAGGTCGGCGAAGGAAGACAAGGAGGCGGAGGAGATTTCTTCTCCTTGGTGGAGAAGCAGGACGAGTGTAAGTCAGGTACGTGGGTCGGGCAGAGGTCAGAGTCAGACCGCGACGAGTCACCTGCGGTGTGACCGATGCGAGCCGCCAGCAAACGCGCTCGCTATCATCTCACCAAGAACCACTGGCCCCATCCTCGTCATCGTACCTAATGCTATCTGTGCTGGCGAGTACAATCCTCTTCAAGGACAACCCCATCTCCTTACGGAACCGTCATTTCGCAAACCCCTTTACACCCATAGAAAAAAAATCCTCCATAGAAAGCAGAATTGTCGAGTGCATTGAATCTTTTAGGCGCGAGAAGAAAAGAAGCTAATAATAGCTCGGATGTGTCGAGAATTGGCCAATGCAAGAAATTAAATCACGAATTAATCACTCGAAGAACAAGCACTGGATGACTCATAAAAGTTCGTGGAACACCAAAGAAGCAACCAATAAGCAATTAAGTTGCATTGTCTGTGACACTTCGACTCGCGTGTCACTGCTGATTCAACTGGCTTCTCGGGTATCGGTAACCCCGAACGCGTCGTGCACGACGCGTACATCGACGTCTTACATCGACAATCGTTGATGGACAGTTGGAGAATCAGCTGTTTGCGTCGAAGGCCGTCTACATCTGGTGACCTCTCCGGGAGAGAGGAAGACAGTCATAAGGAAGTAGAAGAGCAACGGAGACGATCGGTGAGAGAACGATAGACTCAAGTAAGAGAGAAGGATAAGAGGAAGAGATAGAAAGAGAGAAAAGCGTGCGCTCGTCAGCACGCATCATTTCGAGTGATGTATTACTCAGCGAGTGTCATCAAGAAACGGTTATGTGACCCTCGGTGACTCCTGACGGTCAGGGACTCGCGACTGACTTGCCTCCATTTTACCAGACTATCGGCTGTCCACTCTCGTAAGTGGCAACGATAGCGGCAGCAGCAACATCTGTGGCCAGTATCGTAATTGATGCTGGTTTAACAGTAATTACCAGTGTAATATATTGCTACTCGAAGAGCGCGTTAAGCATTCCGCTTCTTGCGACGCGGCACAGTGCGGCAGCGGTGCCACTGGTGGCCAGCTATGACCGTTCCTTGACTAATGGACGTCCCTGGCATCGTCACCACGCCATGCGCCACTGTAGAAGCGCGACTGTTATGTCAGCCGTGGCGGTAGTTCGGTTGCGCAGAATGCAATTTAAATGGGTCTTTGATCCACGTGCGAACCCGCGATTATGGTATCCGGCACATTAGACCGTCGCCGCGAGGTCTATCGTTTGCCACTAACTACCGACTTCGCGAGGCAGAACGGCCAATGAATCTCTGTCTTGACGAGCATCGTCGTTGGAAAGCTGCCTAGTGGGGAATTCAGTCGCTTGAAACACTGGTTCGAGGATGTTTGTTGGTGACTCAGAAGCAAGAGTAGGAATCAAATAGGCAAACAACGCTCAATTGCGTAAAGTCGCGGTTGTTCCCCAGAACGTAGACACCAATTTTCCGCCTTTTAACGGGAGAGCCAGCATCCTCATTCCCTGGCCACGGCTCTGTTATTCCATCCACTCCGACCACAGAGCCCGCTAAGCACATTCAATAAACAACCTGCTAATGCAGCCAAACCATCTAGGCTCGCTGTTACATTAGTCGAGTGAAAACAGCACGGTTCAACAATAATACAGTAGCTTCTCATATAACATTCCACTTTGTATATCGTACATATAATTTAGTAAAGAAATTACTGATTTACTCTAAGTTACTTAACTCTAATCATTGCCTAGTTATGCCAATCGTAGTATGCAAATATTCTGTAGTTATAAGTAATAAATTTGACGTTTATGTTCCTTCGAAATAGAATAGAATATGTAATAGAGGATCTTAGTGTGCTTTCTTAGCAGTGCATGTTTAGCAGTGGTCAAGATATCAAAGGGATCTCTTCGTGAGCAGATAGACGCAAAGTGGTTGCGAAGGAGATCGGCATGCGAGGATGCGACGAATGGAGATCAACTCGTGGAATTCGCGGCCATTCCGAAAAGCGTGACCGATGGCCCGATTGCAGTTTCAGGGGACGATATCGTAAGTCGGCTAATTAATCGCGGGCATGTCCCCGCGGGGCGTAGGACATATCACGGTGGAGGGAGCAGTGGCCATGGGCCACCCACGGTAGCGTCGACAAACGTAAATTAGCGACTTATCGTATCGAAGCCTGAGGTCGTTAAGCGGTTCGATCGGTGCGAAATTCAAAGACGCTCTCGTGACCGGCTGATACGGAATGAGGACACCGGTAATTGACTTTATACTGACCCAGCTAGTGTTGCATTGCACCGATCTTCCTGAAATTAGTAGCTAAGAACCTGACTACAGACTCTAATGCTGTCGTGAACGCCAAGTCTATCAGACTACGATACAGCATGTCCAGTAAGCAGACTGTGAATCTTCGTGCAAAGAAAGACTATTACTAAGAAATACACCGTTAAGAAAATACTATCATTAACCGATCCACAGTGCAGTCCACGAACGACTCTATGCAAACCTGAGTAAAGTGACTGTCAGTTTCTTCTATCTCTACTAAAACAAAAGCCTTACAAACAAAAAATTGGAAATCCACTTCCTATCAATTTATAATCTAGCGAAAGGGTCAAAGAGAAAAGTCCATTTCCGACATTATCCCTAAGGAATTCCCTTGTTCTTTCCACAGTTAAAAATTGCCATTATTGCGACAATCCTGTGAATAAGTACTACTTACAACTTTAAAGATAGCCACCGCAGGCTTGCGTAAGAAGAATACGCTGAGTCAGAGAGAAGGAGCGACACACTCACTCGGGGCAAGAGAAGGTTTATGACGGTGGCAGAAGTCCTGTGAAGAATGGCCAGCCGAGGATTCCAGTATCCCACTAACGAAGAAGAGAGCCGACCAGGTAAAATCGATGCTAAGGGCCGCGGTTAAGGTGAGTGCGGGGTCGAGAGGAGAGTTGGGTTCACTCAGCCAGAGCTAAGAGACGGAAAGTCGTGTTGGGTTAAGGGGATTTTTGTGTTCGGCCGCTAGAAGAAAAGTTGCTCAGAGACTGGCCGAGCATCGAATGACCCGCAGAAGGGTCTAAAGGTCGACGGGCGAGGAATGCGCCGCGCCGGCTCAGATATACCTCGCTAATGAACCCTCCGGGCTCGTCGCCCGTCTGTCTGTCCATTCGTCCGTTCATCCTAGTCCGTTCGAGTGCGCCTCTATTTACCAAGGGACAAGGAAACGCCCGTCGGCTCGTTTTCGACCATGAACACCGCCAAACCAACCTTCGGAAGGGGCAAAAGGCCAGCTAATAACGTCAGAGAATTTTAGATACCTGAGGATCTACCTAACTGGGATGCGCTTCCCCCCTTTGTGTCCGATTAAAGAAGGGTCTCGGGTAAACTTCTTGTAATTACTGGACGAGTCAATAAAATTTCGGATGAGTCTTAATGGTCTGTAGGAATAGATTGGCTTTTCTATAGCCCTATCGGAAGACTTCATATTGCAGACGCCCTTACAATTAGTCTTCAAAGCTTTCGAACAATAAATTGTATTATGAAAGTACGTTATTCTTAATAATAATTCGAAGGTGAAAAAAGTTAAAAATCAACTCTCCCGAGTTAACAGTCGTAATTATCCAAGTTACAATGCAGATGTATCACGGTACAATTAGCACAGGTAAGTTCTTCGTCGAGGTACTATCGATTGTCATTTGTAAATGACAAAGCGTCGAACCGTTTGTCCCCTTTCTAATACATAAACATCGCCACTTGACAATGAGAATTATTGTCGGGGAAGGTACACAATGGCCAGGTGAGTGGAATCCATGAGATCTTTCCGTGAAACTGCGGTAATAGATGCCAGCCAGCCGGCACCATGGGTCGCGGAGTTCGCGGGGATTTAATCGAAGTAATTGCATACGTCCAACAAAGCGGAATAATGATTTAACCACCGCTAGCTCATCCAAAACTCGCGCTGTACGAGATGTGAGCGCGAATGAAGATGCATCGTAATTGAATTGATACGTGCTTCATAAAGTAGGCTCGCCAGTTCTGCGTGCGAACAAAGTACTCATTACGGTAACTTCGTGGATCCGCTGCTATTGTGGCTACACGTGGACCCTTTGACTCGTATGCAAGGATGATACCGTAATTATATACCTTACCAACAGTAAAACAGACAAAATATCCGCCTTTTCACTTCACCATTTCAACATCGTTTAATTCGATCTCTTTCGGCTGGAAAAATACGAGCCTCATGCTTTTACTCCTAAAGATTAACTGTATAGCATACTCGAAAAAAAAGTCTATCTTTCGACATTTCGATTATATTCTCCAGATGCATATAGAGTCTTAATGGTTAGTCGAAAGTAAAGGAGGATCCTGTGAAGGGAGTTCAAGACAGTTCTTCCGCGTCTCGAGTCAGAAGCAAAACTGGAAGGCATAGCCGCAGTAACAGGAGCGGCACCGTGGTCAGAGAAGCAAGAAAAGAGAGAGGAAGAAAGAAAAGATGCCGAGAGGTAATATAGAAGCGTCCCGATATGGTCATGCTCCCTCGATGCAAATGAGAGAACCGCGAAAGGCGTCCTGGTTCGCCAGTAGGCGAATGAAAGCTCGAGCAATTAAATTCTCATTGGGAGCCAGACACGTGTTACCGCGTGTCTGACGCGCTGGTCACGGCGATCGCGACCTCGAGATCATTGATATCGCGCATTACGCGACAAATCACTAGCCTTCGTTCCCTGCCTCCGTTCCGGCTCTCCGCGGTAATGAGGGACACATTGATTCGACCACTGTCTCTTTCATTTCCCACACGATAGCTCTGGTTGACAAGCGAAATCGTGAGCCGCGAGCTCTTGTTATTCGCGCGCAGCTCGTTTCAACTTTATTCTACTTTTGTCCTCGGCTAATCCGATTCCAAACAATCCTGTAAATCAGCGCGATATTATCTCGCACCCGTGTAACTCGATCGGCCGCGTAAAAATAGAAACGACAAGAAAAATGGAGACTCGCCAACAAAAGAACCATTAGCTGTTGATTCAATGCGCTATCAATGTCTCATTATGAAGTATGCAATGAATCGTCCGCGAGTAAGGAATGGCACACTTAATCTTGATTAATCCTTAATATCAATTCCGGTAGCCGTATTCTCCGAGTTCAGCTTTTATTCCATTAGTCATTTTTAGCCAATGCGTAACCATTACAATTAGAGCCGTTCAGTTATTTCACCAAAGATTTTGAACCTCGGACAGGTGATTAGCGTCAGTCGACGAGACAATTAAGAAGAACCTGGGGTGTTAAAACGATTCAAGTTCGCGTGATCGGCAGCTGCCGAGGGTAGTGTCGTTTAAAGGAACTATCAGGACATCCGGCGGACGTGAACGATTAATCTTTCGACTGCCTTACAAGAAGAGTCATTCGACCCAGTGGTTGCCGATGGCGTAAGGACCAAGCGAGGGAGGAGAAGCTGCCGATCGCAGACTAGGTGAGGTTTTCGCCACGCTTATCTCGTCACGACGATCTACCGACAGATACACTGCGCGCACCTTGACACGTAACAATGCATGCATGAATTAATAGTGGCCGCTCCACGGCCTCGTACCTCTCCTCGCTTACAGTAGATTTACATCTTTATCGTCGGCCTGCGAGGTGTCGTCGTTGCAGAGCCTCCGCCAAACTCCAACCTCCCTCTTTTCCCCTGTTTTTCTCGCTGGCTTTGGCTTCAACAGGCCTCTCTTCTTATTCTCTGACCAGCGTCGATTTATTGCCGGCTGCCTCACGCAGCCGCAACTCGCGATTTTTCATCGGGGCCTGCTTAATTATTGAGACGTTCACTGAGAGGCGAGAGAGGCGTTTCTTGGTAATCGATAGATTTATCTCTGCTAGTTACGTAATGCCATGATCAATGAGGAGGAATTATTAGTTTTCCACATAACACTGGAAAAGACACTTTGTTCAGAAGCGAGTCGAAGAATTGCGAATTGGTGCAAACGATCGTGGTTAGGATTTCATAGATCTTGATGCAACGTCAATTTGTGGTAACCGAGCAAAGTGAAAGAAAGTCGGTACAATTGGAGGATGATTTTGAATGGCACTGCTTGAATCGAAGTTGTTACAGTTACTGATCCCTCGTTTGGCTGTTGGATTGACGCTAGTTAGGAGGAAAAAGCGGACAATATCCATTTTCTCCTAGCATCGCAACTCTCCATGTGGATTCTGCAAGATTCCTACGGTTTCTTGGAATCGAATGCGCGAAACCGGCCCCGCGGTCCAAACGCCATTCCGCAGGTTATTAGATATAATTGCAAGCCTGAGAAAACGTACCTCAAGAAAGCACAGGCCTGAGAGAAGGAGACTCAAACCGGAATTAAGAAATTATCGCGAAAAATTATCTCAGTTTTGAAACAGCGTTCTACGCCACTGAACTAAATGCACATTTTTAAGTTTTTTTTATGGAACACTTGCTCGAAAAATTGAAAGTGTCAAACTTTAGGCAAGAATCTTGTAGAACGAACATGGGCAGGTTGAATTGAAGACCAACGGTGGATCGTACCACCAAGTAGCTACAGCTCACTCGTCGTTGTCTAATTATCGTATGCTAACGACAGAGAAATTTAATTTGCTCCTGTTGCGCCGTGATGTTCTGTTTGCAGACTAGTTGCCAACGACTGGCAGCCTATGCAGAGTTCATGTCGCTTTAATTAGGAGTGCTATAGGCGTGTTTATATTTCGGATTATGACTGTTAGTGTCTGTCATCGGCCGGTCACAATAACGTTGCTTCTGCTCCTTAATCTATAGACACGTCCCGGTTGACGATCATTCACTCAATCGGAGTAATTAAGAGCGCAGAATAAATTTGCATTCTCGATCAATTATAATTCGCATGTTGAGGAATTTCACACTTGACCAATTCAATTGGGCGATTGCTGCTGAGACGTGATCGGAATGGGAACTCTGCGGGAGCAAGTGAAAAAAAAAGCCTCGTGTTTCAGCACGTAAGGTTAGAACTTCCATAAATCTTTCGACCTACGTCTCTTTGGGCGCGCCACATAAACGGGACCGCTGCCGCACCGAGCACCGATACTTTCGTGAGGTTCCCAAACTGTGAGAATTCCTTGGGGTCTCCCCGACAAACTTAATCTTATCCGGATACCAATATTCTAACAAGCAACGTATACGCAATTAAAACATCCTCCTCTACCTTTTTCTCGACGAACATCTTCATTAAGCACTATCTCGCCGACACACGAATCTCTCAGAATACCAGCAAATTTGCTTACCTGCAACAGAAAAAAAGAACGTACTTAGAATTGAAAAAAATAAATGATATTCTTTTAATTTCTGGCAATATAAACAGACTTTGTGAGCTTATTAAAATGGATCACTTTTTTCGAATAGGTTAGAAACGCGTGGAGAAATTAATTAACGCGAACGAGATATGATAGTGGGTCGGTAATAATCGATCAGCCGACAACGACCCACGATTACAGTGACAATGCCTCGTAAAGCTGCTCGGGATCGAATTGACGATCCACTGCTAATAAAAGAGAGGCCAGAGAGAAAGAGAATACTTGGGCGTAGCGGCCTACGACATGACCTCGGTGTACTGCACTAATGCCTCCATAGATCCATCCTCCGGCAGACTATCAAGAAATTCATGAGATGTACGTGCGACGTAACGCGTCTCACATTACGATTTAAAGGGGTTGGGACGCGAATTCGATGAGCTCGATTCATTTGCATGGAGAACGCCAGCGCAACAGCACAGCTTATCCGAGCGATCTACATTTTCCTGTCGAATTGATTCCATTAATTCTATTGGCGTAAGATTTCAATTGTTTGCACTGTGACCTTTATCCTTCGGATCAAATAGGCATGTCCCGCTACGAATTCCTTTCGTAACAGAAATATACAATGTATAGTACATGTAATTAAATTATCCGCCATACTATTAAATAAATGGCCAAAAAAATAGAGTAATTGAAGAAAAAGTAGAAAAGAGGGTATAATGAGAATAGATCACGATGGGTCAGTTGTCGGATGCATCAAGATATCTCTGAATAGTTCTGGAAGGGTTCCAATTTATCTGAAAGTCAATGGTAGGAGCGTGCATATCTGCGGTCAGAGGAGGATTCATGGGGCAAACGTTGACACGAATGGGACTTCGTACGGCGTGGCGGTCACGTGGGCAGGACACAATGCAGGGTGCGGCCTCACCTCTGACACGCGGAGGTCCCGACCTATTCCCGTGTACGCGCGCAGCCCAACCTGTATCATTGTGTGTGCGCTCGGCTCAACGCGATGCCCTGCCCACGTGCAACGCCAACACGCAACGATTCTCCATCCTAAGGTCTAAGCTGCGAGCCAGTGAGCCTCCTTGGAATTTCACCGCTCCGGGAATACGAGAGCACCGCACCGTAGCGGAGCCGACCAACAAGAGAAAACTTTTCGTACGTGTCTTGAGCGACCGGCTGATCTCGGTCTAGTCGATGCAACCACGCGGAAGGATCGGATACCGCCAATCCATCTCAAGGATCAGGATATCAGAAAGGAGCCGATGTCCGATCAGATTCTTACTGAGATCATGAACAGTACTCTATCACTGACTCGCGTACGTAGCAAACTTTGAAATAATGTAACAAAACGACCCGAAGGTCTCAGTTCTCATCTGTGTAAAAATAAGTGAAACAATATGGAAAGTCTGTGATTATACTCCTTATAAAACTATGAGCTATGTCATCGTGAAAATAAGTAGAATAAAATTTCTTCTCGTGAAATTATACCGGACGATTATTATTCTGGCATGTAATTCGACTGAAGAACGTGTCAGACGCGAATTAATACCGTGAACATTTAGCGAGACTTCCTGACAATAAAGGACAAATTTTTCGTACTGCGGTTGAATGCTATCAAGAGGCCAGGGTAGAGGAAGTGTTTACAGCGCGATTATCTCGCAGATACGCGAGGGACCCGGAGTAGCCTTAGCCTGACGTCTTGCTTCCCCGTTTCCTCTTGAGATTCGCTTGGATAGAGGTTAATACAACCGAAAGCAGGGACCGCGATAGGGTCGCTACGTGGTCGTGGACGCCCACGGCATCTCATATCTTACGGATGAAGACATTTACGACAATCCTCGCACGGAGCACACCCCACCTACTTGTCTCGCGAGCTTTGTGCAAAGCACTCCAGTGATGTCACTCTCTTACTTGGTTTCCTTAAAATCCAGCAAACAACCTTTACTTTGCTACAGACGTCTACCTTCGCCTTCTTCCTTTTTCGCCACTGTCCCATGGAAGAAAATAATCTCATAGCGTACTCTATGGCACGCTTTCGCGCGTTTCGAAAGCCGATATCGATATTCCCTTTGAATAGTACAACATTACTATGACAGTCAAGAGAGACTAATAGTCGTGTCGATTAAAAGAAAATTCTAGTTTCCCTCTTCTGAGCATAAACGCATCCGACCCTTGTTCAGAGCAGTGTACGTGTCAAAGCAACTCTTCACCGTAAGTAAAGTTAAAGCACTTATGACTTTGCATGCTCGAGAAATGAACCGTAAGACAAAACTGCATAAAATGTTGAGGAGAGAAAATAAAGACACCAGACACAGATGGCATAAGTCCGTAAGGTGGTTCAGAAAGGGTCGAGAAAAATATTAATCCCAACTTTCTAATATGTTAATAGCGAGCCAGTCGTCACGACAGTATTAGACATTTCACGATCGAATAATCAAGACGTGTTTTTGCTGTCGATCCAAAGGACACGATATTCTCCGGCGAATATTAATATCGTATGGTTCTCGTATTGAGGCGTCTCTTTGATCCTGATCCATGACGAAATGCAAGGTTTTTTTTTATAGTACGAGGATCATCCGGTTCATTCGAAGCTGTTAGGAAGGATGAAGCCAGGAGGCAAGTGTGCTCGAAAGGAAATCGCCGTCCTGGAGGCAGAGGAACAATGTCGCTAGAATGTTCAGAGCCAAGCTGGCTCTCCTCGAGATCTCGTTCACACGGCATAGGCTTCCTCCTCGCGCAGGAGGATTTGCATTTTACAAAAAGGACAGCCGAGTATTCTATCGAGCCTGGCTCGTGGAATACGTGCGGCTGAGCCTTAAGTGAGAGAGCCGTACGGACTCTCCTCGGTCTATGAACCAAGGAGCCTGGACCAACAGCATGCCCAGTGAACAAGAGGTTGTCTCCTCCAGGGTCGAGTCGTTACTTATTTACGCAGGCTGCATCACAGCGAACAATTGCGTAGGCCAGGCCATTAAATCTTCGACCTCTCTGTAATTATTTTTAAGGGTCACCTGCCCGACCTCTCGGAAGAGGAGTCGCTAGGAAATAAATTCCAACCGGACAACGTAATTCTCTCGTGTTTTTTCGCTTTTTCCGTCGTAATAATCGCTAGATCAAACTGATGTTTACAAGTGTCTTATCATTGAAATTTGGCATATTAACTATTACGGCTTCGTTTACTAATTCTGGCAGATATCGGGATTCTTAAGAGATTGCCAGTTGCGGGGATTCCAGATTTCCATTTCAAGAAATATAATGAAATTCGAACAAGCTCCGGAGAGAATATCTCGACGAATTTCTCATCGCGGTAAAGTTTTGAGAGAGAGAAAGAGAGATCAACCATACGTGCCTGCTCGTAGATATGCAACGGTGCAGATTAGGCGGTTCGCGAAACGTGCCTCGGTACGTGCGAGCACGCTGCTTCTTGCGCGGTGCAGCACGTCGCAAAAGTCAGAGGTGATGTGTCACCACCGAAGGTGACGACGATTCCACCGCGTAGTTGTGCAACAACTGCAAAACAACGACTGCTGTTGCACGCGAACCGCGATGTCTCTCGTTCGCTCTATAGAACTGGGCCTGACTCTGCAGTTTTGTGCAGAAAGACAGCTAATTCATTCCGGCAAGATCAAAAGGTATGAAGTTTAAGCTTCGTTTGTACAACACTTAATACGTTGTTCAATATTAACCGGTAGACTTTGCTAGCTACTAGAATCCCTAGATTAAGAGACACTGCGTGCAATTCTCAGGTTTCTTGGTCGTAAGTCAGTAGAGATTGTCGCGGCCGTTACATGCTGACAATGGACGCGTAGGAATTTCTCTTATCGCGTTCTGATAAAACTCTCGGCAAGGAGAACCGTTACTCTGAAAAATTCGGGCCACGAACTGACATAGAAAACGTTCCGAGGAAAATTCAAGAAGTAAAATCGTAGTTGAAGAGAATGTTGTGGAAGGGGCTGAAGAATGCGAGCATTACTGAAAACGATGATTCATCGAGGAACTTGGCGAAGAGCTACATCCTGTACCTGGATGAGGGGCATGGCATGGAGAGGTATCTAGGCGTTGTCCAAAGTTGAGAGCCGCTGACCCGCATAGAGCAGCCACGAGGCGGACCGGTTCAGGTCACGGAGGAGACTCTGGTCTCTCTCAGGTCGTGTCCTCCCGGAGCTCTACGAATGAGCACGGCCCTCCCCTTCGCGCGACACGCACACACCATTGAACCATGCGCGCGAACGAGTCTTCGAGGAAGATTGAAAAACGAGCGGAGAAAAGGAGAGCACACCGGAGCCAGAACAAGTCCGAATCGGAGAGTGAGAAGAGACTTCTCGAGGAGGTAGGGTGGACCGAAGGAAGGTGAGAGAATGGAGGAAAAAAGGAGGACGTGGAGCGCGCACGGAGCCAGTGATACAACGATATCGTCGATCGATGTCCTCTTGGATGTCAGGCCAGCGAGATTCCATTGGACTGATAGGGCTGGTGGACTCGTGTCCTGCCTCCCATAACCTGACACGCGGCCCAATCGCGAGAAGACGCCTTGTAAAACGATATTAAGGGATTAGTGTCTCTCGTGGCAAGACGAGCGAGACCTTGGGAGAGCATTCGACCGGTTCGCAAGGTTCGTTCCTGCGAGGATATTGGGTCGATCTCGCGGGGTCGAACACGACTACCCGCGACGATCGATCGCCGCCATGTGGATCGTATTCGTGATCTCGACACTCCCTTTTCCAAATCCACTCAATTACGAAACCATAGACTTTGGTTCCTGTGTAATTTGCCCCGCGCCGCTTTTTGCACGGATCCTCACATTGTGCTCTCGCAAACTGGACTAGAAATACATACTTGGACTGACTCTTCGTTCCGAAGCCCACTCGAAAATCGTTGCCCCGTGGGCACGATCTCGGAGACGAGGTACCGAAAATCCCCCGAAGTCCACAAATTCCTGCGGAGCTTCGCTTTCGAAGAGACAAAGTGGCGGTTACGTCAAGCTATCATTGCCACGAGGACCCCGCCCGTCAAAAACGCCTCCAATTTTTCGAACTTCCCCACCTACCGCTGACGATCATCGAATACTCGAGTAGCAATTTCCATAGAGGTCTACTTCGCGCTCGCATTATCTCTAACCTATCGTCAAACAAAGCACTCCCTATAAATCCACCACTAACGACTCCAACCCTTCCCTCCGACTCAAAACCAACGCTGCACTTTGCCGCACAGAAGAGCAGAGAACACCACGGTTGAGTCGTATTTCTCAATTCGCCACATTAATCAAGTCACGCTGCGAGTGCGGGGTCTTCGAAAAAACTGGTCGAGGTGGAGCTCGCTGAATGGAACGACGCGACGCGACGATCCAGGTTCTTCGCGAAGGGAGGTCGCGTGACCTCCGCGACGCGACGTGGCGCAAAGTCGGCTTCCAGGTTGAAAGCAGGCGACCTGCGTGGAACTTGCGTGCAACTAGTGTGCATCGGATAAGCGTACACTCTACAAACGCATCCGGCCGTGCGCGTGGACGGCTGGAGGACTCGGTAAGGCAATGGAATGCGCCCGTCCTCCCGATGGATCGCTTTGTCTTCGTGATCTAACGCCTTTGCGAGCGCGCCCAAGCAACGCTCCTGGTAGATCCGTACCTCCTAGCTGCAAGGACGAGCGTCGAGCATCGACGGGACGTGCGCGCTACCCTCTCCTAATCTACTCTAATCGAATTCCTGAGCCGCTGCCCGCTCGGGGCTCGCCACGCTCCGATCAAGATACCACGAGAGCCGAGTAGTCCGGCCCGATTAGTAGCCTCGCACTACCACTTAGGACGATAATTGTCCCGATAGCCCGGCCCAACTCGACTCGGCCGGGAGCATCGCTCGCGGATCTTCCCGACTTTTAGGGCCCCTGGACCCACTTCTTCTTCCTCTTGTCATGCAAATGTAATTGTTCCGCGTGCGAGCTCGAGTTCTGCCTTTCCACGATGAAGATGTAAGCTACCCGCGAATACACTGATTTTTATCGGGGAGCCGCTTAATGGCAGAAACCCGTGCGAAGAGTGAGAAGAGAAGAAAACACAAGTTCTAAAGCTATGTTGTGAGTAAAACCGGAGAGTGATGCGATATAAAGTCGAGACTATTGAAGAAAGGATCAAACACTGAAAAAGGCAAAGGTTCCTGCCTGGTACATACTCTCTGTGAAGCTGATCAACTCGGACACGTGTTTGTCTCATTGTTGTCGGACCGCAACGTGGGCAAGATACTTACGCGTATTCTTCTTTGACACGTGGGCCTCACTACCTATAGACAGGTTCGAGGAACTTGCCTTGAGAAGACAATGAATTGTCCTGCAAACTGCCCTATACAGTTGACAATGTACCTAACAATGTAATCGTTCTCTTGCTTGATGACTACCATCTATTCTGCGACGAATTTAGAATCGAGACCTTTTACAATCATATTCGTAAAGCGTAGAATTCGGAAATTCATCAGTAGATACATAATTGATTTTCTGCAGTAACTAACGGAGCGCGTTCGACGCAGTATAATTAATGAATTGTTCACACCTCGCCCACGCAATTTATATCTGTCCCTCTCTTTCTCTGGTCTCTGGTACCTTCCTTCTTCCCAGTCGGAGCGCGATCCTTGGATAATTAATCACCTCGTGGCGATCACCAGCTGCCCCGATCCATTAACGAGCCGATCGTCTCTGGTTTTCATTTGTGCGCCAAGTCGCTCTACTAATCCCACACTTACATTAGTTTTGCGAAGCTCTTCAGACTTCGTTGAAAGATTCGATCGCCGATTTTCTCGGTCCATAATTCACACGCGCATAACATGAGATTTCATAGTACCACCGTTAAGCCAGAATCTGTTAAGCCAGCTGCAAGTTAATTGCATAACTCAATTGGTTTATAACGATATCCGGCATCACTCGCTGAACAATCGATTCCCACTTCCACATTCGAAACTCAGATATTTATGGATTTAGCGGAATTTCGTGGAAAAGAGAACGAAAGTTGAATTTTAATGAGGGGATTCGAAGTATGTACTGCTATTCGGACACTGAAATTCCAGGTACGATGAGTCTCATGGAAGGTGACAACTGTGATTTGGAGCAGCGATTTATCGGGTGTCTAGCATAATAGTCAAGCGCAGGTAACATTCAGAGCCGATGTCACTCGCGTGACAATAACGAAAGAGTATCATCGAGGAGTCACCACGCGACAAGAGTCCACCGATGTTGTATAATGAATGTATCGTTCGCACCTCGCCCACGCGTCTTGTCTCTCTCGGTTTCGCCAGGCGATCGTCGCGACGATCACCTACCAGGCAAAAACAGAGTGAGACACGAGGACCGAGCCGTGACTAGAGTCAGGCAGACAGAGAGAGAAAAGAAGAGAAATAGAGGAGAAGGAGAGCAGTGGTCGCTCGATAATTAATTACTTTGAGTGATCGAGGGCCGTAGATCCCGGCGTGCAGACACTCCATTGGGAGTAGTAGGCCAATTTGTCAGGGTAGTCACGCGCTTTTCTACGAAGCCACCGCTGACAATGAGTAAAAGGACTGTCGCGCCTTGTCATTATTCTGTGCTCGAACGTAGGTGCTGGTTTCAGGATTTTGGACAAGAGACCTATGCTATTGCCCGCCGAATAAATAAGACTACAGATATGGGGTCGATAGAAGATCCATGCTTCAGATAATATTAACAACAGAAACGATTCTCATATAAAGGAATATAATTCAAGTTAGTCAAGTAAAAAAGTATTCCGAAAGTCTTTTCTCAAAATGTCCATTTCTAACTTTGAATAAATTTAAAATTTACAACATTTTGATGTAACAATATTGAAAGGATAGCATTCACAAGTATTGCTTATTGTGAGGATATTCTGCAGACCACAATATACCGAATCCGAAACAAATTTCTCCCACAATCCGCGCCTCGCGTGTACACGATGATACAGACAGTGAGTAAAAGGGCACCTGTATCTCATTTCTATTCAATTCGACTATGAAGTCGTGTTGTTCGAGCAATGAAGTCGAATGTTCGAGTGACACTCGATGCTTTTCGCAATGGCAATCCTTACGACAAGCCTCGTCGAATGCGCATGCATTATTCGCAAGGATTGCAGCAAGATTTTTCACAAAGCGTCGATTCTCCATCCTCGAGAGGAAAATAAAGCGATTGGCTAGAAAAAATTGACGCGAACAAACCACAAATGAATTAATTCCGTACCACGAGTGGAAAAGGAGCGGGACTTACAGAAGAAGAGTCGACGCGATAGTAACTAGTTCTTGCACGAATCGATTAACATCTTAGGAAAGCCATGATCGGTACTGTTACTATTTCTATGCAGCTGCTTTTTCTTGGTTAAATGTGACTTAGGAACTACCGTAACTTGAGCTTCTAACTTCTGACTTCTTGGTACTAATAAAGAAGTTAGTACTAGATAGTTATGTTACAAGTCACATGAAATTATTATCAACATCACTAAAAGTCAGATTTGAATCATTCAATCTTGTTGAATCATTGGCACCTGCCACCTGGCATTCGTATGATCTATTTTTCGCTCAATTATCCCGGAGAATGATTTTGAGAAACCGCTGATTGAAAGTCTCTTGGAAAAGCAAGTCTGGTATGTGGATCTTGAAAGAGAGTAGCCTTTCAGAGGCATCGCACAGAGGGTGGGCTCGTGGAAAGAGGCCAAAGCCTGATATTGCACCTGCTAGGTCATTATAGTGTAAAGGGCAGGTAGAGAGGATTCTCGAGAAGAAGGAAGATCAACCTGCCAGCGGTGGAATTAGAAACCCGAATAGAATCTCTAACCTGATCGAAAACGAAAACACACCTGTGTTCAGTTTTAAAAATTGACCTAATATAAAAAATAACTTTAAAAACCTCCCTATTATAAAGATAAAGAATCAGCCAAAGTATATAAAATAATTTACTATTCGTGGTCAAAGGGTGCGAAATTGCAAGACGGTAGTACAAAATCAAAGAGAAAAAACTGGTCTTGTAAAAGTGTAGAGATACAGAAGGGTCGAAGAAGAAGCAGAAGAAAGGTGGACTGGGAGAGGACGAAGAAGGAGGTACCCGTCACGAACGGCGGGCTAATTGTCCGGGAGATTGCTCCTGCAGCCTGCTGTGCACTGCTGCTGATGCTGCTGTCTGTCCTGCACGCTGTTTCCCCGACCTCGAAGCAACCTCAAGCGTCCTTAAGATCTTGATCCGTGTTGTTCGTATCGAACGAAGATCTCCCTCGTGGGCCAAAGACCACAGATCAATATTTCCTCACTCCGCCCCTTATATCGGAACATTGAAATCATTTGCAATACCCTAGACACTAATTCTCATTAGAATGTCGAGAAAAAGAGCCAAACTACGAATGTATATTCTCAAGGGGTACATCGATTCGATTGAAATATAGAGAACGAGACAATTGAAGCAGAGAATCATAGTGGAGAATTCTAGATCTTCTTAATTTCATAGGTTGCAGGGAAATGCGGATGAAGGGTAATAGCACCTGCGCGAGAGAGGCGAGATTGAAATAGTGACACCGAGTCATTTTATAGCCATACGCTAATGATTCCTGGGGCTCCCGCCAGGAAGAAGCAGTTGACTCGCGGGATGTTATTAATAACCGCGAAAGAGATTTGTTCAGTCCTAGCCGAGCAAGTAGAGGTCTCCCATAAGTTACGTGATCCTGCGGGGCCCACCGGCATACCTCGACGTAGCGAATCCGTGCAATTAAAGATGAAGAAACGAACACGAGGCTAATAGAATAAAAATGAGGTAATGAAGTAAAGAACGGAATTACCCCAGGATATATGTACCTAGGTAAATGATTATATCTCCCGTGCTTCGGGAGGATTTTCCTAGTTCACTCTCAGACGAAGTATGCCGATTGATTTTAAACTCGAGTTTAAATCGCTCGAATAATCTCGACGACTCGATGAAATTGCAACTTTGCAACGAGTTGTGCAATCAGCTCGAAAATAGTTGCCACTTTGACATTACCAATCCACGAGCTGTACCGGGGGATTAGGATGCTATGACAAAGGGAAACAAAAAACCAGCTGATCCGAGATTATTGAGCGGAATCGTTTATGTGCCGCGTGACATCAGACAGAGAACTACATAAGAGTACTTACATATGTCTGTGTTTTTGTGACGCACGCCACAGTCATACAATTCTTACTATTCCTAGACGATGCTCAGCATCTGCTATTATTAATCTTCTCCAATCAATGTCTCGCCAAATCAACATTCTGAATGAAGTAGTGACAGTCTACGACATTAGTTCGAGTCTCGTAAATTCGACAACCGTGAAGGCTGAGTCTTAGTAATTTAGTAACTTCGTAAGTAAAAAATAAAGAGTAGTAGAAAACAATACGCAAATCAGCAAGAGTCAGTTGAACTAATTGTATCGTATTGTATCTATCCACAGGTACATCCGACAGGGACGATCAATCTCCGACCCCCCCGTTAATATTCGCCAGGCGAAATTTATGCGGCTCCAGTGCAGCTTCAACTTACATAATCTCGCGCATGGTAGCACATACTAGCCGAAGAAGCCGGGGATAAATCTTCGAAACGCCGCGACTCACGATGTTTCCCGTGTGCCACGAACAGAGAGAAGAAAAGAGAGGCAGAAGAGAAATGGAGGACTAAGAACAAGTAGCAGTAGTAGCAGTGAACGAAGAAGAAGATAAAGAAGGAGAGGAAGGGGAGAAGGAGACGAAGAATAAGAAGAAGATAAAGAAGGTGGTAGTCGAAGAAAAAAGATCTGTAGGTAGAAGTCGATGGTGTCGTGCGCCAGGAAGCACTAGAATCGAGAGACGCCGATCGATAGTGCACGCGAGACACTAGAGAAATTTCTTGCAGCGGCCACGCCGCCGAGCCGCCACGTTTCTCCTTGTTTTACAGAATGACACGACGTCTCTCGAAGCCGACGGGATATTAGTGTTGCGGTCGTACTCCTAGCTTTTACCCGGAAGCGGCCACCCGATATTCTTGGAAAGCCGAAGCGTGATTTATTAATCGAGCGCGGCTCTCCGAGAAGAGACATTGTCGAGAGGGGCTTTGTACCGGATCGGATCGAGGCACGCTGCGGAAAATTGCTCGTGTACCTCGTTAGAAAAAGTGATTGGACTAATCGAGATTAGATACCGAGGTGCCTCACCGATTAACCTCTTAATCGTGGTCTTTTTTTTTAAGTAACAATATATTTTACTAACCCTATTGGGAAGTTTTGTCGTCAAGTGTAATACTCGAATTTTTTCATCAAGGATTTATTTATCACTTGCAGTCGAGAGACTAAACCCAAAAAGGTATCTTATCAAGATCTTCTTCTATGGACACGGATGAAAAAGAGCAAAAGAGTAGAAGCGAGCGAGTCTCTCGAAAGATAGAACCCAGCCACCGTCCTGATAATCACGAAGAACGACTCCGAGCATGATATACCTCCTGAAATAACCAGAGTTTTATTTGCCGTCGAATTATCGCGGCGAGACTGGCTCGCCGCGCAGATATACACGTCGCCCTTTTCGCACACTTGACAACGTTTAACTGCCGCCAGCTACTGACTGATTGTAAGTGCTGCGAATGTGAAAACCAGTGGACAGACGACTACGTGTGAACTCGCCCCTGAGACGGTCGTCCAGAAAAAAACTTGAACTGATATGCGTATGTCGAAAAACACAGAGACTGTTGTTCGATGATTCATAACATTCTTTATACAATCATATAAACGTTCATAATTGTCTTCAGACAAGATGCTCGCATATCGATGAATTGATAATTTCATGTTATGAGAATAAAAACTATTGTGTTTAATTTTTGCAAAGAATGCTGCTTTCCCAACATCGAGAATCTTTTTCTATGAGAACCAATCCTCCCAGAAATTCCTAAGTCGATTCAGGTGCCTCGGAGCCCAAAAACACAATAACTCACCAAAAGTCATCCTTTCAATTTCCACCTGCGTCGATCGAGGGCTTGGTTCGGCGAGGGAAAAAATTCCCATGATCGAAGGAGCGTGGAATAACGAGGAGGGGGCCCAGAGTTCTGAGCGCGCGCGCCAGCCAGCCAACCAGAATAAATCGTGGCGTGTAGCGGAGAGCTTTCAGATTCTCTTTATGCCAAAGTTATTTGTACGCTCAGTACAAAGGCGTCCGGGCGCAATGCGTATAAATCTCGTCTGGTTGGAGGACGCCGGTGGTACATACACACGTAGTGGGTAGACGTCAGCAGGAGCAGGATGAGCTGTGGCCAGGTAGGATAGCCAGAGCCATAGCCCATACGCGTAGCAGGAGTGCGCGCACCACCAATGACGGAGCTCACGGCCAGTCAGCCAGTACTAATTAACCGAGGAATGCTGTATCTAGATTGAAATCTGGGTGACCCGACGCCCTGGGGCCACCACCTCGACTCAACCTCGGGACTTCGTTTCGAGAGACTCCTACCTTCGTTCCTCTACCTCCTACCTATCTTTACCTACCTACCTACCTACCTACCCACTACCAGTGCCTACCTATCCGGCAGCAGCTCCTGCGAGTACTGCTGTCCGCGTGCTACTTTCCTGCCGATTGCTTTTTCCTCCTTCGCACACACTTCGCACTTGTCGAAAGCTTTATCTCTTTGCTTCTTCCTATCTCTCGCTTCCTCATTTCTGTTACCGCATTGCGCGAATACTACCACCAATTTCCAGAGATGTAAGGTAGATCATAAACGAAAACTGAATTTTATGAGTAACATGACTCCATGAAAATTTGGCAAAGATCGCGAAGTTGAGACACTTGGTCACCGGTAGCTACCGTGTACCAGTAAACGCGTTAATGCCACTGGTGTACGAACGCAATCAGAGGGCAGTCCAGAGGTGTCGTACCGAGAATACTAAACAGGCAAGCCAAGAGTAAACAAGCCATTCATGCAATTACGCGGTATTTAAGAAATCGCAGAGTGGATTATTGGAATAGTAATTAATTTCTAGTTTTTCTTCGCGTGACACTGGATCTCTGACCCGCAGTAGCGTGATCCTCTGCGAGAAAGAAGTCCTCGCTCTATAATACCACCACGCGCACACTGACACCAAGAAAAGTGCGTTTCCTACATGTTATACACTCGAGCGACGGCATCGCTTCGCAGAAACCTGCTGCCGCTGAAAACTGTTTTTTCCCCCCCGAAGCAGCGCTGGAAACAATGAATCCTATCCGGCGGAACGCGATTGCATAAGCATCGATCGATACGATCGCGGCGCGCAAAGATAATTTGGTTTGCACGAAACGAGCTGGGGAATCGCAAAAACTCCGTAATCAGCTGAGGTGTACCTGTGAAGCTCATAGGTATAGACATGGTATGTGTATCGATATCATACACCCGATCGCAAAGGTCGCAATGTTATTTTACTACCCTCTGCTATCTGCCGGGCAAACCTTTTACGATCGATATCACTGATCTCATTAACAGTTAACAATAAAATGCCGCGACTCCTTGACCTATCGGCGTATTATTGAATTAGTACTAAATTGTGCCACGATAACGGCCACGAGTAAACAATTGGCAAGTCTCTCGATTCCCTCGCAAGAGAAACCCACGACTGCACCCGTGTCAAAGACCACGCAGTATACTGCAAATCCTTCATTCTCTCCCTCTTTTTCTTCCCTCTTCCCTCTTCCCTCGCGCCGTCGATATTATTCTCGCGTTTGTTTTATTATGCCCATTATCTCGGGATAATCGCGAGGAAAAGGCCAGCGTGACTGGTTCGGTGTGCCGATAAATCAGCGCGCCGTTCGATCTCTTCCTTTTGACGCTTAGTAGACCGCGTCGACAGAATGCCCTGGTATTAATCCTCGGGCCATAATGCCTATAGCTTGAGGTTTTTTTCTTGCGGCTTGGTAAAAGTGCAGAGGTTGAGGTGACGCGGACTGCGAATACCTGAGAGTGCTCGTCGGAAACGACAGCTACTCAGGAATGCGTTAGCTAACAGTCCTACGCTTGATTTTGCTCCTCAATGTAAGTGGGAAGGAAGAAGGACTTTTTTGCACTCGAGGATCGAGATCTAATTTATCATATTACCGCGGGACTCGAATAGTGCAACCGTAATCGAATGTGTACCGTTCCCAATAACGACATGGTATGTTCGAGTAACATCAATCTGATCGGTAATGGTTGGCTGCCACCTTCTCAGGAATCCATTAAAGCGATGCCGATGGTTTAGCCTAGATCGTTGCGATTCCAGGGCTCGAGCCGCATCGAGACTTGTATTTCTCGAGATAGCAAGCAGCATTTGGCGATAATGGTCGGGACGTGATGGAAATCGTGGAAGCCGTGTAGGACAATGTGAGCGGTTAATAAATCTCACAATAAAGATAGGACCGACAAGAAGAGGGAGGACTACGATTGTCAGAGTACCAGAGTCGTTAGAAAAATTAGAACCTGTTCCACAGCGATATTGGATCGAGAGTAAAGCTATCAAAGGACTCTTTACCGACAGTCATCATAATTTTGTTCGCCGTTAATGAACATCCTTGTGTGCAGCGATTTGCGACTAATAATGGGACACGCCGAGCTAATTTCGCTAGTTAAGGCGGAATACGGATGACTGGATGCCCCCACAACTTGCACTATTTCAGAATCGTAACTACGACTGGCTCCTATCGCTTAGATTCTCGTTACACCCGTACTCCGAAGAATCTGTCCTTCACGGTTCGCGTACGTTCCTAAGCGAAAGTACCGACGCGGCACGACGCGGCGTGGTGCTGCGAGTGAAAATTTAAGAACGAACCGAGGCCTTGCCGGAGAATTGCACCTAGGCTCGCATTGGTAATCGGAACGCTTTGCGTCCCATAAATTGTTCAAATTGCACTCAAACCTAAGGAGAAACAACGCGCAGGATTAATGTCTAGCAAGTACGAAGGTAATGGAATATATTTCGTTGCACATTGCACTTTACGATTGTACTAAATATTCAAGAAAATTGTCTCTTTCATGGGCGCTGTAACGTCCTGCCTACTTTATCTGCAATATTGATGTCCAAATGGCGTACAATCTGCCAAGAGCTAAGTAAAACTAAGAATTGCAAAGGGTTAAAACTCCTTCGTCTCCTGCTGTTTGCGAGAGACAGCAAGGTTCACCAGTAGCTAGCACCTGTTTTACGCAATTTTAATGACTGTACTTCATAACGCTGACTACGCAAGTCCTACAATCTAACGACGACTTGGAGGGATGTTTGAAGAAATATCGATTCGTCAACACCCGCAAAATTGTAATCCTCAAATCTGACGGCAATAACCGGTGCACCATGCCTGTACTCATCGAAATGACATTCCAGCGGGACTAAGAGGTCGTAACGGTGTCCGAAAGGAGCACATCCCTTCGAGGCTGACGTTTCGACACGCTCGTAAAGCGAGGTTCGGGGCGAACGCACTGAGAAGGAGAACCTCCGGGTTAAGTTGTCACCATCCTGCATAGCTGGATCCCAGCGGCTGTGAGCCGAGTGCAGCATTAAGCGTGGAATCATCCTGAAATATGGCCAGATAAAAACAGCAGGCTACGAGCTGCGGGACGGTGCCTGTAGTCAGCTTGGGTTACGCGATGCGCTGCGCCGCGCGGTCTTCACGAACGACTGACCTCCGACGCTTGAATCGAACGAGGCCACGGACCGCGGAACATTGGCTGTGCCAGCTCAAAACTAGGAAGATGCGGATAAGGCCTAATCTCCTAAAAATCCTCTCGAGGGTCTTAACTTTATCGAGAAGGTCGACATTCAGTGGAGAAAGAGTCCCTTCGAATTCCCGAGATTCTATCTCTGTCTCTCGATCTTCGAGAGCGAATCACCGATATACCTTCAAGTTTATTTCGCGATGGCCCGTACTCGAGGGGCCCGAGTTTCTTAGGATTAAGAAGTGTACACCTTGACACACTGCGCCCAGGCAAACTTTACTCACAGGGATATTACTGTGCTCTTCGGTGGAACACTCTGGAGGAAGTGATCGTGGCTCCGTTCGATTTACTGGATCTTTCTCTCTCTCTTTCTCCGGTGCACGGTGCTTATCTCCTCGCGAAGGCGGCCGCATAAAATCGCTCCATTTCCGCGAGGGGCGGGCAAGGTCAAGTCGGTTTCCTCCGGCGAGTGGAATAGCGCGCGAGTGGCGCAGCGGGTACGCGGCCATTCGCGAGAGAGAGGATATACCGAAACGAGCGTGTAAACGTCGCGTATTTCACGCCAATGAAAACCGCACGGATCATTACGGGCGATCGCGGTCGGACGAGGAAATTCTCGGCTGCGGTCGACGCGGCCGCGCGTATATAGCTAAAGTTACAACCACCGCGAAATGAAGGGAAGGAGGCGCGCTCGGGATGAGTGCCGGACTGCCACAGAAAAACTGGCATAAATTAAAGGCGGAAAGAAGCCGGTATACCAGATGCAGGGTAAACTGCAGAAATATCGAGGAAATGCAAAAACCGTACTACTTGCCAGTGAGTTTGTCCTCAAAACCATTGCCTACCATGAGGAAAGAAACGGAGATCAAAATGGATAATACCTCGGGTACTTTCTAACTGTCTCATGTTACATGGAAGATCAACGACTATCTCATTAATGACCTTAAATTCTCAACGTGAAGTTGAGCCTGACAAAATATCACTCATCCTACACATCATCAGAATTATGCGCTATACACGATTATCTCAGATTATTCTGTCAGTCAAACGATCAATCAAGATATGTCTTTATGTTCCTAAGTTAGAAAAGCGGGATCATAAAAAATTTTAAATCGTATCATAAAAAATTCATGACAATCTGGTTAGAGGTCTCTTTGAACTGGACTACATAATGCAGTGAAGGGAATAATTTTAAGCTGTATGATATGTAGTATATGTGTAGGACTGCCGGAATACATTGTGCCTGGAGAATCAATAAAGGGTTAAAAGGGCAAAATGCAAGCGATCGGAGGGCGGTTAGCAGAGGAAAGCACGAAAAGAACGAGAAGACCAGGACGTTTACGCCCACCAGCAAGGAGGATGAGAGCCAGCTACGTTGAAAAAAGGTACAGAGAGTGAGAGAGAGAGAAAGAGGGGGACATTAGTGGCCCGAACCGAGGCATGCCTTTACGATACACCGTCCTCCGCCATAAACGTCACGTATCTTTGGCTAAAGAGAGCTCACGCCGTCTGGCGCCCCTCGCGTACTCGCCGTGCCTTTATTAACGACGTGACTCTTCGCTCGACTTCCGGGACCCCGAAGAAACCTGGTCCCCCCAACTTGACTTCCAACCAACCGGACAAAAGCTTTTCGAACCTCAAGCTGGCCATGGCCAACCCATTTGTTCTTCTCTCGAAACAATTACGTCGCCAAAGGGACGCACCGGCATGGCACCGGCTCGCTTGGAAACGGAAGCCTCTGGATGCTGGAGACCGGTTTAATGAGACCACGATGACCCGGCTCCTCCTCGAAATGACCTTATTTGTTCAGGAAATTGAGAATAGAGCGCAAGAAAAACGCAGCTGTTTCTTCAGACTACCTTCATGGAATGGTGGTTTTCTGATACTCTGACAGGTTGATGCAACCCGCCGCTAGGTCTAGAGGTTCGGAAGAAGACTACGGAGAGTAATATCGACTAACCTATCACGAGCAATACTGAATAAAGGCATTTGAATAATCTGAACAACCGGACGATTTCCATGGGTCACAACTTGGCGCATAATCCGATTTAAAAGTCTTGCGTTTTAACCAGCTGGGAGCCTCGATCCCATAAACTTGCATATCTTACAGTCGGTTTGGAACTTTGTCTCCTTAGAGCGAGTTCATAAACAATCTCGAGGATTATAAAATACTCAGAGAAGGAATATCGCGAATAATCGATGTAACCGTGTTAAAAAGTAAACAGTTCGAGTTCCATAAGAAATCTCTGACAAATCCTTTCGAGGAATCAAAGCTCATCTTAACCGATGTGAATAAAGTGACGTTGGAGTTTGTTGCCAAAAGTGACTGGAAGTTGCGAGTTAGATTGAGAGCGGTTGGAAAACAATGTGGGTTGGAGAGAAAATATGCGAATGGTCGAGTGATCGGGGTGCACTGGCTCAGGAGCCGGGTGTCCCTCCGATTAAGAGGGAGGTCGCAGGGAGGTTGCGTTCCAAGGCGCTCGTAACGCCGCTCTAAGAGCCCGTACCTGTCCACGGGCGGGTAATACCTGAAAACATGTCTCTATCACGAGGGGGAATCTCCCTTGGTCGGTAACGCCTTCGCATAAAACCGACGTTTTATCCCGTCTCCGGCGGCCGCGACGTGTTTACGGCGCTTCCACGCTTGACGCCGCAATCAGCCGCAATAACCAGCGACCCGCGGCCAGTGCCGAACCAAACCGGTGAATATTTTCACGGGGCGGCCTTTCTAAATTAAGACGCACCACGACTAACCTGGCGCCGCGCCGGCCAGCTTTTTCTCCCCTTTTTCCGGTTTCTCAAAGAATTTCTCTCTTCGCAAGTATCCGTATGTACCTCCGAAGACTCGTTTATTTTTTTCAAACGTGTCGACGCGCAACCGATACACGTCTCTCATTCGAAACAAACTAATGAACGGGTTAATTGTAATTCCTTTCTATTTATGGTGCTCCAGTTACGTGGATATTCCTGAATGCGTTAGGATTAGTCGGGAATGTCGAAGGAGTGGTTCTCGAGAAAGTGGTGATTACAGGCTTCGCGTCGATGGTTCGGATTTGGAACTGTTAGTTAAGTTTTGCATACTAATTGAGAGGTATAATTTCGATGTGTGTGTTTTATTCGACGCGCAAGGAACGCGAGAAGAAACTGAGAGAGGGAACGAGAGTCTGAGGTTTGGCTAAAACGGGAGATTCGGATCGCGAAGGAGAACGCTAAGAGAGGTGATCGGAGGCGCTCTGGCAGTCGGTGCTAAGAAGGACAACGCTTTATATTCCATTAGCGTCTCGTCTGGGTTGTCATACCGACACGCCAACCTCGACACTCGGCTTCTACGTATGTGTACGTAGTTG
The DNA here is from genome assembly GCA_963989405.1 of Trypoxylon attenuatum. NCBI lineage: Eukaryota > Metazoa > Arthropoda > Insecta > Hymenoptera > Crabronidae > Trypoxylon > Trypoxylon attenuatum. Next base: position 7,877,720 of record OZ022494.1, read on the forward strand.
GTAGGCAGACGTGCCAGCTCGACAGCTAAATATGCTCAAAGTCACGGATCCATCGATCGGCCTCTGCTCGGTAGGCAGGCACGCACCTGAACTTTTGTCGAACCTGCGGTTGTCTCTCCAACTGCTTCAATGTCTTTGTCGAAAAATTCTCACCGAACTCGCACAAAGCGCGACGTGTCACGGAGAATATACAATTCAGGATTCTTCGTCAACACCGGTTACTCCCGTGGATAAACGAAAAGAATTCCTCGGTTCAACTGTGGGATGACTCCCCGAGACAATCAACGCATGATCATTGCTCACGATAGTAGGGGGAATTTTTAATACCGCGATAATGAGGAGATGAAGATTAGGGAAGTTTCATAAGGTAGCTTGTTAAAGTTAACAGTAAGTCGTGGCGCTTCATCGATAAGCCACTGGAGGATCGAATTCTTCGAGTTTTTCCCCGTGAGATTCGTCAGTAGATTAAGACTAGACAGGTCAGCCTGTCGTGACTGGTCTCGTGTACGTCCCAGAGGAGTAGCCGAGTCTAACAAGAGCAACCTGGCGCCAATCCGTCCTCGGTCTTCTGCACTCGATAAAAGACCACTGGCAATTATGTATCCATCAAATTAGCGCTAGTTAAGAAGCCATGCCATCTGGCGCTTGTCAGCCAGTGCAAAGATTTCGCATTCGACATGCGGACGTCCTGAATGAAGGCGTCTCTTGGTCGACGCGGTATTATCGTGCAATTCGCGTCTCCTCGTCCCGATAGCTCGTTATCGACAGGCATTCTTGCTCTCCGCGGCAAACGCACCCTCTCTTTTGCCACAAAATAAATAATAGCCTGGTTTTTTCGCGTGCGGGCCCTGCTCGCGCCGAGTGTTTCCAAAAGATAAACGTTTACGGTGACGTCGCAGCACGCGTCAGGCATTCAATTGAACTGGCGAGGGGCAATTAAGCGACGTGACTCGCCCGATTCGCACGGCATGGCATGGAAACGTCACGAGGCGATTAAGGGCCCCCCTGTCACCTGTCGGACCGCGACAGAGCTCAGCGGCGAGAGACGCGTTTCGCACGCGCCTTCCTCTACCGACGCCCGACGGACTTGCCACGTCGAGTTCCAGTAACCATGGACCTACCTCGTGCCGCATCTCAAAAATCAAAAACTTCCAAGCTACTTCCCGATTGAGCCCCCTTCGAGGAGAACTGAACCTCGATCACGATGTGAATAGTACAAAGCAGAATACCAGATCCGCTGGGTGATTCTGACGTCTGGTATTTTGATAAGAATACCCTTTGATCCACCCTTCCCTGATCACCTGCAGACTCACTGTTTATCTTTCGCGATATAACGAATCTTTCAACGCTGCTTTCTTGGGTGAAAAATATTGACAGATTGAAGCAGTAGCGAAAGTGACTTCAAGCCGTGTACGAAAGAAGTGGAAAAATGAATAATTCGACGGAGAGTAAGGGTGGTCCAGTAGATAATGGTCTCAAGCTAATTCGTACTATTTTTTAAAGTAGACGATGATTGTTCCGCGATTGCCGGGCGGAATCTGTCATAGGAAGCAGGCAATTTCCTGCGGAACGGAGCTACAGATCTCAGAGTTGGAATCGCTCTAACGACGAGTGGAAGAGGACTCAAATCGAGGAAGAGGGAGAAAAGGTCGGTGGACTTCGTTAAGCGAGTCTCCCGCTGTTCGGAGACTAATAGGCGCACCATTATGACGGAAGCGGGAGCCGCCTCAAAATTGCACCGCGAACATTCCTAATCACGTTTCCCCGTGAGACAAAGCCCACTAGCCGCGAGACCACTAGAAAAAGACCGCGAGGGAAATGGCCGGTCGAGTCGAGGAGAAAGCAGGAGAAGCAGAGGAAGACGAAACGAGAAAAAGTTGGAGACCACGCTAAGTTGTGTCTCGAGGTGGGAACAAAAGCCACCACCTCTTGGTTGTCGTGCTCGTCCTTAGTGTCCTCTTCTTCTTCTTCTTCTTCTTCTTCTTCTTCTACTTCTTCTTCTACCTCTTCTTCTTTGGAGGCATTTGGCACGCCACGCAGAGAGGGATCACTTCGAGTCCAGCATTGTGACTTCTTGCACGTATGAAAAACCACAAACCACCAACGTTATTTCGCGGCTGCGAACACGAAGGGCCTCCCTTTCCACGAAGCCCAAACCACGCAGGTAATACCCCTGGTCCCTTTGCCCTCGACTCTCTTCCTCCCTCTCACCGTCCTCCTATCTACCACGTGCCTTTTTTCACAGGGGTTACTTTGTCTTCTCGCTCTCGATTCGCTGCCAAAATGAGGCTCTCGTTTGATCGACAGTCCATTCCCCTTTACTTGTGGTAGCCCGATCATTACGGTGTCACTTATCGATGGAAGTATGCTCTCGAGTCCGAGAGACGGGCAAAAAGTCCACGAGTACGTGGCAGGTCGGCAGGTGAATCTTTGAAAACGCGATAATAACGACGGAAACGGAAAATTATCCAAATAATACAATCTTCCCTTCTTGCGGCACGGTAATGCTATGCATGCGAAAGGGTGAATCCAATATATGTAGCGAAACGATTGCAACAATTACTCGGGATGTTGGTATTAGTTAATATTGAACGATAATTAAATTCAATTATTAATAAGGGAGTTGCGTAAAAGCAAAATGCAGTCAAGTTTCCCAGTAGAAGAACATACAATCTTGTATACAATCTTGAATAGAGTTGCAGACTATGTACTTCGCTTATGGAGGTCCTCTCTACTCGCGTCACCGGCACGCGCTTTGTACTACGTAACCACTGAGAAAACGTACACGAGGCGCCGATAACCATTCGTGGGCGTTTTCACGGATATTCCTGGATCCCTAGACTTGCTTTATGCGCCATCGGAAACAATGAAAACGGAACCGCAGCCATGACCACGAGTCGACGCATCCGACTTGGCGTTGATTCAAAGAAAAATCTAGAGGCGATAGACAGGGTAGTTCGAATGCTTTGTGGCTCGTAAATAAGTCAATCGCGAACATCAGCTTGCGTGGACTAGCCAATGGACCTCGCTTTTGTACTTTGAGCGACAGCCAATATTTAACTCTCGCAACGAGCAAGGTGGCCAACTTCGTTAGCTACCAATGTTAAACTACGTACATATTTCCTTGCGCGGAACGGTCCTCGAAGATAAACTATAGTCAGTTGATAAATTTCTTCCGTTTCTGTTAACGAGATGGTTGGTAACTATGTCGTCGTAGTAATCTACTGACTAAATGCGATACGGCTCTACTAAAGATCCGCTGAAACGCGAATTGAGATTGAATGCAAGTCCAAAGCGATTTGGAAGAGTGCTAAACAAGCACTTTTACTCTTTCCGCAATGCGTTCTTGTCGTCGCTTGACTGTCTGAGGATTAATTGAAATTTAATTCGAACGCGGAAGATTGTAAATACTGGCTAATGGTCACAGTATTATCCTCAATTGTTAACGATCTAGAGTGCTAATCGCGACGGGGACAAGAGAGGCCCACTACTCCTGCCACAGCAGGCAGTAAAAGCACTTAGTTACTTTCTAACCCGAAGATAAATGTCCACGTAAATTAATTAAGCAATCGTTAGCGGTGGAAACGAGCAGTTTCATAACGAACTGCTCGCTTCCCGCTGTTACCAAACGGGGAGGATTTAAATCCATTAGCCAGTGTCACGAGAATGGGCTTTGCCTCGTATTGCTATAGTGTCACACAGTAGGGGATTCATTCCGCGAAACCGATCCTGTCATCAAATAGTAATTAAACTTTCAAAAGGAACACGTTACGAGAATTCATCGTTAGTTTAGAATAAACTCCACGACGAACAAAGGGAAAATCGTATCGATTGACCATTGCCAGAACACTGTTTTCCTTTGTACCGGATACGAGTTACACGGGATCGAACATATGCAAATTAAGCTGAGTAGTGCAGTTAGTCATTTCCAATATTCCAATTGCGCATGTACCTTCGCAATACTCTTGCTGAGTCAATAACCGATATAATCAGAGTGTGTCGATCCGATGGAACACAACCCAGTACATACTATGTACTATAATGGCAAAGAGAGAAGAACCACCCACTGCAAATATTTATAGTCGAGCGTAATTAAGCGAAATCATTGCGGTCAATTCCATCGAAGGTTTTTAATAGCGGTGCGACGAACGAGTAAGGGTGGAGGCAGCCCTCTTAATTAGACGAGTCCGACGAATAACCGGGCTCGATTTGGAGAGATAAGCCTGTTAGGGAGAACAGGAGCTAAAGTGGGAGCCTATTCGCTACCGACAGCTTCCAGGCTCCTAATTTCCGAGATCGAGCACCATAATTACTCCCTCTGCAATTCTCTCCCGAGACACCCCAGTTAACTGGGCTCGAAGAATTTTTTACCAACAGTCTTCTGCTTTTTGAAAGACTCTTTCGACGAATATAATCGACGTCGAGCGTTCTCGTGCACGGCCACTAGCATTGATAAGCACTGAGAAATTCAGGGTCTCCGTAGAACCTTAGCCCGCGTTCTCCGACTTTTCCGGGAGAAAGTCGAAGGTGACAAATAACCAAGGAATTTCGCTGGAGAGACCCTTTGAAAAAAATGTAGCACGGAATGCCGCTCGATTTTCACAGCTCTCAGTCAGCTACTCGACTAACGTGTTACAGTTTTTCTCTTTTTTCTGTAGCCGCGGCGCGCTAAACATTCGTGGTGTAATAGGTGTCTTGCCTACATTTTCGCGATACATACAACTAATCGTAGTTTTACGGGGCTAGACCGTTTACATACTAATCGTATCCCTACGACTGTCACGATTCTAGAATTTTACTCATGTTTACGGGAGGCCACTCGTTTTATTACTGAATATTATTGGTATTTACGCGACTGCGATTGACTCGTTGGAGGTTTTGTGCAATTGCCAATAATGATCGAGACACAAACGAACTAGCGTAGAAGCGCTGGATCGGAGCATTGTACCGCGAACTGAATATTTTGATCGACCGATCGACAAACCGTTCTTCGAGGTAGCTTATATAATTTTCAACGATTCCGAAATATGTATAATTCGAGATCCCTTATCGTGACGGGTGTTTGCTTTTCAAGCCGTCAAACGAGAACTGTCGATGGAATAATATCGCGTGTACGAATTCCAAACGCCTACTCCAAGCACATGTGTTTCATAACTTGACGCAAGTCGTCATCGAGATCGGCATCCCGCTACACTGGATCCGATACTGTTTTTATACAAACATCTCTCAACACACACGGGATTTATCCAAACTGGACAAATCTTGTAAAGCGCTATGAAACTCGCGTTCCGAAGCAATCGGGGATTTAAAAACTGCTATAGTTATGCGTTCTTTCTGAATCAAATTTCAAAGAAACACCATTCGAGCGAATCTGATATCCTAAACCAAAATAATTCTGACGTTTGAGAAACGATTGAAATAACAAACTGAACGATGTATATCTGGCGCAATACGATTTCGATAAAAGTCATTTAATACGTCCGCAAGGTGAACTCACCAGTATAACACCAGGCCGGCCAGACAACAGGGCTCTCGGTGTCCAGCTCCCTCATTCTCTCAGCGACCCGCGGACATCTCCACTCCGTACTTCCCGACGTGGCTGTAAGTATGTCCAGTTTGGCTTGAACCCGGAGCACACGATGAGACGGAAATCAGGAGCTCCGCGAGAAAGTTCGCGTAGAGTTTCTACCGCCTCGATTCGCGTGCGTAGTCGCAAGTCGCGAGGAAACCGGACCGCGCGAATTCTTCGGCTGACCACCTGTTGAGTGTAAGGCTCGAGAGTGCAAGCCGGGATTTTCGAAACTGGAGGTCGAGGGCACGGAGAACGGGCTCTGGTTGAAGTCGCAGAGGCCGAGAGTTTCCCTTATCGGGAGAAAAGAGCGTACACGTGCACTGGCCGATCCCAGGAGACAGATAACTGGTCAGATAAGCCGTACTCGTTGGCGGGTTCTGCTCGCGGCGTTGATAAGGCACGGTGGAGTCGTCATCGACCCAGACTCTATCTGTCTCTTCCTTCCTCGTTTTCTCTTGATTTCTTTCCCTCTCTCGCACACACACATACACACTCACTCTTATTTCTCTCCTCTTCCGTGTCACCTCGCGACCTGTTTTTTCGCGACGATTTCACAGCCCGGTTGCCGCGTGCTCGCGCGTTACACGGAACGGTGTGTGTGTCAGCACCGTGGGCTCGAATCGCGCACTAAATGTCACGGAAATGTCAATGAGGAGTCGCGGACGTGTTTGACACCTTCACCTGGAGCCGCAGCCTTCCCTCCTGTTTCTGCTTCGCGCTTCTCGCTTCTCGCGAAACCCGTGGGAAGGAAAAAGCGCGCACTGCTGTACCACTGATAACACACTCGCGAAGGAATCGCAGGTTGCTATTGTTGCAGCTTATATCGCTTGCCTTTACCGCGTACTGCTCATTCCCGTAGCGCGTTGTACATACTTCTAGTGTGGGGCCCCGCGTGCGCGCGCCAGCGCCAGCGTGTACACCTCTAACGACACCGAGTGAATGACTGGCTCATTCACGGCGAGGTCCTGTTCGAGAGCGGCGAACAGCCCTGAGGTAGGGAGCCCGCTCGCAACGACCGAAACCGACCTCTGCTCCCAGCGGAACCCAAGATGTGTGAGTCTCCTAAGTAAACAATCGGCTCTCTCTACCGCGTCTAGCCAAGTTTACGCGTCCTATCACCGTGGCGGCGGCAGAGGCGAGGGCGATCCACGGAAGCACTGAGGAGCCGCGGATGTCGCGACACTAGGACACGGCACTGAGCGAGCTGGCACGTTCGCCACGGAACAAGAACCGGGGAGTCGCGTGAGCGAGGACCCGCGGACGACAGGTAGGGAGAGAGACACCGCCAGAGAGCGAGAAAGAAAGAGAGAAAGGAAAGGAAAGGAAAGGAAAGGAAGAAAGAAAGTTGGAGGGAGGAGAGACGGAGCACGGGAAGAAGCGTTCGAAGGGAGGTGGAGAGCGGGAGTCGTGGAGCCAGGTGATCCTCAGGTGGCAGAGGGACGGAGGACGAGTAGCTGTGGGACGGAAGCGGGAAGCAAAAGGAGAGAGAGAGAGAGAGAAAGACTCGAAGGAAGAGGAACAGAAAAAGACAGAAATAGAAAGACGGAGAGAGAAAAAGAGAAAGAGAGGAAGGGAGGTAGAGAGAAGGGGGAGGGCGAAGAGGGGTCGCAGTGCGCGCGAGGTGGTTTGGTAGGCACGAGAGACAGGTAAGGACAGGTAAGCGGAGTGGCACTTAGGTTGGTGCACCTGCCGCGAGAGTCCGCGTCGTAATGGGAGCGGGGCAACGGGCGGCAGGTAGGCAGGCCCACCGCTCGCCTCGGCACACGGAGAGGGGGCATCAGTCACATGGCGAGGTGTAGCGCGTTACCTGCCGCTACCTGAGCACCAGGAGGTGGCAGTCGAGCTCAGTGGTGGTGGACGAGACCATAGGGTGGTGGTGCCGGTGCATCGCGGTAGTGGAGGCGCGGGTCCAGCGTGGTAGGACACCAAGCGCGCTGGAGTAGGAATTGGAGTAGGTACTGGAGTAGGAACTCACCGAAGGAGCCGGAGAAAAGTAACTCGACAACGTGCCGCAATTCCTAAACCACGATTTTCAATATACACACACACACCCAAACTGTTTTTGGAAACAGTGCAAGACACACAGCACTCCGAGTAATTTATATCTCTTGACAACAACTGTTCATGTCTGCCTGAACTTGCTTCCGAAAGTTGTAGCACGAAGAAAATCGTAAACACGAGAGATAACGAAGACTACGAACACTCGAGCATTTGTGATGGTATTGTTGTCATTCAGACTCCTGACGCGAAAATGTAACAATGCTGTTACTATGAGATTGATAGCGTTACTGTAGGATGAGTAGGGTGTAACCGATACTTACTAGTAATTACTATAGCGTAGGGTATAGCTATGCAAAGAAGATTGACCGAACTAAAGGGTAGGCCTGGCGTAAGGCCTCATATCGGCTATTGGAAGATTTAACTATACCGCCACCGGACAAAGAGGTTGCAGCATGCTTGTTTCGCGCTACTACCACCGATTATGGTCCCCTGCAAAGGTCGGCATGGAGGCTCCATATTTGGATCCTCTTACAAGAGCGAACGCAGGAGTATCTATTGAATTCCAGGCCTCTGTGGCGATCCGCCCTGCAACCTGACGGCAGATTGTCTCCTGAACCGTCTTCCAAGCACGTCGTTCGCTGTCCAGTCATGGATTCTATGTCTTCCTTTACTTCTCGAACAACCCGAAGATAGGCGTCGTCTAGCTGGACAGTGGATCGATACAATGCAACGAGAATACCTTGTCCCGCCTGATACAAAAAGACTGTCTGAGAAACCCCGTTCGACAACGACTGTCCATTTACCGGTTGACTGTAATTCCATCGTTTCACTCACTTTACCATTCGTTCGACAGTATACTTTATCTTTATATACTCTACACCGTGCGAATAAACGCAGGATCCTTAAACCTGCATTAATTAACATTCAAGCCCGAAGCCCTTCCATTCCACTTGCTCGAACAAAGCGTATCCGCAACAATCCTCGCATCAGTGTCTATCCGTGTAATCCTTAACCCCGGAGAATGAAGCAAGCTAATCCTGTTATCCCCATTCTCGGCAAATTCAAAAATGCAAGAAATAATCACTGCCATCACCATAATGTCAGGAGAGCACGATCCGGCTCGTATGTCGCGACATCCTTATCTCGAAAGACTATCGGTCGATGCAGTCGGTCTTGGAAGTGTTGCCCGAGGCGTCCATCCGCGTTAAAGGTAGCCGGCCAAAGGGAGAGAGGGCAACGAGCTGCAACCGTGCGCACCACACACAGTGGGTAGCAACACGTGAACCACGGATGAGAGCTTGTTAGGTTAACCATCACATTGTTTCGCGAGGGCGTGGTGCAGTGTTGTCCAGTGTGCGTGGCGAAAGCCTCGGAGAAGCAAGAGAGGATCAACCCAGGATCATCCAAGACGATATATCGCGTCCGATATATATCATTCGGTGAACAGTCGACTTCTTCGCGCTCATTCGCGTATACATAGGTGTACGCGTTCGGTGACCGCCTCAGGCTCTGCTTCAAGGTCCTCGTTTAGATATCCGTTCGCTTGGAGATTATTCGAGCGAACGACGATGCGACGCGCCACTTGTCGAAACCTCCTGCCGGATAGGGCGTTATGTCCATAGCGTATCGCGCTCGATCGGCAGGCTTCCGAACCTAACGATTACCACCTCGCCTATTTTACGATGCCAGCTCGGACACCAATCTCAGGATTAAACGCTGCACTGACCTCACCCTTAAGCTCCTTCGAGCGGGATATATTAATTGGAACTGATATCTCATGGAATTGTACTTGGTATCGCATGAAAAAATCTTCTCTAGAATCGATCGCGAAGATTTACCACTACTTGTTCAAATTTCCCTCTTTCGTCGAACATTATCAATTGAATGCATGGATCGAACAGATTGTTTCTCATTTTTAAATCTACTTCGAGTGTTCAAAGGCTTCTGGTCTGCCAGCGTTGGTCAAGCCACCCAGACTCTCCGACAACAAGTGACTCCACTTACAATTTCAGGGCGTGCAGTCAGCATGCGTCCTCGGGAAAATGGATCTCCGTGCAAGGGGAGTTGCGCTCCCCCAATGGACCATTTAAAACGCCATAAAAGACGCGTTAGCCGCAAACCTGCGGAGCGGACAATTTGCAACGCGGGGCGAACCACTCGCCGGCACTTACCCGGCTGCTCAAGTGGACCCTCCTCGGGCCCCTTGGTTCCCGTTCCCGCACGCGGTTTCCCCGCAAAAGACTCTCTTGAGAGATGCGTGTACACGAGGATGGTACCAGTGGTTCATCTCGCGAAGACGAAGTAACCGGTGGCGTTCATGAATACGTGTTCATTATTTATGAGCAACGCCTCTCGGCATCAACTGGACCGGCTTCCCTATCTACCGGTAGGCACCGTGCGAGCCAACCGGATAACGTATTACGTCTTCATATTTTTTTCGCCTGATGCACGCCCGGTAATTAAAGGTGCCCCGCCAAGGACCCGGATGATTTATCGGCCGCGCCAGTTCGCTCTGATAAGATGGGACTGCATGATAACGAGCTGCCTTTTGTACATCGAAAAAGCATGAGAGAGGAAGAGAGAGAGAGAGAAAGAGTGCTCGAAGAAGACCGCTGATCGAGTCAGAGCACTACTCCACTTCTTCCTGGCGACTGTCTATCTCTCTTTCTCTTTTCTTTCGAATCTTCGACCACCTCCTCACGCTCTCATTCGAGGCTCATGCCGCTGGCTACTGGCGAACTCGAGTGTACTCTTGTCTTCCTCTTCTCCGAGCATTAACCCTTAACTGGAACGCATATTTCGTACGGCATTAATGGACCGTATGGCTCTCCAGGACCGTTTTGCAATATTATGTCTCTCATTCACTGGCAGCACAACAAATACTCGTTAGCCTCTGTACCGTGGGCTATTTTAATATCGACTGTACCCAAGTATAAAGAAATTGAAGGATTTCTAGAGAACCGTATTTCCAGCGGGATTCTGTAGGACAATTGTGACACTTGAAGAGAGATAACGGGAAAAAGATTCCGAGGAAAAGTAGAAATTCTACTCGACTTTCTAATGAAAGGTCAGAAGAAAAGGTTCGCGAATTGTCTTCGCGAGAAACGCTTACCTTGGTTGCGCGAAAGAAATTGGTTTTTTTTTTTTGTCAGTGGAATGAGAAGAAAGATGGGAGGTATGCCTTTGGCAAGTAATTTCCTTCTTTTGTCGGTACCAGATTATCCACGATTTAAAAGAAATCAGCCCAGTTCTAGTAATTTTCTAAACCAAATACTTTCTAACCACACAGTGCAATACTATAAGGTTTTTATTGTCTTACGACCCATTGAACGAACCCTGATTATTTTCAACAGGCGGCAATCTGAACATTTGCATGAATATTCTCGAATTGGACATTCTCTATATTACTAATGAACTTTGTAAGAGCATTGAGAGGGGAGAAATCAGGACTCGGAAAAGCACGAACTATCCTCGCTCTCATTACGGTACAGGAGATCAGAGACGCTCATATTTCATAGAGGTCCATCTGACGAGATAAGAGGCGCGGTCAGAAGAGGCCACCTTTCCCCGACAGGTACCGAGATGAGCACACGCATGGAAGTCACGGTCTCGTTGAGCAAAGAAATTTACGCTTACGAGGATCGCCAGTGTCAGAGCATAGCAACGACGACGCGACGCGAAGGCCTCATCTCTCGATGACGATTTCAGAGGTTTAATTGAGCGGTCCACTCTGGACGATACTAAAATTTCTCCCGACTATCGCTGGGACAGTTTCCTCTGGTATCGTCAGAGCTCTCTCCCTCTTGCAATGGAAAAAAACAGAGAGAAAAAGACAGGGAGAGAGGTAAACGCTCTCTTGAATTTTTCGGCCCGTTTCCTCGGACGTTTTATTGGCCGCGTGATTTACGAGGAGCTTCGCTCGCCACGTAATTTGTTGCGCTGTATTTAATTTGCCTTAAAAGTGGCCTCTCTCGCTCGAGAGGACGACACGGCGCGTAAAAACGATAACGGGGCACTTGCACCGTGGAATTTTATTATGATGTATGCGGCAAATCTTGCGGTGTAGTGGCTCCTTAATGAGCCTCACTTCGAGGATGATAGCTGGTGGACATTGAGATAGATGAATTCATTCGAGGCTTATTCCTTCCCTCGCCTGTCATCGCTTCTTGAAATTGATTTTGCGAAACTCGGACAGAGCTGGACCGCGACGACCTCCCATCAGGATTTTTCTATTTTACGCAATTTCAAGTGAAATTCTACTAAGACCTTTGACGATATTTTTTAATTTTACTAATAGACCTGCTTTTTATTGAGGTACTCAAACATGGTAGGCTTTTGCGGATTTGAAAACCAAGCGAAACAAGGCCGCTCTCATAATGCATAGCTAATTTCACTCGTAGTGTACACGCATCGCCTGCTGGAAAGCGAGCGTGCTGACACGAGCAAAGATGAGATCGCTAGGAGTCGACTAATGCCTGTAAGCCTTCAATTAATTCGATGCTCAAAGCGTTCGCTTAATGAGACTGGACTATCGCCGATAGATGTAACTCTTAGTTCTAGTGGTATCGATACCCGTCACGATAGGTTCCCCTACTAAACGGACAATTAAAGCGGCAGAGAATGAAAATGTAGCCCGGATAGCCTGACACTGCACCGATAAGGATAAAATGTTTTGAGATACAGCTTAATTATAAGGCTACCTGGACTACCTCCATTTCGCTCGGAGCTCCAGCATCCCGAGAAGAGAGCTCGTCTCCGATACCAGTCCAGCTGTTTTAGCTCCGCTATTCATCTTCTTAATATTACACCGAGTCCTTTTAACCGTCTACATCGCGATAAGGGCGAGCCATGCCGCGTCGACGTAAACACCCTCTCTGCATTAATTTAGCGCGGTAATAACAGCCCGCGAAAAATTACCTTTGCATGTGTGTACATAGTTTCCGTGCTCTTTTCCAGTTTCCGCGCTGCTACTTTGGCAAATCCTGCGTTAATATATGTACTCCGCGAAGCCATTAAATAAAACGGTTCGCAAAGATTACAGCTCGTTTGGATTAATGCGTTAAAATGCAATCAACTTCTTTTTCCTCATGAGGATTATTTTCAGCAGTCCAGTGGAACCTCCAGGAATTAAAAATCCAGATTGAGTTGAACGATCGAGATACCGATTGGATCGGGCAGTAGATCACCGCGAAAGAGGAGATTGTTCGGGTTCACTGCGATTAGCATCGCGCCGTGCCGCGCGATGAACGGGATAATAAATGCGAACACGCAGGATTATAGCGCTCACGCTCGCACGAGGTTACGCGGTGCCCGCGAGATGCCGATGAATCAGCGGTGCTGAAAGGTCAGAAGGATAAGCCTGCACTTGAAAGGTCAAGGAAAGAGTTGGGTCACGGTGCGGCAGCTCCGCACCGACCAAAATATCCACCATCCGGAATCTGTATTTTAATGAGCTTATTATTTATATGTGTCGCGAAAAAAGTGTCTCGCTGCGCGATCAACGGTGATCTCTTCTTTGTGGACTTACGTAATGACATCGATGAACCGACTAACGGATTTGGCTTGCCGTGCACTCAAAATGAGGATCCGCATCTGTTTTACGATTTAGTGGACTGGAGACTTTGGTCGTAGTAGTAAACTGTGCCAATGAAATGATGAATACATTTTGGCAGAACGATCCTCTGCAGCTTCCGATAATGTTAGTCGAAATTTATATCTCCCAAATTCACGAGTCGACATCGTGATTCTTGTTATGCTTATGGATCACGGAAGTTTAATCTGAATCCTCCTGGAAACTGCATTCCACCTCGCGCCTCTAACACTATTACTCGTGTATCGCCGAATCACGGCTAGATGTATATTCCAATTACGTAGAGTTTTTCCCGTTGCTTTGTCGACCGAACACCGAACGCAATCGCACCTCTAATTAACGAGCTGTGGAAACATCGCTGAAGCAAAGCGAACAGCCAATCCTACAAGATAAGTAGCGCAATCGAGATTCGAGGAGGTTGTGCCGATCGTATTTTCAACGGACTTCACCCGAAGCAGCCTCTGACTTGTCATCAGTTCGAATTCACCGCATAAAATCGATTATTTACGAGCAATAATTCACCGGCGTTCCTGAAAAAGACCGGCGGAAGACGCTCCCGAAATCGAAAGGACACTTCGAGCCCGTCTCATTTCGTAGCTTCGACCGATAAATAAAAGAGTCTTAATTAGCCGTGAAGAGGCTGGTTCGTCATAGGTGTCTGGGCTTCCTCAATATTCTACATGGGGCCCGACGAAGTGTGGAAATAGATGGACTAGACGAGACTCTCTTAATAGGCACCGCCGCCGTCTATATTCCGAGCGAATAAAACTGTTATTGATTCTGATGAACTGTATGGAATGTCTTGGGTTGTTAATACGACTGGTCTCGCTCCTCGCCTTTGGATTTCATCGGCCTGCGGCAGTGCGAAAATAGCCACAATCGCGCTGATCCTCGATTCGTTTAATATAAAAGAATCTATTCGGCAATCCTAGCAACTATAAAACCGAGCGACTCTACACGTGCTCCGCGACTAATAAGTTGTATATTAGCCACGATGACGTTTAGTACTCGAATTTATTAAAACTGACTAATAATTGGATATTAAGATCCTCTATTAGCACGGAGAGATTGGTCGTTTACGCAGACCAGAAAATGATTACCAAAGTCATTAATATTCTGAGAAAAGGTCGTGGTAGTATCACTGACAAGATCTTCCTCGCGCGAACCGTGTGCTTTCCCATGGTTCACCAGCGAGGTTCAAACCCAGAGAGAACTGGATGCAAAAGAAGCTCGAAAGAGGAAGAGCAGCACGCACGGTGCACAAAGTGCAATTTCAAGATTTTTGCCTCGTAAAACTCGGCCAATGAGCGACGTAAAAATGAATAACTGAAGGAGCATTCACCCCCAGGACGAGGCAGGTAAGGTCGACTTTCTTCTGTAACGCACAAACCTAGCACTCGCTTCTCTTCGGCATGCAGTGTCTTCTGTGCGAAGGCGGCCCTCGAACTTCAGCCCAATTTTTCTCTTCCGACTCGGAGAGATTATCCTTATTTACGAGCAATCTGCGCCATGGGCGAACCGAAGGCTGCTTATTTAAAAGCCGTAAAGTATTCAATAGGCGAAAGGGCACAGCGAAGTAGGTAAGTTGCGTGCCAATGCAGAAGGATCGGGATGGATAGATCGATGTACCCGCGGGTTTCGCTCTCACCGAGAAACACTCCAAAGAGGACGGATCTGTTCGTGCTGCTACCTCTCAAGGTAGCCTTGATTCAAGGTCTAGGACGCAGAGAACGAGCGGGATCCACGACGGTGCGGCTCTTCTAGACTGCGTTTCAAACAAGAACCACGGAAGTGGGTAGAAGCCTACCCGATCCCCGATACAGCGGCAATAAACTTCAATCGGTTAAACCGCTTATCAGTCGTAAGTGGTACACATTCTAATTATACCAATACTCCGATCGGAATTATGGCCCGACACGTACGATCGTGCCCGATGAACTTAGACAAGGAAAATGCTCGAGGCAACAACGTTTTCAGTGTACGCCACGAATTCCAATCGCCAAAGGCACGCGTTTCGAACGTACGTGTTGTCCGGTGGAGAAAGGAGTGGTGACTGACGTCCTTTCAATGCTGACTGCACGGCGGGCAAACTAGAATCAATCCAAAGAGGTCAGGGTGGCGTCGACTAGAGAGACAAGACGGTAGCGCCAACGAAGGCTGGTGCACCCTGGCATTTAAATCAGGCGCTAGAAGAGGCAGCCCATAAACGAAATACAATTAAGGAAACGAGATAAAGGCGGAACGCCATAAACCGCAGCTCTCGCGAAACGCCACGTATCGACTCTGTACTCGCGCGAGCCGCAGCTGCGATTAATAATGGCATGGAAGTGCTAGATGAGAAGGAAGGCAGCGTCGAGCTCCTGAGGCAGAGCAAGAAGAGAAGTAAGGTGGAGGTTACGCGGAGAGAGCAAGCGAGCAGGCGAACAGGAGAGCTGAGGGATACGAGAGTAACTGGCAAAGGGCGAATAAAGTCGAGAGCCCTGGGTGGATGGAAGCTGAAGAAAGAAGGGAAGAAGGAGATGAAGAAGAAGAAGAAGAAGAAGAAGAAAAGGAGCAAAGGAAGGTGCAGCCTCGGGTGCCGGGCGGGGCTCAGATGTTTATCCCGGTCGACCTCTTTCCCTCTTCGCGGGCCCTGGCCCCACGATGGCCCCTTCACCTCAGCTTCTTCTTGCCGGGAAGGAGCGTGCCCTCGGCGATCCACCGAGAGTTGCATCTACGTTATATGCGTGCTCTTGTTGCACTCGGATGCACTGCCAGTGGCGTCGCAACCGTCACCTAAAGTTCGATCACTTGACTCTGACCACTTTTGAATTAGACCCTTCTCGCAGGCACAAAAAAAAATGCCAACGTCCCAATCATGCCCGTCGGTATCTCATTATTAAAAATATCACGAAAACAATGGGTGGAATTTGTTAGCGCTCTACCTGTCAGAAGGTTAGGATCGGTAATCAGCGAAGAAAAAGTCGATCCGATAAATAATTCTCGGGCTCCCTCTGGCGGCAGACGTGGAAAAGGTAAAGGAAATTGAAGAAAAAACCTTTCGAAGGAAGATAACGCCCCCGATAGATTCCGCGGTAATGCGGAGCTGTTCAGTTTGATAGCCATATCGTTCATAATCGAGTCGGGCGGAAAGGAAGTAAGGGGGACGAGTTCGTCGGCGCGTCGGCTCGTGACGAGAGCCGCTGGACTCTCGGTACTTGCAAAAAAGCAACGTTAATCAGACACTTCGTATCGCCTCTATTCAGCTCCCGGTGAGCGGAGTGATCTAGCTCGCAGCAGGTTCTTCGAGGCAAAAAATCGATGAATGAACCTTCTCCAGAGCGGATCCATGCTTTCGACTTCACCCAACACCTACTCACTTCATGAACCCTCGGTACTCAGCTTTTTAAATAGCTGCACCTTTCCATTAAAAAGTCTATTTATCTACGGAAAAAAGAATTCGGTACCTTTTTTGCCAATATCGTGAGACGTCAAGCTAACTGATTGCTGACAAGTTAAATCTGAAGATTAAATCTGCCGAAAGCGTGCAGTCGTAGCTCTGCCAGCCGACTGAACATTTCAACTTGAATTTAATAATTACATTCGAATATAAAACGAGTCAGAGATTATAATGTAAAATAATTGACCGTGTGGTAGATTCTGGTTGGGTCAAGAGACAAGTACGAGTCTCGGAAGAAGTCAATGCACCAGCACCAGAGCTCTCATATTCATCAATCAAACCATCGTACTACTTAGCCCGTAAAATCGAAAGGAAGCAGCAGAAGGACCTTATATTCTGCCCGCGGGTCGTTATGTCAGGCGCGTATCCCGCTGATGACGCACTTCCGGCCGAGTGAACCCCCACGGCGGGGCGGCGATAATTCTTGGAGGATCGGTAGAAAGAGCGAGAGCCGGGTACGAGTTGAAGATCCATCCAGCGTGACTCCGTGGCCCCGTGACGACCCCGAGGAGATGTTTGCTCTTGTTGGCCAGTGCTATGCCAGCGCCGAGACCGCCGGCTGCCACGATAGAGCAGCAACCGAGATAAAGGGGACAAGGAGAGAGCGAGGAGAGAAGCAGAGAAATAAGAAGACCTCGACCAGGGCGCAGGAGCAACAGCAGCAGCAGCAGGCTCAAGAAGAAGAAGAAGAAGAACAAGAAGAAGAGAAGAAGAAGAAGAAGAAAAAGAAGAAGAGTGCGGGTCTTGATCCAACGCCTAGTCTCTGAAGAAGCTCTCTCCCTGCCGGAGCCCCCGGTGGTAGCGGTTCGCTCATCATTGTAATTACTTCGCGAGGATGTACCAGTATATTGGATCATTATCGGCCGCTCCATATCTACCACCTAGCCCATAAGTATAGACTTATGCTCCTGGTGCCCCTAAGGACCCCTCCTGGGGTCTTCACCGTCCGCGAACTATATCTTTGAAGTACGGCGTGGACCCCTACAACCCCCGATTGCTTCTGCGGATGGACCCCGCGCAGGTGTGTTGGAAACGAACTTGACCGTATCTATCCAAAGGTACTTGCTGGAATGCGATGGTGTTGGTGGCACGGCCTCACACTCGCGGATTGCGATCTTGGCACGTACGGGCTAACGACTCTCGGTCCGGTGCAACTCTCTGATCAAACAAGGCCCAAACAACTTTCTTGGACCCCTTCGAAAAAGATTCGTTCGCTACGCATACGTGCAGGAAAAGTATTCGCGAACGCGTGTACGGAAGAGGAATTGACTGACTTGTCCGATACTTGAATATTTAACTTGACAGACGCGATGATGATAGCTAATTACCCTCTTACCACTCACTGTCGCTGCGATAATGTGTGATCTGTTAATGGTACTCGCGTCATAGTTATTGGTACCCGCTGATTTATGAAACGTGCTCGCGCGACTCTACGCGCAATTCCCGTTGCGTGTTTTAATCTCGCGGCCGGAAAAAGCTTGTATCTTGATTTATGAGGTAACGGAGATCACAGTTTGCTTTGTTTTTTGGGTCTACCAGCCCCAAGCGTTGGAACCGGGTATACGCGACATAAACATACTTAATGGGGCAAAACTAATACAGCACTTGGCTCGCGATAAGCGCAACATAATTACAGTCTTTGCGATTGGAGCTGCTTGCAAAATGGAGTACGACAAATTGATGCAAGCTCGGTTTCCGATAGAGAGACCTCCTCAAATCAGAGTTTGTCGATCTCTATAGAATTCTCTCCTATCCGTGCTTCAAGTAGTATAGTATAGCAGAAACGACTCCCTGGAATGCCGCAGAAATTTGATCGCGAGCCTGTCAACTCGTTCGCCACGACCACGAGGAAAGAGAGAGGTTGCTTCTGCTCGAACGATAATCATCAATACATCTGAATACATCGCGGAGACTAAAAGCGAATTCTTTGTCCATAAGATATCCAACAGTTATGATTCAGGTTTAAAATTAAAAGGTATCACCATTAGTAGCTTGGTTGATTCGAATCTTAAAACTACTAGATCCTATGTGTGAGCCACCCGGGAGCCACCCTCGCGAGCTGAACTTATCGTTTGGCCAAAGATAAAAGATACTGAGGCGAGAGAGAACCGAATCCTCGGGGGCAGACCGATAAGACCACTGAGAGAGCAACCGTTAAGTTCCGCCCTGCGGACGAGAAGCCCGATGCCAGAATCGATCCGGGACTTGCAACGGGAGCCGTCGCGTCGAGGCAACGGGAGCGTATCGAAAGATGCGCCGTCGATAATCCTTCAGGGTAGGTCGACGTGCATCGTGGACTATGTTTTTCTCTATCCATCTCTTTCTCTTCCTCGGTAGCATCTACAGTCGAGAAAGAAACGAGATGGCGAAAGAGAGGGAAGAAAGCCAGTACTAAAGGAGGAGAAGAAACTTATCTCGGGTTCCTCTCGATCCTGGGCTTAACCTCCGGCTCGGCTGGGTCCGACCTACGTGTAGATGCTCAGGTGTAAAACCGTTGATTGCCATGGCAGTATTTTCTCTTTGCACGGCAGGATGGTAGTAGCGGTGGGCGTGCCGGCCACGACCGAAGGGAGACGGCCAAGGCCTCCTCTCTCATTCTGCTACCGCGATTATGTTTAGTATACTTTGGCACACGCGTACCTGCCTACGTGAAAGCACTTACATCTGTAACTCGGAATCTTTCGAGTCTCTCTCAACTCGACGACCAAATTCAACTTATAACGAGCTAACTCATTATTTTCAAGGAAAATCGTGATCTTCGTATACCTCACATTAGCTGCATGAAATTTTGTATACCTGGGTTAATACAGTTTCTACCGAAATTTTCTGCTGTTTACGGTGAAACGGAAGGCCAATTACAATATCCGTTAGACTCTAATAGGGAAGAAATTCGCCGGAGGACTTTTTGCGAGCCATTAGAATTCACTTTTTCTGGGGCGGAATGAGATCGATCAATTGGTGGCGCAGGAGATCGATCCTGAACGTCGCGGATGACGTCCGGTCGTGAGCGTGTGTGTATCAGTCTGTCTCGGGTCGGATGGCTCGGCTGTCGAGGATGAGGCTGCTGCCTTAGAATTCCATCGAGGTGGAGCCTTGACATTTCGTGGCCTGGAATCGACCGGCATAATTGATCGGCCTCTGCGGCTCCCATTCGACGAACGACCATGCTATTCCATTCCGTCTGGTACGGTTACGACGAACTGCGCGCGTACGACCTCGCCGAGCGATGGAACGCGGCCGAGACTCGACTCGACTCGACTCCGTGAACTGGATTCCAGAGTTTCGCGGAACGACACGACCGAACACTAGACCGCTCTTCCAGCAAACTACAAATTTTTGCTCTACGACTCAATTTGCAAAAACCTATCAATACACATCGAACAGTTTACCATTATAAGTTCACTTATAAATGACTGTATTACAATGTTTGCGCGTTGAGAGAGAAAGAAAGAACAATAAGACTGGTTTGTAACTGCGATTTTCCCCTTTTAATGTAGAGACTAATTGTAAACGTGTGGAAAATCAGACTTCAGTGCCTTTGCGATTGCCATTCGTAAAATTGGCCAGTAAACTTTCATCACCGAGCTACTCAATTACACTTAACAGGCACTATCTCTCTTAACATCTCCCAAACATAAAGAGACTCCTTAGAGAAACCTTGCGCATTGCACTGCAGAGCTCGAATTCTCCAATTTGAACGCAAGAACTTGGGCATTCGCCCGTAAATACTCTCACCTGCTTTGCATCGGTCAAACTACTTACGGCGAAACTTTCTATTGGCAGCGATCGCGCCCCGATTAGATGCAAACACCAGAGACTAAGAGTAGTGAGAAAAAGAGTGCGACTCTTTCGTGGGGCGTACCTATCATTACCGCAAATAGCCACGGAGTTCGCGTTACCGCTTAACAGCGACAAACAAACGGAACGAGTGGCGCAATTTCGCGTTGGTAACGACGACTACCAACCAAGCGGAAGGGTTAAACGGCGGTGCGCGAGCAAGCGAGTGCCAATAACAGTTGGTGGTGCGTACTAAAAATTTTATAGCGTCGCGATAATCCTCGCGATGGGATAGTCCTGGCGAAAGCTTGTTTAACAAAGTAATGACCGCGATTATTCTGCTTTACATTCGCCTCTTGCGGAACCCTGGCGCGAGGGAGCTGCTTCCCCGAGGCAATTTACTCGAGATAATCGTCGATCAGAAAGACTTACGACCGCTCAATTGTCAGCTACTCGTTTATAGAGATTTTTCAGCTTGGATAAATGACTGGCATCGCGTATGAACAAACGCTTTTATCTATCGCTCAATCTCTGTCTCTTTCTTTCGTACTTTCGTCTTCTTTTATTTACGAATATAACATAAGTACATAGAGGCTCGCTGTTCACGATGATAGTTACAAATTCTGTGCGATATCACTGACCGACGGCAATCACGAGATGATAACAGTGTTGCAGAAATGATTTGAAGCATTGAAATTTCCACGGCAGTATAGAAAGTGTAGAAATTACGCGATCAAAGTATCTATTTTGTTCGATTCAATAGGTTCATCCCCGTGTTTCTCAGTAAGAGGCTGAACCGAAATTAAACTTCTATAATTTTCCAATATCCCCAGTTAAAACCGATCGGTCGATCAGGATTATGTCAAATGATTCGTATGCATTAAACACGCCTCGTCTTCCTCCTTGCGATAACAAAGGGCACCAGCTACCCCCGACTGCTGTACTGCACTCGACCCGCAAAAGAAAAGTTGATCGCGTGGTTCGTGTCGTGGCTCGTTCAATTTACATAAACACGTACTCATTGATTGCCGGACCAGATTGCTCGGCGTTATTACTTCTACGACCGGTTAACTCCGTTGCACCGTAGGACCGCGAATAATCGTTAAATCCTAATCGCCAAGGCACGCACCATGCGCGACCTCTCCCCTCGAGATGGTCAGCTTCAGATCTCAAGTTTGCTCGACTCCGGTTTATAGGAATTTGCGAGACTCTCTCGGGCAAGCCCGATTAATCATTGAGGCGACAACACTTTTATTCGAACAAGGGTCAAGCTATTCTTAGACCGAATCCAGTCTTTGTATCCCTGAGAATATTACGGATCCAATGACATTTAGACACGCGAAACTTTATAACCACGCCAGCGTGAGTATTCGTTTTGGCTGGATTTACTCACGCGCGAGTATACTTTTAAACCAACACATCAGAACCTGGCATATATCTTCAGAGTAGGTCAACAAGATTCGAAACCATCGACTCTGCTCTAATATCAAATTCACCATAATCCGTGGAAACTATTAATTTGTGCAACCTATACTCAGCTGCGCGATAAATAAGACATTGGCGGGTAATGCCAGCGTTGGTTCAATTACGGCCAAAGTGCTCATATATAATCAATAAATAAAATCCATTTTGTCAAGGACCTACATACGCAGGCTTGCGTACAAGTGAAAGAAAGAGAGAGGAAATGTCTCACTCACCAAAGTGACACGCGAAAGCAGCGTCGCCCTCGGGGTAGCCGTTCCTCTCGGAGCCTGAAAAACAAAGGAGAACGGGTTAGATCGAGTGGCCCGATAGCAGTGTGGAGCACGGCGTACAGGTGGATAAGCGGCAGAATCGAAACAAATGCAGATGCACGCACCACCCACTATGCGGAGGAGCGGAGCACTGTCATTAAAGGGACCGCCCTAGATGTCGGATCAAAGGACCGGCATGGGCTTTAATCGCATCTCGCTCGCGAGCTAGCTTTCCAATGGGACCGACCAACCGACTAGCGGCCTCAGATCGTCCCTGCCCCTACTGCCGCCTCATTGTCTCACGCACGCATGCATTACCATTATTATCGGGCATTACTCAATGGCCTATCACGCGCCAATGTATCACCGGGCTAAGCGACAGGTGCGAGCCGCTGAATATCACGGCCGAACGTATGCACATGCATGCATGCATGCATGCGTGCATCTATGTATCTGCATTTATCTACCAAGAATCTTATTCTCTTGTGAGTCAAGTTAAGCTCTGCTCTTGCATTTCCTTCGAATAATGCCTCCTGCATAATTGCATAAGAAAATATACATTCTTATGATTAGATTTCGACGATTTTGTCCTACTTTTAATGCATGGAATTAGTGATTAAAAAGGCGATACATGTAGATCACCAAGTTCTCCCTCGCCCGATGTCACATTATCGCCAGTAAATCTCGCAATAAACTTATCGACGACAAATCTGCCTGGTGATCGCGCTACATCTATGAATCTATAAATCAGCATCGATCCGTTAAGTGGCCACTTCCCGCCATTCACTTTTTGCCGCGGGATACACATTGTCCGTGGGTGAAAAAATGTCGAGAGGCCGTCGCGCGCGCTCACTGTCTCTGGAAGAATGCGCCATGGAAATTATGGCATTGCTTCAGGGTAATGTCACTCGAGCTGTCTACCGATATATCGTTTATTGAGCACTTGACGTGAATTTTCACTGGGAAATCAGTCGGTGAAGTGCGGAGCAGAAGCGATTCCGCCAGAAGATTGAGAGAGGGGGGTAGTAACAATTCTAAGCGGCTCAGGGTTGAAAGGTGTATCGATCGATCGATCGATAGATCGGAGCAATGTGCTGGACGACTGCAACCGTAGGTGGTAGTCTTGAGCACCACCCACGATGTAGCTACTTAGCATGCACGGCCAGCCAGAAGGTACCTACCTACCTATCTGACAAGGTTAACTAATACAGCTTCCCTGGTCGCGCGCCCGATCTCCCTCTCACTCTCACTTTGTCTTTCTCTATTTACCTCTGCGCCTCTGACTTCCTCTTGATTAGAAACAGCTCGATAAATCAGAGCCGCTGTGGCTCGAGAGAGATTATCGCGAATAACCAAATCGGAGTACGTATTAAGGACCAAATGAACAGAAGCTCAAAAGTAAAGTAATTCGAACTAATGGAAGCTTGCTGAAGGAAAAAAAAGGGTGAAAGAGGGATGATAAATGATAATTGGAAATTAATTGTTAATTCACCTCTGGATATTACAGTCTGTTAGTTTCATATTATCTTATAAACTACTCCTCACTAATGAGCCAAATTCATTCGATATAATGTTTAATTAAAAGAAAAATGTATTGCAATAAAAAAGGGGGCAATAAGAGATATTGCAATTCATGAAGTCATCGAAGAATCTGCACGGTTATCGTGACAACATAATTAAATCGATACGACGAGCAATAGAGCCGGTTCCTATTGCGGTTGCTCTTAATTGGGCTCCGCATCCAGGGATGCACTCTTTTATTTTGGTAAGGGAGCATCGTCGTGGCACGTCAAAACGTTCAAAACGAGAAAACCACGCAGCGGGGTGCCTGCTACTGAGCTTTCCAGACTTTACTCGTACTTTTTCTTCGTCCACGTGTTCGAGCGAATTGGAATCTGACCGGTGCAACAGACGCTCAGCATGGGGTTCTCTTTCTCTGTGTCGCGTCGCGTCGTGTGCGCCAATCGAATCGCGCGTTTACTGCTCCTTTAGTTGCTTTAACGTCGCGCATCTTTACGAGACCGATGTATTAAGCCATAGATGCGCGATTAAGAGTTCAACAAGAAATCCAAACCGCTCTATTCGCGATCCAGTTGAGAACAGGTTGATCTTCGACAAAAACTACCCATTACTCTTTAACACGTTGATTGCAAACTAAACTCAACTGCGGAGGGATGATTTATTAGAATTTCGATTAGAGAATTATTAAGTACTGTTTATGAGACCGTTTTTAAAATTTGAGTCACGCGAACGTCAGCGTCTTAGTAATAAGATCGATTGAGAACAATTGGATGATGATAGAATGATCGAAAAATTAGAATTACTTTACCTCCATATTTGTCAGGTACCAAACGAAATCCCCAATCGAGGCTGAACATACTGCAAGCTCAAATGCGACACCAATGCGACTTGGTCGCACCAGAATTGTTCACACTTTGATTGGTTCACTGCCACTTGTCACGGGTTCAACATACGGTCGCGATTAAATATTCATACGGGCTTATAACTCTGACCTTTACACAGTATGAATAGGCCAAGTTATTTGCCTCGAATTAATTATTTAAATTTCGTCACACCGAGTCAACTTAAGCAACTAACTCCAAAATTATTTACGTGCTTTGACGTTACCTGCAAACGTTGCCAAAGGAGAAGGATTATTGTTAATCCTAATCCTAACAATATTATAATTTCTTCCTAGGAAGCATGAATTAAGAATCCTTTTTTGTAATGTTAATTAATTGGCTGCCAAGTATAGTTTCTTATCGACTCACTCTAATAAAATTTTCTGCTAAGAGCATCGCGCGAAGAAGTTTTAATTATAACCACAGATTTTAATCGGTTAACAAGAGGGACAAAAAGTGGCAAGTGCTTTTTATCGAGGGCAGCCGTTAAGCAGCGATCGGTCGAAGCGAAAAATCCGGCCAAGATTCCGCTCGTTCCTGACCGGCAAGAACGCAGAGTCAGCGGCCTTCTGTGTTTCGCCCGACGATGCAACTATCTCTGGTCTAGGCGTGCCAGGCCACGCTCACGTCTCACGGAGACGAACTAAAAAAAGGAAAAACTACCACAAGGTTTCCACGGTGCGCGTTTCAGGCTCTGCTGCATCGCGAGTGTTTTGCCACTTTGTTGTTAGAACCGAGCACTTACTCGGTCTGGCCATAAAACACCTCAGAAACGTGCACTACTTCTAGGGATCACAGGAATCTCTCTGATAGTTGCAACTCTTATTTTCGAACCGATTTGGATGAAGTAGAGATTTCGAAGAAATAAAAACAACATTTTGTGGTACCAATTCAATGATGGTTTTTCAGATAACTCAAATGGATTTAAGGTAATATTTTCGGATAAATCGTAAGTTTCTTCTAGGATAGGTGGGTAAAACCGGATTGGATTGTGTTGCGGTTGGATTTAGTTGTGATTCTGGCATTTGCATGTCTGACCAGGTGGTCTCATACCACTTGGCCACTCAAGGAATGATGGACAGACGTCAGCTGCTATGCGAAACTCAGAACCAGCGGATTTCTGTCCCCAGTATACTTGGCAGGGAAGTTACGATACGAGTAGGACGTAAATTTGTTTAATGATGTTCCAGAATTGTATGCTAAGGCGCGAACAAAGCGCAGACCACGAGAAAGGGACAGCAACCTGTAGATTTTTAACCCTATGCACTCGAATGAATTTGACTGACGCATTCTTGCATAATTCATCAAATTGCAACTGCCTCTCACAGAGGTATAAAGAAACTTCTGAAACTTTGAATTTTCTACACAATTCAGTCGACGCGTCAACTTCTCACGGTTTATCGATGTTTAATTGGTAACTGTGAGAATGCAAAGTGCGAGAGGGTTAAAGATCGCCGTGTTATAATATAAAACTGTAAGAATACACTCTTGTGTACACTGAAACCACTGTGGTGATTTCGAAGTGATTTTTACGAGGTTAGAAAGTAAAGTAACTATCTTGTATCCAATGAACTAACCGGTCGAAGAGTGAAGCAAACAACCCTCACATTTCTCTACAGTCTACGGTGCCTGACCATGAAGGAATAAATCACGCGATCGCAGCACCGATCGTTCTTTATCCTTTAAGGTATGACTCACTGTCAGAAATGTGTATGTGCGATGCAGAGGTGTAACGTAATGTAATAGTTTCTGATTGTGTACCGCGCGGAGATCACCATTTCCTGGGAAATGCATTCAACTCGATTATCGTTGTCCAAGTGATACTAATCGTACACAAATACATTTAAATCAACTCATCTGTTTACCGGTGTCAGAGTTGAGTCGCATCGTCATAATACCATTGTCCTCCGCTGCATTTATTGCGAAATGAAAAACGCGCTGACCCACCGTTGCTTTGTAACATTCACGAGGGAAAGATTCCCAGTTAAATTGCTCCAAAGTAAAATTGATAATTACATACGAGGAAGCACTAGAAACTTGGTTCGGAATATAGGTGTCTCACTGGAATCTATAATTGTAAGTAATACTGATCCATCGTAGAAACACTATATCTCACTGTTTCACTATACTTGCTAAGTATACCTTCGCCTCCGCAATGAGTCTTACGGACCAAGCACTAAACCACAATCAGATTGCTACCAGCCGCTTTATTCTAATCCCCGTTCTACTCAAGCGGTGCGAGCCGGTAATTTTCCGCATGTTAACCATCAGCTTTACGTTCTCCAACTATCTCAGCTAGTCTTTATTTTGCATTAAATGCCAACCGAGGTTTCTCCAAATAAACCACACCCTGTGATTCTTCGATAAACTAATAATTACGACCTCCGACAAAGTAAGAAGAATTATTCTCAGTCAGGCATCAAATGTCTCCAAGGATTTTCGGTGGAAAAATGACTGTCTTGAGTCGAGACAGAACAAAAGGAATTCTACTGTCGAGGTAGCCTCTTCCAAAAGGCGGTGGTTTAATTGAGCAAAGGGAGAGGGATGGCTCGCGCGAGCCAAGAGTGATTTGTTACTTGCGCGAGATACGTTTGATGGATGAGGGTGGCGAGGTTCTTCCTGGTGGACGAAAGCCGTGGTCGGCACGGCAAAAGAAAAGCAAGAAGAGAGAAGGAGCACGTGGCGTGGGAGTTCGCGGGGATAGAGCGAAGGGAATGAACGAGCACGCGTTGTGGGCGGACCTCTCGAAGGTGGTGGAGGTTCAGGAGGCGGCCAGTTGGTAGGGGCCACCTCGATAAAACCAGGACTACCAAGCCACAACTCCCTGCAAATTAATCCGCGGATAAATATTTCAATACGAGATTTATCTCCGAGTTGTAAATTAAATGACGTTGCACGATAGGTGATAAAATTAAAGATCTCTCTTGAATCTCTTCTTAAATTGAAGGTCATTCATCAATAACCTTAAGTTTCACGCCAATTCTCGTTAGAACGGTGAAATTAAACTGACAGAAATCTGATTTGAAAGTGAAACCGAGCATGTAGTACTTTGTTTTTACTTCGTGCAACCAGTAAAAACTTCTAATGACCAACGATCTTTTCCGGTAATTATAATCCGCGCTATTACACTCTCTTGGAGGCCTGATAAAAATACCACTGGCAAAGATTATGGAATGCGTGACGGCTGCCATTAAAATAAATATTTTACCCTTGTTCCTTTTCTGTAGGAAAATTCTGTCTAATACATCGTAAATGACAAAAAGGCTTAAACAAACGAGCGAAAAAATATCGGAGTACATATTCCAAGGAGTCATCATAAATTCTGATTGTAAATTGAATAAACGATAGGGGTAGAGAAATTAGCTTCGAGGAGAACATGAATCCTTTTAAAACGGCATTTACATATCTATGTATTCACTTATCCATCAGATCAGAGCTTTCGACGCGTCTCGCGTGGAAGAGGCGTAAGAGACGATGGGACATAACGGGCCAATCCTCTAATCACTTTCTCTGGATGCCCTTTCGCAAGAAGATTTGCATGCGGCGTGGATAGTTGGCTGGCACTAGTCCCGGCTGATTGCTCGTAATTAGCGACGCGTGGCCCGCGCCCACGTTGGGTCATCGTCATCCTAGCTAGACCGGCAACGACGATGCTCACTAACGAACCGCACTGTAAGGTCATCCACGAACCACACGCGTAACCCACGATACCTACGCACCTACGCACCCACATGCGGATCAAATGGATATTACTCTTCTCGTGAATCTTCAACCGGAACCTTAAGCCTCATAATCCAACAAGAAATTACGCCAGCGGTCTCTTCCTCTTTACTATGGAATTTAAGATCAAACGATACAACTTGAATTTTCTTCTAATTTTATACGAACATTCAAATGCCGTATTTGATGCGATGAAAAAAAGAAGGTATGATAATTCACGATAATTCTAATGACAACGAGAAAATTGTTCAAACGTCTGATGAGATGTTCAGGTTTAATGCGTTTGTAGTGGAACTGATACATCGTATATAATTATTTGAAGGAAACGTAAAACACTGGCAATCAAATGCTTGTAAGCCGTGCTGCAGGCAGAATCATCGTTTGCCGGCAATCAAACTCTCACTCGCTTTGCGATTGTAGACGACGAAGCGACGCTATTTCTGTACACATCGTCTTCGGCCAATAGCAGCGATTTAAAACATCTCTGCTCTATGATATCCCCGCATGGCATTTAACGGATAATTTACGGTCGAAATGATTTAGATTACGCGATACTTTCAAGAGTCCCACGTGAGTATGCTTTTATATGTGCATCCATTCTCTTTGTTTACGGTTGAGCATGACTTTAACTAGGTTTTCACCTCGGTTCATTATCTTACACGAACGATAGATTCGAATAAAAGACAAATATGACGAAATCAACACCTTTAAAGCTGAATGCAAAAATTCCGTATTTGCAGATAACACTACGGTAATAGGATACTTTCGAGCAATACTAATTGTAAATAAGGCAATCATCTATCGCGCCAGTAGTTTTCAGTCACAGCTGATATACATATCTGAATCACACGCGTAATCACCGATCCTCGTCATTTTATTTATGATCACAGTGGCTCAATATAGTCCAGAAATGAAACAGGAATCATAGATTACTTAAAAGTCACGGCAAAAAGTAGAGATTTGCATTGGTAAGTAGACACATCGAAATGGCCATATTTGGAATAAATTAGGCTACTGTAGAAACTGATACTGAAATGTGTGACACTGACCCTGAAAGGACGATAACGAAAGACTACCGAGTGAAACAGCTTAGTACGAATCGAGTGAAAGCTGCAACCTGTTGGTCTTATGCTTACAATTTTTATATCGTATAGATAAAGCACTACGAAATAACAAGAAATTTCAACGATCGAATAATTTACGCAGGTAAAAGTTTCCACGGAATAAATAATTTTACATTCTGACACGTTAAGGTTAGCTTGGAATCACGGTTAAGTAGAGTTTTACGATAAGTCGAATTTACGGCGGATATCCTGTGTGGTTTATTGTTATTGCATTCATCATGCTGACTGTAATGCGCTATAATCGGTCTCTGCCGTGGAACATTAAAACTGGGCTAACGTTGTCGGGCACTAACGACGATTTACGGGCGATATGTGTTTCTCTACTTGGAAAAGTGATTCTATCCTAGCGTAGAAAGGATAGTGCCGCTAGCAATGTAACCGTTGAATAAAAGATTGAATTGAGATTAAAAATATTCAATACACAGAGCAGGAACAATAGTAAGCCTCAATCATCGGACCTCCGACCCGCTAGTCACAGTCTCCCGCTGCAACCCCTGAATTAAACATCACGGTAGAGTCACATCTCAAGAACAAACGACACCATCCCAACGATCTCCACCCTTGAGTCTCAATACCTTGGCCGAGAAGAATCTTCGCAGAATCCTCGTCATCGGGAGAGAAACGTAGTATCCACGATGGAAGGAACATTTGGATACGCATGAGTGTTTAACGAAATAAAAAGGCTTCTGAATTCCGGTGAAAACACTACAACACACTGAAAAAGGATGCCACTAGTTTGACGTATCGACTGGATACACCAGAGCCGAGTGTCACGAGGTTGCACTAGTCACGCACGTATACAGAAATGCACTTGGTAGTCAGTTGCAGTCGGTAGTTGGCAGTCGGCAGACGCATGTCTGCATGTGCGTTCACCGTGTCGCGCGCAACTGTGTCAAGGCCTGAAGGCCCGAGCCGAACGTTTCGTTCGGGATTCGCGAAAACGAGCGGGTCACGCGGGAGCAGATTTTCGTCGATGCAAACTTATTGAAATCGCGAAGCAAATGCAAGAGGAAACTACCCGCCGCGCCGGTAGCAAGAGTCACTCGAAGGCGAGTCGAGTACCGAGCACGAAGTGAAGTCGGGGCTTTAGGTGCGCTGAGTAGGGATCTCCAGAGGGCCTGGAGCATAGGATGGAAGGGGTAAGGTCGAGGGTCAGGGCTATGCCGCGTGACCCTTGACTCCTGACCCTCTCGATCCCTCTGACCCGCTCGACCCTGCGCTTCCACTCCGCACCGCTCCCTCTACTTCTTTCTTGCATACTTCTCTTTCTTCTTCTGCTTCTTCCTACTCATCTTCTATGGTTTGGAGCTCTCACAGGCTCTCCAGCGGTTCTTTATTCTTTTCTTGGGATCTTCCACTTGGAATGACTCTTGAATACTGTTTCTGCACTCTCCGGCAGGTCTTCTTCACAATTCTACCGCAGATTCCCAGGTTATTATTAATACTGACTTCTTTTTCTCATTATTTCAAAAACAATTCTCAGTTTATACAATTGTCTTGGATTGGTATTTCTATCTTTATAATATCAACACTCGTACCGGTTTCGTGTACCCTCGACTACAACTTTAAAAGCACTTTAAAAGTCAAGTACAATATTCAGCCGAGACGCTGAAAATGTCACTTTTGCATTACAAATCTTTCCGAAGAGTCAGTTACCTCCGTTCATCTCGTTTCAGCATGACGCCATCCGTCTTCTCCTTCCTCTGGTGAAATGTCAGCCGG
Source organism: Trypoxylon attenuatum (assembly GCA_963989405.1). Classification (NCBI taxonomy): domain Eukaryota; kingdom Metazoa; phylum Arthropoda; class Insecta; order Hymenoptera; family Crabronidae; genus Trypoxylon; species Trypoxylon attenuatum. Next base: position 7,908,800 of record OZ022494.1, read on the forward strand.
AGTGGCGAGTGCACACAATGCGAGATACGTAGTACACGCGTACATCCAGGTACGAGGTCCACGCTCTACTCATGAAAATAATACGACCCCAACGGTTTCTGTGACACTCGCCTTGGCAGCCTTTGTAAGGATGTTTTGATACGACCTCAACCATACCACCGCTGGCCCCCCTAATTGCTTCCAACGTTCTGTCAGCCGAATGAGCGTGCACTCACTTTAAATTAATATCATCACTATATAGCCCCGCTACACTGGATCTCCACTGTATTTCTATTTGTTTATCTCTCGGAGCTCGCGAGTCATGCATTAGGCGTGGATGACGATCCATTTACATAATACAAAGATCGACTAATTGAGCGACAGAATGCCGCTAGAATATTAAAATAAAGTTTTTCAAGTCAGAAACACAAATAGGGAAAACAGAAATAATACAAGACTCGGATGGCTGGTCGATACATGTATGTAGTCCAAACTGGGAAAAGTCGAAAGCGACCCGAAAAAAACCGTGACGTGCCAAACATAAACAGAGCAGATACTCAATCATTGTCGCGATATCATACACAGACGTCAAGTATAATGAGGAGTAATTGGTTAGAAAATTACACGCCACTTCACCGAGTCGATAACACTTTCGGTTAATTATAAGACCGATCTTAATAATGGCATACAATTAACGTTCACCTGATGCCAGAGTTAACGACTGATGAGATTGGCATTAAAGAGTATCGTCGTCGAATTCGTCGGCTAATCGAAGTTCAATGCACTCGACGGATCGAGTCGGCGGAGTGCGTCTTTGGCCAGAGGAGTCAACGACGGGTAGCCAAAACTGTTGTAGTAAAGGAAAACGCGAATGTTTTGCGTAGTCAGCTGGAAACGCGGTATTTGTGCAGACGATCAGAGCGGGATCAGGGTCGTGTCGCGCACACAACGAAGCGAGGCTGCTTCGGGTCTCTCTGTCCGTCTCCGTTTAAGAGCGTTTCTGTGTCCGGGCGCGTACACATGAAAGTGAGCCACTTAATATGGATGTGTGCGGAAGACCCGCATCGGACCTCTGAACCGTGACCCCCGCATCGGGACCATCAGCACTGGCGGGCAAACCGGCTGACTCGTGCTAACGCGCGCGCTCCCGCTCCCGCGACCGCGCACGCTTCAAAAATTTCACGTTACGCGACTCAATGTACGCGGTCAATTACACAAAGCGTGTTTATCGGCCGACTCGACAGCTCTTTCATCGGAGAATCACTTCTGACAAGTGAGTCAGCTAACTGCAATTAACAATCTTCGTGTCGTTTAACAGTGAAAATGATATACTCCGCAGATTGGTTCTCGTTAATTGATTATGCACGGATAGTGGAATTCGCTGCAGTCAAGAAATAATCAATTAGACGTTTCGAATTAACGCGATAAACTATTAGATCCTGATTGAATAGGCATCGGTGGTGACGAGAGCAGGATGATTGTGTCATTGGCAGAATTGTTAACTATGGAGGATTATAAGTGAGTGAAATTGGTTTGGGATTGGAAAGGCAAACGTTTCGAGATGTTCCGTAGTTGGGATCTGGTCATATTTTCCTGGTTATTTAGACTTTGGACAAAGGTCACCATGGCTTGTGCGCATCCACGACGGTGGGAACCCGCGACGTGACCGACTCGATCGTTCGCCAGGCTTCAAGCAAGGCTTGCGAGTATCCTCCGTTGGTCTCTCCTCCGCACAGAAGTGCAGATCCCTCACGCAGATTAAATTCTGAATGGGCCTCGATCGCATCCGCTGCCTACGCGATTACCCTTTTTTTCGCCAGGAAATCGCGGAGGCCGAATGACTTAATCTCTTCAAGTTTGCCGAGTCCACGTGAAGATCGGTATTCCAATAGGTTTTGTATAGTACCGTACTTGCGAACATTCTGCGCGATGCTTAAGTATGTTCTTCTCGGCCGATCCTTTGCATACTCAGACGATTATGACGACTAAACATCGAAATGCCATAATGCGAAGAATGGCTCTTACTGTTATCGTTACTCAAATCTGCGTGTTCGACCGTACGCGTTGAATAATGGTAAAGAACGGTAAATTTAGGATCAGAGCAAAATGGACTATTTAATTGAGCAAAACTGAGGTGCAAAGTAGTTTGAGTCAGTCAAAGGCCAGCCATGTTGCAAACCGTGTAAGGATAACACTAATCGTAGATCTTACGTTCAAAACTGCTCAATAACTTTTCACTGTTGTTTAAAAAAAAATTTTCATATTACGAAAGCATTGGTCCAATTCAACTATTCGCAGATCGTGATATCAAAATAGCAAGTTAGAAATTTTTCAATGATACCTCGCCGAAAATAAAAAAAATACAATTACGATCAAATTAGTTATAACTTTGCTTACAAAAATACCTTACCCTCATTTTTTCCGGATACAGATTAATTAGGACGACTGGTTCCGCGGAATCCTAAATAGAAGTGGACAGTGCATTAACGAGGCGAGTAAACGCAACTCGTAAATCCGAATGTCAACCTACGCCCCAATTAATATTTTCCAATATATATCCACTCGCAGCGAGGGACAATTAAAAAGGAAGAAAATCTTGGAAGAATCCGCGAAGATCGAATACACACGCACGAGCTCACGCAGCGTTGACGTATTCGTAAAGGCAATACTGGTCGAGTCAGAGTGCAGTACGCACGCATAGCGCGACCAAACCACAGAGAAAAAGACTGCTGGCGAGCAAAGAAAAACGTTCCGAAAGGTATACGCGAAGAAGGGTTTCGATAAGCGAGCACGACATCGATATTTATCGCGGGTCCGAGTCCCTGGTACAAGTTGTGCGGAGCAAGTCTCGTTAATCATACGCGTTCAGCTACCACGCAAGCGAGCCGACTCTACGAATTGATGATTCCTAATTAAGGCCCAGCGGCGCAATTAATGAGACGCGCTCTCTTAATTGCGACGATCAATAAGGGAGCGGGATGGAACGGGCCGCACTTGGCTTCGACTTGGCTTCGACTGGGCCTCGACTGGGCCTCAACTGGGCTCCACTGGCCCCGCGGTGTCGCCCGATAAATGTTTTCGTGCTACTGGCTCTCCGTATGTGCACCCTCAATCGATTTGAGAGATCGTCCCGCGAGGCCCCTGGCCCACTGGCCCCTCCTTACTCTGCTGCGCCGCCGACTGGGACCCCAGAAATTTCTCAATTCGACTTCCGCAGCGATTCGCTCGTTAATCGCGGCTGCGGCTGCGGCAGCGGCTCCTTAAGCGGCACCACGTGCCGCCGATGGTGCTTCGTTAATTGGATCGCTGCCCGCTCGATCCTCCTGAGTAATAATTGTCCTTAACTATCGGTCATTGCAGCTCCGCGCACTATTAACACGTTGCTCACGGGTTAACTATACCGCGCAACCGGCTGTTCTTTCGCATTTGGCTATATGTAATTTGCTTGGAAGACCAGACGGTCTATATTCTGCGGTAGGAATTTCTTCTCGTTAAATATGACTTCAATTAGCATATAGTTCCCTCTAATCATCCCGCTTGACGCATTATATGGCTTCCAGACGCAAAAATTGAAGAAACTAACGAAAGTGTTAAGAGTGCTTCGGCATGTAGATTTAAGTTGATAACTCGCGTAGGACATCACATTCGGCATGTCACACCCAGAAAAGGTTAGTGGCAACGAAGTTGGACCGCGCGTTGAGAATTTCAAATCGTCGGCGGATCTAGAGGCTAGAGGAGAGCCGATCGTATCCTCTGGAACTCGGGAGCGGGACAGGTCGGCTTCTTTTTTGACGAGAAGGAGACCCCGGTGAATCGAGACGAATAAATTCCACTCGTGACAAAAGGAGAACGCGCTCGCTTATACGAACCTAATAGCCTGCGCTGGCTACTGTGGGGGGACACACACGCCGAATCTGTATTCCCTTCTCCTGGAACCTCGACGAAATAACGACCCGACATTTCTGCCTCCAAGCGGAGCTGGCCTTCAATCTGGGATCGTACCGCGCAGGTGGTACCGATCTCCTCGTTCTCCTCTGGCCCGAAAGGAACTCCGCATGCCGCATTCCATAATGTAGTAGAAGCCGATCGCATAAAAATTTCGGGATCGATCAGGACTTTACTGCTTTTATCGTCGAAGCCTCGTCGAAGCTATCGTGATAGCATGCCAAAAATGGCACAAGAGTTGGGTGATGGACTTTTGCGAAGAGGGGCGTGTCATCGTCTAAAGAGTGCTTGTTTGCAGAGCCGTCTAGGTTTGGAGGTATCTGTTAAGAGTTGTATCGAGTTTCGAGACTGTAACACAGAGATCCAACACGGTCGGCATGGTCTCCCAATCGAAGAAAGTAAAGCTCTCCGAGCGATGTAGCGCGCAGAGGGTACCGGCCGATGTAAATGAAAAATGTAAATTGGTCCGATTGCCCTTACCGATCGCGGCCTTTCGGCCCTTCGGGACCTCTGTTCCCCGGGCGGAAAAAAGATCTAAAACGCCTTACGCGGTCCAGTCGCTGGAGAAGGAGGAGTCGGCCCGAGAGAAAAAGAGGGAGATGCATCCTTTCGCTAGACTGAAGAGACAATGCCATTGTTTTTAGACTTCAAAGGAAACTGGCCGCTCGCGAACTGGGCCTTTGCTCGCGCCGTCGCTCCTAAATTCTTCTACGTCAAGCCGCGCGCTCCCCGTAACCGCGAATCCTTCCTTCTTTCTCCCTTCCTCTCGAACCTCTCCTACTCTCCGCTGCTTGCATTATGTACGAATTTTGCCCGAAGGGACGTTCGTTAACCCTCACGAATCGGGTGAGCTCCCTCGGTGCTGCTTCCTTCCTAAAGACTCCTCTTTGCGCTGGGATTTTTCTCCTTCTTTACTGCACTGCTTCTTAATTGGCTCTTTTAATTGGTTTTGGAAGAACCCACACGTTCTTATAGATGTTTTTTGCATGGCTCAAGGAATGATCTCCGGTCAGAAAATTATGTCTGATCTCCGATCACGCGAGGAAAATTGGTAGCGGGGTAAAAAAATTGAAAGTCAGTGTCAAATGTGCAGTAATTTTGAGGATTCATCTGTTTAACTACCTCTTCTTTCTTGTTCGTTGGTTGAAAGAGAGGCGCACAGCGCGAGCAAAAGCTACGCTAAGAAAGCCGCGTAGGAGCGCATGTAAATGCGTATTGTCTTACTACACCGATAAAAAGAGGCTCGCCGCGTGCGCCGCACCGCGCTGGCTGCATTACCGGGCCTTCGCAGTATATTAGCCCTTTGATTTATGCCGGATCCCCATATAAGCCCTACAATGTCCACCGCGGCGCGGTGCCTCCAAGGAGCCTCGAATGCACCCTCGGCAAGTGTGAATCGTCACGCTTTTTCGCGGATTCTAGAATGGGATTCTCTCCTTTAAGGACATTCTGGGAATGGAAGGCTATAGATGGTTTCGGATGTCAGAGGATACTCGAATTAAAATCTCAAAAGATTCTACAATTTCCGCACTATTAGAATAAACTAAGGTATAGACTATAGATAGATATATAGATTGTGATTCGTAACTAGTTGAACTCGAAGCATACGACATCCGGAATGCAGCCTCTACACACATAGCTTTAGTAGCGTAATCCCTGATAGTTTCATCCTGAAGCACGCGGCTTCCTGCGCGCGTATCTGTGGCCCCGATCGTTTATTCTCGCTGCTATCGATGCAGTTTCATTGTGCCAGTGGCGCGTCGTAAATGCTGGATTTTAAAGCCACCGGGGAGCGGCTGGACTGAAAAGTGGCCCCTACCTAAAGCAGTTCGAGCCAACGCGGCACAAATGCGGCATTAGAAGCGTAATCTCTAGAAGCGTTCTGTGCGTAGGAATCGCGCTGGCTACTATGCACCGAGCCAACGCTAAAACTCTTATCTAACTAATTTAAGAGCCACAGTTTTCTTTGCTTTCCGAAGCGGATCTACGCCGCTCTTGGCGTCCAATATGGTCGCGGTCCTGCTGCACCGGCGAACAATGCCGGACAATAATGCTCACCGAGCGATTTGCATGTTCGCGGGAATATCAGCGAATTCGCATCGTGCAATTAATAAATTTGTCGGTCTCCTGCATTATTCATCCGCCACGGTGCTTGGACTCCCTCGAGCTCTCTCATCCACTCTTTACTCTCCACCTTCGTTGTGACTGAAAGGCTTCGAAAAGTGCCCTTATACTTTCTTCTCGTTTCTTCAATAACCAAAATTGCCGTCAAATGAAAAATAATTCTTCGTGCAACAATCAGACCGTAAGTATGTTGAATAAAAACTTCAGAGCTCAAAACAACTTGCTTCCAAGTAGATCTCGGTGCTCCGGTTTGAAGTAAATTCCTCGGTCGTACATGAGCATACGAAATCCCCGGGGAAGACTGACACATCCACGGAGCAGAAGAATCGTAGGGATGCCTCGCACAGACTGTAAATTATTGCGGGACGTGTCGAATGTTTCGCCGGACGCGTTCCTGCTTTTTCGCGATAGGGGGAAACGGGGTGAGCGGGGTTGTGTCGAGCGTGCGCGTAGGGCTGGAAGGTAGAGACTGTAGTGTAGAGAGAGCGCGCGGGTTCGTGCAGCGCGGTGCGGCGCGGCGTGGCGACCAAAGTTAGCGAGAGTGGACTGCGGCCGTCTTCCACGAGCAGTAGCCTCCTGGGGACCTCGTTATCGGTAGGATGTTGATATATGGCGTGCATTGCTCCTCCATCCACGCCCTGCCTGCACGCTCGCAGCACTCGCAGAACGCGCAGAGCTCGCAGCAGCTCTCTCCTTTTCTCTTGCTCCCTCTCTCGTGGGCTTTCGCGACTGGTTGCGAGGCGAGGCGATGCGAGCCTGGCCAGAGTTGGTCCTTGTTACGAGGAACAGCAGCAGCGAGCGGCCTTTGCGCGCGGGGCCCCGGATATTCAGCCCATTGTTCGGACCGCCCTCTGTGTCGGGGTCCGATGCCGGCCGTTCATGCGATACTGTCTTATTATAAGGCGGCAATATCGAGGCCCCCTTCTTGTCTCACACTTGTAGACACGGCGCGCAGCCTTCTTTATTCCAGCGGCAGCGTGGGGTCGTGAAAGGGAAAAAGCCGCGGACCCCGTTCCGTTTCGCCCCAACTCCCAAGGAGACCGCGCCGATTTATTTCCGAACCGCGCTATAAATCCCCCTTGCTAATCCGCGGAATGATGCCCGCGAGACCTGCGCTACGCAGCCCTGCTGACTTTGCTCTGACTCTTCGACGGCTTGTCTTCTCATCCTCTCATCCTCTCTTTCTCTCATCCTCGAAGAGACTCAGGACGAACTAGCTATAAACCTATATGTATGTATATATATGGTATTGTATAATCTGGAGAAAAAGTATGCCAAGCCACCCGACATTCACTTTTATCGTTCGAAGGAGGAAGTAAGTCTCGGACTTGATTCGCGTGCGGTCGTAGCCGGTCCTCAATAGTTCCCACTTAATGAACTGTGCCTCTATTAACACTCCAACTGTAAAAAGAACCGAATTCTAGGAGCGCGCACAATAGTGGCGCAATTACCGTTCGCGTCTATCAGCCGACCAAGGTGCAAAGAGGCACAAAAGTCTGAATATGGAACAAAGAGTCCCGTAGACTAGAAGAGCCGCGTTGTCACGGTGGGTGAGCGAGCTTCTCGCCCAAGTCGGCTGGAAGTAAGTAAGGTAACGCGACCTCCGGCAAAAACTTGGTGTTGGTTTAAGCGGCTTGCGGCTTATGATGAGAAATGTAATCTAAATTATCCACGCTTTTTGCCTGCACCGAATCCAGCGCTTTTTTCTCCTGCTTCGACTTCGAGGATCAGGGTTCTCTCGACTCGAAGGAGAAGGCGAAAGCAAAGGCAAAGACGAAGTCGAGGAGGCGCGATTGCGAGTGGATATGCCGACTCGCTCGCGGTACGCCCTCGGCTCGCATGGGAACCGGACAACACAACGCACGGGGAAAAAAGGACAAGGGAAAGGGACGTCGACGCTTTGCTTTGCGAGGAAGAAGGGACTGGCCTCGCAGACGCGTCCAGAGAAAGTGACCGCATACATGGACGCGTGGACGAAGGGCAGCAGGACGAGAGAGAGGGATCTTCTTCATGAATGAAATTGTAACCTGCTCTGCGTGAGTCTACGATAATGCCCTCTTATGCAACGCTTCATGATCTTTCTGTCAACGAGGTCAACGACATCACAATCAAAAGATTTCCACCGGCTTATTCTTGAATGAATAGTTACATATTGTTTAAACAGTCTCAGAATAGCTTCCTAAACGATTATGGCATAGCAAGTAACGCTGCAAGTATCAGTTATAGACTCGTCTAGCAGTTTGAGTGGATCGCATCAGAAACTTTTTGTAAAAAAGTAAAGACGTTCAGACAAACCAGTGAAGTATAGAATCTAATACAAGATACAGAATTGCGCAGAGTCCAATCGAAGGGCAGCAATACATGTGCACTACCGCTCTCCAACTCGGCACGCCAGCGATTGCTCCTCATTATTCACGAGGGGCCACTTTTCAACGATCTCGTTTCAATTAACGCATACGTTTATCCTGATTTATGCCTGAAAGCGGCGATCTCTCGGTCTGGGCTGTGTTGCAGCCAGCCACAGGTCTTTTATCACCCTGGCCGAGGACCCTGCACGCACGCTCATTATCTCGAGCAAAATGGTACTAGGTGTACCACGCTGCCAGTGGAACACGACCGTTCCTTGCGTATCGTTCCGCGAATAATTCATTTTTCCAGCGGGTAACGGCGCCCGTATGGATTAGAGAGGAGAGACGAGTGCTGGGGCGGGGGCTATGTTGGGCCTGGTGCACGCGTGTAATGGGACTTAATGCAACGTGGAAAAGCTCGTGAATGAGTTGCGTGACACGTAGGAGGTTTGCAAGGCCCCCATGCGAAGATCCGCGTGACTCCGCGTCTTGGCGTATAGGAACCTGGACTTCCTGTCCGCGCTCACATGTCCGACTCCCAACCATTATAGCATCATCTACTACCGGTCGTCGTTGTGGGAGAGTAAGCATCGCTCACACGTCACGTTGTGTGACCACTCGAATGATGGTGGTGCCTCTTCGGTTTCTTGCTCGTCGTAGTCTTCTTCTTCTTCTTCTTCTTCTTCTTCTTCTTCTTCTTCTACTACTACTATTACTTCTTGTTCTTCTTCCTCTTCTCCTTCTACTTCTTGGTCTCGGGTTTGCCTTTGCTGCGATCCTCTCATCCTTCTCCCCACTCGCCTCTTCCACTTGCTAGTCCGGCTCTGCTCCACAGCTTTCATTCAGACTCGAGGCTACCTTCATTCACGAATGCACTCCTGACGGCATGGCAGCGCGATTTGCGCGGACTACCACTTGGCTAAACGTACGTTGTGGCTTTTTCGCGAATCGGGAAACACGCAAATTACCGAGATCCTCTGCGGAGAGGACAAAGTGCAGCCTTCCAACTGAGGGTGCAGTTAGTGGCGATGCTCGTCGTAGAAATTGGAGCAGTGCGGCTTCAATTCCCATGTATTGTATATTGCAAGCAATGTAGAAATATAGCTTTCTCGTTTAGTTGAAATAATAATTCAAAGGCCATAAAGAATCAGAGCATCTGACAATTACAGCGCACTGCGGTACTTAATCCTGTAATTGCAGTTGTGTCGACAGGTGTTTCCTTCGTGCAAGTACTTCTGGCAAGTACTTCTGTGAGACTGAACAATACAAATTTCATTTTACGATACGCAAATTCTACTCCGGCGAAAGACCACAATATTCGTGTATCATAAACACTGTTGAGTTACAACTTCAACCACATTTACTATTATTATCGTCTCAGCGTCATTGTTTCAGAGGCTGCTAAAATAGAGGAAATCCGAATGCTCTTGGTCAATCTCTACGTTCATCGGTTTCCTGTTAACTGGCTGCAGGGGCGGCAAGTTGACGTCATAGTTGCTGGATCGCTTGGGCACGCGGTAGCCGTCAAGTGGTCATGCGCGCTCGCTGGCTCGCTGGCTGCAAATGGGCGAGGTGCGCTGTTAATTGCCGCGACGGTCGCACAACCGGTAGCTCGTTAATTGCCAGCGGCGCGGCCAGCCTCGATACACCAGCCTGCTCTAATAACACGACACGCCGAACCTCTCTTCGATCCCCGCGCCTCACCGCGCGAAATCCTGCTTCTCGATGATATGTCGCCTCCTCGTCCTTTTCGTCGATTTCTCGAGCTCAACTAGATAAGCCCTTGCTAGATCTCTCGCGAACATCAGCATGTTAATGTATTGGTAGTCGGGAATTTTCAAAGACATTGCTGAGTAATAAGAAAGTCTTACGAGAGAAAATTACAAACTTGAGTGAGATAAAGAATGGAATGGAAAAAATACAAGAGAATTTGTAAGTTTGATCGAAAAGCAACTCATAATAGTAAATATCGCAGATGCAATAGATTGTTTAACAAATATCAAGGTCTTGGGTAGAAGTAACTACGTACAAACAGGAGAAACTAGTTAGTAGATACCGCAGAGGCTTTACATCTGGGCAAGATCGACCTAATGGGAATTTATTGAATCGATGAAACTTTGTTCTCCTCTGCCGGTGTCCCACGGACGCGAGCACATGTAAGAAACGATCTAGCACGCTCTCCCAGAAACAAGCCGCTGAGCGCGGCTCGTCCTATGCGAACCACGACACTCGAATGCGTGTGTCGAGCTCGAAGTTTCGTAGCGCCGTACATTACATACTCGCATAACATATTATAGAAGGATCGTATGCACATAGATATTCGTCGACCACCGTCTATACGTTCCTCGATTTCTTTATTATTCCTGCCGTGCGCCTAACGAGCTCGAGCGCTCTGCAAACTAGCACATAATCTTCGTTCACTTACACAAATAACATTGCTCTTCGCAAACTAACTGGGAAGAATTTAGTAGTGCAGCTAAGTCGCTCGTATTACCCATTGCAACGAATTGACGAGTGTATTATCATCTGATCATATCTGAATGCCTCGGCAAACAAACTGCAATGTATTAATCTAATCTCGTGTGTCGAGTCAGACTTCAGACCACCTGTAGTTTCAGTGACTAATACGTCAGTTCAATCTCATATAAATTCTAAACCTTCTTCGATCTTTACTCCAAATAACTCTTTTATAAATCGAATCAAGTCTTGAGTGTATACCATAGGCGAAGAATCTGTCGAAGGAAAATAGATAACTTACTGTGCATGATGCAAGGATAGTTTTAAGTACCAGAAGCAGGATGCAATTGTGTCGTGCGAAGAGAGTGGTTCTACGGTGCCGGCGAGTGCATTGGCAGAGCGTACGGGTTTCATTAGCGGTGCGTTATGCGCTGGCATGCCTTTGAAGGCGCGGAAGGCAAAGGCAGTTGGTGGGACTGTCGATCGGCCAGGCGAAGTAACGAAGTGCGTTAATGCCGTGCGAGTCCCTGGCTTGCGCTCTGGGAGCGGCTGAGTTACGGTCAGCCACGATATCTTTTTACGCGAACACCCTGGCTTGTTAACGATAGAAATCCGATCGGTACAATACCATTATTTAGCTGCTATATACGCCATTAGTGGCAGCGGCTAGCTAGCCGGTCGAGAGCACTCGTTCGCTGGCTAATGATTTCATTTCGACCCCGCGAACGACGATTGCCAGCGGCTTTGCCAATTCGAGACGTTTCATCCATTTCGATCGGGGTATTGCCGCTGCACCGCATGCCATTCAGGGGAGCTTGTCGTGAAATCGCAGTCGGACAGATCAGTTTGGTAGTTGTTTCGAGAGTATAAGGTGCAAGGTTCGCAAAACCTTTTGGCAAATTGGATCGTGATTAGAAATCGAAATGCAATCATCGTAAGAATGAGCCATTAGATTAGGTATTAGACGTCTTGTGATTTGTATCTCAATATTTAGACCTCTCGGATTAAGTACTATGAGACTGTCATCATTACTGGGATAAAGTTTAAGGATCGCGGTAATTGCGTCTTTAAAAAGCAACGTATGATTACTATAAAAAAATAACAGTAGGAGAAAAATGGATCGCCGAATGCAATCGAGCTACCGACATCGAAGTAGAAGAAGATCTAACTATGCAGACTTTGAGAGATCTCGCAAACACTCATTCTAACGTGCTCCTACTTATTATCCTTTCTAATGATCGGTCAACGAGAATCCGGCTGAATTTCCGCGAGTCTTCGAGTGATCTATAAGCAGGATTTCAACGCGGATTCGAAGCCGTTCGTTTATCTCTCGAGTCTATGAAAGCCGAGCCGGAGGGCCGGAAACGAGCGCTTACTGCTACGCGCACTGCGGATAAGAGCCAGCTACGTCCTGACCTTTAATTAGTTAGTGCGCGAGGCTGCCGGGAGAATTAACGGCTTCCTGGCCTGCTAAATAAATAAAAGAAGGTTTTGCACATATAGGCGTGCGCGGGAGGAGCGGTCAGCTAGACTTTTCTGCGCGCGAGTGGCCCAGAGATAAACCAAGGGAGGGAAGTATAATCGTGATTATATGCGGCCGCCACGCTCGGTGGCTCAAGCACATCGCAGCCGTGATTCGTCTGGAAATTCAAACTCTGTGCCCGTGATCTTACAGCCTTGCACCCTTCCTTCCTTCCTTCCTTCCTTCCTTCCTTTCTTTCTTCCTTCCTTCTTCCTTAATTAATTACTTGCAATCCAACCACGGCCGAGCTTCAACTCGAGCGTGTCCGCGAATGGTTTGATATAATGACTGCCCACTTTCCAACTAACGCTCCTCGGGCATTATCCTTTGTTCGATACATTAATTCGGCCGGTAATGAACTTAGCAGCTCGTTGAAAGAAGCTACGCCAGCGTGAAGATCGAGGAACAGAGAGGGGATCGAAGATCCAAAAGAATTTGAAGTAAGGAGAATCAGAGTTGTAGCTGTATGGTAGAAGGCAGTGGGGCTTGAGTCTTGAATGGGAATCCACATTTGCGAGGGAGAGAGGATGAAGAATGGAGAGGAGTAAACTACAGACGGATGTATTGACGAGGAGAGGAGAATTCAGGGAATTGGCGAGTGAGTCGAGGTAGCTGGTCAGTTAAGTTATGGGTGCAGCAGTGAGGAGAATACTAGGTGATCAAGTTCCGTGACGATCAGGAAGGCTGCTCGTCTTAATAACGCCCGCCGACATTTTCTTACCTCTTGAGTTAGACCTGGCCCATTGCTAGCCGTCACGCTGGCGATCCTAATTAAATTGCTGCTAATTAAGATCGACCTTAATGCACGCTCTCCCGAGTTCTATCGCCTATTCTGAATTCATCTTCACGCGGTACACAGCCACCGATCCGATCTCTGACTTTGTTTTATACATACTGATTGTGAGATTCTTAATAGAATCATCTTGAAATATGATGGCATAATTTTCAGGCTTAAAAAAGCGAATCTGTTCTTTAACTTCCCTTGTTCTTTTGTTTAAAGTTCCCTCATATTTTTATCCAATTTCTTATCTGTATCGGGTATACGTATAACAAAGATTTGTGAAAAACACGTGTCCACGAGTTTCGAACGAACCAGAAGCCCCGCAATCAAATGCCCGTGAACAGCTGCGCTGCGAAATCTTTAGCGTTTAATGAATTAACTTAATCTCCAAGCTGAGATCTCTCGAGCTGCGTTTTCGATTATTTAAACGTGAAACTGTACGCAAGCGGCGGAACGTGTAGAAGAAAATCATAGAAACATATCACCAGCTTGGACAGATACAGGTACTTAAGTCCGCAATACACTCGGATAATTAGATAAAATGATACACACCGCGGCGCACACGAGGCACAAGCGGCGTGGCCCGACTGCCTGCGAGTATAAAAGTGCGTTAATTGGATTGGACCTAATTAAATCCGCGTCGAAGATTTTAAATTCCAAATCAAGATTGGATCCAAGTTTCGTGAAAACTTTCCTTCTCATTTTAAACCTCCGCTCAATAAAATTAAATTCGTAAGAAATTTAAATAAAAGCGGCAATGAATTTTTCAGATCAGAAATTAGATTTGCAAAGGATAATATTAAAGGGAAAAAGAAGTAACCCAAGGGAAGACTGATATAAAAAAAAGAAGGAGGAAGGTGCACTCCTAGTTCACTCGCTCGACCTTCCTTCCTTCCGCGGCTCTCTTCCTGCGGCTGTCTCGCCACCCTCTTCCTCGGGTCTTCGCGGTCTTGGTCTCGCTCTCGCAGCCACGAATGGAATGAATAGCGTGCGTTCACGGTGAGCCGCTCCTCCTAATGGTGGCACACGCCGTTACCACCAGGCGGATCTAGACGCTCCGCGGTGGCGCGCGGCTCTACTTACAATAATTAACATGATTGCCATTATACGTACGTGCGCGCCCACCAGCCCGCTCCTGGCTCCTAATGGCCACTCGACGATCACCGTTGCGCGACGGGCCACTTCTCTCTGCTCAAGAAAACCCTGCTCCGATCCAACTACTGATCATCTTACACCGTGTGTCACGAATAATTGCAAGAAATCATTTTAAAAAATACAATCAACTCGGATTTAGATTAAAGTATTATATCGGTACGATGATACGCTCAAAGAGGAATATAATAAAGAATTCATCAAAGCATAAGGCAATATCGTTAATTGAGTATATTATACTGGCTTTCAGTGTGTTTCAACTGAATAAATTAAATTAGATAAACAGCGAGAGATACCGTGGAATATCGGAGCTCTGCAATAATACACTTAAAAGGGAATTACATATCCCTTAAGTCTAAGAGTCACGTTTCTCTTTGAAATATTCACGTGCAGTTCGGCAAAAGCGAACACAGAAGTCCCGATCGCGAAAAGGATCGCGTTAATCTCTTGGCGCCTTATCTGTCGGCGATGCAGCGCGGCGCACAGCTGGCCACAAGGGCCGCGAGGGTGCCAGATAGCGGTTATCCGTCCCTGTAGTAGGTGTATCGCCAGCAGAGGCATCTGCGGGGCACACAACTGAAAGGGATAGAGAGAGAGAAAGGGAGTGCGCGGAGGAGAGGAGCAGACACGAGCCATTACCGTGGTGGGCGGAGGTAGCGAGGTAGCCAGCTAGACGGTAATGGTCATTACGAGCACGCTCCGCTGATTGTGCACCGCCACGAGACCGAGGCGAAGAGGGCATCATCGCCGACCCGGAGACCCGCTCTTTATGTACACCGCGTGCACCTCGATACAAGCCGTCGCTGCCGCCGCCAGAATATTCTTTTATTAACCTAGCCGCTCTCCCACCCTTCCACTCGTTCGTTAGCTAATTTACTGGCAGCCACTGAACGCCTGCCGATGTGGATCCTATATCAGTATATCACCCATACGAGGACCCTGCACGCTCGGCAACCTTAACTAGTCGCGATTATGGTAGCCACGAGTTCATGAGATAGGCGAACCTCGATGGCCCGCGATTAATTTTATAACGTTTTGGGAGAGAAGCTCTTGATGTATAGAGAGGCTAATAAGACCCTTGGGATAGAAATTACATTTTTCTTCTTTTTAATATATTGCTTTAAGGTATTTCATATTTTCTTTTTTTAATGTAGTCTGTTAATATGGAATTAATATTAAGACATACGAGACATTAATGAGTAAATGCTATTCCTGTTATTGATACCGACAGGCCGCAGTCGTTAATATCTAATTCGTTTCCGAGTAAAACCTATTAGAAGTGTTTTTATTCGAGCTCGATGAAAGTCCCGAGGCAGAGGAAGTCTGGTACCGAGAGCCGTCGAAATGGTAGGGCAGGAAATCAGTGGTGATCGTGAACGTACATAATTCTTCGTGTAATCGTTACGGTTCGGCCCGTTAAACGATTATAAACCACGTAACGTTCGTTAGCGAATTTAATGCCAAGCAGTATGCACTTGCGCGGCATGGCCCTATATCACTTTAACGCACTGCTACGAAGTTCAGAGTTGCGCCAGGTACGATGAACTCCCCTGACCGGCACTGCACCGCGATTCCGAGCCCCAGCGAGCATCAGAATTCGCGTGTGTCGCAACCGTTTTCGCTTGACGCGTGCATCAAACGGACACGCCGCGCTGCAACACGCCGACTTCTCTCGTTTCAAGCAGCCGCGGTATTACAATTAATAATCCCGGACCATTAACCACCGACACTTGGGCACACTCGAACGTGTAACCCTAGCGTGGATGAATCTTACCTTACAAAAAATCCTCCTCGCTTCCTTGGTCCTGTACTCGGCAAACTTATACTGAATATCTCCCCTGAATAATCCTGCGATCTCGGTGTAATCTTGCGATAGATAAATTTATAGATCAACCGAGAATGAGCTACTTCTAAACTTAATCGATTTTCTAATCTATTAATAAAAAGAATTCTAGTGATAAATTGTGAACTTTGCCGGAAACGGTACCTGAACCTAAACAATACTATTGCCAATACCCTGGAAGAAGCGTCGCATTAGCGTCCGAGTTCAAGACCAAAAGCGAAACCATAACAAACAACATTGTTCTCTCTTTCCCGGTAACTGAGGATAATCGGTGGGTAAGTTGACCCCGTGCGGAGGTTGAGGCGCGGAGGCACGCCTGGCAAGAGGTCTGGTAAGGTCCTTACGGATGCACAGGTGGTGTGGCACGTTCTAAGAGAACCCGAGTCGAGGACTAAGTAGAAGGGAGCAGCAGAGGCCCGGTAATTACGGTCCAATATGCAATCGGGCAGCCGCAGCCGCAGCCGTAGCAGCGTGCAAGCGGTTTAAAGCCGCGGAAGCCGCGGTAGATCACGAGATAGGCGTATTATGGATACCAGGTTCGCGCAGAGACCTCCACCTCCTTCCGCGGCTCCTCGCATCACCGTCTTTCTCTCTTTTTCTCTCTCCCTCTTTTTCGCTATGTACCGAATGATTAATACGCTCGCGGCCGCTCGTAACACCTAATCTGTCCAGCCGGTAAAATTACGTTTCCACCTCGATCGGAGATGCCGAAGGCAGTGTACGTACATCGCGAAAGGGAGAAAGGGACGTGGTCTAAGGCAGGGCTTGCACAGGAGGACACCCGGAAGATCGAACCAGCAGCGATCCGACCTGCGATCGTTGAACCCTGAAAGGTCGTCCGAGCGATCGGACTTTCGAGGCGAAGACTCCGCGCCGCGCCGCCGCGTGTTCCTGCTAAAGTCGAGGGCCGGAGAACGTGATAATGGCTCCGAGCATCGGTTCGCCTTCTTGCAACGCTGCTACTACTTCGCTGCGGTTTATTGACAGTAGCGCGCCGATTTCCTGCTACGTGCTGCGCCAGGTCAATACCGAGCTTGGTACTGGTGCGTCTGCAATTCTCGACAATATCCTGACTAACCAGTAGCATCAATTGTCAATATAATTTTCATCAAACTCTCTGTACGATACATCGTTCATTATACATGTTCAATTATGTATAATAAAGCCTCTGCTAATTTACATTTGATTGGAAAATAAATTTCTGCAAATTCTCATTTCCCATTAGAAGGAATTCGTACGAAGGAGAAAGAACGCAATACCGAAAAAGTAGAATGTTTTCCAAGGGGAGAACTATCCCGACTCCTCGGACACACCCATTAGGAGAAACCTTTTAAGAGAGTCCCGAAGAGAGTTCACCGCGTATCCGGCTTCCTTTCTCTCGAGCTCCCCTCTCCCAATGCAAGAAGAGTCTGGTTAATAAAGCACGTGGGATCCACGAAGAGGCGAATTAATGGTTCCCGGTCCACCCTGTGGGCAGCCAGTGGCGATACGCCCACGCACCGCTGGTCACAATGTAAAACGGAGCCAGATGTCGGAAGATATGCGCTGCTCGCTCGCTCGAGCGGCGCTCTCGCTTCGTAATTAATTGTCCGGTCCGATATTACGGCTGTCACGCTCCTTCGCGGCCACGACCGCCACTGGTAAATGTGAACCGATACAGCTATATCCCGAGAGAGGAGAGACCAGCCTCGAAAGACCGAAGAACAGAGTACAGAGTACCGAACGCCACTGCCACTGCCAGTGCCAGTGCCAGATTCTAAAAGGTTTTTGCTCGAATAACCGGCGCATTGCTCGAGTGCAAGCGCGTACCGGCCGGGACGGTTCTCTTTCTTGCCAGGCTACCCTGCGCTTGTTCTGTAATTACGCGGAGAAGGCGAGTAAAAGGTGGATCTCGTGCGATTGGAAGCACTTGGGCGCAGATTGAAGGTGAAGTTTTGTAACAGCGCGGAAGTGGATAGTTGTAGGCTAGCGTATCTGACGCGAACATTGCTTCTTGTTAGATCGTTCGCGATATTTTTGCAAATTGAAGCGTTTTAAAAACTCCAGCGTAACTCAACTAGACTTCGAACCGACTCACTTTTAATTAAGTGGATCTTCCAATCGCCCTTTGAAAAATTACTTTGCGTGTTTCGCGAAGGTACAAAGTTGCCCGAGGATGGTTCTGCGTACTGGCAAAGGTTACAAGGGCCAAACGCAGTCGCTGCATCGGACCCGATCAGTATTGCTACCACGTAGCTATACCCAAGGGTGCATCGGTATGCACGATGCGGTTTCAGCTCCGCCGCGTACGTACTCGCAAAGAAAATCGAAAGTAAGCCGACAGGCTTTGAGGCGGCTTCGTTGAGGGCCAACCCACGGTACTGTATGCAAAACAGCCGTTTACGGCTTTGGCATCGCGCACTCTTCGCGCTCGCCTATTCGTGCGAAGGTAAACACTGCTGGCCGATAGGGGGTAGTTTTATTGGCTCCCACTCGCTTCGCCATCCTACCAGAATCGCGGACGGAATCCTTTGCGCAGCGATCGCCGACCCGCCGGCGATTCGATGACAAGGAAGGAGGCCAACGATATAAGGACGCAGGTGTGAATGGAACCGGGGAAGAAGCAATGTCCAGGTGCTCACGATCTCGCGAGGCACACTTTTCTCGATGAATGGGACGCACAGGTGGTCTGCTACCAGACTTTTGACAAAGATAGCCTTGCTCATGTCGCTGTGTGTCTCCGAGTGATGCGAGTAATGAGAGAAATTTAATGACACTCCATGCATTTGGATCGACGGTCACCTTGCTCTGACGCAATCCGTATGCAAAATATGCATATAAAAAGGAAAATTATGTCTCGAGATCCATAGATTATTGTGCGAAAGTGGAAAAGTTGTATCATTCGGATTATTAGACTGGTGTTGACATTTGGTATAAGTTGATTGACTTATTGAGGAAATAAAAGTTGCTTCTTAGGGATATATCTTGTCCAATTTCGAATAGAAATTCTATAACTCGATATCACGAGTGCAGGTTTCTAAAAGGAGCAAGGTGTGAAAAGAGGCGTGCGAGGTATGAAAATAAGCAAAAGAGGCTTGCCTTCAGGATTTGTTGGCCGCTGATTGCAGCTGGTAAACCACTTGCATTTATCAATTATCTACGAGGATCTTGCATAAAAGCCGAAACTTATCTCGCATTTCCGTGCCGCGAAGAGCTATGCGCTGCTAATTCAAGAGCCTACCGTTTATATGCATTAACCCGACAGAGGCGTGCTTGAGCAGGACGAGCACGTGCGTCGTAAGGGGGCACGCAACGCGCGCGCGCAAAGTGTGCGTGCGATCGGAACGAAGGTAGCGCACACGAAGAGTTCAGATTGTGAGATTTCATTCTCTGAACCTGCAATTTGCGAAATTGACGGGGCAATTTGTTTACCGGTAATTGCGATACAGTCGAGCGGAAACTCGTTATAAATAGCTGGAATCGGTGTTATTCTTTGAAGATGAGACTTGGGGGATCTTCATTCACCATGGGGATAAAATCTCTAACGATTCTGTTGCTTCTACTAAATTTGCACGATGTATCATAAACCCAATCGCAACGAGCAGATCGTATCTCTGTTGAATGTATTAGAAAAAGACAGTGATTTTTTAATATTTCCTAACACTAGAGCTACCAATCTGGTGGACTTGTCCACCAATTATACAACTCTCTCTCACCATAAAAAATATGAATTTATAGACTTGACATTAATGTCTAATTAAAAAAAAGAAGTCATTTTCAAGACATATATTTGTCCAGCTAAAGTTTGACCAGTTCTGTTAACTAGAATTCTAATGTGAAAGCGATTATCCTTCCCATATGCAAATCGCATTCTCAACATAATCTTCCCCACGATTTCCCGTACAACAAAGTGGTACAAGAGTTCGGCTTCGTGAATCGCGGTTCTAGTGATCCCTTGAGCGACCTTCGTCCTAGAGACACGCATCTCCTAGAGGAGCAGACTATCGTTAGCGAGGAAATAGCGGTCTGCATAGTTGCCGTACAGTATACTGATCTTGAGCAAGCAGAAGAATGCCGCTCGCTTGGACGAAGCGAGTGAGCGGGGTCATCGACGAAGTCATCGATCAACCTCGGGCTCTGAGGTCGCCCCGTGACCCGGCAGCAGCTGTTCGCTCGGCTTGGTCAGTCATCGATCTAGCAGCACTGCCGTAGATCACTCGTCTCGATATACCTCTCTACCCACCGCAACGATTCCACCCAACGACGAGAGCCTCTGTTCTTCGAAGCTACCTTCATACCTTGTTTCGTTCGTTTGTGCATGCGTCAGTGCGTGTGCCACGGAAATCGCGAGCAGCCATTATTTATGCCCCCGTAATCTGTCATAACCGGGGGCCACCCCTTATGCAACCTGACAATATCGTTACGCTCTAACGAAAACGCCTACCGGCTTTCTCTTTTTCTTCGACGAACGACTCGCAACTTCTTGCCGACGCGACGCGCCAACTATCGGGCTGATCTGAATCAACTGGCCAAAAATTCCTCGGGAGTAGATACACTACTTACGTATACATATATGTACTACTCGAGGATCCGAGGGAACGATCTAATCGTTTGATGATACCTTCCGTTTCGGTTTAATAGATCAACCCTGCGCTGGGTGGGTATTAAGTTAATGGAAGATTGGTAGATTCGGTTTTAAGCCCGGTTCTCTGCATTTATCTTGCGTTTCCTGGCCTGCGGCCTATCGTTCGACTTGCGTGTCCTTTTCGTAAGTTGTTTCTGTCGATACTGGTCGATAAGGTTGAGGGAAAGTCACCGTGGTATTCGTTGGTTATCTCGGGGTCCGGATCGTTTGTTAACCGCGGCATACGACTCGATCAATATATTTGGAATTAACACGTTCCGCTTATGCCGTCATAAAGCCGCCGTTCAGTATTATTTGTCGGCACGCTAGCAGGAATAGATTGTACGACCGCGCAGAATCTATAACACCGATCAAGAATGAAACGCTTTCAATTAGAGTGGGTATGAACGTTCAGTTGTGACAAATTGAATGATGGGTACAAAGTTACTGGGTTCTTAGTAATTGTAGCTGGTAACTTTGTCCCCCAGTTGACATCGAAATGTAATATTAACAGTACAACTCTTTCGAGGGTCCTGAGGTTACGGTCCTTGTACCCATAAACGTAATTCCAGGGTACAAGGAAGGGCTGTCGTAGAATTTCATCGTGCTTTTATAATCCAAGTTCCGAAATGCAGCACGGTGCTAATAAAGGGGCCCAGAGTGTACAGCTTTACAACAGCGGATTGTAAAGACATAAAAAGGGAATATCCGGAATCGCGAACTTTTATCTCGCGACTTCATCGCCAATTCTCCCGGGTGATCGTTTAGCTCCGTCGTAAAGGGACAGCCGCGATCCGCACTCTCGTCGCTCGTGGTGGCGACTCGTCGAAAACTCCGCAATAAACTTGCATATATATAAAGGTGTCGTGATTGAATTACAAGTAGTCGGGCCGAACTTTATCGAGTTGCCGGCTTAAATGGTCGGTTCGCGTGAGAACTCGAGGTTTAATTAAAACTTGATTATTTTGACGCGCAAAATGACGCAGGATTTAGTGAGGCATTACCTTTAATGCGGTAGGAGGATGCGGCTCGCGGCGAGAGCCAGGTTGGCCCGACTTTTCTGGAAATTCAACGCGAGTGCTGTTACGGCTGAAACACCGAGTGAAGAGAAGAACATTGCCTCTCGTAAATAACGGAAGCGACTGGCAGAAATTCCGATCGTTTGGTACGGTGGTGGCCGACACATGCCATTTCCCACCGAGCACCGAGCACAGATTCCCCTTTATCTGACCCTTGGCTGCACCTCTGCTACACCGAGAATCCTCTATGATGAGTCGTCGAAACGTTTTAAGCACCTCGAATTCCCGTGATCCTGTTCCGGCCTCTCGACCTCGACCCTACAAGACTGAAGTGCGTTTAGTCGGTTCCAAGGACAAGCCTTTCTGCTATCAAAATTACCAAGATTCTCCTTGGATTCCTAAATTCTTTCGTATCGTCACCCATAGGTATATAATTCACGATCATGAGATAAAACCGATGATTAATCGCGGGGCAGTGTATGAAATATACTGATGAAGCACTGCGATAATTCTCAAATTTTAATTGATTAAGTATGGCGAATACGAATAAATATTCTTTTCATAAAATTTTTTGCATAGTGTATTAATCCAACGAAGACGTAGCAAAGTATTGAATATATTGCAAAAGCCGACTGACTTTATCTCAGGCTTCAAATTCGAATGGTTTTGAGTATCAAAGGTGAGCATCACGTCAATCGCATTAAACGGATGAATAGTAGCGGCACTATAGGTTCGGTCAACATTACGGACGTTGTTCTCGTGAGGGTGACCACAGTGTCACCTTCGTTGGTCGCAGTTGCTGACCGCAGGGACGCGGGTTCGCCGGCGACTTTTTACGTTGAATTTCCATATAGGGAAGCCGCGATGCGATGCGATGCGATGGGATGCGATGCGATGCGATACGACGGGCCTGCGATCACTGCGGAAAGGGTTATACGTTCGATGCGAAGTCATCGATATACGACCCTCCCATTCGACCGGAGATATACCCCTGAGGGACCCTAAGCCGACGATGTCCATGAACACTTTTTCTCCTGACTATCCTGTAAATTCTCAACCTATCATTCACGTTCTGCCTTGAGACTCTTCGAAACTTAAACCTAGTCTTCAATGTCTACCTTTGAATTAGCGGAAAAAAATTAGACAGGTACATTCGTACCACAAGAAAATAACTCATCGGAATAAACTTCACAGTCGAGTCCTACCTAATCAAAATCGTGATATAGGTATCATTATGTCAAATCAATCTACATCGAGAGTTGCGCAAAACCGGGTAAATGCCGATTCAGATGTATGCGCGAGTAATACGGATCCATATTTGGTACCTGGGTCGTTAGCAGAGAGATCACTATCGATACACCGAAAGCGTGGTTGTAAATTACTCCCGCACAGCATAGATTCAAAGTTGAAGCTGAAGAAAACAAAGCTCGTAGCGATATAGAACTATCTAGCACTGGTCATTGTATGTAAGCGTGTGTCATAGTGTAACAATACCAGTCGACTACTGACGTCTACATAAAGAAAATAGAGATGGAGAGATCGTGCGAGTTCCCAATGAATCACGCGTCGAACTTTCTTTCGCGTTAATATATCATGTGTGCTCCTTCATAGTGTAATGTTCTGTCTATTAAGTCTGACCTACGATCGATAATGCAACACGATTTCATTAACCCTTGCCAAACATCGTCGCTCGTTCTCTTACGCAAGACAAAACCCGCGCGGCTATGCTATCGTTAATTCTTCCCTCCAACCGCGCGATCTCTCGAGGAATCCTTTCGTTCATCAATCTACCCTTGCTACAGGAAGAACCGATTGTCTCGCCAATGAATCGTGGCAATTTCTCAATCTACTTAACTTCCTTGCTACATCATAATCACCGCTGTATCAAACTCTACGTTAATACACACTTAATTGTGAACCGATTTCGTTTCCAGTACAATGTTAGAGATTAATCTTTTAATTGATAAGAATCGTAATATTGCAGTAGAAATTTTGTCATACGCAATTAGTGTAGGATCGCAAATAGCAAATTGGAATAAATCATAAATGTAGCATGAACAATTTCAAAGGATATTGATGTCGACTATCCTTTGCACAGAAATAAATCATGTATATCACTGTCTCGGTAAACGCATTGCACAGTGTGTTCTCAGGTTGCAACCTCCCCCATCAGCAAGCACTTAAATCACCGGCCGCGCACGTCCCATAAACCGAGTTCTTGGACACGGGTCATTTTCGTTATGAACCCTTCAATTAACTTATTACACCCCCGCAAAGAAGGGTGGGTAAGGCGCGTGTATCTCGCGGTCGTGCTTGTCTCCATATTTCAGGATGTCGTGGCCGAGCATTAAAGCCGTGCAGTAACCCAGAGGTAACGCGATATTAATAGGACACCTTCGGTAGCCTCACGTCGAACCAGACGCGATTTAAGCATTCCGCGGCGAGTACCGCGCCTCGAAAATCCTGTCGGGAGCGGCCAGCAGAAAGTCGGCGAAGCGGACCACCGGATAAAACCAAAGAGGGAGAGACAGAGTAGAAAAAGGAAAGAAAGAGAAAAGGAGAAGGAGAGTCAAAGCATACGTGTGCCGTACGGAAGAAAAAGAGCCACTGGCAGGTAGAGTATGGAGCGCGTGCTGGAAATTACGGCGGCCACCGCCGATGACTAATGAGAAATTCACGCAGCCGCTAATGTACCGTATCGTTATCACCTCCCTCGAGTCGAGGCCGAGCTGTGTCGAGCCGAGTCTAGGTATCCGGCTGCGATTTACCGGGCAGCCTCGGCTCGCCTGCGACCGCAGATACCCCATCGAAGAGAAAGAGGAAAGGAGAGAGAAAGAGAGAGAGAGAGAGAGAGCAAGAGAGTGCTCACCTTTCTCGAATCACGCCAGGTGAAAAACAGTCGTGGCGAAGGATCGTCTTGCAGGAGGCTACCACCGCGAGACCTCGGGTGCATCAACACCGATCACCGGGAGTCTTGGTGTATCTCGTACTTGGGATTCGGTTGTTAAGCTACTGGATAAATCAAGATGAACCACTTCCGGATAAGAATGTACTCCTGACTCTAGATCCTCGCCGAGGCAAAAGTGCGATGCGATACTAACTCTAGACCGTGCGATAGTGGAGTACAAGAAACTCTGGCCTGTTAGAAAGCCGATACAATTAGAAAAGGACAATGTAACTGTACTAACTGAAATAAATAAATGTACACTGCGGCATCGAATGCTCGGTTCGAAAATTAATTACACTACTACATTTTTAGTAATTGTAATTGATGAACCAGATGGAAGTGGATCAAAATCTTTTCCTCTTTGATTCTCTCGACCCTTGCATCAGTTAACATACAGTAGCGAATGTTAACCGATGTAATAGTGGAATTGCAAAATATCGTAGAATCAGTCGGAGCACAATTACGAACAATTCCACGAGATGCGGTTCAAGTCAGCTTTTGTAGCAGGGCACCTGGAACAGGCTCTTAATTGCTTATTGCGTAAGTGGCGTGGAGCAGGAGAAAACGACGACGCGGAATGCATTCGTTCGCGTAACAGGAGCAGAGTGGCATCGACGACCGAGGGAAATCGTGATGAAAAATGTATACGAGATACCCCAATAATCCTGGTACACCACTCACAGTGATATACCAGCTCTCTCGAAGACTGAGAGACGAAGAATAAAGAATCCTTGCTGCGCATGGGCTACCGATCACGAATTAATTAAATTCATGTAGCAATATGCGCTGAACACGGTTCCACGCCTGTTTATGCATGAGATACGGATTCGAATTGTTCGTGATCACGCGCGGTTTCTCGTATAACCGCTGTTGGTGATATATCGTGATTATTGACTGCACGCGGTATCTCTGTGTTATTCCACAGGACCAAGTAGCGCCTTTCGACAATAAGTCTTTAATGATACGGTTCACCAGGTTCCAATTGACGGTGTTAATTTGCGAACATGGATAAGAAAACAGAAATGCGAGCGAAATTCTCGATATGTGTATTATTAAAAGTTAATTGGCAGAAATTGTCACCTAGGAGTGCAACGAGAACCGAGAGGAATTGGAAACTTGAAAGAAAATCACACCCTTGTGATTTTAGAGTAGTATAAGCTGTTATTGGACTGGCATCACCTTTACCATACGCTCTGTACCGTCAGGAGATCTCCGAAGTCACGATCACCGGTTGCACTCGACGCTGTCATCGAGTCACGGCAAGCGCTCGCGGAGCGTTTTCACCGTGTTCGATTTATTACATCCGGTTGGTACACACGAGACACCTGCATATACATAGGTATACATACTCATGCAATATAGCGAGTCGCACGATCCACTGCCGATGGAAAACGCGACGCTGATTGCGATCGGGCTCGTGAAAGGGCAATTTTTTTTTTTAATCAAACCAGAAGAAACCACTAAACAGTGGCATGCCCTGCACAACAATGAGCCCATAATTGTCTCGCAGGCTTACAATTTAAATTAGCTTGTACCACGAGGGTACAACACCGGGTCAAGCATCCGTAATCGTCAACTCCTAAATCACTCATTATAATAAGGAGCGTGCTAGCAGGCGTGCAAGAAAACCGTGAATTTGAGTGCAAGCAAGTTGACCTGCAGTTGAATCTGTCAGGTAAATCATATTAATCGTAGCTTCGCGCGTAACGCCACTCCCAAGAGATTCGCATCCTTGAGCAGTGTATCTGAAAATCTCGCGTACCGTGTCGAGGCTTTTAATCGACGAAAACCACTGCAAGAGTCAAGATGCGGTGTCATTTTCAGAGCACGTACCACCTGCCGAGTCTGGCTTTCCTTTCCGGATGCGACCTTGGATAGAAGGTGATCCCGAGTGTCCTCTTTATATGCTTTGGCTGGCTTGGCCCCATCCTGTGCATCAGAGATACCTCTTGCAGATATTCTCTGCTCTGATACCTCTTATCTGATACTTTACGGCCCCATCGAAAACTATCATAAAAGGAGGACGATCGAGAGCATGCTGCCTGGCAGCTTATCCTCTGTACATTTTACTGCAATAATATCTTCTAAAGGATTTAATCTATGGACATACACCGTGTCTTTAGTTATCACAAAAATTAATCTATTCGTTTCTATCAAAAATTAATCTTACTCAATAAATTATTCCAGATTCGAAACATAAGTTATTGTAAAGTAATTCTGTCATATAAGAGACATTATTGCAGTCGCATGTACTTGTTGAGAAGAGATGAAACATGCAGCCGATACGGTAAACAGGAAGCAGCAAGAAAAATCGGTGAATATTGAGAATCCAAAGGCAAGGGCTTCGAAGGGTATACCGGATTGGATGGAAAGCACACGATGAAGAGATCCAGACGGGCGTTTCAGATAAAGCGAGCAGTTGATGGAGCCGGTGCCAGAGATAAGGAAACTGTGCAGAAGACGTGAAAGACGCAAGGAGGTCCAGGCCTTTACGGCATGGCGCGGCGTGTCGCCCAAGCGGGTTCCAAGATCATAAAGAGAACAACGATGAGACGGTTGTAAATATTTGGATGATGAGACTCTGATAATGCGACGAGTTTTGCGTGTGGTGGTTTTCGTACAGAGACATACTCATCGATTGCCAGTACACCACAATCTTGCTAATTGAGAGAGAAAAAATTCTTACTTTTCTACTCTTTTAACTTCGGAGTAGCTGGTTAATTTTTAGTCTACTATCCGAACGAATCCCAACGGAATCGATCTCGCATTAATTGGAGGGGTTAGCTGCTGGTGCACCGGTAACTTGACCGAAGCTCGACCGCAGCAACCTTGCGAAAAGGAGAAGAGAGAAGAACGCTGAACGAAGATGAAGAAGAAGAAGAAGAAGATGAAGAAGGAGGAAAGAAAGTCCCTGAAGTGCGAGCATTCTTACACGCATCCTGTCTGCGGTTGACGAAAACTTATTGAGACACGACATTTCGGGGAATTCTTCCTCCGCGGAGTAATGACACCAGTGTGCTGATCCTTTTTAAGGTTTGGCTGGGAACGACGGAGGGCCCTCTCGTAACGAGGGGTTGTTAAGCTACGCTTGGGAGAAAATGACCTCTTGCCCGAAATTCGCGGTTCTTCTGATTCAATCACATCGTGATCTTGCTTTGCGAAATTCGTAAAGAAATACGAAACGACGAGAGAAAAGAAAATTACAGTCTCGATAATGGCCACCTTACGTGATCTAGACCATATTAACACTTTTACAAGTATTTGTATTGCAAAGACTTACTTTGACTTCCGGATAAGTGCACCGATGAAATTGTGGCTTTCAATGAGAGCTGGGATTAGATCAATATCCGGGTAATGAGTCTTGTCGTGAGGAAAGTTTGATAGTTTCAAATTGCATAGTAGCGTTGCAATTACGCCCTCCCGAAAATTGTTATCTTAGAAACTTTCACTTCTACCGACGTCTAATCACAGTATTGTAATGCTACGTCCAATCATTGCTAATGTATCTTTAATCGGAGTACCAAGAGCTTCGCTGTGTTGGACATTTAATTGGCTGGTTAAATCATCTCGCAGACTAATAAACCGACGGTCGATCGGAAAAACGAGATGGGACGGGGTCGCAGGACATTTCCACAATTACCGAGCCGTGACAGAACTGGCGATCATTAGCACGTAGGAATGTACTTTATTCGATAACCATATAAATCGAGTAGCAAGCCGCTGCTGTTGAGAATGTTGCAGTGAAGAGGAAAAAAACGAATGACTGGCCAGCTGCGGTATCATTTAACAGACATTAGCAATGAGAAAAAGTGGATCTCATGGAAGGAAACCTGTTATAAAGTACGAGCGACACTTCTGGATCGTGCATCACCGAATTTCGCGAATTAGGGGGTAATTTAGGGTGATACATCGAACTCTAGCGGGGAATGAGAGCAAAAATTGCTAATCGTAAGAAAAACTGTCCAGGCCAAAAATGGAAGAGAAACGAAAGCTGCAACTTCTCGCATAACACTTAATTACTCCAAATTGCCCTGATGGCAACATTTACTTCTGCATTGAGGAAGACACACCGTAAATTACCGATCCTCGTGAAATAATGTCGTCCCGCCGGAGGAGCGTTATGTACAGCAAAAGAAAAAAGAACCGGACAGACTCCTTGCCATTGCGTTCACGAAAATAATTACAGCCTACTGGATTACTTGGTGGTCACTGAACATGCTTCTACCAAGGTTCGATCCGGTATCAGCATACATGCCAACAACCGAGACAGGTAATTTCACACGTTTCAGGAAACTTCAACTTCTCTCAACGGTCCAATAAATTGACACGCCTTATGAAAAGCTTTGCATAAATTTTCATCCACGAGCTTATAAACCTGTGATTTATCTTATTTAAATTACTTCGGATACTGAGACAAAAGTTCACTCAATTGCATTTGAACTATATGAAATACGTGCTATTTTATCAACATAATTGCTTTCATTTAATTTTTTATTTGTCTACAGTCCGAAAAAAATAAATGAATTTTTATTCAGATATCTAATTAAAAGAAACAATGCGTTATTTGGTAATAGAAATAATTTGGATCTAGGTTGTTACAGATTTGAGCAACCTCGATGGTAACCTGTTAATTGAACTGAATTTTCCTATTGCGACCCTAGCGGTAGGTGAGAGCCTCATCGCGGGACACAGAGCAGCACTGCAGCGCGATGCCATTGTGGCGCCACTGAGTAGCGGCCGGGACCTCGCCTGGCCTGGCTTGGCCTCTCTTCCCTCTACATAGGGAACTTTTGCCAGCGGACGAAGCCACTCACAGGAGCGTGTGTTTAGTGGCTCGGCTGTGTCGCCATCGACCGCGACTCGCGACTCCCAACGCTTCTGGATTCCCGTTAAACGCTTACGTACATTGTGTTGGTGTCGCGTTTTCGCCTGATTCAATTTTTATTCGGAACCGCCTGAGTGCGTCTTCGCGCGCAAAGGGACCCTAAGGTCGCTCAGACTTTGTTTCTCTTCTTCTTCCTCTTCCTCTTCTTCTTCTTCTTCTTCTTCTTCTTCTTCTTCTTCTTCTTCTTCTTCTTCTTTCAATTTTCGCAATGCCACACTTTGACATCGAGAGATTTATTCTGGAGGTTGAACTACGCCCTGCAATCTGGGACTCCCGATCTCCTGAGTACAGTAATAAGTTACTCA
Source organism: Trypoxylon attenuatum (assembly GCA_963989405.1). Lineage (NCBI taxonomy): Eukaryota > Metazoa > Arthropoda > Insecta > Hymenoptera > Crabronidae > Trypoxylon > Trypoxylon attenuatum. Next base: position 7,938,710 of record OZ022494.1, read on the forward strand.
GGAGTCAAGCGTGGGAGGACTTATGTAAAATATTTGTTGAGAATTACTCGAAGAAGGACGTCGCTGCCCGAAATCAAGGGGGTAAGAATTTTCAATCCACCAAAAATAATATAATTAAGAAAACAATATGAATTAATTGCGATGTAAAATCTATTGAGAGTTTAATAAGTTAATGTTTCACTTTTAATAATATATTCAAAATTATTGCAATTCCATAAAATTTAACTTTGATGAATATTATTATACCGATTTCTCTTTCCTGCCTTTGCGTATCAAAAGTTTGGAACACCTTAAATTGAATAGAGTTTGTATGAACGATTTATTAAAATAAATCGAGAATACAATATTGGGCCAGTGAAAAAAAAACTAGATCTGTTCTGCGGATAGATAGTACATAGACAAGGTGGCACAACAGTGAAAGAGATCGGGAACAACAGCACACACTGCGTCGCGTCAGTGGCTCAGACAGCTGACACTGGACTATTTTTAGTCATCGATCGACTGTAGAGCGTGCGTGAGTAAAGGTCGATTCACACCGTGTTCCGTTTCTCTTTTCTATTTCTGCTTATGGTACGCACCCCTTAAACAACAGGTGTCAGAGATTCCAATGAATTGCCATTTAATACATCGCGCTCGCGACTCTAATTGTTAATAGAAGCTTCCTAGTTAAAAATGTTAAACGGTGTGTAATAACAGTAATAGGATAACTTTAGATTATCGATTAGATTATAAATAAAAAATATACATACAACAACATGCACCTCTTTAGCGATGGAGCTTCAAAGAAGGTGGAAGAGTCTCCGAAATTGCTACACTCGCGAACTCGATCAAATACGAAAGACAGGAAGTGCAGAAAGTACCGGCCGGAAACCATACGTCTATTTTCAACAACTGGCCTTCTTGTCGGCCGTCTGCAAGTCAAGACCGCCGGCATCTGCCGACGAGAGCACTATCATGGGTAACGGGGAAATAATGTCGGGCGCGGAAGACACACTGAATTACCAGGAGCCGGAAGAAACCTCGATTCAGATTGACTCAGAGCCTCCGAAGCTCTTCAAAAGGCGAAAGTCTCAATTAGAGCAGAATCTATTACAAGTTTTGGCGAGGAAGTTGCGGAAGAAGAGCTTAGCTATGAGAGAAAACGACGATCCTGATCGTTATTTTCTACTGTCTCTCTTGCCTCATTTTAAAGATATACCAGAGTACAATAAATTAGAAGTACAAGCTGAATTCATTAATATATTAAAGAAATACAAACAATCCGATATAAGTTCTGGTGATCTTACTACGGACTACGATCACCAATACTATCGATCGGTATCCTCTTCGTCGCAAGCCTCAATGGAACCTTACTCCTGTCCTGAGAATATTTCTACTCCGTATGCAGATAATTCTACTGGTTTAACCGAATACCGTTCGGTATCTACATCCCCTCTTCCTAACGTCTTAATACCTCAACTTGTAATGGAACCAACAATCTCCTCTCCTATTTCTGACCCATCAGGAACATCCCTCAAATCGACCAAAGTTCGGGTAACGCGTTCAAAACGCACGATTCCAGTGGATGCAAGATCCACGCACATTACGCGATCTCAAAGTCCATCGAAATCTTCGACAATGCACGTTACTCCATCCCCGACGTTCAAGTCGGAAAGTTCCATCTGTGATGAATTCTTTCAGTAGTTTTAAGAATCTGTTACTAAAGTATTTAATATATACATATGTATACCTCACCGTTGCTTTGTTATAAAGTTCCACGAAATACATTTTTTACTCGATAATTTATAGTCTCTTGATTTCTTCATTTCCCACGATATGTTTAAATGAAAGAAAATCCAAATATAATAATGATTCTGATGCGATTATTCATAAAAAAGGAACTACAGGTATGAAGTTTGAAGAGAGAGAGAAAAGATGAGATCCGTTCTACTCTACCACAAGCTGGCATTCGTTTGCTGAATCTCGCCACCGATTACGGCTCGAAAGCCAAATAAAAGAAAACATCTCAGTGCTCGAATGCACGGTTGCAATTGGTCGCGATTTTGTCGATGATGCCGCACGAAATTTACGAGCCAGTGTTCCCCCGGTCCCTCGTAAGCCCATGGCCCGAAACTGCCCCCGATAATTATGAATTATGCGACGGGAACTTGCTGCCCCTACTACGAATCTTCCGCCAGGTCGATTTTCGCTCCGCCGACTATATCGTCGTATCGTTCTATAACCAGTTCAAAGATTTTTAATTGGAGTATTCACGTGCGATGATTTACCTTTCGACGGCAAATTTCTGAGCAAGATAAATTACTAAAATTTATCGATAAGTTTCGAGGAAACTCGAAAAAGACCAATGCAAAATGAATTTTTCAATTTATGATAGAAAAAAGAATCTTAGAAAATTTCAAATGTGTTCCGTAATTTGTCTGTGTTTTTGAAGAATTACAGGAATCCGCCTGAAGCGGCTACAAAAAGTTGTAGCATGAAACTGTCTTGGAACCGATACTTTTCTCAAGAGATCACCGAGTGATCGATCCAAAAGATCAGTTACCTAGTAGCAGTGCTCGGTCGCATGTTTTTTCGGCGAGTCTCATTACCGAGCCAGTTCCCGTCAAGTTTTTATGATGCGCCCCATCGTGTTTGGCAATCTAGAATTACGAGGTCTTAGGGAGCTGCCAGACGAGTGGTTCGTACTCACAGATTTCCAAAGTTAATAATTTAGAGTACACGCGTCGATGTTGAATAATCGCCCCCCCCCCCCCCCCTCCCCACGTTTCGCATGCAAAACACGTACAGGAATTACCTGGACCAAAGAAAGCAAGAAGCTCGTGTTAAATAAATGCCAGCAATTTACTCGACGATTCTCGTAACGTAAACATTAACTATCAAGTCATCAGTGATTATTGCGTTTATCTGCTAATTCTCTGGCAATTGCCGATTTCACATTACCCAATCTCTCGATGATTATGCATATAATTATATGAAAATTAGTACTGTTAGTAGAGTAATCGGAAGGAGGCCCGTCACGAAGGTCTTCCGGTGCATTAAGACATTACAGGTAATCTTGTACAGATGCCATTCGTACAATTTTGCATGGTTCATTTGCATACGACCTACTATGTAAGTGTATCTATGACTGGGAAATACGTAAGTGAAACTGATTCTCAAATCTACTGTGACATAGAATGCATTTCTTCTTTATAAAATAACTAAGTTCATCGACATACAATTATGATGCGAAAATAATACTTTGATGCATGAGTTGGCAATTGAAAGGGCAGCCATAGTCGTTAAAGCTCCAGGCCAATTCGAAGTAATCAGCATAGATAATCTGAGTTTAGGCCGCGGTGATAGCGATCATTATTCATGTATTAAGTAACGCCAAGTGGAGACTAATTTCGTGATCGTGCCAGGTAAATTCCATCCAACCAGTAGCATGAGTGGTCAGAATAATTGTTGGCGGCATGCCAGAACTGGTATAAGACTTTTAAATTACAATTCGTCAAAAAGTCTAGGGTCGCAAGGTCCGCTCCCATTAATTAGATATATTGGAATGTCTAACATACCATTTAGCAATATCTACTCTCAATATACCTCCACATTGCGTACTGACCATCCTTCTTCCCATTTCAATTATTTACACCAAACCCAAATTTCTAACTCACAAGACTTCACAATGTTGCTGAGCTAAGTACTTCGGCTACCGAAAGATTCAAGAAAGGATAACGCGGCCAAGTGAATTCGATTCCAAAAATAGAATCGAGCCATTATTAGAATTGATCCGATTCGCCGATTGCCAACTGGTTTTTCCATGGGTAATTAATTAAGATGGAATAAACGAGGGCATAATTTTTACAGGAAGAACGGTAACACTTGAAGTGGAGGAAAGTGGCCAGGTAGCAGCATGGTGTATGTTTGCAAACCTTAAAATATCACGGCACCGCAAACCGTGGCTAATTGACAGAGTGCACGGTTTTCGTGTAAACCGAGTTTTACGGAACCCACGGTCATTTATCCTGTTAATGGAGTTTGATTATCACATGATTCATGATAGGAGTTTTATCGTTTGCGCGAGCGCGCAAGTGCTCTTTAATTGGTAGCATTCGCGAATCGAGGGGCTCGTTTCTGTCGAGCTCGTTATCACGCGCGTCGCGTTTAAACTATTGAACTCTTATTCTCCCATAAGTATAGTTATGTGTGACTAGAATGATTGGCAAAAATAGTAATCATTTTTTTACTCTGATCGATTATCACGGTAAAGCAGAAGCTGGCCCGGTCTCTCGCAGCCAAACGATGAGAAATAACTTTGGCGAGGCTTTCGATCTCGCTTTCGATCTGTTTGCAACGGGGCCTTGAGTAAAGCTCTGCTCGATTTTTCTCCACGGCCCCTCGGAAGGAGATACAGACAGGAGGAGGTTGGACGAGGGTTTCAGGAGGATGGTGCATAAGCGCTATGACGTATCTACCATCGGTAATTATTGCTGATTAACGACTGGCTGGGTCCGTTATCTCGACCAGGCCGCGTCGTCCTCGTCGAAACGGGCCCCCGATAGTTCCGATCGGTTTCGGATGGAGCGAAGAACATGTCAAGTCCTGTTTCAAGATATCCTAACGAGTTCTCGAAAAACCACAGCGCCACGAAAGACAAATCCTCGGTACGGCAGGCTCTGATTACGATCATCGATCATATACTGCCAGAAATTCTGAGACCTTTCTACCCAACGTGAATCTTTCCCCTACCCAATTCTTCTTGTAAACGGAATAGCATGACAAATATTGTTGAAAATTGTACAACCCCCAGTGCAGAAAATCTGCATTAATCAAAGAAGGACAGTCATACAAGAGACGCGTATAACTCACGGCAAGGATACCCTTTCAGAAATCTCATATATGAACCGACAATCAAGTTGACCCGTTCGCGTGTTCCATCAATTATTTATACCAGAACGCGGTGAAGGAAATTTCTCATACGGTCACGGAGACATTGATTAGACAATTAATGGGTTTCGAAGAGAGCAGAGCAGGACATCTTGGAATCTCGATGTCCGGTTTAATTTGCACGTCCGAGGGTGACGGAGAACGGTCGAGGCAAGCGGAGACGGTGGCACCCATCGAGCCCATCTCCTCGATTTGTCTTGGCGCGTCGCGGCGCGCCGCGGCACGGCACGGCACGGCACAGCACGGCACGGCGCGCGGCGGTGAAGGGCACCGCCCGTGTTCGTTCTTCAGGTGCGCCACACCGTGGCACACCGCGTCGCGCCGCGTCGGATGCCTTTTTTCTCGCGAGTAAAGTGAGGCCGCGTTTCTCGTGGGACTCCTCTTTTTGTTTCGCATCGAAGGCGTTGCTCTCGCCTCGTCAGCTTCTCCTCCTGATCGACGCCAGTTCCAGGCGACTACCGCGACCACGACGTGATTACTTACGGTCACTCTTGTTCTCCCCGTCCTTCTCGTTCGTTCATCCCACCTTTCCCTTTGCATGCATACTCTCCTCTTTCCCTCACCACTGGCTCGTAGCAGCTCTCGTTACTCCTGGCGCAACATCCCTCTTGATAGAAAGAGATTAGGGCCGTTATAAGGCGGACACCAGTTTGTCCAGGCTGATCGATCATCTGGGCGACGACGAGGAAGGACTTTGCTCTGATCCAGCTCGGTTCTTACCGATTCTACCGCTGGTCAGTGCCCTGCAATTTCTCTAGCCACTAGCTCCCTTCGCTATAATTATTTAATAACTCTCTTAGCGTAGATAAATCGAGTTTGATGCGTCTTCTGCCTTCAAGGAATCAACGATCAACACGAGAGCCTACATGAGTATTACGAGCAGGATGCTCCTGCTGGTCTCGATTCATTAGATAGATAACACCGAGTCAGTTTCCCATTTTCAACTGATCCGCTGCGCGATTCCAAAGGGCTTGACGCTTCGGTAAACGTGAATTACCGTTTCCACGCAGGAACGAATCTTGGCGAAATGGAATGCCAATGATCGAGAGATTTGTGTTTACTGCACGAAGGTAGGCGGCACGAAGCACGACTGACTAGGTACGCAGAAATTCTGGCACGTACAATAGATCCCCTACCACCATGTCAAGCTTGAAAGACATGGCTCCGAAATATACATGTATACGTACATCAATGAGTACAGGTCACGTGTCGCAGACGCGCACCGAGGACTTGTCTGCACTGGTAAACACCAGATAATCTAACGAGGCTAACTGTATCATTCACCTTATGGTAGCATGTATACTACAAAGAAATTCCAAAATGCATTAGCTTTCTCATTGTCAGTGTATGTAAACTAAATACGATTTTTACTATACTGGATCCCTATAATCCCCGAATTCTTTCGTCCATCGCCATTAATTTCATTTCCTTTTTTCATCGCCCGAGAATCGTATCAGAGGTAGGATAAGTTATAGTTATGTCAGAAAGAGCGTCAGGGCGTCCAAAGGCGAGGAAGCCAAGCGTCACGCCACGAGGCGTGCTATCAGCAATCTCCAGGATTCAGTAATGGTCCGCATTTTCCTGGCAGGGACGCGGAGGCGAACGCACGAGAGATACCTGGCCAGGCCAGGCCAAGCCGCAATCAGGCGCAAGCATTTCAGGTATTAGCCGGAACACGCGCCACGTGGACCGTGTCGGTCGCGATCGCATCGCAAAAAGGTAAGAGCCGGTGCGAGGAGCTGATCGCGCTGCGCTGGGCTAGAGTCACGGTAAAAAGCCACTCACGGTAAGAAGTCCCAACGGCGAATAGGCGAGCATATGAGGCTCATATACGCGGCTTCCTCAGAAACTATTATACCGGAAGTCGCGCAGCTGCGACCGCGCTTGCTCGAGGGGAGATTCGCGGTACCGTTTTCTAGGTTGTATGCGCTTATACTTGTACCAGGAAAGCCACTGATGTTCTCCAAACGAGAGAACCTTTTTCTGCGTCACCTGCCGAGTGAGTTTAGCTTCTGAGGACTGCGAAAACACACATGATATCATCCTAGAGCTTCTTGACACTTGTGGCCAAATGGAAAAGAATATATTTGCCGAATGGACGCAATGTAATGTAAATCTTGAGATATAATCTTTCTCGGATCTTGTAATGATAATGAGTTGTTTGAAAGATATCTTTTGATTATCCTAGCTCTGGCAACTCGATAAAGATACAGACGGGTCAGTGTCATAAATTTGTAGTTTGGCTGCGATAAATTTGTAGTCCGTATGCTTAATCATTCGATGACACGACTCTCGCCGGCAGACCCGGGGGAATCTTAATGATTGCTAAATCACGGTAATTTAATCGAACGCACCATCCGAATTTATAGAGGCGAGTCAGCCGCGGAGACGTGATCGTGAAATTAAAAATTAAAGAATCGGCTGTCTATGGAAGAAGAGAACGTCGTCGGCCAGATCAAGGCATGCTACGGAGTGGCAAGATATTTGTTGATAACAACTATTCCAGGCGTTTATGAAAATTTATTCCATCCACCGGAACCATGGAATGCTAATCAATTACACGGAATAGGCATTAATTTAGACAAGGTTCACGGTACCACCGTGGCGGAGATCTCATTACTGGGATGAACCGTGAAGAATCATCAAAATCATCGAAATTAATCTGCATGCACCTATTCGCAAAAGTACCACAACGCACTATTTTCATCAAAGATCGTCTCTGACACAAATACTGTCAAAATTATTAATAACTAATAATTATACGTCAGAATTATCCGAAGCTCTTCATCCTCGCTGTTATAATCAATACCTATCAAATGCACGTCATTTCAAACAGACGATTGCTTTCTATTTGCATCGAAAAAAAAAATTTCACATACTTCCGCGTGCGTTTTTGCTCACAAAAAAATGACGATCGGTATGCCGTGGATTTGCGATCGGTCGAGATAATCGCGACTTTCTCGGAAGCGTGCCGCGAGCGCGCGCGCAAGGTTTTCATTCCGCAGATATTTTGCGGCGCAGCAGTATCTGCGAGTCGTAAGTCAGTACATCTGTCATGTCAATTACACAAGAACGGAAGAAGAAAAGCGTGGCGATGTGCTCGAAACGATGCGTAAATAAAAACCGATCTCTTGGAAGGCGCCAAATTGTTTCCTCGGTCTGATATTCCAGTAGAGAATCGATGCTTATACACGCCTGCAGCTTGATGATTTCCACCTGGCGCGATCTAAACCCACAAATCATTAGAGCCGCTTCCGAAACCTCTAAATCACCGTCTATTTGCCAGACGAGCTTCCGCGCAAATTGGTCGTAGCCGCAAGGTGCTCTGCACCAGGAAATTAGACGAAAGGCAATTGCTTCCAATAAACCTCGTACAATTACCCATTCCAAAAATAACAAATCGTGCCAAATAAATTCATGGTTCTTTAAATCTGAACCTCTGGTGATTCGAAAACAACTTCAATAAGCACTTTCCTCCATAAAGATAAGACAGTAGAATCCCATGACTTTAAGAAAATGATAAAAATCAACTCTAATCGTAGAATTGAAGAGATTAGCGACGAGGCAAACATCTGCCATGAGCATCCACATCAGTACAGCGAGACATTACACCTCCAATTCAATGTACATTACACCTGGCCTTTGATCCAACAAACCTGTAACCCTTATCTGCCTATAGTTAGAAGATCAACGCGGAGAGACGTGGAACGAGAGAATTAGATAACTCTGTTCTTAGGAGCGGGAGTGCGAGCGCGTACTTTCACGAGGATCTCACCGCTCTGGAGCGGGGCAATCAGCGGTGCTCTAACGATCCGAGTGTCTCCCGAAATCGGCGAGTCCCGATCGCGGAGAGAAAGTGAACAAGACGGCCGCAAGGAGATAAGGCCCCAACAACCGGACCGTTTGACGCGCCGAGTCTAATTGCGATCTACCGATCGCGACCCTTCCCAAACAAGGAAGTCACCGGTGTCTTATTGGCTCTGCCAGTGGCTTCGACTGACCCACCGCGATGGGATAGCCGCGTTTACACGCTGCACTCACGGCCCTGCTAACTGGAACAACAACAATTCCAGGGGATTGTTCCAAGTGAATGTGCACGATTCTTGCGCAATGGCTTCTGCTTACTCTTGCGAGATTGGTGAACTTGTTACAGCTGCTCAATTCGATAAACCAGCTGGAAGGGAGATTTCGTTGATACGGACGATCTCTTGTTTTCTTGTTAATCCATGTTACGGACCGATTAACTACTTTTATTGTTTATCCATGACGTCTTACTACCTACTTTTTAACTTGTACCGATCGTATGATATATGTATTCTCATTGTTTTTATTTCTTTCAATACGTTGAGTTGATTGAGAGAAATGTAATATTTTGGAGATCTAAGTCACGGGAAGTCTCCTAAGCGAGAGAATTATTCATTTTAAGCGCTACCGGTAAAAAACATCTCCAATTTGTGGGATCACTCCATTATTTCCGCCACTAGCAGAGCGCGTCGTTGAAATTTACGAATTTGCTTTAGCGGCCGAGATGGCCGATAATTTTTTGCCGCTCCGCAATTGTGCGACCCCGGCGACTATCGTGCGATCTTGCGAAATAAAAGCACGGGAGCAGTTTCGAGCCGGACGGCAGAGCGTGTTCGAGAGCCAGAGCGTTCCAATCCTCGCTACCGACTACCAGAGAGCGGATAATTGCCGATGTCTGGATAACAAAAGCGTGTCAATAATTAATCGACACTCGGCCAGAGATTAATCAATTTGGTTAACGCCGGGTGGCGTGCTCTGGCCACGGTATCGTCCGGTTAAACCCGACGACTACTCCTGTTAAAACCAGTCGAGCCCCTCCCTCTCGCGACCACCCGCCCCTTGCTGCCCGTGTTAATTAACCCTATTGAGATCCCAGTTAAGATATCATTGTTTCGCGGCGGGTTTGCGTTTCGACGAAAAAAAGGCAAAATCAGCGGCCAGAGCCGCTTCACCTTTTCACCCGGTCCTGGAATTGGAGTGAAACGACTCCTCGAGCTCGAGTTACGTGTAACTACTCTTTTACTCATTAGTAAACAGTCATTCGATTAATCGTCTACCAAAGTTACATTGAAACTGCAACGATCGAATCTCTTCAGAGTTATCTGTCCCAATTTTCAATCGGTTCCCATATCGATGATCACATCGCTCATAAGAGAGCCAGAGGCCAAGAGAGAGCACATAAACTGTCCTGCAGTTTGTCAGGCGCGTTCGAGAGCGTAACGAGTTTTCGAATATCGGGCGATCAGGCGATCGGGCAAGCGGCACGCTAAGCGATCGTGAAACCATAAACCGTACAATGATCGATTATCGTCACCGAACGCGCGCGTTCCTCGGCAGAGCCGGAGGATTCAAACGAACCCGACGAGAAACTGGATCGTCCTGAATGCCGACCGCCGCGCCGCGCCGTCACGGCCAACGATTCCAAGGCGATTTCCGTAATAGAGGCAAGACAGGGAACAAACGATGCCCGTTGTCCATCAATCGAGATGGTACATGTTCCGAGAAAACTGGTGAAAGATAGTCTCGCGCGATCGAGAAAACCATCCTTCGTCAACTGGTCCGCGAGCGATCAGTCTGATGACCATGTGCCAGATACTATGAACGATTTTTAACTCTCTCATCGTACGGAAAGTCTAGATACGTCCGATAAATAACCGAATAACGGAAATGGATTCAATATTTAATCAGTGGATAGAGTAACAGTTAGGTTAATGGTTAAAGGGTTAAGGCCACCGAATAGAATACTCGAGTATAATCAGCAGGACCCATTCCGAGGTATTGATAATCCGGACTCTGTGGCAGCAGGCGGATTTATGGGGTCAGCCGCCACGGTACGGTGGGGCCAGGAGATCAGGAATTGTACGCGATGATCCGCGCGATAACCAGGCACCTACCTGCAAGGTATTTCACGACGGATCGATCGTAATCAGAGGAGCGTGTCGAAAAAGAGAAGAGCCGCGGCAGGTGGAAGGAGCGCGAACCAACCGGAATGAGAGAGAGAGAATGAAAGAGAGAATATATGGTGAAAAGGTTGGCAGAGCGGCAGCCAGGCCCAGGATGAAAGGTTAAGCGAGCGGAGACCGATTACAGCTGGGACGCCGCGTGAAATCGTGCAGGTGTACTCACTTAACCGCGCCTAATTAACGGGCTAACGGCGACGACGCCTACATTAACGCTCCGCTGGCCCTGATTATACCTTCCGCGATTATCTTTCCTAAACTCGTCCCGCTGCACAGGTTAATGCCCAGCTACCACTCTTGCTGCTGCTGCTGCTACTAACTTCGCGGCAGAGGCTTCTCTTCGGCTAATAATCTTCCGAGAGGAATTTTGGCAATTTCGGACCCCCCCTCAAGTCGCGAGATACGTATAACGAGCGGCTGATGACGGTGATCGTCAACGTGTGATTTTCAGAGCGATTTTCGCAATACTCTATAGCTGACGAGTTTACAGCGGACAGTGAGAATCGGTTAGATCCAATCGAGTAGCGAAATAAAGAACTGCCAATTAAGAGTCAAATGAGGATAATAATTATTTTCGAGCTAAGATTATTCGACTCTCATTCGTGTCCGTCCAACTGAAAGCAATAAACTGGCGTACGGCGAGACGATCGTAAATTTCGCTGTGCGGCTAAAGATTCATCGAGAAAGTTATGAATCTTCCAACTGCTAATCGGATGGTATAAATAGGTGATTGTTGATGAGGATTCAAATGAGATATATATGTTTGTCGAGACATCATATTTTGCACTCGGTGTACCGTTGGCGAACTGGTTTTTCGATCGGCACGTTAAAATTTGCAACTGGGAGAAGCATTCGTGGCAGAAGCAATTTCGTCGACTGCTTCGGCTGGAAGCTCCTTCGTTAGTGTGTTTATGCCCGGAGGATAAAAACAAAGTAGATCGCATTATCGTTCGTTAAAGGAGAGTAGCGCTCGTTAGATCTTATCCCTTTAACCTTTGCTTCGCCGAGCCGAGAAAAATCGTGGCCGACGACCTTTTTCGATTCCACGGACTATCACGCCCTCGCCCTTCCCTTCAGAAACTCTTTAGCACTGTATTGCGCGCTTGAAAAAACTTCACAACGCAATGTAATAATACAGATTATAACTCGCACTCGCGTGTAAAACTCCTGTCGATGGAGGCTATAATCAATCGTAATCAATTAGAAAAAAATAAATTTCAGGAAAATAAGAAAGGTCAGAGGAAACAGCTGTTACTTAACGTCGGTGTTCATTGGATCATCCACGAGCTAGTAATCAATTAGTAATTACGTTGAACTATCAAGAATATTCGCAAAGATCTCCTGAAACGAACAACCATGCGAAAGAGGGAATATCTCAGAAACCCAACTCACGAAATTCTCCGAGAATCATTATTTCCATCCTTTCAGCTACCTTACAATAACCACACTGTCACAATAAAAGAAAGGTAGAAGCCAAACGATCTCATTATTTCGCTTGCAACAAAGTTACACACTTTTCAGAGTTCCACCTCTCATCATCGGACCCAATAATAAGAGGAAGAATAATTCTTCTTTTTCCAAACGATTGGCAGGTTTCCAGGAAACTGAGAGAGTGTGGTCCTGCGGGGATCCCTCGGCCAGGTGAAATTATTATGAGAGCCAGTTACGTATGTAAGAGTCCCGACGAGAGATGGTGTTCGCCGGCTTGTCGCCGCCCCGAGCAACTAACCTTCCTGTTGTTGCATGACCCGTGCGCCTTCCTCAGCTTCTTCTCTCTGCCGGCCTCCTGCGGCCCTCGGCCTCCCTCAGCCTCCCCCCGTACCTCTTTTTATTCCTCCCCGTGGCGGAGTGGCTTTGGCCCCGCCAAAGACATATGCCGAGACCGGCCGCACCGCACGAAACACCGGTGTTTTATATATTGCAACACGCACCGCGTGGCCCTTCGAAAAGGAGCACGCAGGATAATTATTTCGGGACAAAGCCTGCAGTTTGTTCCACTGTATTTATTGACTGTGGGCGCGCGAGCGCGAGCGCCAAGAAACCCCGGATGTATCCCCCTCCGACGAAACATCCCCTTTACATGCACGCCAGTGAGTATTGTTGCTGTGGAAGGTACGGATCCATTAAAAGGGCAGCTGGACTCGCGTGCTCCTCTTGTGCCAATGCTAATACATCGCGTGCGAATCAGTCGTCTAAACTACCCCAGCAATATTTTAAGACTTCCTTGGAGGATTTTTTTGCACCGATCGAAGGACTTCGTTCGAAGCATAGTATAATGAATTTTGAAGACCGAGTTCGAAAGTTGGAGCTACTTTTAATATTGCAATTGAGAAGTTGGGAAATTGTGCGTTCAAGAGCAAGGTGGTACGAGCGAGACTTTAAATTTCCGATCTAATCGCTACAGTGGAAAGAGAAAAAGAAATGATGCAGGCGAAAAAGGTGCATAGAGGAGAGAGTACCTCATAATCAGGGAGGATTGGCATCATTATTCGGAAAGATTTCATTGAGAGGCAGGTCTCTCTTCTCTGGCCGATGTAGTTTGTTCCCGAGAGAGGCTCAAACCTGGTTATATTCGTTGCTCGATGTCATCGGTGCCTTGGGCAATCATATCTTCCCGTACAGAGAGCTGACCTCGGTGGACCTCTAAGAAGCCCAACCCAGTCTACCAACCCACCGACCCACCAAGCCCACCATTAGTAACCTACTCCGTTACCACCGACGATCAAGACCATTTCGATTCGCTCGTTCCTCCTTGCGAGCAGCAACGATGCATTAAAGTAATGATACGCCGCGCGCCGGAAAAAAGGAAAGCGCAAAAATACTTATTTTACCTTATTCCAGAATAAAATACCCGTCGGCGTGACTACCTGCTTTTCTGACGGGGTTACTGCCACGATTATGACCCGACATGCAGCAGCGGTCAGCCTTTTAACCCGGAAAAGGTTAAGACACCGAGTAAAAATTGAAAAACAATTGTTTCGAGGCTAACTCATCCAGAACATTCCTTCAACTTCTCTCACACACTAGTGCCACTTTCTCCAAACGGACGTAAAGCAAATTACAATTTAAATTCAGGAGCACATGGGAGATATAATCGTGAGGAAGTCAAAAAATCCGAGGCGAAACTACTTTCAAAATACCCTACCACTCGATTATCTCTCTGCACAAGTGCCATTAGTGCCACTAAGGGCACTCTCACGGCAAAATACAGTTCCTCGTCGACTGCCAGGCAGCCATACCAACGAGTGACACTCGTAGGTTTCACGACCCAGCGCACGTAAGAGAATAATTTTCAGTGTGCACTGAAAAAGACTGCGTGGAATGAATTTTTGCTTGGGAGTCTTTTGACAGTGGTTGCACGTGGGCAGATTTCAAGGGAGAATCTAGTGGCAAAGAGCCACCGCTGACCCCCTGTCGAATGCGAAACTGTAGGCGTTAATGATTTGTGGAATGCTGAAATTATCGGTAAGACGTGGGATGGCGAGTGCGTAATACGCAATCGTTTCAAATAGACCTCGGAACTGAGACCCTCAACCGGTCCTCGATTGCTAATACGAACACCGAGCAGTTAATACGAACTTCCACGGGACACCCTCGACAGATAGATATCTTGACGCTAAAAGCTTGCGCGAGAAGCATCTATTTATCTTAGCGCGAAAGTGACGTATAGGGTTGCCGCAGGGAGAATTAATTTAACAGGCTGCTCTAGGGTATTTTGCTATCGTTAATGTTACCTGTCTTGGACCGAATGCATAATGTAGCGTAATATCTACGTCTTCCGATATATAATACATAATCCATTCATATATAAATGTGTACGCGATTTTTCTCTATCCGCGGATGGAACGTTTCGTTTCAAGGATACATTTGTCACCGTAGTGGTAGCGTCCCACACGAAGAGGTCATTGATCCGCAATTTCCATGGAATCGCCATCTAGCATCGCGGTCCACAAGGCTCCATTCACGAGGCGAGGAATTATAAATAAATCCTCGGGCTAGTGAGAGATATCTTAATTATCTATGTACACAGCAGTCAGGAAGGGCACATTCAACGAAGTATGAAAAGGGCCGATGGGCGAGAAGTAGTAAAACTTGATTTCACGATTTCGCATAAATTATCGGGAAGGGTATCTCGCGTGAATCGCTCGTAGCCGATGCAACGCGGCACGGAGAAGGTCTGCAGGAAAGGGAAATATTAATAATCCCATTCACGAGCCGTCCGGCCTCTATCCCACGTCTTTATCCATACGGAATTTGATAGCTTCAGGGAGAGAAGACTATATCGGCGGGCAGACTTTTTCGTCGAGTCCTTCAACCCTCGCGTACTTACAAAACCATCCGCGTTCCCTCCTCCGTTTCTTCTTGGATCACAACTCCCATCTAATCCATTGGCAAAGTCTAATGAACTCTACAGGGTTTATTAAAAATTCGAGCCAACCAGAGTTTTATCGTTAAGCTGCCTAACGAAGAAGTAGAACGACTAGGAAATCTAATAAGATTCTGATATCGCTCAAAGTCGTAGAGCAGTGGGTTGTTATCTCAGGCTAATTCGTGATGCTTCAGTCACCATGTTGGATTTTCGCCAATGTTCGCTCTGCACTTGGGTGGATAACAGGATACGAAGTATTAATCATTCCATTCAACCGATATCCGCGACCATTTATTCCAACACCGGCGCAATCAAACGGGCTCAATCAGATGCCACGAGTAATAATAAAATCTTGAGGATTTTGAATAAATTAGCGGGGCACAAGCCTCGAAGGCATAGGACTCAGGTCCCAACCAGTCAACCAGCAGGAACGAATAGGCGTGTCGAGCAGGAACACGACGACACTATTTGCACCGTGCCGTCTTAACTCAGCGCGGTAGTAAAGTGCAGTAACAGCGACGATAAAGCGTGCGCGCAAAGTAGTATCGATGGGCCTCGTAAATGCCACGGTTAATAAAGCGTGCCAGCGAAAGAAACGCTCGATTGCCGCTACAAGATTTCCATTTGCATTCTAATCTGACTTCAGGAGACAATACTGCCAAATGTACCTTGTGGGCGTGTACTTAAAGTGTCCGATATCGGATAAGTATACTGAAATTAATTGTCAAATTTCGAGAATTGCTCACGAACTTGAGATAATTTTATCAAATCTATAGAAGTCACGGGGGAATAAAATAAGAAATTATTTGAACACGAGAAGATTTGAAGACGAAGGTCGAAAAGCAAGAGGGGGAGAAGAAGAAGAAGAAAAAGAAGAAGAAAAAGAAGAAGAAGACGAAGAAGCAGATTGATCATCGCGAGCCGCGGCACAAAAGAGAGATCGCGCAAGAAATAATGCGATTCTCGCGGGTGAGACCCGATATCTTAATTCCTCGAAGGTGCTGAAGGGGTCACGTTACGAGCGAGGAGAGAAAAGAGCACGAAGCAGCCAGACGGACGCTCGGTTCCTGGTTCTTGATCCAGAAGAGGAGAGGCCGGACGTACCTGACAACGACTAATGGTCGAGCTCAGAGCCACGAAGGGTACCAGATAAACCTCGCCGGACAAGGGTAAGCCAGCTCGTTCCGTTTTCTCGTTTACACGTGGCCACGAGGGCGTTTTGTGTCGCGAATTGATCGGTACACAAACCCAAGTGGGGTCGTTAAGAGAAACCTGGTCCCGAGCGACGACATCGATGATCGCGCTCGAAGCTCGCTCCATGCAACCATTGCGCCCATTGCAGCCACACCATTACGGTATCTCTTTTTCCAACCGATATAGCAAACCAACCTCGCGTGGCTTTTTCATCTCAGAAATTTATTGAAATACTGAACAATGGATATTTAGATCCTCCAATTTTCACGAGAGATACAATTGCAAGAGCTACCCAGGTTTATTGTTGTATGTCTTGCACTCCAATGCAAGCACAATACATAAAAATGAAACCTGTTCTTACAATATTCACCTCTGACAATCCGATACAGTACGATACATATAATGCGTACAACGAGTCTCGCATCGAGTAAAGTAAATCTAAGTGTTGAACGAGTCAGGAAAAAGTCTGTGCGGTATCATATTCCGATGGCGTTGGAATCAAAGGGAGATATCAGGGCTGCCCTCTTGTATTAAGACAGCATCCCTCGTCATCTCTATTCTCCGTGAGCTGCGCGTCAGCGCGAGGGCTGCTGTGGACGTTTTTATTCGATGCTCGCGATTCCCTGAGCGATAACGCGCGCGTATATCCGAGGAGGCATCAGAATATCCAAGATAGCGCACCACCATCTGGAGCACCATCCGTTACAAGATCCAATGCCAGGGAGCATCCATTACCCGCGGCTGTCTCACTGCGTATTGTATTCCAGCGAGTTCCTCCTCGACTTGCGTTCCGCGTCACCCCGTCGCCACACGGCTACTTTATTAATGTCTTTATTCACAGCAGCCTCTGCTCGCGAATAGATCTATTATCTTGCAGGAAGCCGCGCTGTGGATAAGTCACGAGCACCGAATCAACAGCTTTAACATACTGTCTGCCACTGCCGAGATTCGATTCACACTGTGTTAATTGCAGTTATTACGGCGCTCGAGTCGTGACCATTGAGGTGAGAAGTTCGACTCGAACTAAATAAAGTTTGAAGGTGATTAATTCGTTTCGGTCATTGTAATGGAGAATAAGAAAGTATAGAGAGGACTATAAGATATTTGAGATTGATTATAATTAAGAAATATAATGTACTGAAACTATTAAATCTAATTCTGTTTACGAAACTATTGTCAGATACATAGGGTATATGAGACTTTGGTTGAAATTATCCGATGCAAAAGTAAGAACTAACTGTAAGTGTTCGCGCCTGCATCGTGTGGCAGTGTGCAGCGACCATGGCGCAACAGATGCACCGGCACGATGCAGCCTCTGGAAGCAGTAGGAAACTGCAGAAGGCACGTTCTCGGAGCAATCAATGAACGATTATCGTAATTACGCTTGCGATTAACGGTTCGAGAGCTCGGCTTTGCCTCCTTCACGCCCGCAACTCGACTCATCCTCCTGCGATTCGTGGGAGGGAGACTTTCTAATGTCTCGTCGATCTCAACATTATCAGCAGGTGAGTTAGCTCTATGTGCCGAACAAGATATACTTAATCAAATGCAAGTGGTATATTGCGATCTCATCGCGTTAATTATTTAGAAATTCCGAAATTATTGGATATACGTAACCACAAAGAACCGTGTGAAAATTTTGCACTCGTGAACACTTTTTCAGATAAAGAATAAAAGTGAAGAATAAGAGTAAAGAATAATTTTTTACCTTTGAAGATGGATATTACTTTTTAGAAAACCACAATGATGAATGCGAGGAATTTTAGTTTTTCACGGTGAAGAATTATTTCAACGTCTGGAAAAAGTTTGACTACTTTAGTAGGCTTATTATGAGTTGGCCGTTTTGGTCGGCGCGGTTTCGATGCAAAACCGCTTCCGCGAAGCGAGCCACGCCGTAAACTGTTGCCTTAAACGAAAAACACGCTAACGAGTAGAAAATGCGGCATTATCGGCGGCAGCCTCTAAAGCGATATTTTCTTATTCGGTTCAATTCGAGAGGTTTCTATCGACGCGATCTTCCTCGCGGCTCTAAATACCTCGACTGCCTGCGAAGAATGGTGCATGCAACTTTCTTCTGAGAAATGATTATCCTCCGCGCGCGAACCTTCTATGGATATCCTGATAGCGTACAGGTGGGGTCAGAGCTCATCCACCGTCTCTCTTCGTTCTTCATTCTCTTTTACAGTCAACTATCTAGAGCACACCATACTACCAGTCCAGTTTCATTGAAAATTTTACTGATATTTTAATCGTTCTTTTTTCACGAGTATTCAATTGTAAAATAAATAATCTGTCAAGTGAATAATCGAATGTATTACGCAATGTGAAATACTAGCGCATTAGATCAACAGACTGCTTTGAAATCAGTAGAACTGCAGAAAAGGCACTAAGGATTTGCATATTTCTATTAATTAAGTCATTAACCTGATATTCACTGGGAATAGTATCACTGCTCGGTGCAACAAAACGAAAAAATGCGCCGTACGAAAACCAGCCTAAGTACAGCTTACAGAAATATAGTAGCAAAGCGGTTTTATAGCTTTATCCAGACCTCTCGACAATTAATGTAAGTTCTGACACTACAAGCCCACAGGTTTCCTTACGCGGATCTTCCTGCACGGATGCTAATAAGGTGATAAGCGAGCAACTATCCTCCGCAGTCGTCTCCTTGGCTGATTCCCTATCCTTATTATCCGAAATTCTTTTCACTTTTCCACCGGCTGATTTTTAATTAACCATTTCCCCGCGAGGCAATTAATGATAATTGGCTAAAGGCAACTAGTAATGGCTTCTGATAATCATATGCCGCGTGCGTTTAATGCGAGCGACTTTACATGCCGGGTTATTCAATTAGTCTCTTGGTCGAGTTTCCTCGAACTTACAGTCCCCCTAGTGGGTCCGCTTATCACCGGACTACACATGTAGTCTGACTTGATATTACATTATACTTGCATAGCATCAACTTTTGAGCTTATTAACTGCGTCTACTGTGAATCAATGAATATTCATTGGGAACTGTGTCCATAAATTTTCAGGGAATCTCGTAGTTTGTACCCAGGTAGAGTGAAAACTTGCTACTATTTTCTTGATACGAAAAAAGTGAGTTAATCGAGTAAATTAAAGAAAGCAGGAAGAAGGTGTCGAATGCAAAAGACAGAAACCGCGAAAAATGCATTAGCACGACGGAGGAGTGCACGCAAGACTATCCGCAATAGCAAAAATCAGCAGCTGTAAATAATTGCGCTTGCCCACAGAAGGAATCCTCATTAGCATCGTAACGTCGGCATAAGTTATAGCAGCTAATGATAGAGGTGGCCATGACCACCGCGAGGGACTCCGAGAAGAAACCTCACCTGGAGACGTTCATAGTAAAACGACCGACCGGAAGATAAAACCAAAGGTAAAAATCTCTGTCGAAATAGAAAAATCATCTGCCAAGGAAAATTCATCGGGTACAGTTGTCGTTAAAGCATCTGCCAAACGCGACTAATTGCCATTGAATTTCTTCCCCGGTTAATCGGCTTGCTTTATTTGCAAGCGTGCCACCTGAGCCTGCCAACTGCCTACCGCGGATAATATAATGCAAATTAACGCGATAAATAGTTGAGTTGTAAATTCGCGGCGACGATTAAATTCGATTCTGGAAT
Organism: Trypoxylon attenuatum; assembly: GCA_963989405.1. NCBI lineage: Eukaryota > Metazoa > Arthropoda > Insecta > Hymenoptera > Crabronidae > Trypoxylon > Trypoxylon attenuatum. Next base: position 7,958,833 of record OZ022494.1, read on the forward strand.
GCACTTTCCGCAAAGTGGAAAGTGACAGTGGAGAAGATTGAGACCTTCGAAGATATGCTGGAGGATAAAAAGAGGAGGCAGAGCTATCAATCCAGACGTGAGAGTAATTGCGAGCTGCGAAGTGAAAGAACGCAGATTCTAGAAATACGTTAAAAAATCAGAGTAAAACCTGATTTCCTGAAAATCAAAGAATGAGAGTAGCCTGGCGATATCGTTTCAAACTAAACCAGGTCACCATGCTAAGGGGGAATCAAAGTAGATAGGTGAGAGGTCTGGATGAAAAATAATAAAAAGTCTGGCAATGAATAATCCATCGGAACCACGGGAGGCGCATAACTCATTCACAGAGAGAATATAGCCCTGGCGCTGAGATCCAGCAGCAGAGTTCTCTCTCCCTGCCACCCTTTTTCCCCCATTCTCTCTTTCCTTTTCTATCCTCCTACTTAGGACTAACCCCCTGGATTCTGCAACTGCCATAAATCCGGGCGCTACCATCCGAGGCTCTAATTGCATTATAAATTGTGCATGCGCCTGCACATCCTGAGCTACGCTAGCCTCGTCGCGGGTTGGCGCGGCTCGGTGCGGCTCGGTGCGGCTCGATGCGGCTCAGCCGTGGCGAATCGCCGCTTCCAGGATGCTGGCTCGATGCTGAGCCGACTTGTGAGTTGAAAGAGAGAGAGAGAGAGAGAGACGAAGGACTCGACCCCGGCTTCCACGATAGCCGGCAGCCGCGGCCACGGTAGAGCCAGCAGCGGGCTGCCTGCCACCGATAGCAAGGAGATTTAATTTCCTGGCATATCGGCATCGGCCGCTCGCGAATTTATGGCCACTGGCATCGCGGTTTAGGCGAGAGGCTACTCGGCTCCGCGATACTCGCTTGCTAAATTGCACCGACGTGCCTCGGGAATTGCGCCGATGCGGACGCAGATAGAAGACTATGGGGAGAAACGTCTCGGCCAAGGTGTAATTGACTTTAGGTGTACTATTAGCGATTGGCTGCATCGGGTTTCATTTTGGTGGAAACTCCCGAGCTCTGAATCAACGAATCTTACGAGCTTGATGCAATTGTTGAAAAAAAAACTGACTGAAGGAACTTTTAAGACAATTTCTTACGATTTATCTTGATGATTTATCTTGACAATTGTGTAATGCTACCTAATGGAAAATTGTAGTGGGTAGTAAGGATAAAGGAGAGTCTCATAAAACAGAGCAATTCGACTAGGATGTTAGCTGGAAGAATTCCAGGAGGATCATAAAGTGTTAACAGCATCCCGCCTGGCATTATGAGAGCTATGCGATCGCCGAATAACAACCGCTCCCACAATTGCTCAAGCAATTGGGATCGCGATCACTGCTAATGACCCGCGTATCTATCTCACCGGCAGCTCCTTATTAGGCGGGGCAGAATGGTGCTGCATGCTCGCGAACAGGACCACAGCAGGCAGTGGAGGCCAGAAAAAGGAGAATGGACTTGCCCATAGGTGAGCATAGAACCTATGATGTCATCTGACACGCATCAGTGTATCATAATGATACACTTCTCATTCGATGTGAGTTCCAACTATTATTCTCCTATTGCTAATTGCATTCTCGGTTCACGATTTCTCGGTACTCGAATGACGGAATAACAACTGTCGAATCGTCCCTGGCCCCGTGCACTCTCCTTTTTGACATTTCGTACCAAGTGTCCCCGAGCAACACTTTCACGCGTGCGAAATTACCCGTGAAGTGTATTCTTCGCGATGACACGCTCCGTTCCCTTGATATTTCTACCGCGACTTGAGCGGTCATCGAAACCGCAGTGATTAGAATGCAGTTGCAACGCAACAGCGTAAATTGCATTACTCGGATAGCTCGGCTAAGAGATGTTATATGCCAACTAGGTGTTTTTCTCACGCGGTACGGATCAATTGCCGAAATTTGAAACCTCAGAGACTTGAGCAAGCCTGCATTACGCATTAAACCTAGTAGCTACCTACTGTAAATTCACTTTGCTAGTTCAGTGTTTATGACTCTGATGCGGGGAAGATTGATTCAATGTAAAATCAGCCTTATTACGAAAACAATTCAAAATGCCCTAACAAATAAAATTGTGAAAAAAACCTCATTTTTACAAGGAGGTAAACAGACAGCGATAATCGTAAGTACTTTGTTTTAGTGTCGATTACCATTACAATCACTGTCTCAATTAAAGTTTCTCAAAGGAAGAGAAGAAGAGAAGATCGCGGAGACTGACGAACGAAGAATACAGTGATGTTAGCGTGGCGGCATAGTGCGGCGGATCTGAATGAATCGCATTGGCGAGTCAGGCTGCATCGCATCGGTGCACCGGGTCCAGAGGCTGGCTACTCAATGGGCAGATCGTTAGATAGGATTGGTGGCCGGGACTAGCTCTATAAATCCTCGGCGGGCACAATTATGCGAGAGCGAGCGCGGGATATAAGGATTATTGTTGCGGTACGCGCGGCTTTGGTAGAGACGCACACGGCCGCGGGGATTACCCTCATAAATATATTCAGGCCCCATTATGCGGGCCCGGGGACGTTGATAACGTAATAATGAGGGCGTGGGCTAATGAGACGCGCGCTGAAAACTCAACCGAGCAATCGTGATTGACGTTGCGAGATCCGCGGACCCTCCGAACCCTTGTCAGTATTGCCGCTATATTGTGGTATGCGATCCAGGCTTGCAGCCCCGCTTTCCGCGGGCTGCTTTCGTTTCTAGAGGGGCATCCAAGACGGACCTGCCTCCTAATTAAGCCGGTGCGGCTTGTTTATACCGCGTCCAATCGATGCCTCTTCGATACGGTAACGACCCATGCGATACGCAGGGTGAGCTATGATACGCACACCTTCCGGGTTAATAGTTCGAGTCTCTTTATTCTCTACCTCAATTTCCAATAACGTTCCCTCCTTAATGTGATATTAACGAAAAATCGCGATCTTAAAAAGTTTAAGCGATGATAAAATTGAATCGGCAAATGTTTAAGTCCGCTACAGAATTGTAGTAATTATTGCGAATGTGCATTCCACGATTAAGTTGTTTGGCTATGTCCGCGATCCCGTATAATACCCCTATGCTAAATGACCAACTGGCGATAAAGAGATAAAGCCCTTCATTTCGGAGCGGCAAAAGCAGGGAACGATGCCGGTGCAGTAAAAACGAATGAACGTACGAGGGAACGAACGAGCCGGTGGAGACATTCGTTTCGCTCGAGAGAATCGATGCAGACTGCAGGATTACTGCGACGTCCTGCTTATGTGCATCCGTGCCTCTAATTACCCGGGATGAAGACATCAAGGTACCCGGGAGTCGGTACTCTTCCAAGACTGGCAATGCGCTCTCTCTCTCTCTCTCTCGAGACTATTACGCGAACGAATCCTTTAGCTGCTGGTTACCCGATATCTCACTGATTATTTATCATTCCTGTCGAAGATGCGCGATCATTTTATTCCTTCGATTACCACGCATCTGCATAGATAACTCGAATACAGCAATTAAGATTTACAAATACAGGTGCAGTAATAAAATCCTGCACATGTAACTGAAACATATTTCTAACAATAGGAAAAGATTAAATGAATTTTAAGAGCAGAAACAATAAGCAGAATTGCATATTCAGACTCACCATTGTGCAGCCTGCTTTTAGAGGTGCGTAGGTGCTCGATAATGGAGGTGAGGGGTCTGCGGCCACTACCGCTGCCACCCCCACAGCTCCAAGGGGAGTCACGCTCCGAGCCGTCCGCCAGGTTGTCACGCTCCTAGAAAACAAAAGGAAGACACCACTGTAAAGGCCGAACCAGACACGAACCAGTAAGGATGACGAAGAGTCTCCGGTTCTCGAATTTCCCACGCTTCACTTGGACAACCTGTATTGCCCGGTATCCCGTATTGGGAGCGACTTCTTCCGAACAGTTCTACTCGCGTCAAGATCAACTCCCAACTTCGAGACCACTTTGGCTCCCAGATTTCAATCCGGATTTTCGATATCACGTTGCTGGAACTTGAGCATTGTCAGAATAAGACTATTTTACGACAAGAAAATCCTCAGTATCGTCCGCGAGCAATTGGTTCACATTATGGAATATCCGACTCCTGGAGAACAGGCATAACTTGATTAATTTAATGTTATCGTTACGCTACTCGCGCGCAACTGTAAGTACGCTCAATGAGAGATACTATTCCAACGTGTCGTGTGTTCCAGATAAGTAACGATAAGCGCAAACCGCGGCGATTTTCAGGCGAGTTTAAGGCGAGCCACTCGCGGCAGCAACGGCGGCAGTTCGGTGCAGGTGATACCTATAAATAAGCCGGCCGGAATACAATGAGACAGACGCTGAAAATGAAACGTATGGCGGCACGTAACAATTATACAAGCGTATTGTGTGTAAGAGGCGAGGGTATATCCTTGGTACACCACACCGCGCGATCGGAAATCGTATAATTATGCCGACGCCGATATTGTTATTACTGTTGGCTTCGCGGAGCGCCAGTTATGCGAAATTCCGCCTTGCGAGTTCACGACACGTCGAATAATTAATTGGACACTATATGGAAGATCGATTCTTTTTACGGATTGTGACCTGACAGCTACCAATCAAGCTATGAGAAACCTTAATTATTAGAATGCACCCGGACACTCCGCAGGTGCTCATTAGAGGCGGCAGTCGACAGCCGATCAATTCGAAAGAGCTGATAAGCGCTGTAATTAAATTCCGATTTTGTAACCGGATGATTTCGCGGTGGGCTCGCGTTTCATACCAGTCCAGAACAATTCCAGCAAACTGGTCTCGAATGTTTGTCCACTTTCCTGGGGATTTTTACGAAATGCACATATGTTGGTTATATGTTGGCTGCAACCTCTATTGAAAGTAACGTTGATTACCGAGCCGCGGTATTCGCGAGGGCAGTTCGTTCTCCCGATGTGCCCGATCCCCAACGCATCCAGGTCCGCATCCGACGTGCTCAGAACTTATGGTTAGCTCGGCTTACAACCGGATCGGATCGATTCCCCATGACACGTATGGCGGTGTCGCGCGTACATTACAGAGCCGCAGCAGCGATCCTTTAAGATCCCAGGACTCCCAAGTCCCAGAGACTCCCTTCTTGCGATCGAAGGATACCGAGAGGGACTGCGTTTAGAATTCCCCTGATTCCCAATGTTCAAGGACCAAGATAGTCCGGGATTCAGACGGCGCTGGGCCGCGAACACCGTTACCACGAGGTCGTTAAGCCTCGTCGTTAAGTCGATTATCCGAAGCCCTTGACGAGAGCACGATCTCGCATCGAGTTTCCGCCGAGCGACTACGTGTATCCAGGATCCATCGAGATTCCTCGTAGATCCAGTTTTGTCGATCGTATTACGATAAAGCGCACGCCTCGGCCTACCGATACATACCTATTTGCTCGTCTCTGGGTTCTCGCGAGGCCAGGTATAAGCTGCCACTATCGCGATCTGCCGCCTATGAATTTATGACGCGACTCTGCTTCGGCCTTATCGATTAGCGACCTATGCTGATGAGCATTGCTAGAGGGGTTACTGACTTTGTCCAGCCTCATTTACCATGAGACATCTTATGAGTGGTCATTTACTCTGTGACTGCTCTTGAATAACGAAACGAACCGATGAATCACTAATAGTTTGCTAGAGAGATCCAAAGACGATCCTGCGAATTCTTGTACCACTCGATAGGAATCGATATAGCGGTGAGATTTAACGACACCGTTCCGCAATGCGTCTCCGGTAAGATGCATTCTTTCCACTAGTCGCGTCGTAAAGCATAAATGGAAGACATGTCGCAGAATAAACAGTGAAATACATATCCCGTCATAAATTCGTGGAAGACGTGGTTATAAGTGGATACGTGTGGATGAGGAAGAAAACGGGCCTCGCCACCTGTCTCTTACGATGCCACTCGAGCTGTAATTGCCGAAGAACGTACCGCGCGTAATCGTCGTCGTCGCGACGACAAGACTGGCTCCTCGATGGAAAGAGAAAAGTGACCGCGAGAAAGGCTCGTTCGAGAGTACCCCTCGAGTGCCATCAGCAACTTGAAACGCTCGCGACGACAGCGGACCGACAGTTTTCGCGAGAAGTTTGCGAGTCCCTCGACAAAGCTCTGTGTTTGTCATCGTGAAGCGGTCACGGTGCAAGGCCTGGAGACGCGCGAGAAATTCGTCGCAGTCACTCATCCAACTCTGTCTCCGGTAACAAGAAGAGCCACGGTAGAATGAAATAATTTTACGTTCGGAAAAACAATGACCAAACCGACAGAAGACTCGTGTCACTCAAAGTGTTTCCGTAATGGTTTGCCACTAAGGTTGTTTCTAGATACGCTCGTAGGAAGATGAAACGAAGAACGAGAGACACAAAAATCTACCACTCTTCTGAAGAAGAATAAACGAAATGATCAGTCTTCCTACAATAGGCGAAATTATTATTTTAGTCGGGTGAGCTTCAATGGAATCAGCAGAACCGAAGCTCTTGAATGCAACCACTAATTGATGACTGGACGATTTAAGAGTATAGCTACGAGAAGGATAAAATGCCCACTAATCGGACAATGAGAGTGATTAATTAAAGTTCCATATGCATGACCAGTCGAGTGGTCCTTCATCCTCATGGCGAAAAACGGGTCTTAACATTTGAATTTTCGTCCCAGTGGGAGTCGACCTAGCCTCAAACGAACAGTCGTTCTTCAGGTACGCGTCTGGAGGAACTCCCGCTGGTAACATCTGCGAACCACGTAGATTCAGCGTGTTCTGCCGGAACGAAAAGTTCGTGAATGCATCTCATCGCGGTGCAAAGAATTATGAGTCCACTGCTTTCAGTGGAATCTCATATTTTAAAATACGAGAAGATTTTCACGCACCGACAAAAAGCTTTTGCCAATTGATTCTCAAAATAAGAGAAACTGTTCAAATTACATATTAGATTTGTCTCACAGTATTGTCTTGACGTAGACACTGGACGAGTGATCCTCTCAAATCACCGTGTAATTAGCTACTCCGGTAGACCACCAGCTGGTCGACGAGTGTTGCAGGCTAATGTAGCTCTAATGTCATCGTCTCTACAGCACTTGTAGTCCCTAGAAGAGACCTCGTGACTGTCTGGAATTTGCTGACTAAACTTTTCCAAAGATAACCACGAGTCTTTTGTGTCCTGGTTTATCCAGTCACTCCATGTAGAGTGTCAAAAGAACACATGAGATAGTTTTTTACTCTCAAATCATTCCAAGTAGTCTAACCGAGGCGATTTGCACGAAGTGTGCAAATATGATCTACCAATAAGACATTCTATCTATGGGATCAGACGCCGTTACCCTAGTGATGCTACGAAAACACTTTTAGTCAACTAAATCCAGGCAACCCCTTTATCGCGTAGTCGAAACAAGCTTAGACGAGGGTGCAGCTATCCAGTTTCATCCTAGTTTCCTTGTTATTGAATTATTAATGACGCGCCTAGGTAAGCGGCCGAAGAAAATATCGTCTTTCGAAGGGAAGATTAGGCCAAGAGCATGGAAGATGATATTGTCGGTATAGTACGGCTCGGCTTGACTTAGCGGTCTGGCCTTGCAGGAGATTATCGCGTTTAGTTTCTGTGCTGGCGTGTCTCCGTTAATGCGGTCCGCTGAAGAAAAAGCCAACAGCCAGGTGACCCGCAGCGACGATGACGAGAACGTGACGAGCGAAATAATCGGCTGCATCGATAAGTCCAACCGATCGAGGGGACTCGATGAGATGCCTCCTTGTGGGGCTACCTCTCATCAAAGAGGCATTAAGCAAGAACTTGGCTGGGCGCCCCGGTGTGAGAGGGTGAGAATGCGTTGCTACCGCTTAAAACCAATATTTTTCCAACAACTTCGAAGCCTGACACCCACCATTCTTGACTCGCGAATTTTATTTTTATTCTTTAAATTCTCCAATACAGAAAAACGAAAAATCGAAATTTGTACCATGGAGAGAAAAATTGCGAACTAAATTACAGTGAAAGTTTAATTGCTAAAGTGGAATGCAGATACAGGATGAGTACGAGATTTGTCAAATTTTGCAAAGTCTTTACTGCAACTTTCTTTGCTATTACTGTGGAAACTAAGTTCCAGCGGTAACGAGAGACACGAAACGATCGACAGGTATGGCAACAGCCATCACGAGGAAGTGCACCTGCTCGATCGGGGTCACGGCCGACGTTTCGAGGCAATTGAATTCCGCCCTTTCTCTCCAAGTCAAACCACTATCTACACACGCTCTCTCTCTCTCCCCCTTCCCATAGAAAGACAGCGCACCTTTGTTTCTCATAATTAGTGCCCCTCAATCTATTCAACAAGTATGATGACTTTTCAACAAATACAAATGTAATTAAAAGACTCGATCTAAGTAGTAAAATAAAAAATGTAATAATATGTATAAAAGTATCTTTCTGTCTCTCTCTCTCTCTCCTTTCATCTTTTCTCTCCGAATCTCGCAATTCCCATCTAAACGTGAGAAACGCGAGGATTAGTTTCTCATTCTCCATCTCTCTCTAAAACTAAAGTCCTGCGATTTTCATTTCCGCGCCTAATTCGGCCAGAGAATACGCAACTCAAAACGTAAATCCTTCGTCAGAAATACAACAAGACATTCCTGAGGCATGAGTCACGCGGTTGATCATTATCGCCAGAAATCCGCACTTTTTTCCAGCACGGTGTCCCTTGCGGTGGGATGCAAAGAGGGCCGTGGTTTCATGGTCCACCAACTCACTACGAAATACACACTGGCTTCTCCTGGCGTCGAACGCAAAAACCAGCATCGTTACGTAAAACCTCTCGAAGCAACTGGCGGCATTAATAAGAAGGTATGTACGTATCGCGAAGATGCATTCACGGTACGTTGGAGCTAAAGAGACGCCAGCTCAATATTGAATAGAGCCTAATTACTGGCATAATACCGAAGACAGGATGACTCGACGAGATCACCTATGCTCTCTTCTTTCTCTTAGGGTTTTGTTCTACGTACGCCTACGCCCCGAATGAACTCTCACGGCTTCTATGAGCAATAGCTAATCAGCGGCCTGATCGATGAGTTTATTGCTGCGCTGCTCCTCTCACAAGGAACTTTGCTAACAGGTGTTGTCGAGAGTTCCGACGAGCGTAGAAATACCAATTTTTCCTTCTATTATTGGAAGATCAAGATCCTTTTTGGTGATTAGAGGTGATCGAGGAGCGGCCACCGCAAGAAGAATGCTTGTTTTCCGAAGAGAATGAAGATTCTAACAATAAGATGTATTATATAACTAGTACTATGTACATGTCAATCTGTAGTTGCAGTAGAAATGACTATTCTGTCGGCAGACTTGGCGAAACTACAATTCTAACAAGGGAATGTCGCTGACCCATGAATGCGGAGCTTACTGCGACAAAAGAATATGATTCGATACACGCCAATGTCATGTGCATTGAGTTATTTGTCCTGAATTTAATTGAGGGTCCGAATAGCTTAACGCAGTGATTACGAGAGAATGAAACAAAGTGCAAGCACTTCTCGCGGGAGGATGATTGAATTGTGCAGCAGAGGTCAAAGACGTCTTAAGTACCTCGGGAGTGTACGGTTCATAAGTTCCGCGGTATTCCACGGTGCATATAGCCGTGGCTGCAAATACGCCGCTGTGTCAAGAGGTGAAGGTCTAACACGGCCTTGAGGAGGATCGTACGTTCCACAACACGTTCTCTAGCATTTCCTCATTGGATCTCGTGACTCTCTTCCGCGAACGCCGAACACCAAATCGATCGAGCCGCTTTACACATTGGAGATCTTTCCGTGCAATGCGAATCTGCCCTCGACACAACGAAAACCGAATTCCTTCGGTTGCAAATACTAGAAATGGAATGTCCTAACTCGTACCGCGTTTATACCTAAATTTGTAAGTCGTACTTTCTAGATTTTTCGCACGGCAATTGCCAACTTTAAAAAATATATTTTCCCAGTAATGTAAATAATATATTTTTAGATTATTTATCAAATAATCGCAATAATGTTTAAAGCTGACTAACAATAAGAAAGATGTAGGATGAAAATTTCAAAGAGATTTTGAAAGTAGCTGCATGGATTATTTAAAATCACAAATATTGCATATTCTTTAACGAGAACAATTGAATTTGTATTTACATAAAAATTCACAGGATGAACTGATTACATCGATTGTTCGGCGAACAATTCTAATTGCCTCGTTACCACTGGACTCGAGATATACGATCGAATCGGCAGGAATAGTGTACCCAATTCCGCGGTAATGTCAAAATGTCAGAGTGCACGGCTGACTGCTCGCAGAAAATGCCCGATAATTATCGCGACCAGCGAAGTACGTCTATCCATGATAGACGTACCTCTAGCCATAAGTGATGCCCAGAGCACGATCTAGCATTCGTATATGTATACAACCGGCAAACTTCACGCACAATTTCCTCCCTTGCGCTTACAAATGCGCTTCTTGCGAAATAACCCCTTCGGTAAGTGGAGGAGCAATGCAATTCCACGGAATTCTCGTTGCAACTACCTAGTGTACCTACTACCTAACCGGCAGCTCTCGCTCGATCCGCAGCCTCGAATCGGCTTTCCTTCGCCGGTAATTGAAGCCATAGTTCACGGCTGCCTTCTGCCGTCTCGAAAGGGATAGCTGGTTTCATTGTGAACTTTTCACACCTCATTTCCACCGTGAGAATGATACCAAGCAGAAAATCGAGTTAATTGAAGCTATTCGATTTAACATTGAATGACTATTTCTTCGAGCGATTGCAATCGATAAGCCGAACAAAAAGTAGCACGATGTCGTTTTGTCAAGATCATTAAATTGGTAGACTATCCCTGAATCGAGTGAAATAAATGTATCTCGAAGTGGAATAAGGACCCTCCTTCCCTTTCTCTCAGGAGTTCCCACAAAGGAGCTCTTCCCACAAGATCAAGAGTATCCGAATTTCGAAGCAGTCTACCGAGCGACCGAACGGCACGACGAGCACAATCACTCTAAAAGAGGAAGACGATCGGTAGAATTTACGACTGTCGCGCACCGTGCAGCGAATTGATTTCACCGATTTCACGAATAGCCTGAAACCAGCCGTTCCCGTCGCGTCTACCCCTTTTTTCTGGCTCCAGCCTCCCCTGCACCTTCTTCTTCTTCTTCCTTCTGTTCTTCTTCTTGGCCGCACGTCAGACGAGATAGGAGAAAATCCCCTGACGTCTGGGCCATTCTCCGCCCCTCTTCCTCCGCGTATGCGCGCGAGCGAGGGCAAAAAAAGGTCGGGTTCGGTTCTCGATAACTACCGTGGATCGCGGTGGTTGCACGCCGACACAAGGGCAAGGGCATGGTCAAGAGCAAGGGCAAGGACAAGGGCGAGCAAAGGAAAGGAAGAAAGGAAGAAGGGAAGGAAGGAAGGAAGGAAGCAAAAGGGAGAGATCGAAGAGACATGGTCGAATCGGTCGAATTGGAAGGGCAAACCCGCCGCCGGCAGCGAGCAAGGGAGAGAAAGATGAAACAAGGGAGGCAGAGAGCCCTTCCTCCTAGTTGGTCTACATTAATTAACCTGCTCTCTTAATTGCGCGGCTTGTTTATTGCATGGCTGTGGCCATTTGTCGATGGCTGGCTCGCCCTGGCTCCTGCACCGCGTACGGCTATTATCCGATCTCTACTCTCGTACCCTTCCAGTCTGTTCTTTCTCTCTTCTCTCCTCGGTCCCTTTTTTTCTTTCTCCCAAGTAGGCTCGGTGCATATGTATGTATATCGATCCCTCGGAGGGTCCGCGCGACGCGAGGTAACGCGAAGCAACGCGAGGCAACGCGAGGCAACGCGACACGATGCGGCAATCTACATGTGGGACCGGTGCATTCCTCTGCCATTCCTCTGCCGCTTGGACCCGAGTCAAACCAGGCGCATTTATTTGCCCGGTCCGCACACGCCCGCGATCATGCATTTGGCATTGGCTACCGCAGTGCGGTATCTTCTTCTTCTCCTTCTGCTTCTCCTCGGCGAGTGCTCGCCACTGCCGAGTAATGCGCCCCCTGATGAAGACGCTCGCGGGCCGAGTCAGCGCACAAATTATAAGCGGCAGATAGATGGTGGCCGTGGACCCTGTCGCTGATCGAGCCCGTTTATAACTGGCGAGGGGATACATGCTCGCCCCCGGATTTACATGTATCTTAATTGCACCGATTCCGCCGAGACACTGGCGTTTATGAATCGTAAACCGCACGGATGCTCGCGCTAATGTCTCGCATTACGAAAACTATTAGTCGGCTGTGGTCGAGGTTTTGCACACACGCATTACCGCCTCTTTCAAGCAGGAGATCGTTTCGTTGGAAGCGAGCAATGCGAAACCGGTAACCGCACCAAAATCCGCTCGGGAGAGAAGATCCGAGCAGTTTAAAAGAGGCACGCAGGTGCGCCTGTCTAATGAAGCAATCCCGAGAGCAGGAAGGTCCACATACGAGGAACTTGGTTTTCTTTCTTCGTTGTCAGGCAGTTCGCGAATCCCCGAGGAGCAGGATATGTTGTACCACACAGTGCTACGCGTGGGGCCGACTTTCTCGGCTGGGAGAAATGAAAAAGAGTTCTGAAGAAAGTGGCGGCAGTTCGGGCAAGTGATCGTTGATGAACCGGCTACGCGAATCGCTAATTAAGGCACGGTGGCAATTAGTAATTACGGTAGCCTGGGCCAACGCTACGTCGGGAGCGAGTCCAATCAGGGCCAGTGCCGATGCCTCCCAGACCCCCTCGAGCCGCCTGTCGGGCCCACGGCGTTATCATAAGTCGAGTTTTTCATTGACGCCGGTAGCTGCGGGTCGAAACCGGTCCATGGAGGTCGTACCACTGGGAGCAGTGGCTGCACTGCCCGCAGAAACTGTGAGAGTTGACCGGGACCCAGCAGAGAGGTGGATATGTACAAGGGAGACAGCAGATCAGGGGAGTGGTAGAGGTGACTCGATCTCGTCGCACGAGGACAACGACGAGAACGAGGCGGACGAGGAGGGCGATGACGACCTCCTTCATACGTACGAAGCTTTCCTGACCGCGTACATAAAATCCTGAAATTCTTAGGGCATCGTGACACGCGATATTCTGTCTTGCGCGCCGCGGGATATATTCTTTCGCAGTGCCATGCCAGTGCTGCGCGGCAGTATCACCCGAGAGGAGCCTCTCCGATAAGTCCAGCGTACAGGACTTATGGTTTACACCAGCCAGAACTGGTGCGCGCAAAGCACCGCTTCCCGATGCCTTACAGAAACCGTTTACGTAACCAATATATACGAAATGAGAAAAATTCGAAGAAATCGCAGCTCAAATAAATCTTGAATTTTAATTACCAGATCCGCTCGGTTTGAGCAGGAAACATTATTTCGCGCGAGGTATCCGAGGAACATCAAACATTGACCCGCACCGCGGAATTATAAATCGAGGCCTTGTCAGCACGCTCTGCCTCGTGTTTCACTTATCCCGCAGCCTAAAGATACCGGCTCGCGCAGACAAAAACAGGCCTCCCAAAAACAATCTTCTGGAAAGAGAGCGGATCGAAGAGGCAGCGAACTGTATCCGAAAACAAACGACGCCGGATGCGAAGTTCTCAAGGAAGCCGGGACCAGGATGAGAAAAAGGGAGACGAGAAGAGAAAGGAAAAGGGAGAAAGAGAGTGAGAGGCGGCAGTGAGGATTTAAGAGCGGCCGATTCGGTCCTTCATCCCTACGGGGACCGATAGAGTATGCGGCAAGAAAGGGAAGGAAGACAGAAGCGAGCGAGCGAGTGCCCGGGTGAAATTGAGGGAGACAGGGTCGAGTTACGAGTGGCGAACCTATTTTCGGTCGGCAAAATGCAAGCAGAACGATAGTCTCGTGATGCATCGCAGCATATGGCGTAAATCAAGCAGCTGCGACGACTGATTCCAGTGGGTACCAACCCACGCTCGCATTATATCAGCCGGAGAGGCATATTTATTACCCGGGCCGCCTAGATTGGAACAAATGCCGCGTTGCTGCCGAGCCATCCATACAACTGCACTGCTGCACCGCTGCACCGCTGCACCGCTGCACCGCTGCACCGCTGCCCCGCGTCACTGGATCTTGCATTATCCCGATTCCAGCGCTCTTTAAATCAAACCACCACACGCGAGACCCTGTCCGCCGGCTTTTTGCGCCAACCTCGCCATTGATACCGCGACCGAGTACACCTCTTTCCTGCGGGGCTTTGGTCAACGTCGGTGACCCATGGTGAATCTTGCTTTCGAGGTCTCCGGAGCAAATGTACAATCGCTAAAGAACAGTTTTGTCGAAAGAATCCTTCCGGTTTCGATTGGTTATTAAAACAAAGACACATTCAGGTCGATTCCATTACGATCTGCAGGAACCGATCGCAAAAAATGAGAGAGTACTAAACGAAAGAGGGCTAAACGAGCGCAACGGGAAGTCTCTCTCGCGACGGACGTGAAAGGCAATCAAAAGAGGATGGGCATTGGGCACAAAGTGTGTGCAACTGTGCATGCTCCACATATCCAGAGCTGCCAGGTTGATAATAATGCATGCGGACGTACGGGCGCACATGTGCGTACGATAACGCGTGAGCGCGCGAGATACCGGGTGCACTGGGTGCACCGAGTGCCCCGGGGCACGAGGAAGTCGGGATTTGTGGTACCAAGAAGCCGTGATTGCCGTGGCCCCTTGCGCTGCCACGTTCATTACCGATCGCGCCATTAATCTGGAACGGTCTGATGGCTCGCAGCCCAGTAAATATCTGGAACGATAACATCTGCGACTTAACATTCGTTCCACGGATCGCGGAGTGTGTGGCTCTCTTCGACTTTTCATACCACGGGCGATGCCTACGCTCATCCTCCTCGGCAATCAACCTCACCGCCAAGCATACTCGCCAATTGCATGTGGTCCGCGCAACTCGGAATAGAGAAATCCAATTTCTTTAAATCAATGCGTTCCTTGGAATGCCAGCCCATCGTTTGGTTTATCCTTCTAATTTACATACATATCAAATCCGGATATATCCTGCTCTCGAGAGTTCAATCTTATCGCCGGCGTCCAGCTGGTTAATGTAAAACCCAATAAGAATCAAGAAATTCCAAGATTTTCTATATTTTCGGAATTATTATTACGTACTTTCATTTTGGTTTGTTCGTTCTCCGTGAAATTTGTTCTAATTAATTCTGACCCGCGAAAAATAGAACAAAGTTCTCGTCCTTAATCCGCGAACACACGCTCCATTAATGCGAGGAGCGATAAATATCGTGGTTGCGTTAGGTGTAGTACTTGGTATCAGATACGCGTGTTCGATCCCGTGGCTCTTGAACGTGCATCGTGAGATGCTAGTCTGGCCTGGCTAGTCGCGTTTATCGGGAAAATAGGAAACACTAGGCAAAGTGGGTGTTGTCGTGTGCGTAAAGGCATTCTGGCTCAGGTCAAACGAGTAATTAGATACCCCTGGAAATACGTCAGATGCTGACTGGCTCGCGAGGTCCTTGACGGGAGTTTATACGAGAGTACGAGAACTCTTTCGTACTCTTCGGGAATAAGTGATATTGGCTAACGAGATTGGGAAAGCGATAGCCTTGCCCACGGCAAATGCATTTGCTCGCCTTTTACGTACTCGCCCGAACCACCACCTTTGCCTACAGAGTCCCCATTGTCAGGTGCCAGCACTCCTACCCATAATTCATAACGCGAAACTACCTTTGCTCTCCTCTAAAAATTTAACCAACCACCTCGTAAACGTCCTCAACTCTGTTTCTCATTTTCCTGCAACAATTCTTACAGTGCAAAACGAGATCTGGCCCCGGATTTGGTACTTTGAACCAACTTGGGAAGTAGCAATTCTTCCATTATCGATGCTACAATCTTGCTCCAGTCGCAATTAGCAGATCAAGATCTCTACTAGGAGTCTCGCAAAGGATGTCGAAATTGAGAGACGAATTTACTTCACATTCGAAACCGTTGTTGCTGCTCTTGCATTCTGACCCCATCGAACTTGCCACATATTAAGAAAGACTCTCTGCCTAGACACTGGGCGCGTACCTAATAGATTTCAAAGGAACAAACATCTAGTACATCAGGTTGTAACAGATACTCGTACTAGGTACCAGAGAGTGGAGGATACCGAGTAGAGGCAATCGAGCTTTCCGCGCCTGCCACACGCACTGCCAGCAGAGTCTGGTCACCGCGGAGTCCGTAAAAGGCAAGGGATATCGCGATACGCGGGCAATTAAATCGCCGAGACAATAATTAACTCGAAGCGTCTAAGGCGCCTGTAATGCACGGGGAATTGGAAAAGAGGCCTCGCGAGCGAGCGGGCGACCAGTGAACGATTACGGGCGACAAGCGGCCCCACCGGTGGAATTATTGGCGAATTTGCATCTTAATGGAACTACCTACCTACCCGTGTGCATGCGGCCCACGTCATAATTCCTCAACGTTGCCTGCTACCGTCCGCGGCGACGCGACGGCAAGTTCTCAAAGAAAAAGGACCACGCTGAAGATAGCCCTGCCCTGCGAAATCAACCTCCCGAACCGACCCTTTACGCGGAATAGAGGGAAGTATCGAGAATGCTTGTAGGTTGCTGATTATAATGCACCAGGAGATTGTGATAGCCGAGAGTAAATCGGTTGGTTGATTGCTCTTAATGACCTCATAGCAATTTTGTATTATTCCTCCCGAAAATTATTATATCGTGACTAAGGCATTTGATTAGGCACCTAACAAAAGTCAATATAACGAAATAATTGATCAAAGCATTTATACAAGTATTACAATTAAAAACGCAATCACGAGAATGAAAAATTCTTTGACAAGTTCCCTTTGACGCTTAAAATATTCGCGAGTGCACAGTACTATACGCAAGGCGTCCACAAAATTAGTCGAACGATTTGGCTGGGTGCACCAAACATCAAAGCGACTCACCAGACAAAAATGCGCATCGGTGGGGCAGAACAACAATGTGCTCCGAAAGGAGAGATTCAAATTTAGAAAGAATCAATAAAAAGGCAGATCTCATTCCGGAATGACGCGGAGTTAGAGTTGTCTGGCGAGGCACGCGAATGCTGCGTATCCCGTGGTGCATGAAGGGAAAACTCGGAAATAGAAATGCAAGAGAGAAACGAGCCAGCGAAGACGAGAGAGACTATTTCGGGTGAGGTCAGAGGCTGAGGTCAGTCTATAAGGCCTGGTCAGCCTCCCACGAGTGCTGGAACCCTGCCAAGCGCAACACCCACGCAACCGAGTGTACAGAAACCTGCGGGAGGAACTCGAGCAGCAACGGAACGCAACGCGTTTCGCGAATCGTGATCTACGAGATCCGCACACCGGTGAATTCATCTTGCTGCGCTGCACACCACCGTTTTGCCATGTTCACCTATGCAATTTGTCGAAACGTCCACGCTATTCTATAAATAATCCCCCGGTCACATCCTTCATTATGAAATAATTCACCCTGAACCGCGGGCACCGTAGTACGCACCCGTGCAAGCGACGATTACGAATTAACGTGAGAGCAAGCAAACGACTGGTACTTGAATTCTGATATACGGCCACTAGAGACTCTCTCTACAGCAATATTTACTTACTTAGACTCACTCTGCTTACCATTTGGAAGATTACGTTTCGCGAATATACGAGTATTTCTCAAAATTATGAGTTCGGATTAACACATCTAAGATAGTCGCCTGATGGATCGAAAGATGTGTCTATTAAATTAAATATATGACTGTGGTAGAATGGTTACTTATTTTAGATTCCTGGTAGTGGGGAAAAATTTTAAAAGTGTCAAGATGATCACGTTACGCTAACCTATTAAAATACTAGACCGAGTTGAACAGTACATAGAAGAGCCTATCACCAAGAGCAAGAAGAAACAAGATTACAAAAAGGCCATCTCTTGCGAGCATGCAGCTGGTGTACCAAGGTAATCCCAATTAGAGCACGCAAAAGAGGCGGAGTGTTTGCGGCAATTTATCGAAGGTAGCCGATCAATCCGCGGCATTTTGTAGATCGCGATCTACCGAATACCAGGGGATCCAAGGTGCTGGTCGATTGGCCGGTTCAGCGGTCACTTGTTCTCCCTCGCGTGGCAAGGACCGGCACGTGGGAAGAGTGCAAAAGGTAGAAAACAGTTCCGGAGAATCAGCCTAGGACAAAGGCACTGGGAGGCCGATTGAAACGCCCTGTAGGCTCCCACTCGTACGAAAGAATTTACTGCTACGTCCCGGTGAAATATGGTAATAGCCGGTACATGGCAGATATTAGCAACGATTACCACTTGCGCCACTGGTGTGCCGTGAGGTGCACCGCGCGACTCGTTCCGCAGAAATTTCCATCGCCTTCTTCTATCTAGGGGATACCCTAACAAGACGTGAATAATGACGATATTTCGCCGTTGCGAAATATCGAGGCACTCGATACCGCGAAATAATTCAGAGATAATGGCCACGGAAATTTGTTCCAGGTTCGACGCGCTCGGAAATGCTCGTTGCGCTTGGGACGTGAGAATCATCATCCCGGGTCGAGCTGCCGATTGTGAAAGAGCCACTTTAGCGACTGCTGCTCCGATTCGCGCTGCCTCGATTCTCGTTCCCCTCGTACCGCAAAAACTCGCAAGAAATACAACAGTTCCTCTTATGCAGTTGCGCCTCTCAGCGAGGTCTCTCTCCCAGACACCGTAAATCTCAATCCGGCCAATATAACGCTCCTACGAATAGCTCCTGCAACCTGGAAAATCTCTCCTGCTTTGGCTCGTTATTCCACGTTGCACTTCCTGAGAAGACAAGAGCAACTACGTATTCCAAGACGTTTATCGAATTATTGGATCATCTTATCCCGATGCAGATACTTGACAAATCTATCAGAGGAGATCGGAAGAAGATCGAAAGAGGGGAATATTGAAAAGGAGTTGGTAAGTTGATTCCTCGACTTGCTTTGCTATCCAGAGCAGCTGTATTGGATTCAGAAAGTGGAGTCGACGCCATTTACTGGAGGTTCGCCAAGAAAAAGAGGGTGGCGTGGGTGACTCGCGAGCAAACGAGCTGACCCGAACTCGTCCCATGTGGTTCGACCTCGCTCCTCCGCGTCCGCGGTATTCGTCTCCTCTAAAAATAACTGTACCGCCTCGTTTGACGTCACTCCGACCAACCGAATCAACCAATGCCAATAAACAGCAATAATGTCCCCCGATTTTCCTGCCGTGTTGCCATCAACGCGAAATTGATACGGTGTATCTATTTGTTTGGGAAAATGCACGGTATAGAAGAGAAAGAAGATTCTCGTGAGAAACGAGTGGTACGAGGCTAACAAGAGACTGGTAAGCAGTATTTGTCCCACGAGCGGAATACTTATCTCGGAAAAGCGCGATCCATCATTTGGAACGGTAAGAATCTCAACCCGGAAGAGAGGTCGGCAAACTTTCGTCCCGAAAATGGGCCACGAGAAAAGGATCGAGGCTAGATACGCGAAGCGAAGGAAACACGGCAAAGTCAGGCGAACCAGAGGACGAGAAGACGAGGGGATCGATGGCGAACCGGGGTCAAGCGGATAGCGCAATTTCAGCATAATGTTCCTACACGAGCGCGATCGCGATCGATAGCGATTTGCCCAGGGAAAGATGCCACGAGATACGTGACGGTGATCTCGAGGATCGAGGAAGATAGCGGATCCGAGAAACGGGATGGAGAGAAATTTGTATTTACCTTGTGAATGGATACTCCAAAACCCGAATGACAACTTTCTTCGTCTCAATACTATAGACATTTAACGAAATGATCAGAATTACTTAATTGGCTTAATAAATCTACCTAGCGTCTGCTTCGTCTCCTTCGACTCGGTTTCACTTAAAAATCAGCTATTAACATTCCGCGAAAGCATAAAAATAAATAATAAGAAATAACGAATGGTTCACTAGTCGGTAATTTATTGGAGGTTTTAAGAATTCTCGCGGTACCTCGCTCGAAGATCACTGTTCGAAAGAACGAAGGGAAGAAAGCGTGAGGTGGTGAATCGCAGATGCATTTCCAATGTAGGAAAGGGGACCGGATACGTCTTCTCGAAGCGTGCAGCATGCGACTGGGGTCTGCGAGTGTCCGGGCGCTAATGGCTTGGGGCAAATAAATAGCTCTCGTTACCGGAAGGTTCGCAAAAAGATGTGCCATTCCGCGGATGGAGACGTAGGAAGGAGCCGCGGGAATACCAAGCATGCGCCAAAGCGAGGATTGCTCGTGGTGTGCGACAAGATGCACGGAGAAGAGAGAGGTATACCGGAAAGGAGTTGAGAAAAACTGTGAGAAGCAGAATTGGCATAGAATGTCGCGAATCCCGTGCACCTGGGGTACGATCTTGCTCAAATACTCGAATCTGCAGAGGGTTGGTCGACTTACACGCCAATAAATAATTGCTCCACTAGCGCGCTGATGCTGCTCTGTGGCTCGAGTTCCGGTCGGTTAATTAACGAGCCGGTCTCCGACGTACATCGCGGGCGTCACTAAAACGTACCTTCATTACCGCCCAATGCCGTATCGCTCGGTGATCTGGACCACGTACGAAAGTGGCCGCACACTCGCAGTCTCACAGTCGCAGTCGGCGACTAACGTAAGATCTCCTGGCGACCTTCGAGATCGCCGGAGAATTATTGCCCCACGTTGGCAGGTGCTCCATGCAAAATTTCCTCGTAAAATCCTGACTCTTGCTCCAGCTTTTTTAACATCCGACACTTTTGACGATTTTAATTAGCCAATGACGCGTGGCCTGATTAATTGCGACAGTAATCGTTTAAATCTTCCGAGCATTTACTGCACAATCCCTTCGATTTCGTTTTATCGCGGATAATTTTATGCGCATTGCTTTATGGTTTAGGGTTCTATATTCCAAAGAGATTTTATCTCCTAAAGTAGAGTATCCAGTTCGGTTGAAATCTACAAGCGACTTTCGTGCGATTTTGCAATTTGATATATTTCTCGAGACTCAAGGGAATTGTTCAGCCATAATGATCCGTGTAAATGCTTCTCACGCGATGTAATAAAGTACTTTCCGATCCC
This sequence comes from Trypoxylon attenuatum, assembly GCA_963989405.1. Taxonomy (NCBI): domain Eukaryota; kingdom Metazoa; phylum Arthropoda; class Insecta; order Hymenoptera; family Crabronidae; genus Trypoxylon; species Trypoxylon attenuatum. The sequence goes on from OZ022494.1 coordinate 7,979,872, forward strand.
GCGGAGTCGTGCATTAATTACCCGAGTTTTGTATCGAACGCCGAAGAGTTTACCCGATAAAAGGTCGATGAATAATTAATCAGACAAAAAGTAGTGCACCGCGATAAATATATCCCAAAGAGAGCATTTTTCGTCGGCATCATAACACGGGATAAGTTTCTCGACATGTGCCTGAGTAATTGCAGTTGGGAGCAACGTGAAATTAAAGTCGCGGTTGCCACGCGAGCATTCGTTACCAGCTTGATTAATCGACTGAATCTACTTTAGTTTCGTTGAAATCCATGATTGATGCCCTCTCCGCCTGGTCGCGGAAAGTTCGCACTGTTTGTCTCTAGCGGCTCGCAAAACCAATTCGAGAACCGCTGGACGAGCAATTGGACTCGAAATTAGTATTTTACATTGGCGCACCGAGACAAATTGCTCTCGAGTCCGCGCTCTACCCGCCTAATTAATATACAAGACGAAGCGTTTAGTGGGGTTTATCCTGTGTTCTGTTACCGTGCAACCGCGAGCTACTGAATGTTTCAATTAATTAAATACCGAGCGTGACCACCAATGGCGTATCTACGGGCGATCTGCGCGACTGGCGAATTGAGATCGTCGATTTTGCATATTGCAATTAGTTACTGATGCAACAATGCGAAGACACCTTCGACGTATTGTACCAAGTTAGAATTATTTTCAATAATGAGCTTTTACACGAAACGTATATCTCAGAATGATGTTATGACCGAACTTGAAATCATAGGCAGAATAGCAAAAATAATTTTAAACAGATCCCTTATTTACGATCCAATTATTCGCAATAAATCATTCGACATATGCGCGTATTATCTCCCAAAGGAAACCACTCCCACAATTTGAGCCGAATCGTTGCGAGCAGCGAATACTAAAGCGTTTCATTAAATAGGCTCCACGAACGACCACCCAGCAGCGTATCTGCTAATGATCCGATTCGATCCGATCCGCGCCACCTCCGAGAAATATCCTTCGAAGAGCGCGTAAAGTATCCTGGCCCTGATATCGGGCTTTCACAAAGAGCCGCGGACAAATTATCGCGACGAACGAGAGGCTCGTACAGCTAAATAATACAGACCTTGGTTGCATTCAGTTAAAGTCGAACCTCCTTCTATCGGCGCAACTCTTTACAGTCCAACGACTCAATTAATTAAACGACTATCTCCCGACTACGACCACGATTACGCATGGGTCGCGCGATTCTTATAATCCTCGGGCTGGTGGGCGAGATTAACCTTTCGCGCAAATCTATTTGCCTTGCCAGTTGATCGAACACTCGTTTAACTCTGTTTCATGACTTTTCTAACGCTTGACTGAATATACTAGAGCTTTGACGTGCAATGCGATTTTTCGTATGGATTGCTAATATGACCAGGTTTAGCGTAGACTCGTAGATTAATAGAATCACCAACGACTACTACCGTATCCACTGTAAATTAGAATTGTGTAAGAACCATTTTGCATTGAACACCTCCGATTGTTAAAGAAACAACACTCTGCTTTTAAGTAGCAGAAATCAGAGCGCAGTCTACGGAACATTACTAATTACAAGAGCAATTTCCTTATCGGTTTTTCCCAATGATCGAATCCGCGGTACATACACCGACTAATGCGATCTCGCGGCCGATGTAAGTTTCCTCGTGCGCGGCGAAACAGGGCGAGTGTATAGTTGGTTCACTCGGTTCACAGTCTGCGAGATTAATTGCCGCGATCTAGAAGCGATTGCCGACGAACACGAAATCGGTATCGCGTGAATCCGCGCATATTTAAAGAAAACGCCACAAGTACGAGCAATACGAACCTCCTAGCTTCCAGTCAAGAGACAATGCGGACATTCGTTTATCTTCGACGCGCGCGCTCGCGCGAGCTGATTTACCAGAAGTACGATAAATCTTCTATAACGTGTTCTACGATATTACGAGCAGGGCTCTCAGCTCCGTACAATCGTGCGATTGCGTACACCGGGCAGTATTGCATAAACGGAATTCTCCAGTGGCTCGAAACTATCGAGATATTCTGCTTGCTCCAGCTTCCAACTACCTCGCGCACCTTTCTATCCCTTTTTTCCAGTCCTTGTTACTCCTGGTTTGTTAGAGTCCCTGCTGCTAGTTTGCAATCGAAATGACGTTGCCGCAATTCAAAACACCCTGCGCGATTCCTTCGCGAAGGATCTTGTCGTGCCAGTCGAGTTTCGTTAAGGAAAACTTCGCATACGCCTATTTATTATTATTGCGAGGTCGACTTTGCAGTCCCGTCTTATCGCGTTACTTGACTAGTACGAAGCTCAAATAGTATAGCGTGTAATTTCTATCCGACAAATGAAAACCGGATCTAATTTATTGGAAATTGAAATTTCCAACAAGCCTGTCCACGTAGCATCAGTTTGCTAATTAGCTTAAGTAAATTTGCACAATAAAACTAAAGTTTCCTTATCCGTATACTCTTGCGGTTGTATGCATAGTTCTCGAGAGACTGATAGCAAATATGTATCGCGAATCCAAACGGAGAAACCACTGGGCAAGTGAGACCGGTGCAACTGCATTCTCAGGAGGTCTCGGAAGGAACGCGTGCCAGATGAGAGCCTCCGCAAGTACATTTTTCTCGCGTGACTGTCGAGGTGTCACTTTCGGTTCGACACACTTTCAATTTGCTATCGGGTCTCGCAGGAGTCGGAGCAGTTCGTACAAGTTTTACCGCGAATCGTGGGCGCAAACTCGCTAGCGAGCAATCATCGTGAGATCAAATCTGTGGCGAAGTAATTCGAAACGGTCTTAATGCTGATGAATATGCTGTCCGTCGAAACTAGTGGAAAATAAAATTGATAATTGTCGGTTATACTTCGGAGTTGCTCTACTAAATTAGTGAAGCCTGAACACATGTTCTTCTATGAACTTTGTTGTAAAAACAGAAATATGAATTGCATGCTGAAATTGTTGAATAATGACTATGTCTGTAAAAAAACGTTGTACTATAGGATGATGATGTCGGCAAATTGTACAGGGAGATAATCCGTAGAAATCTGACTTCTGGAAATAGTTCTTTAATATTTACGATAATGGTTACGATGATAGTAGATATATGAGATTGTTGGTAGAGGAATGAACCGTTCAGTGCAAGTAGAAAGTTAATAACGACGGATCTCGATCAAAATAATTTTAGAAATCATGTTTCCGAGTGATCTCGAAAGCACGAGGCGATCCTTGTTACGTATTCAATCAAACGTGCAATTGCCAGAGATGCGTCGTTACTACCGAGAGATCGACTTTGATGCAATTCTCCATTTTAATCCAGCTGCCCCACAGAACTTTATCCAGTTCGATTAAAATATTCGACTATCTAGAAACCAAAGTTACTTTTCTCAATGAGCCATCATCTTTCCGTTAAATTCCCACACTTTCAAGACTCTCAGAAAAACCGGAAAGTTAGTTGGAAGAAAGCTGTCATCGCGATGAGTTCAGTGCATTTAATTAAAAATTTAAAAATACGCCTACATTCCCAAGCGGTTGCCTCGGACTCATTAATTAAAGTCCTGATCTGAAGTGACAAATGGATTTCATTTATCAGTGATGATTGCCGAGAATGTGAAGTAGTGACATGAAATATTGACGCGACCTGCAGTAATATGACTACATCGAGTTCTTTGCATCCTGAAATCCATAACTAAGCAGGCTGAGTTGCTAAAGCACGCGTATCGTCTCACGCACGTGCCTCATACGATTTTCCCCTATGCTTAACTCTCGGTTAAAATAAACTCCAACCTGGCTGTCCACGAACGATCATTCTACTGAAAGGTTTAAAAAACTCGCCCTTGAGGTAGAGAGGAGAATCACGGAATGGATCACTGGCAGCTCGGTAAGAAGAGCACCTGTGGTAAACAGGGCGCAGCATGCGAAGTGGAACCGATTCCATGGACAGTGTCCACCTTTTCTTGGTTTGGCATAAGGGCAGACGCGTGGGCAGGCGTGAAATACTGCCGCGCAGTGGCGAGACTTTATAGGTGGAAAGGATGCATGAGGTGGGTCGAGGTGGGTCGAGGTGGGCCGAGGTCGGGGCGCCGCGCCGCGTCGCGCCGGCAGGCCGATTAAAAGTACGAACACGGGGCCCACGGGTGATAATTAATTCACGGGAGTGTGCACGCCAGACGCTTTATCCGAGCAATCCGGACGGAGTCACTCTTTTTCGTCCCCTTTTTCCATTGGAAAGAGAAAGAGAGGATCGATGCTCTTCTTCCTTTTCGTGTCGTGTCTTCCCGCTAAGAGAGGATTTAAGAGTACGGTTCACCGAGCCGTCGATGGCTCTCTTTTTAATTGCACGGACCGTCGATCTTGATTATGCTCGGCCAGCTAAGAATGTCGCTCGAAGGTCGACGTACTGAGCCTCTTCTGCCCTCTTCACCGGAATCTTACTCGCTCGGCCGCGAGGCCACGTTTCTTCGACGCCGTCTTCTTACCGTATTCGCGCGAAGAACGCGAAATTTACCCAAAAGAACAAGCAAAGAAAAAAATCTTCGGATCAGTGCTTCACTCGATGCAGGAATACAACAAGTGTCTGGTAAATTGACAAGCTGACATACCGTGAATTATACACCTTCATTGAATTTAACGCTTCATTTATACAGACGTCAAAGGATGAATATTAAGAATTAATTTTAAATAATCTAGGCTTCCAAGTCAAAGATCCTAGGTCTCACGGTAAATCAGAGAGAGAGAATTCTGTGGAAGTTCGAGAAGATCACGAGAATCGTGAATCGGATCACTAGCCCGGTACCGATCACTTCATTTTTCCTTATCGACGAACCATCGGAGCCGCTGTCGGCGAAGATGCAAACGAGGATCAGTGTAGCGTCGAATGCACCGTTTGCCTTTCGCTAATGAAGGAATCGTCGGATCGGCTTTGTAATTAACGCGCCACGGACACAAGGAGCACGTCAATGGAACTCTCGTTACAGATATAGGAGTAGGAGAAGGAAGAAGAAAAAGAGGGAGAAAAGAGAGTGGATTATATCCCGGTGTTACGCTGGCAAGCCTCCAGCGAGCTTCCTCTTCTGCGGGGCTGTCCCTTCCGATCGCTGCTGCTACCGGCCACGTCGCAGAAAGTAATTACAATAATGAATGTTTATTTTCGCAATCAGCCGAGCGGCGGTAGGTAGAGAGGAAGAGATACAGGATGCGTTCTGCTTCCCGAGAAACCCCATCGGCAAGGTGGTCCCTCGCTCATCGACGTGACTATACTCCCTCAAGAGATCGACGCCTCGTCGTTTCTCTCCTCGTTCTTTCTGCGTTTCTTTTGCTCCAGACACACCTTACGCATTTACCACGTACCGCCACGATTCTTAACGCGACTCACAAAAGTGTTGGGATAAACATAAACGGTCGTTTAATGTTTCTTTAGGAAATAACTACGAGTAATGTCTCTTATAAGGCTCGTGGCCTATCGTTTTCTCTATGATACATAGAGATAGTGCAATTAATTCTGTAACCTCGCTGACTGTGACCTCTTCGAAATTCAAACTAATACTGTATACATGATGCCGAAAGTGAATCTATTCTAGAGCTCATTAAACAAGTCCATCTATCATTCCACATACATTCTGCATCCCGTTCGTAACACTTGTACCATTCGCGTAGAGTGAACCAATTTCTCCATGAAATTACGAAATCAGTTTAGCGGATGGACGCGTCCAAGCGGCTCCTTGCCCGTGGATATTTACGCGATTACTTATCTGTCGGTGCACTGTGGTCCCGCGGTGCGCGAAGACGATTCCGGCCATTTATCCAGCGGATCGGCGACGTATGCAAATTTACGAAGCCGTTAATTGCGGCGAACTTCTTTCGAGCAGAGAGAGAAAGAGAAAAAGAATTCGAGCCAGAAAAACCGGCGACGCATGCCTCGGGCGGTACGCGGCGCGGCGACCGAATAAGAAGCGCGCAGATTCGCGCAAAGGATCGCGAAGAAGGATAAGAAGAGGAGTGGCTCTGCGCTAATGACGAGCGCAGGAGCCCTCGAACCCTGGTGTTCTCGAGCGCCAATTTTTCATTGATTAACTCGTACGCTCGCCCCAGCAAAGGCGATTCGCGGCCATGTATTCGATTAAGCCCGGTAATCGCGCCCCCTGAATGCACCACTGCAGCCACGGATATGAGGCCGATTGCACTTTTCTATCCTGCAAATCGAGTCTAACAGAACTTAATATCCCCGCTGATGAGCTGCTCGCTGTACGAAACCCTGCTGTTCGCCATTTCCGCTCGCGGTATCTGCTTAATCGCGCGGCGGCGCGCCACTCGAAAAAATTGTCTGCTTGGGGTGCTCGCTCCAACGAGGAGAGCGGACCCTCGGAGTCACTGTACTCTGACTTATCCTGATCTCTTGTTCGCGGACCGAAGGTAATTAATAATACTCTTGTAAAACTTTAACTGCAATAATTCGCAACGAGGATATCGAAATTAAGCTGAAACTTGAAGCGATTATGGGGTGGTATCGTGTAGAGCAGTACGATTTTATGTACCTCATAAGTATATATCCTACTCTTTTACTCATTTTTGACGACGTCTGTCTAAGGAGTAAAACTCACTTCTGCCAATTTCCTTAATACGTTTGCAATCATGGAGAAGTCGATCGTCGCGACGAACTCTACATTTGAAGTAACGTTGTGTCGGGCAGCTGTTCGACGTGTACATATTCGTAAAATCAATACCGGTTTTATCGTGCGCATCAATGGCTGGCGCATATGTTCGAAGGTATCCATTACAGCTCGCGGTTGTTTTGCATTCTTTTGCATTCCACCGCCGGCAATTGTATCGATAAAACAAAGCCCCGGCTATCGAGTGGTACAGTACCATTAATGGTCACTCCGCCCGCGCTCGCTTCTGTTAAGCGATAATCGGTAGGAGTTCGCTACCTTAGCATTATCCCTTTGTATCCATTAGTGCGGCAACTCTAAACTAAGAAATTGTAGCGGCGGCGGCGAAATCAGAAAACTACCAGATCCTTTCCTCTCTCTATGGAACGCTATGTGCCGCCGCGAGAAACAAAAGTTCCAGACACTTCGAGAAGGATTCCTCGTAAGATCGCTACGAAGATTACGCGAAACTCTAATCAGCCGGTCGAATAAGGAAAAAACTGTCGAGAAATAAAGGAAAATACATCGAAGACCATATCGAAATCCCATATCTGACTCAATACACACATACGTACGAACCGTTATAATCGCCGAACACAATAACCACTATCTAAAGAGATAGTGGATTCGGCGTAGACAATGACCTTTACCATTGGGGCATCGTCAGCGAATTGCGAAAAATGCAACTTGTGCATTAAATGCAGCAAATTGCGTCGCAAAAGCAACAAGAGTGCTCCACCTCAAATCCTCGTATCAGATATGAGCGCGCTTCTTAATCAGTAGTGATTAGAGCCGAGCGACAGTGTAACTCGCGTCAGTGGTTAACAATCGTCTCGAAACGTGGTCAATCGTGGAATAGCGAAATAAATATCGAAATGCACGAGACGCTTTATCAGGACGAAGCCCTATGTGGTATTTATCTCTGCAAGCTTCGGTAGAGAATACAGAGTGTACTATATGGGAGAGGGAAAGAGAGAAAGAGCAGTGAGTGCACTACCAGTAGTGCACCTCTGCACTAGGCAATATGCATTTGAACCAGTTGCACCGGGCTCCCGAGGTCGGGGTGAACGGCCAACGCCTTTAAAGAGAGCACGCAGATGCAATACGATGCGCCTCACCCTGCAACCGCGCCAGTTCTCTTCTGCCACAGTCTTTGCGCCGCTAAAGCTGCGTTTCTACTGACATTGTGCATCGTGCACTCATAAAACACATAAAATACAATACCCTGATAAATAAAAAACGCCCCAATGATAAATCCAACTAAATTCCCAATTTCGATCCAAAATTTAAAATGCATCGACGAATTAATGAAAATAAAGGGCGACTATTCAGAATCTATTTTTTGCTACTAACATTGCAGACCTTTTCGTAAGGCGATACTTCACTTCCTGCGCGAGTGGAAGAAGGACAAAAGAGTCCAGTGGAAATCCACGGCCTTCGCGAGTGACAAGGTCCCGGTATACTGGTTGTTGGCGTGGACGTCGCATTGCGATTCCGCTGTACAGTAAGAGAAGCGCGACAGCAAAAGACCACGTCGCGTGGCTTCAGCCCTCGAAGAGATAAATACAACTGGGGAAGGACCAGTAAGTTGTCGTGGAGATATTGATGAATATTACTCTCGTTACCATATTTCATAGAAATTTATCTGTATAACCGATCTTAACACTAAAACTACTCGTCCTGTGGCTGTGCTAAGCTCTCTTGAAATGGAAGTAAAAGAAACAAAAAATGAGTCTGGAACCGTGCTGATCGTTTAGTTCTGTCAATTTGAAAAATAGGAGACAATAAGTAACATTGACTTCATTGAGGTTTGTTAAGAGCCTAGGTGGGTGGTAATAAAACGAATTATCGTGACATACGACGGATCAAGATATTAGTCAAGAGGCTTCAACGCTTCTGCGTTGGCTGGCCAGTGGGAATGCGCCCTAACGTGCTGCATCCGATTCCTCGCGGACGGCAAAGACACACATTGCCTATCAAGGAATGCGATTCACGATGCGAGATTAATGGAAGATATCCCCGTCGAGTGCGCGCGCTTTAATCAACAAAATTGGCGTGCTCGCTCCGTCCGACAGACGCTCGCAGGAAACCGCGAAAATAGGATCAATTCTTCCTGCGCGATACAACCGGGGCGGACAAATAAACGAGGTGGGCGCGAGCGTAAATTGCAGGATGCGATCCTATTAAAAATGGCCCTATTAAGCGGCCGCGGCCGAGCGATAGCTAATTGGTTTAATAGGGGAATGTTTTTCACCTGAAAACAAGCCGGCCGCGATAAATGTGCCGGCTCGCGGGCCAGCGAACCAGAAACATTTTAATCAAGAGCGGGCCATTAAATCCACCGGCTGGTGCACAAAGTAAATCTCGAATGTGGAGCGAAAAACCACAGCAGACATCCGTGGCTACAGACCTCGTTACCATATCGCCGGCCCTGATAAAAACATGTTTTGCGATAAGGGACCGCCTATCGACCTCAGTTCAGCCAGCTGACAGCAAATATTAATTAAAGTCCACGTCGAATTGCACGCGACTTTGACAGGGATTCAAAGTGTTTCTTAGGATTAAACCGAAGCCCAGTGCATTTTTACGTTTCTAGGGATTCTGGATTGCAACGGCAGTTTGAACGTAGTCCACTACTCGGAGCCAATCGAGCGACAGTCCTGAGTGCATAGAGATCAGCGCGGCAACCGAATTGCATTTCAATGGCACACGCAATGTAACTTCAAAGCCAAGCCAGCGGTGAATGGACCCGGAGAGTCTGTAGCATCCAGCCGAATAAGGATGCAGCAACGGCGCGGATCGGAATAAAAAACAAGATTCACTTTCGAGGGACGATAAACTCGGGCGGTGATCGTTGCACGCAATGCTAAGGGACCAGAACTCGGCGTTTGTGACCCTCTCTCTACCCTCGGACCCTCTAGGGGAGGGCAGCAAAAAACAGCGAGCTCGAGCTATTTTCTTAAACACGTCTTAAATTCCAGCTAATAATTGACCAGCTGAACGGCTGGGCGGGGATACTGGAATTATGCAAATCGCGTCAGATCGCGATCGTGTCCCGGGGGCGCGACGCGTCCAAGAAGAAGAAAGAGAGGAAGAAGAAGGAGCAGAAGAAGGAGAAGAAAAAGCAGCAGCCCAGCACAGCGGAGGCACGTCCTGCAAATAGGAAAAACAAGAAGATGGTCCAGCGGAGCAGAGGCGTAGAAGAAGAAGAAGAGAGAAGAAGAGAGAAGAAGAAGAAGAGCACACTGGCGGTAACGGCAGTAGAGAGCCAAGAGGGCGAGACTCGCGAGAAGGAGCAACGAGAGCGTACATCACCCGGAGTAAGAGCGCGCGGAGAGGGAGACTCGGCCCATTGTGATTGCTATACCCACGGGCAGAATGTTCCTCCGCGGCACGGTGCGGCGGCTTGCAGCCTTATGCCGACCCGCAACCAAACCCTCCAACGACTCTTATACCTACTGTACATTCGCTCCTCGTCGCGTCCTCCAGCAACGGAGTGCAACAGGTTGCACAACCTTTCCACCTGCCCCTCTTGTTTGCCGGCCGCCATACATATACACGAGAGAGCCACCAGCGCGTCCCCTTTGTACCAAACTCCAAGAGACGCAGGCCGTTGGCTACCATCGTACCGACTACCACCGAGCATCCTGTACGAAAAGTGTTCGACAAGTTCGGGGAAAGAGGACACCCGAGGTGGTCGCACCTCTGTACCGCCTGTCCTTCGTCTTCTTCATGGAGAGTAATGGCTGACTACGACATAGGAGACTCGATACGAAAGACGAATGGTAGACTGCTTTATTCAATACTGCACTTCTAGCTGACAATTAGTGCTAATCACCAAAAAGAGTTTATTTGGTTATAGGAAAAAAAAGAAAAATCCGGCTGTAGTAGAAAATTGCGAGCTTGGCAAGACGGACCTTCCTGACCCAATCTCTCTTTCCCCGCTCCAGATTAACGAGAAAAAGTGACAATTATCGGGCTATCTAAGAAGTGCAGAGCAAACATCCAACACTCCATCGATTAAACGGAACAAGTCGTGTCAACGCATGGTACCGATGAATAGCTCGTCGTTGGTCTCGCCCCACGAACCAGGTACACTTCGATTACCGGGGCGTCACCTGCCGATTGCATTTCCTGGAAGCCCTGATAAGCTCGCTCCCGTTCTCCTCCACACTCGCAGCACGCAGCACGCGCGGTCATGCTTATCGGCGTAATGACGCACGTGTCCGACGACACTCGATAAGGCTTTCCTGCCACAAGATTACTTACGGCCGTACAGCTTTTCCCGAGTGATCGCGCGAATCAAGGAGCGCGAGTCAGGGCGATCGGTGCAGCAAAAAATCTTATGGATCTTCAGGTAGAAGGAGGATAGGCGCGGCAATGGCGAGACAAGGCACGCACTCAAATCAAAATATCGCGTTATCGAGGTAGAGCAGGGCAAAAAGTTGGGATAAGCGAGTGGTCTGCTAGGAGAATTTACTCGAGGATAAGAAGCACGCGAGACGGTGTCGGTAGGAACGGGTACGAGAAATCATCGTAACCGGACAAGAACCACGTAGTAAGCGTGGTTATGACGTTCCACCTGAGCGCAGTCGATTTTTTGCTGACCAACGGACCGCGACGACGAGCGTCAGTGGTGACGGAAGTGCTTCCACCATAAGGAAAAGAGGACGAACGCCGCGAGACACCAAACGAGATTTGCCTTGCGAAACCACCGGAATCCCCCTCGCGAATCTACCTCCCCCCTCCCTCTTTAGTGGACAGTGTCGCGGAGATAGACGCGAAAGCTTGTCGCTTCCTCGCCGCTTTTTATTTGCTTCGTGGAAGAATGCACTACGAGCAAGAACCGAGGCAAGCCGAGCGCATGATACAGTAGTAGAGTAAGCAAGTTTGACACGTTTTCATGGTTGCCAGCGAGATACCTCGGCCTGATTGGCTTCAACCTCGTGGTTGGCACCGACGTTTTATGTAAAATAGCGCTGTAAATAAATGTCCCGAGGATCTTCACACTCGCGAGACTCCTTGTACCTATTCTTATGATTAATAGTAGCATAAGTATCCATTAAATCTGCATGCTGTCGCAATTTCTTTCTTTCTCTCGGTTGTACTTGACGCATGTCGCCTTATTGTATATTTCCTGAAACTGCAAATCCGTTCTTCTGGGATTAACGAACCAGACGTTGTCGAAGATTCCAAAGTATTCTGACTAATGCAAATATATACGACTAGGATCTCAACGATTCCCTCGACACCATTTGAAAGTACACCTACTGCTTTCTTGCACGAATGCAACACGTTCGATTAAGCACACGATTAGTTTTACTTATGAATATCAATCCTAATTGACCGGTCACACCCAGCCACCCTCGCGAAACAGAAGATAGGGTATGAATGAGGCTTAGGATTGGAGTCGGGATTTATCGAGGCGAGCAGCAAGAGAAAAGGCGTGGTCGGTGGCAGAGATCGCATCTTCGCGGAAGGGGGCGACAGGTAAGAGAATCTACATGGAATGCGAATAGGACCGCGAGAGCGGGCTAGGAGAGGCCGCGAACCCAATCGCGAGCCAGGGCAAGGAAAGAGAGAGCGCGCACGAGTGCACGAGCGGCCGAGCGGTGCACTGTGGCGATCCTGGAAATTGGAACGAGGGAGCAGCAACTCGAAGGTAGGTGGGTCGCCAAAGCATTGCGATGTAGACATTATGGCAAAGGTACTGTCGGTTGTTGTTGTCGTCACGCGTATACATACATACATACAGACATGCATACATGCATACAGGTCGAAGACATTTCGTGAGGCTTTGTACAAGAAGTGGGGTGCGGTGCGGCACGGCGTGTCGAGTGCGGTGCTATCAGCCGCGGCGTACGGAGCAGAGGTCAAAGATAAAAACCCGAGATAAGACCTCCGCGGACGCAGGTGAACCGAGTGTAAGCGAGTCGATAACCGACCGCTATCTTATCTTCTCACTTCGCCTCGATACACTGTGGCCGCTCGATAGAACCCTAGGAGACCTGGCCGTGCCGATGCTTCTAACGCTCGTGCTCGAGCTCTATCCTCCTGTACTATCGTCGCCCCTCGTAGGAAACCTAACGACCAGCCGGGGCCTTTCGTTGCGCTCCGATGCGAATGAAAGGCCAGTGCTAAAACTCCCGATTCTCGACCCTCGTCTTCGCGAATCGAGACCAGATCTCTCAGGCTAAGGTATAGCTAGTGCGGTAACAGAGGCTCATGAAAATGGCTCGCTTGACCCAGTAGATGATACTAGCAAAAGTCGGCGCTTGCTTAAGCGGCAAGATTGGCATCGAAAGGGTCATAGGTCGTAATATCAAAAATTGAGAAACAACCATGCCATTCATGTGTTAGATTCTTGATTACGAATATTGAACAATTGCGAAAAATCATCCGTACGATTATGGAAATTCCTTGGCCGTATGAGAAAGTACTTCTGACGGACGTCTCCATATTCACCTCGGGTTTCGCTATCACCAGCCTGTACTTCCGCTCGCGGTAGTCTGTATCCGCATAAGCTTCCAGACGTTACATAAAACTTTAGCAATCGGATCTTACACGTTTTACCTATACAAGCAAGCTTGTTTTCTTTTCACGATCGATCGCGTCAACTTTCCTCCCGAGTCGAATCACATCAAATTATCCGCGACTGTTCGATGCGAGGCGCGCGAGCAAGCTATCTAAGAGACGTGTGCGATGAAAGTGCAATAAATACAGTAGTAGTAAAGCGACAAGCGCTAACACTCTAGTACCAGTCTATCGCTCGAATGGATGAAGAACGGCGTGGCTCGAATATTGACAAAACATCGGGTAGCGCGCGAAAGTACCAACATTCCGCTAGCAACATAAATAACAATTTCCGTCAAGTGGCTCGAGCCAGCACAGATGCGTACCGCTCGAAGGTCGTACGCATACCTTTTACGCTCCGAAACAATCACGGCATAGAGTCTGAACGTCCTACTTCTCAGAAGTAAACAAAAGAAACGCTAGCAAGTATATGTATGTACTCACCAGATCGATACAGGATCTCACCCTTCAACGAAGACGGCTATCGTCCAGCGATCTTCGCGGTCTCTCGCATTCTTCGGATCAACTGGAGCACTTCCGGTTTCTCCTCATTTCCGGCCGGCAGCTCTGGTCTCCTGTAGCACCAAGGAACTCGCGATTACGAGGATGCACCGTGCGAAAGAAACGCGAAACTGACTGATAGACACACGCGCTCGAAGCAAACGACACGGAGACGCTCGAGATGTTTACGTGGTCGTCGCCGACTTGACAATGACTGCTGGCTAACAGTGTGTTTGTTATGTACATGGTGTCGGTTTGGAGTGATTGACTGCTGGCGCGCACATAGAGTAACCGTACACTACGGTATGGATAAGTGACTTTCACTGAATGATACGGAAAAACGAGTCACCGAAAGCTTTGCAAATAAATCAAAATCCAACGAAAGAAAGAAATAATTGTTTCAATTTGATTGAACTTTTTTTGTGTGAATTATATCTTGTAGCGGTTACTCATGGCCAGTAAATTAAGGAGTGCCTTCATCTGTTTTAAAGCAGACTAAACAATATTTTGTGACTTGTAATTTGATTGATTACCAAGAGTTGGAAATTTGTAAAGCGCAAGTTGAAGAGTATTCGTGGAAATCCTGTTGAAAGTATGAGATCAGGTACGCGAGAATCCGACGGAAGGTGAGAATACGCGGAAGTTAAGGAGACGATTGAAGAGCGACACGAAGGTGCTGAGCGCGCACACGCGAAACTGTACTGGCAATGGATGTGAGGAAGTACGATTCGGAAGGTGCGCGGATAACTTGATCGGTACATTGCTCTCTGATCGACGCGTAAACAAAGAATTATACGGACGAACGAACGATCAGCTACACGTCCGAGCGAGGAAAGCGTCTGCGCGCGAATACCTCGGACGTTTCTTGAAATCGCGGCCACATACCGCACAACGTTGGCCCGGATCTGCGCCCACGTTTCCACGTTGACGGACTCCGGGAAATCTGGATCACCCTCGTGCACTTGTTGCGTTGCACGTGTAACGATCGTCCGGAACAACTCGATTCACTCAATATTTCACAAAGCCAATTTTCTACTTTTAGAACCTTCTACTCGTAGCAATAAGAAGAAAAAGAGTCTACTTTGAAGTTTCGCATCCCAAAAATAATATGCACCGACCGAAAACTCCTTCACATCGGACTAGATTCTATTACAAACCCCCATTGCAGCTCAAGTTTCACCTACAAGTAAGGTCGTCTCAAGTTCATACGAAACTAACGTGTACACGAAGTTACGAGTTACGAAGAGTCCCATAGTAAACACTTGAACCGATTCAATTGTGGAGCACGTTCACCGTTTCGCCAGAAGCAAGGTCACTGCCAAGTAAAGTCAAACGCACTTGTTCTGGGAGAGAGAGTTTCACTTCCAAAAACAGATTGAAATTTCCTACAAATTGCACAGACAATCCTGCAATCGATTTGCGAGTCTGATTCTTGCACTCTAGCAACTTAGGCGGGGGATGATCAATTAGCGGTTCGCAACATTGTTCGAGTCGTTGAGTCGTATAGTCACGGAGGACGCGTGTACTGTATACATGTATAGTATGTATGGTGTATACGAAGCAACAGAGCGTGTATCTGTCTCTCTCTCGCGTGCTCGGCTTCCTGACACCGACTGGCCTGGGTGGTTAGGTAGAGCACGGGTCAAAGAGGCACGCGATGTGCGACTGGTACGAAACTTGACGAATAGTTCCGAGCACTCGAGAGCCACAGGCTCCGCGACCACCTGGATTCCGCGTTAATAGAATTAGTCGCACGCCGCAAAACCGCCACCTCCGCCTTCCACCTCTCTACACCGAAACACGCTTCTATCAATCGCTACCCACTTCTGAGCGAGCGTAGCGCACCACACCGCACCGCACTCAGCGACGGTGGGTTTGTTTGATCCGAGGCGAATTTAATTATAGAACTGAGTGATATGACGCGTGTGCGTGTTACGCGAACCGAGAAGCAGCGTCGGCGGTCCCGGAGATTAACCGGGACTTGCGGAAGCGGAACTCCGCGAGAGCCACTGTGCTCTTATCATTCGCAGAATTATTATTGTTCTGTTTTTTTTTTACAATTATTATCAAGCAGAATCTCTTGGGTTCGTTCAGTAATTAGTAACTTTAATGAACAGATTGGTATGTTTAACAGTCCGCGGAAACATAAAGAGAATTACTGTAGTTAGCAAATAACTAAAACAGGAGAAAACTAAATATAAGTCGTTAGTTCTTTATTTGGATATTAGGAATTTGTTCAGGCTTAATATAGAAGAAATGAGAAAGTAAAACTTGTTCAATTTAACATAAGCGAAAATGTAATGAAATTCAAGAATATTCGCATACACCGAGCTGATACCTACGGGATTTTCCCGGCCATGCGTAAAGTGCCCTTTAAAACTATTGTGTACAATTAATTGAGTACTCAGGAAGTTGCTAAGAGGTCTTGGCACGACGCGGTGCGGCAAGCAGCGTGTATAATGGGACGCCAAAAGACCTCGTTAAGAAGCCGTAACATCGTTCTCCGGAAAACGCAGCGGAGGAGGCCGCTAGGCGCGAACAAAAGAAAGTAGAAATAAATCACCAAATATCCTCGATCTGATCTTGCATCGCGTGCGCTGAGCCCAGGGGCCCTGAGCAGGCGCGCGTCTAAATTACCAGCCGTTAGCCGAGATCTGAATTGCTGGTTAACACCGATTGTCGTGTCGGGAAGGCGGTGGGCGCGCGAGTAAAAGATAAAAACGTGTACACTGTTGGTGCACCGTGGTAGTTGGCCTGCACCAAGCCACGGCCAACGATGGACATTCCATGACGAGGCAATGTAAATCTCTGATCAAGAGTGTTCGCGTGGAATGTAAAGTAATATCTCACGATTTATGGATTAGCGCTACTGCATTCCTTAAGTAACCCTTCCAATAAAATCTTTGAGACTTTTTGTCTCAATGATTACTCTGCATTTACGTGCCATTGCTCAAAATATGATTATTGTAATTTGCTACTTGTTTTAGAATATTATGTACTTGAATTTCATTGTAAAACTCTTTTACTCCTATCTTGATCTACTTGATTCAACAACTTTGCCTCGAATTCCGCTTTTCCGAAATGTATTAAATATTTGAAGGTGATCAGTCGATTCTGATATCTGCTTATTGTGATGTATCTTTGCTGCCTGAGAACATTATGCTGTCGTGTTCCCATCAGCGGTCACGAGTCACGAGTTTGGCGGTGGTGTCAGCATTCATGGTGTGCAATAGTAGTGGTGGCATAGCTATGGCCAGCCATGCGGAATGGTGGCAGAAACTACTTCCACATTTTCACGCTCTCAACAGTGGTGGCAGTAGATCGAATCTCCAAGGAGTCCTATTATACTCTCGCAGAATTCTGCAGCTCGGTGACTTTTCTCTTGGATTAACGAACTTTCGCGGCTTATAAATTATTCAAGAATTAACCACTCAAGCTTATTAATTAATAATTTTATATTGTGCACTCTGTTTTACTTATAAATCGACGTGTAGAGAAATGCGCTTGCATTGCAGTGGCATTTCGGCTTCGCAAACTTCGCAGGGATAATATCACCGTACTGATCTCGATTCCTTGACAACCACTGTACCGAACAATCGGTCATTTTAACCGGCGGATTAATTGGTCTCGAGCGATTACGAGCACCAACGCGCGAAACGAAATCTCGAGCGAGCAAAACATTTAAATCGTGGATAAAGAAATTAAGTTCACCTCAGTCAGGTACATGCTTCATATACACGTTTCATGGTAATTGTCTACATGACAAGAGACTTTACATTATCAGATATAAATATTTTTCGAGGATCACGATTAGGATGTCGGTACTCTATTGTAATGTATGCCTAAGCGTACAAGTTCCTTGTAAATTGGAAAGTCACATACTTTAGCCACGAGAGACAATCTGTGCCCATGGGGGCATACAACTCGATCGAGTCCAATAAACACGCAACGGACTCACCTCCTTTAAACCACCTGAATGTCATTATCGACTTCTAACGGTCCTACCATACAGGTCTCACCCAGCCGAAACGCGAACCAACGCACTTGTGTTTGCATCAGAACAAATAGAACGTGCAATTCGCTGAGCGAATAGCCCACAGCTGGACATAGACACATACACACACATACTCATACTATACGATAAAATCTTCACGACAAAAGTATCAGAACGGCTACATCGTGCTATATGTTAATTCTAGGTCGAGTTTTATCCAGGAAACCTATGATACCGTTTTCAGATTTGTGTAAAATAGCATGGTACACGGTACGGTTAGGAAAGCTGTAAGCAGATCCACCGAAGCTTCAAACGAGTGATGAGCTTCGCGTGTTCGCTTGACGTGGCTGATGCCAAAGGAGTTGTTTCCTAGGCGAGGACGCGGTGAAGGCCTCCGTCGCCAAACGGGTTTGAAGGCAGTCGCTCGAGAGATGCATAGAGAGGTGAGTATGTACTTGAATATATACCTAGCTATCGATTTATCTCAATGTCAATGCTCCTCAACTCGCTCCGGTTACATTTATGAGGGTCATTAACATCTGATAGGCGTGGGAGATTATGGGACCTGTACCCTTCGGATGGCTTGTCAGCCTGTCGATGGATACATTTCTGACAGCCGCTCGTATCTTCCGAAGCATCTCCCTCTCTCGCTTGGTTATTTTATTATATTATGCTCACTGGAGCAGTGCGGGATATGCTCTGCTAATCACTCGATCTAATTGCTCGTTTTACAACATCTACGTATTTATGCTCGCTCAATAAAATTGATTTACCGATTGTTTCAGATTTATTACCAAACTCAACATTAGATCCTCAGTATCAAGTCAGATTTGTACGTTCTCATTATCCACCTGGCATCTACATCCCGTTTGAGTCTGCTTATCTCAAAATATCCTTCCTGCCATAGGTTCTACTAGATAACTGAGCAAGACTCAGCATCCGGATCGTTATCCGTAGTAAGAAATGCGTTCGATCGAACGAGGAGTTCCATAGATTCCCGATATTCCGCAAAACGAGTCCTGCCCGTTCCTCATAGCCACGGGTATCATCCACGCCTCCTCGTTTCCCTGGTCCATTGCACTGGTCTCGAGCATAACGACGACTCGCTCGCTTCTCTTCGATAGAGTATTTCCAGGAGCGACCAGGAGCTGGATAATTAAAATATCTACGAGCGTACGATGCGGCTCGTGGAACGCTCCGAAATTGGACATGGCCAAGCCGGTTGATCGTCGGGCGCGCGCGCGCATCCTCCTAATTAAGTTCCGCTCGGTCGAAGCGTTATTAGCGCAAGCCTCGCGATGCGGCTGCGACTGTGGTTACGACTCCTCCCCGCGAGGAGGGACGACCTGCGCCATTAAAGTCGAGCTACGCTCGCATCCGCGGAAAATATCGCGCGACGTCGCATAAATATCGCGAGCGTAAGAGCCAATAATAAAATCGTAAAAGTGGCTGCAGGTTCAAAAGGGAGGTGCACTGAGCCGAGGATACTCGAGTCGAGCTAAGCTTGTGAGAGCTGCGGATGGGCCTGGACCACTGCGGCACCTCCGATTGAGCACTCTCGCTATTTAAACCCTGCTCTCGCTACGTAATGGCAAGGCGCGGCGGCTTTACGCCAGCTACTTGTTACGCATCCCTCTGCCTAGTGAATGAGAATACAGTGCGAGCTTATTGGCGTGTCTATGAATCTACACGGTGTTCTCTTTTTAATACTTTGCGTATTAAAGATCATATTCCTTGATATTTTATACCCGATCGGTTTAAAAATTCTTTACTGACTCGTCGAAAGAATCCTACATCAATAAATTCTAAGATCATGACTAAATTTCAAGAGAACCAACGTTCAGGAAAATTTCTCGAACCTTGTTAATCCCTTTCATGCTAACGAGGTAGGTTGAGCAAGCGTAAGATTTCAGCTTTTTAACCCGATGAAACTGTATTTCATATAAATCTGATTCAAAATCGACAACGGGGTCTTCAATTTATTACCAGCTGCCTAGTGGAATCGTGGTAAGCCTCCTCCCTAATCTCTTGACGAATGACCCGATGAGTAGCCTCTACTCCGCGAGAATAAGATAGCACCCGTATAAATTACAAAGAGGAAGAAATGTCGATGAGGGTCCGATTAAGAGCGGATCACCCTGTATGCGTACATCGGACCGGGGTGAAAAAGATAGAACCAGGGGATTGGTGCGGCAACTAGCAGACACTTCTATGTAAGTGCTTACCATATGTGTAGCTCGCGACCTCGGTCGCTCCAATTCGCCGTTAATTGGGCGACATTTTCGCCATGTGCCTTTTTACGCTCTTGGCCTATCTCAACGAGCCTATATACCGAGGAATGGGCATAAATTACGGCGATTACCGCAAGCACGAGGACTACTCCTCCCAGGAGTTGATTTGGCTCGCTAATTATCGGCTCGGTATAAATTTCCATCGTTTTCTGCCGCGCGGAGCATAGCATATCGCAGCCCTCAACGGATGCCGCCGATAGAGAAATAAATGCCTCGCTTATGGCAGTGCAGCCAGTGCAGGCTTAATATTCTCCCTCGAGTAGCCTCTTGCTCTGTCGGCAGTTCCATTCGGCCCAAGCCCTGTCATTTCTCCATATGCTCGAACGTCGCAGGATTTAAAGTTTATGGCATGCATGTGTTATTTATGATAGTCAATATTAATGAACGCTCATATTACGATCCTCGATGAAAAGATTAATGAATCTCTTGAACTTTGAAACGCATAATAGTATTATATAAGATTTCATAGTTTTTGCACGATAAGGAATATAGAATGCTTTGTGGAAATTCTCTTCTATTGATCTGGATAATATACACACTGCTCTATCGAATTGTGGGTACAAAGCATATTTGACTCTGATAATGCGTCCGTAGGCCAACCCATACTGGTCAATTACTACCGGCATCTCTTAGTACTCCTCATTTGAATATCGAATACAGTATGCCTTTATTGCATGTACTCAAATGCATCGTGCATTAGAATTTATTGCACATTCAGTGGTCGTTAATTGTATGCGGTTCGCAAATGAGTTCCACCAAAGTGTCTTAACGCACTGGAGATGTGGATAGGCAAGTTGTAAATGTACGGATGCTACAAAATCGACGCCAAAGAGTCAATAATTCCGAAGAATGTGGATTTTTAAGCAAATGTCTGTTTCAAACGAGAAAGATTGAAAGGGTTTAATAGTAACTGCTCCAATAGTGATGAAGAATAAAAGAAAACAATTGATAGAGGTACACACTTGATGATTATAATGATAACTTTCGATGCAATAGAAGAAATTGCTATAAAACCATGGAATGAGAATTTATATACTTCAGTAATTTATATTGAAAAAATATCGCATGTAATTTGAATTAGACGATTGGAATTAATTGAAGAAAGTAGATTCCAGCAATTGGATTGATCGTTTCATCTAATTGTAAGTGGAAACAGGAATGAAGACACGCAAAACTTCTCCTTATCTCGTATCGCAATGGCGTGCGCGTGTTCATCACTGGAAACGGGCAACCAGAGACTGTAATGGATGCGTAACCCACCCGTGTAACTCCGGCAGGCTGAACGTGACAAAAACACGGGTGCAATGTTACGGAGCGACTACTTGGCAGCGACCGTGCCAAGCATAGTCAGGCTGCCATTAGAATGCCTCGCGGTTTCACTGAAAACCCGGTAGAATTTCTGTCGCCCTCCATTGAAATTGATCTCGAGTGGTGCGGAGGGGCGTGGTAAGGGAAAAACACGAAGGCTGAATCGTGGCGAATATACGCGGATCCAGCGTAACGGGCCGTTTTTTCTTGGGCATTGCACCGGCGTTGCACCGACGGCGTATGTGTCTTGGTTGGCACATAAATTTATCGCGAGGCTGATCAGCGCTAATAAGACCGCAGCAGGCACGCGCTGGTGGCTGCCGTTGGAAGCCAACACCACGACGAGTCTCCCGATATACTCGCTATTTTTTCTAGCTACTAAAAGATTCTCTCCGTCTCTGCCTCAAGCTCCGTGGTGAAATTCCATTTTACTAGTGCTCGGGTTCCAGATGTTAGAGTTCCGCAATGCGAAATAGACTTTCAAAGTCAATTCATTCGAGTGTGAACGTAGTTAGTTGTCGCTTAATGCTTCTATAGGCAAGTTCCTGATTTTCTCCGTTCAACATATTTCCCACTACACTACTGGATACTCATTTTCCATATCTCGAATTGCACGATACCCTCGAATAAAATGTCGCAAGATGTACAGAACGATAAGAGCAGATCGTCCGCATATTTCAGGATCCAAAGGTGGTATACGACGCGAAGTCTGTTCCATGGAGGTCCATTCAGTAGCTTAGCCTGTCTTATTGGTACCGCCTCGTACCACTTAAACTAGCCGCGTGCAAGAACTACTCTCAACCGGTAGTCTTCGCCAGGCAGCCTTTCGTGCTTGCTCATTCAAAGAGTTCCATGCGCCAGTCAAACCGATACCTGGATACGCGCGAGTGTCGAGCATTCGAGTAACACCATCGCTCAGCAACCTCCACTGGGTTCGTCTCGATGCCTTTCCGCGGGCAGTAAGCGCCCGAAGGAGGCGAGAACAGAGCCGCAATTTGCGTAATTGCGATGCCTTCGCTTCTACACGCCTCTCTCGTATTCTCTCTCTTCCTCTTTTGCTTCGGACTGCACCAAGAATGGTTAAGACCCGCGACTCTTGCTCGAGGCTCGTCCTGCACTTTATAAACGCTCTGGATGGAAATTTCGCTGCTATGCGACCCCCTGAGCAATTCGAGTGCGGCTCGTGCTACGCCAATTAGCTCCTTTCGCGCCTCCAATCAGGAGGAGTCCAGTCGCTCCGGAGTCTCTGGAGACCAGTGATTTTGAATCCTCTGTGATCCTGATTCTACCAAGATCAATGTGAAACCTCCCGGAGATTCTGAGACAATTTTTTGTGTCTGCACTCGTTGGATGGAATCTGCATAATGACAGCTTGATTCACAGGGTGATTCTCCTTTGGCTGGTTTGGCGCTGCATGCTGCTGGTGCTTGGAGCTGGTGCTGCCGAAGATACGCGTTCCCGTAAATCAGACTCGATTTGCAGTAGAAACTCGGTAGTCAGAAGAGGACGCAACTAAGTTGCGGCGAGTATAAATTATAACCTTAACGAGTGGTGGCTTCTGTGCGCGGCCGCATTATGAATCGTAACCGGGGGAATTAATTCGCTTCATTGATAGAAGACCGCGGCAAAAGTTTTAATGAGGACGTAAATGCAGGTAGCCACCACCCGGGGAGTTGCACTGCAACTTCTTCGTAAGCTTCTTTTTTTGACAGCGCAACTTGAGGTATAGGTTTTTAAAATGTCAAGGAGACTGCATCCTCGGTTTTTGATGCGAGTGACAGCACGCAATGCCTCGTGGTGCATTAGGTCCGTCGTGCCAGAGGCGCTGCATCTGCAGGGTGACACGCGAAGCCATGCTCAGTTTTGCCCAGAGGGTAACACTTTGGACGAGACTCGTCCACTTCATGCTAATCTTTGCATTGAACGAGGGACTCGGGTACCTTCTCGCGATGCCAAGTATAATTATCTCCGTACGAGAAGAGAGCTGATCCTGAGTCGATATTCGAGAGTCACGAATCATTTCCTGAAACCTGAACCGATCGCTCTCGACTTGGAGTAATATCGATGATGATCACGAAGAAGACCGTGCGTCCACCTTCCGCCATTCTTACTTTCGCTGGGTCGTAGATTATTAAAAATCATTTCTGAGAAACGTCGCGCGAGCATGCATCGCGTGCATGCATGCATAGGAGTGTACCCGAGTTGCAGAGTCACACACGCGAGCGTGTTGCAGGATCTGCGACGAGAGAGCAGAAGCAAGAGCAAGAGCAAGAGCAAGAGCAAGAGCAGGCGCAGGCGTGGCCCTCGCGGAGTCGCTGGACTGCGGCTGTGGGATCAGCAAATCTACGATATCGTGCAACTGGTGTCCAGTGGCGTGCCCGCAACATAGGTTGCACCAGAGCAGAAGGAAGAAAGAGGACCGAGAGCGAAGAAGGTCCGCTGCGAGCGAAGAGTGAAAGATGTTGGGGAGAGGCGGCGAAGAGCGGCGAGAGCTCCGAGAGCTCCGATCCAGGAGGAGGGAAGTGGAATGCGCGCTTCTCCAAGGAGGAGCTGTCGGCGGTGAAAAATCACGCACCCCGCCACCAATGCCCTCCGCGGCAGCATCTGCTCTACATACCCTGGCTCTCAACCTCTGCTACCGAATTCTTCGCCTCCTGGCCTCTTGCGCGAGCAACCACCGCACCTGCGAGCTTCATTCCACGAGGCTTCTCCACCCGACCCGCCTCATTATCCTGCATTTGAGAAACTGGTTCCCTCTCCCCCTTGATTCGGCTACCTGGATTACCCTCGCTTTTATGGCGTTTATGATACACTTACGGCCAACATGCCCTTCGATGCGTCTTTCAAAGAACGATTCAACAAGACTGCCGAAACGACTCGACTTTCAGAGCAATTTTAATTGATTAATTTAGCGGTACGAGCTGTTGCTATTCCTGACACGATCACTGCATTAGATTGTCGGGTGAGCACCCTCACTGCCTCGAGTGCGAAGAAACTGGAGAAGTGCTACCACTATCTCTACTATCGAAGGAATACGTGATTACTCGTATCACCAATACCAAAGCGCTATGCAGTATGGTAGCAGAAGAAATCCATCAATGAGAACCTCGAAGAATCGGCGTGCGGTGTAGCAGAGCAAGATATACGTGCGCTCGCTGGGCTACCGGTCGGTCGGGTCGGGTCGCTGTTCTCCGGTGCTTCATCTCTCTCTCTTTTGGTCTGTTTTGCCGTAGCTCCTCCTGCCCTCTTCTTTTCACCTCCACGGCTTATCCGCTCGCTCCCTCGCTCGCCTTCCTCGCGACCTCTCTCTCTCTCTCTCTCTCTCTCTCTCACTCTCTCTTTCTCTGCTACTTCTCCTCTCCGCCTCTCCTCCACCTGGTCGCTCCTCACTCCCGTGAGTTGTTGTTCGGACTGTTTTATTACTTTTATAAATGCCGCGGTGCGGAGCAGCGGCAGCCGCTGCCACTGGCACTGCCGGCGACGCCGCGCCAGCCGCTTTCTTTGTTGGGCCACCACGGGCCCCATTGTTGCTCGTGGAAAGATGTGAATTTTAATTCGATATTGTCTAATATTATTTATGTATGCGCGTGATAGAGAGCCGCTTGCCGGCGGCTACCCTCCACTACCACCAGCACCATTGCCGACACGGCTCGACCCAAGGCAGCCTATTGCTGCCTTGCGCCCTTGCCGCCCGGTCGAGCTGCTACCGTCTTTCCGCTTCTCAATGCACTGTCCGAGAACCCACCGCGGATGACTTAACTCACATGCGCCCAGATCTTATATCTTATTCCTGGGGATGGTGCTAAGAACTATCTCGCCAAAGGCAGTGCGCTTTATGTTCTAGCGATTGGAGAAAAGACCTCGGGTCAGAGTTCTTTCGAATCGTTATAAAAAGATGCCGTATGGTATGGTACTAATATGTAGAATATGCTATTAGAGCAGTTAAAGAAGAGAGACGTAGACCATGCGGTGTAATAAAGCTGTGTATGGCCGTCGTAATATTTCTATTTCTACTCGACGTATGATGTTTGCGTAGTCTGTATATGACTCTTACTTTAGCAGTTCAGTGCAAATGAAGCTCAAATTATGGATATTATTTAAGCTTATGGCTATTGAATTTCAATAAAGGTACTGAAGGATTACGACGATCCTCTCGAGTGAGAAACCCAATGCAACCCCAGGATATCGAGGAGTTCAAAATTAGCTTATCTATTGGTCATTTGTCATACCCTCCATCGATTAATGGCTTTAGAAAACGATCCCCATGAAGCCACCCAAGATGCTGATGATTTTGCAACAAGCTCGATTTAAACGACTTCTAATTACCGCTACATGCAGCAAAACCCCCTCTGAGCTACTCTGAGACTTGCGCGTACGTGTCCATCGTACCTGGAAATCAATATCAGCGAACATCCAGGTTCACTAGGAACTGCAGTCACAACAGAATGTGCAACAGTTGCGTTTCACTAAGGAAGAGGAAGGGATAAGAATCTACTGGAGAACGGAGTGCTCTTCGATTAATAACAATTGGTAAGATTCATTCGCTTATCAACAATCGTCTGGCTGATACGAGAACAATGTGACTTGCCGCATCGGAACTGTGATCGTATAAAGTGTACATTTGGTGCATCGGATAATGCGACAAAATGCTACCTTGAAGATGAAGACCCGAATAGCTGTGTCAACGACTGCAATGCAAGGCCAACTTATGAGAAGAGACCAGAGCGAGAGTGATTAAAAGATTGTAAAATAATCCTAACAACATGCTGGAAAAACGAATGCCCATAGCAATCAACGCAGGCATTCTCGTGATCCTAACGATATTCGGAGTGCTGCTGTCACTACCAATGCGGCTACTGCTCGACACGAATTACTACACGCAGAGCCGTCTCAGTAGTGGAAAGGAAATTGCCAAGCCAAGTGATAGTGTTCCGACTGCCGAAGTGATCGTGATACCGATCGACTACCGGAAGCTCAAGCGATGTCCCAGGTTCGAGTACAAAGAACGGCTACAGTCAGTTTTCCAAACCAACTATGATGGCAATTGCACCTACGTAACACCTGACACGGCGAACGCGTTGAAG
Organism: Trypoxylon attenuatum; assembly: GCA_963989405.1. NCBI lineage: Eukaryota > Metazoa > Arthropoda > Insecta > Hymenoptera > Crabronidae > Trypoxylon > Trypoxylon attenuatum. The sequence goes on from OZ022494.1 coordinate 8,006,260, forward strand.
GGGAAAAAGGGTACGAAGAAAGAGGGAGGATCGAATAATACAGAAAAATTGAAGGATGCTCTCGATGATAATACAACCGAGAACGGGCAGGACAATGGCAAGAATCGTCGTATGAAATCCATGCCGATTGCAATGCATACCCTGGTGACGATGTTAGTCATCTTAGCGATAGCCGCATTCGTTGAAGCATTACGAATATGTTTTACGAACCTCAAGGTACAGCGTCACTAATTACAGCCCCCGATTTCTATCGTAATTTATAAGTACAAATCGTATCTGTCCCCCCGATGCCCATAGTACAACTTTACAAATAAGACGACTCTACTACTATATCCTTCTACCACACTATGCGGCTTGGAACCTCGATCGTGTAAATTATAAAGTGTACGGAAAACTGTTCGAGCAAGAATCTCGTTGCCGATCCGAGCGTGTTTGACTAGTGCGTGCAAGCGATAGACCGTTAATTTACACTGATCGATCTTACGGCCGCAATGTTACTTCTTCCTTATGTACTGTATGTAAGCAAAGTATTATCAGTAACGCGTTATGCCAAGAGCCCAAGAGTATACGAATATGTGCATGTTTTCGAAAAACGTAAGGATTCGACTAGGGCAGATTCGACTGCCAATTCGAGGAGCGGATCCACTACCGATAATCCAACGCTACGTCGCTTTCTTCCGAGACAACCAATGATGAGCCAACACTCCTTTGAGTTCCAAGGCATGCACCGCTCTGCTTTGCGTCTATTAGGTACGATATTACTAAATATCCATATCGGATTTTTCTAATCAATATTCTAAGTATGACGTATTCGAAGATCTATCGAACTTTAGGTGCGCGGCCACCGTTGCTTATCAGGCGCTCATCTTTCCCTTCGCCACAAGCTATGCAAACTGCATCTGCTGGAGGTACTCCACGCCGACTGTCGCGTCGACAGTCTGTTGAATCAGAGGATGATGTTCCACCTATGCATCACCGTACACACCTGATACGCCGACACTAAGGTACGCACGAATTATATATGCCCTTCCCGATATTCGACTCGTTACCTTCAGTTGGGCTATTTTGAAATACTAATTCGATCAATTTTTTCCAGCTACATATTCTGAACCTCTGATATTTCTGAGAATTCATCCGTCGCAAGATTAACAGGGTACACTTTTTCAATTTCATGCGAGGTTTGTCCAATTATTTCTGTTAGAATTCTGTTACGCGAGAGTATAGTCGATGGAAACATAATTTAAAAATGTTAATTTAGGTAGCATGTATCGCACAACGACCTATCTACGAGTTTTTGAAAACTTTGTGCAACTTCCAGTAATTCTCCAAACTGCAAGGACTTCCGTAAGATTGTCGTTTCCTTCCTATTTTGCAATTCCAGCTAATTCCGTCGATGCCACTATTTCTCGCGATCTAGTGCGCGATGCTGTTGCTCACGAGTTTAATGGTTAAAAGCCCATAACCTTTTTCGATGCGTGTATCTTTAAGAAATTTCGTCCACCGCAAGGTAATCTGACATACGAATTAGTAATGGGTTGAGACGATATGTATCATATGACTGTTCTCGAACTCTATAGACTTATATGATCTCTTGAAGGATATAGCTTAACCTCGGTTTTCAGGTAAACGGTACGTAAGTCTGGAATTTCTATCTGTTGTGAAACTGTCTCAAATGCATTACGCACATTTTACAATGCATTAACTGGTACAACGATGGGGAGAATTGAGAAGTGAAGAGATGGCAAGATGCTACTGAACGAGAGGGAAAGAGAGAGATAAAGAGAAAGTGTATTTTCGAAAGAGTTATTGCTCCAGTGCAACATATTTTCGTAAAGATAGAATTGTATTTAGTATAAGCGGACCTTTCTTCTGTGATTTTCCACACTCCTAAAGTGATACTGTATATCGTAAATGAGATAAATATATCTGTACCAAAGATCTTCGAAACAAAACTTATCGTCTATCGAAGTATCCATTATTTCACGCAACCTGTATTTATAATGTTAAGTAAGCGCGCCCCTCCCGCAATGGTACAACACAATAGTATTATTCTAACGTATCGCGTGAAATATTAATACGCCAAAAAGTAAATTGAAAAGTATTTCACTTACCCCGAATAGGAAGACTGTATCTTTCGAAAGCTATCCAGGTTGGAAATCGATGTAGAAACTCCAACTAATCGTAAGCGTAACGTTGTTTGGCGCCTGATCCCAATGTACATTTTGGACTCCATGATGCCCACTCGTAGAATCGCGAACCGGCACCGAAATCGTCAAACTGTCTGTCACTCACAATGTCGCAACCGAAAATTATACGCGCACCACTTAAATAACACTTAAACGAAAGTATCGATATACATATTATCCCGATCACACTATTTTTTCACAACTAAAATGCAAAAGAAACGTCGCGACCCGGAGGCTAAGAGACTTTCGAACGAAACACCAGCGGAAACACTAAGCGCCATCTGCGACAAGATGGCTGAAGTTCTCGCGCGTGAGTCTAGGGATTTTCGTGAAACACAGTTGGCAATAACTGAGGCGGCAGGCGGGAGGCACACGGTGAGAGGTCGCCACTCTCAAGGCCGTAGTGGAAGTCCGCACGGTGAAACGCGTAGAAAAGTGGAATCATGAATTAAAGGAGTCGTGACACCGTAGAGAGCAAGAGAAGCCATCGTTTACGAAAACCGAGTGAGAAAATTGGCTATCCGCGAGCCAACTCATTCACGAAGTTAGTGACTATAATAGGAGAATTCGAAGAGTGCTGCTCTTTGGTGAAGTGTTTCGCTTGTTGCACAGTTGCCAAGGCGACTAAGGTGCGTGCGTGTGCGTATGCGTGGTCAAAAGTGTGCTATGAGAAGAGTGTCCGCGTTTCGCGATCGCCTTTGCCGATGCTCGAAAAACTGACAGGCTGAAAACACTCTCGGATTATGGACTACCCGATTTTAGGCCACTACGATCCGACCGTAGAAGTTACGGCCGGCACCGAAGAACCAGAAATACTCTGTGAGTACCCCGATCAACTCTCAAACCTATTTGTTTAAGCTTTTTCAGAAACAGAACTAATTATATGTTTTTCCTTGAGTCCTCATCGATACACGATTATCTGCAGGTGCATAGGAATCACGGAGGCGCGAAACGCTTGCTTCGTGACGTCGTCGTTCGATCGAACGACGCTGCGCGCTATCTCGCTGTGTTTGTCTTTTCGTTCATGAGATATTATCATTTGTTTTTATATGTTCGATACCCGCCAGCTAATTGGCGCCAATACATTCGCGACTGTTTTTTTTAGACTCCAATGTTTACCTAATTGTTTTTCTATAATTAATTATTGTTGTGTATATTGTTTAATTGTCCTTTTTGCTGTCGTTCAATATTCACTTGGTCTGCCAGGTTTCAAGTAGCATTAGGTACAAGCTTCCAAATTTTTCGTAAGATTCCTATGATTCTACAGTAAACTTCGTTTAGATCAATTATGTGTAAGCGTAAGCCAGAGTTAATGAAGCTGATCAATGGGAATAATAATCGGACGCTCTGTTTACGTTCAAAGAATGACTCATTTTGTTTACGTTGATCTCCCCGATCGAGAATGGAACATCATGGTCGTGAGATCTTTCATTATAAATATGGTTTTCTTCGATCTTTCCTTTCAGGGGCTGACCCAGTTTACGGTTTGTCCAGCGAAGAATTCGTTCCGTCATCAGCGGCAGAGCAGTTTGGCGAAAATTATGTCGGAACCGAGTTTCATGAAACGCGTACTCTGCTCGCCGATGGGGGGGATAGGTTCGGAGTATCAACCACAACATTCGATACGGTGGAAGAGCTTATGTGGATGGGGAATCAAGGGGTACTGCTTTAAAAAAAACATTTGCAAAATCGTTATAACATGTGCAAGGGATTGCACTTAAATTGAAACATTTTAGAAACAAGGAAATCAGAATTCATAAGAATTTGTTAAGTATCTAAAGAGTTATACCTTGTAGGGTCATGTAACATCTTACTATGGGGCTGGTTTGCAAAAGTACACTTCGTTTCAAGTTCATCCCACGCAAGAAGTAAGGCAAATTCATCCGGTTGATGGTGGAATTCTTGTCTTGACTCAAAGCCTATTGAGATGTCAATTGAGAAGGGGAATTCCAATGCTTACGCATACGTACGTTATTTAAATTATCAAATACACAATAGGAAAATCTAATAGTATCCATTATTGATCAATGATTACTCATTTTTTGTAGATCGCCAAACATGATAGACATGCAGTGTATGTTACAAATTTCTCCAACAAGATTACTCATGGGTGGTCATCAAGATAATATAATTGATTTCGATTTGATAAAAGAGAAAGAAACTGGTCTAGTGAGTCTTAATATTCTCTTAACAAGACTTTCTCTTGCGAATCCAAAATTATCCTCTCTTATGTTTTATCCTTATAGATAAACGTAGGGGAGAATGGCTGTGCTATTTTAAGGCAACATAGTAGATTTATATGCACCGGAAATCCTGCTGGACAGATCGATCTCAGGGATCCTAATACATTATCGATAGAACATAGTTTTGATACCCATGCTGCTTCCCTTAGCGACTTTGATGTGCAAGGAAATTATCTTGTTACTTGTGGTTTCAACAATGGGTGAGATTATAATTGATTTCACTTCCTATAAATAATAATTCGTACAGTCATATCTAGCGACGATTCGCTAATAATAAATATTCAGCCGGCAGGCACTGACGTTGGATAGATTTCTCATGGTCTATGACTTGAGACAAATGAAGGCATTGCGTCCTGTTGCGACTCTGGTGTATCCCCTTCTATTAAAGTTCCTGCCTAGTTATTCGAGCCGAGTTGCAGTTGTTTCGCCGCTAGGGCAAATGCAACTGCTAGATACTATGTATGCACAACCACCTATGGCATGCTTGTATCAGGTAAACGTTACAAGTTATAACCACCCAAAAAAGTAATCTCCCAATTATCCATAGTTGTGTATCTATAAGAGAATTTTCTGCTAGGTTGCAACCGGTGGTGCAATGATATTATCATTTGACGTATCTTCTACCTCTCAATGTCTTTGCTTTGGGGATTCTGCTGGCTCGGTTCACCTTATGTCTACGAACACACCTGATCCTCAATTTAATACATTGTCTCGGTTAGTACTATGCACTTGCACAAAATAGAACTAGAAAGACAAGCGTAAAGGGAATACAAATACTCCAACATCTCTGTTTTGCATTCGAAGGGCAACAGAGTTTGCTGATCCAGTCGAATCACTCCAACCAATTTCTTTTGACGACGATCTTACACCATTAAGTACAATACCCATGATGTATACTGGACATTCATTATTAAGCGATTGGCCAGAGGGATATTTAAAGAAAGTTTATAGGTGGGTACTTGCAGCCTCTGAATAACCATTGAATCTGAAATATTATTTTAATCGATGTCTACAATATCCATAGAATTAGATAGGAAAGTTTTTGATATTGGTTTTACAGGGCAACACCACCAATCGAACCGGAAATTCTTCGTACAATGAAGATGCAAGGAACAATCGGTTATGCTCCGAATCCTCAGGCTTTTCGCAGAAATCAAGTGAGGAAACAATATTCTCCAAATTTCATGCAATATTCCTCACCCCTTCTTTTCTAGTTCCCATAAAAATACATATGCTTTTATGTTTCTAATTTCCTCTCCTACTTCCATGCCTCTGATTTTGCGCTCTCAGATATTTTGCACAAAGGTGCAGTAGAATTCTTTTTTTCCTGCTATTTACTGTCCTTTAGATGTATTTAGCAGAATTGTTACCAAAGATTTAAAAGACTAAATCTTCCTTTACTTTCATCTTAAGACTGCTAGTATTTGACATATTACGATAGTGTATGAATGAGCTATTTATACAGACAATATTGGGCATATCGTTCGAGACGTGAGTGATGTATTCTAAGCTTCACAGATCTGTTATCAAGCCAACGCAACATATTTAAGCCGAACAAGAATATAAATATTGAGAATTAACGCGATTAAGACTGATAATGGTTTTGTGATAAATATAATAGCCATTGATAATATTAAGAAATCGTGATATATTTTCGTAAACTAGTCCTTAGCACTCATATGCAATTACTCCGTGCCAGTAAAATAGAGGAAACCTATGAGGAGCTATTAAAAATCTTATTAAAAGTACCCTCTACTTAACTTAACCGCGCTGCATTTCAATTCCAGCTGCGATATCAATAATGTGATCTCAGTTATATGATTCAAATAATGAAAGTTAATTTTATGGTGTTGCACAGCATACACTTGAGAGACATTCCTTTTCTTTAACTTGTTTTAATTTTTCATTTTAATGTGATATAATTTCGGTTTCAAACTTTTCTTCAGAAGAACTCATTTATTTCGTCATGAATTTATTCCGTAACACATACCCAAGGTGTGAATTTCAATTGGAAGATCAAGATCGTAGCATTAGAAGGAATTAAAAAATCAGTAATATTACTAGCAAATAATAAAAGAACGTATCTATTGTTGAATCGTTGTAACTCGTTGAAGAGATAATTTTTCTATTTAGTCATATATGATAGGCTTTAAAGTCCGTAGAAATCTTCGGCGAACCAAGATTAAATATCAATTAATTATGAATTGTATCTCGGTTCCAAACTTACGTAGGCCAGCGTTAACGCACAACTGCCCTTGAAGTTAAATGCTGTTGCACATATTGTGTTTTTAATTGACGCATTTTTCCTCGGGTTTAAGGTTTTGTGTTGAATAATCGATAGGCTTAGTGTGGTACTCGCTACATAGACTATGTTCTCCACAGAAAATGTATTATGCAATAATTGAAGTTGTATTTGAGTGAAATAAAGGTTGTAAACATATAACGTAAGCCTAACTTTAATAATACGTCGCTTTATGAGTTTGCTCCTGCCGCGTATACCAATAGGTATTATTTATTTTTTCACGATCCAAACTACTTTTCCATCGGCCGCCGAATACCATGACTACTGTACATATCTCCACAATCCGAAATTACATCAGGAAAGAATCTATCTCTCCTAGCCACGAGAACCAGTTATAACTGGGTGAAAAATAAATAATACCTCTTTTGCAGATACCGTACACTTTGGAAAAACGGCGTGGCGTAGTCGCGAAGCTTTTCGTGGGGGACACACGATCTAAAGCCGAAGACGGCAGCTATCCCGCTTTCGTGGCAATACCTAAACGTTATCGTAAAATCGAACTGAAATATTCACGTTACGATGAGTTCGATTTCGATCAATATAATCTCACCAGTTTCTGCGGTCTCGAAGCTACTCTTCCAAATAGCTATTGCAATGCCATGCTACAGGTAAGAAATAAAGAAAGATTTCTTTAATTTTACTACAATGATGCAGTTTATAATAAACATGACTGTTTTCAACGTATTCTCATTTTCAGTTACTCTACTATTGCGACCCTGTACGGATAGCATTGCTCTCTCACTCGTGCCAAAGAGAATTCTGTCTTTCTTGCGAACTGGGTTTTTTATTCCACATGCTGGACACTTCGCGAGGAATGCCCTGTCAAGCTGCCAATTTTTTGCGAGCTTTCCGCACGGTTCCCGAAGCTGCCGCTTTAGGTCTGATTTTAAGCGATCTCCATCCAGAAGCTAAACGGAAGACTAATTTGATCAGACTTATACAGGTAGTGCAAGCAAGCTGATATGCGTCAGAAAAATAATGGAATAGATCTTTCGAACATCAAAATGCATTTTTTTCCAGAGTTGGAATAGCTTCATCTTGCATCAACTGCATTACGAGATCCTAGAGACGAGAAAGCGGCAACAGGAGGAAGAGGAGGCTGCTCGAGTTAATTCAGGTTCTAAATGTCCATCATTTGTTTATAACGAACAAGATTTTCCTAGCATCTTGCAGGACATAGGCTCGCAGTATCGGCGCAGTCACGAAGAGCGGAAAAAGAGAAGGAAACAAGGGGAAGATGGTAAATATATGTGGATCACATCGAAAGGTAAACACAATTCACGTGTATCCTACATAGTGGGCACATTTTTTGTGTTTATTTTTCAAGTGAATGTGATTGTATCCTCTGTTAATGTTAGTGCAGCGACATGTCTCGAGAATAATAATTGAATTTAATTGCATTTAACACGTATTTTTACGCGAGTTTTACATATGATTTTCTTTGCATCAGTCAAATCATATGTACAAGCGCTGCAAATTAGCTTTTGCTTATTAGACTGATTTTGTTTTTTTTACGTCACTTGTTTCTTTTTTTTTTTTAGTAGGAAAGAAATTACGGCCTTCGAATGCATGATATGTATTACCTTTATAGAGACTTCAAGCAGTATCAGCAATGTTTGAAAGCCATGGTGTAATTTGAGAGAAAACATTGCTGAGACCGGCTTACCGATTTCAATAAGTTTCTTGAACCCCTGATAATACAATACTGTTTATTTTCGCTTTTTGCACCTATGACTCTATGAAACTTTCGTCACAAATCACAGATCCCATGGGAATGATTTGCGATTTTTCAAATAAGCGAATTTCTTGTGCGATACAGATAAAAACAACAAAAAGTCTATCGAGGAAAACGAAGTACAAGATGAGGAAACAGAAATCAGTCGGCTATTCGGTTCGGAACAAATGCATATACACTATTGTCTCAAGTGTGGTCACGAAGCTACGAAACATTCCATCATGTTACTTTATAACTTGATATATCCAGAGTTAACAAATCCTTGTAAGAAGCTCTTTCTCACCATCGTGAAAGTATCCAATAATTTCTGAGTGATCCAAACATCCAAGTATTTCGTTTCTCATTGTAGCAGAAGAGGTTCCATTCACGAGTGTTCTTGCTCGCAGTTTAAGACCCGAGAAAATTACACCTGCATGGTGTGACAATTGTCAGAAATTTTCCCCCACTTTCCAATCACGAGAATTGACTAAACTACCTCAAATATTGGCTCTGAACTGTGGTTTGGACACCCAGCAGGTACTTCAAATATTACGATTTTATTTTATTCGTAGCTTGAAGATTTATTGAATTTCCCATGTGCATACCAGAGCTTCTTAATGTGTTGCACAATATTCTTGTTACCAGGAGAAAACATTCTGGCAAACGCAAATGGATATCGTAGTTCAAAAAGCACTAAATGGTAAAAGTACAAGTCCTTCGTCAAGTCCGATTCCGATTCTAGTAAAGCCCTGTCGGTACGGTAATAATTGTACGCGAATCGGATGCAGATTCCGACATGTCGGTCGAGATTCAGGTATGAACTCGTTAATCACCGTGATTTACTCTACGGACATGTAGCGTATCGTCAACAATTGATGGAGTGCTTTATTTCCAATTCTATAGAAAATGTCTCACCTGCACCGGGAACACCACCTGCTGGCACCGCAGCAGCCCTAGCAACTCCGCCCAGTCACCTTTATTACTCTCATTCGTGGATTCCTCATTATATAGAAATCACATTGAGCGAAAACGGCGAACTATTTATAGAAAAACTTAATAACTTGACCGATACCGCGAACGATTCGAATAAATCAACGCAAGAAACAGTTCTCGAAAACGGGCAAAATGAAGAGAGTGAGCAGAAAGATTCCGAATCCTCCAAGAAAATTGAATCAGAGAAATTAGAAGACGGAGTCTCGAATGCTACAGGACCTGACTATAAAAGCAGAATCAGGGCTGGTAGTGACCAACGGAATTCTGGACGGAAACGTAAAATGCAATATAGTTTGAGTGCCGTAGTGTGTTATGTCGATGATAAAAACGAGGAAAAACGTAATATTGTTTCTCTCTTACGTGTCAGTCCAAATTATCATGAAAGATCCACCGGGAGTCCAGTTTCACAGTGGTATATATTTAACGATTTTTGGTGAGTAAAACGAATTTACGAATAAACTGTAGATCAAAGACATAGAAAAATTCAGAATGAATATTTCATTTTCCATAGGATATCAGCGGTCACGCCACAAGAGGCAGTCTGGTTCAATCTCGATTGGAAACTACCTTGCGTTCTTCATTATACGGCTGTACCTGCACCAGAACCAGCGCCGTACGTTAGTCCTCTTACATACGACGTTTTTGGCGAAGATAAATGTATCGCTCGTAGTGGTGGCACAAGAGGTATTACGTTCACACCGTTGTCGTCTGATGAGATGCCCAAAAAAGGTACGTCTTTTACGCAACATATTGGCCAGATCCAGGGAAATACAGATAACAGTATTGGATTCGTTTTCAATGGATTTACACAGGAGAATTAGTTGCGATCGATGCTGAATTCGTGACGCTAAATCAGGAAGAGACGGAACTGCGGGGTGATGGTAGAATGTCAACTATAAAACCGAGTCATATGTCTGTCGCTCGCATTACTTGCATACGCGGGTACATATTTTTTAATACATCCTTCTCTTCTTTTTGTTTTCTTCATATTGTGTTCGTTTGCTGTATATCTTGCCCTGTCTTAATTAGGCAAGGTCCACTGGAAGGTACACCCTTCATAGACGATTACATAAGTACACAGGAACAGGTAGTAGATTATCTTACAAAATTCAGTGGAATCCAACCGGGAGACTTAGATGCTAACTTCAGTAGTAAGCATCTGACAACTCTGAAATCCACCTATCAAAAACTACGATTCTTAGCCGATAATGGAATCATATTTGTTGGTCACGGTTTGAAGAATGACTTTAGGTAACTATTGAACTAATCTAGTAAGAGTGAATCTAGGAAATGATGATTTTCGATCGGCTGATGCATGGCTTTCGGCACCAATTATTATTTTGCAGGGTAATAAACTTAGTAGTGCCGCCTGAGCAAATTATCGACACAGTATTGCTTTTTCATTTGCCTCGGCATCGTATGGTCTCATTACGCTTCTTGGCGTGGCACTTTTTGGGGAAAAAAATCCAGTCGGAAACTCATGATTCAGCCGAGGATGCACGAGCTGCTCTCGAGCTTTATCGAAAGTATCAAGAACTCGAAATGTCAGGTAAATTAAAGGATGCCCTGAAACAATTGTATGAAGTCGGTAGTCAACTACAGTGGAAGGTAAGAGAGTAACTTACGTACGTATACATTACGTACTTAATTAAGTTTCTTATTGCTCTCTGTTTCACTGTTTTGCTTTTACTTAGGTTCCAGTGTCTTGGTCCGACGATAACTCACATATTGATGTGCATAATATAGTTTAATCAGGTAATACTAGTTAAGTTTATATCGGAAAAAGAAAGACTATCCGGAAAGAATATCATTGGGTTCACAGGAACGATGATATCTTTTAGTCCAATTTGTAACGAGTGTTCGCGTACTTATAATTCGTGAGAGAAACAGTGTGCAAGGACCGTTGATCAGAATGAATTCTCCGCGCAAATGCGACTGTTTAGTCTTGGGGGTACAAGAAATATTGAGATTCGTTTAACGTGTGCATAGAAAAATTCACTCATCAAGTTGATCATTCACGTCCAAAAGGAATGGTAAAAATCGTACATAATTCGAATTGTAAAGTTATTCATTGAAAAAGTTAGGAAAAGAAACGTTTCCTCGTTAATCATGTTTTTGGAATGCATCGAAAATGCATCTAGGGCGATACTATCACTGCTGTACATATTGTCCAATAGCACATTAGCATTTGTTTAAAGCAGTCACAATTTTCTCGCATTCGGAAAATATTGGAAAATGAAACAGTCCATTTTCACCCACACCCAAAAACTTACAGTATCTGTATATAATTAATGCTTAGTCCTTGTAATTAGGATCCGCCAGGAAATCTATGCGACTGCAGTATCCTATTATTTCTTTTTATATGTATCTTTTTTTAGGATATTAACTTTTTTACCATTGTCCCGTCAACGACAGATTTTTATAACATTGACAACATGCCCCTATGAATTTTAGTTTTTTCGGAACGACAGATAATCCGTTAATTAACGATTGCACGCGGGTACGTTCGAGAAAGAATGAATTTTCTAAATAAAAAAAATCGCTTTTCTATAAAGAGAACTGTCAAGAAGCAAGACCTCTACGAAATTGTAGTATATTTTACAAGCAGTCAATTGTACTCCTTACAGATTATTTTTATATACATTTTACCAATGCGAAAAGTTAAAAAAAAAGGAAGAAGAAGAAGATACCGTCAAAATCTATTAAACGATATGAGATTAATGGAGCATATATTTTTTTATATCCGGAAATGTTTTATTATAATTTGTGCACGATGAGACTTACTCGTTAATACGAATGGAAACGCGTTCCATACGGCCGAGGCAGTGGAAACTGCTCGATAGATGATGTAAAATGGTAATCATGCATTTCATTTATGTCTAATTACTGTTGCGTCATTGTAATTTTTCAATAAATCGTTACAACGATACGCCAGTTTACTTTGTTCCAGCAATCCTCGAAGAAATGTACATCCCTTTAAAATCAATATTAATAATATTACATATATATATATTTTTTTTTTATCATTACATCTTAATGCAGTATGTACAAATCAGTTCTACCGTCCCGATTCACCGGGAACTCTCCTTTCTAGTCGATTATTATTGCGTTAGCTACATTCCGTGGTTTTAGTAATAGAATTAATAATTTACAAGTTCTACACATATTATGACATTCTGTTATGCGTTGGATGTGTATTACATCGAAACGTAATAAATAATTCAAAGTTCTTCTTAAACATGTTTCCGTGAGTTAACAAGCACTCGTCAGGCAACGAATGATCTCAGTCATCCTTTGTCCTTCTTTCAACGGAATGCAAGCGAGTTAGCACGACAGAACATGCTTCGCTTGCAACTGGTAAAAAAAAATAATCTGTACCTAGGCACATTTGCGAAAGATGGTGACTCGCGACAGGATGAAGTAACTGTACCAATTAAATGGATGTAAAAAAATAAATTGGCCAGAAGTTAAATATTAGTGGTAAACACGTGTGAAACGCTGTTTACGCGCGACTGCGATTTATACCGATCGGAGCGTCTCAATTTCGGTAATAAGTATTTACACGCACTACAGCACGATCCGGCAGAACGTCGAGATTGGCCTTTGTCCGCTCGGGAAACGAAGAAGCGCGCGAATTAAGTAAGTTACAGATATAAAAACACGCCTCCTGACTAGAAACTTGCGTAATCGAGCTGCAGGAGCTGAAAGGAGTATTCAGTGGCAGTACAAAAATCACAGACGAATGCCGAGTTGCTTTGGCAAACACTCGCCTGTCTTAGACGTAGATCGCGAAGGCACTCCTGAAAGTTAATATAAATATTTGATAAAGTCTCCCGTGGAACCCGATTCCACCAGGATCACCCCACGAAACTTTGTGGGCTTTAGCTCTGTCACGAGACTCGGCTTCCCTGAAATGAGATTCCGATTAATTCCGAGCTAAAGAATTGCAACACACCAGACACGATCATGAAAAATCGCTGAGAAGCGATTTCAAAGATGATCATCTCCATGCTGGAAGTGACCGTTCCTGTTAAGAGGTTGTCTTTCAGGCGCATCCGATGGTCTGTTTCTCTTAAAGAAACCACACTGTAACATGAACAAATGACAGTTAATAATAATGATTCAATGGTATGCAATGAAATATTTCATGATGGGTCTAAACGTACCTTGTAGAGCAGGAAGATAAGCAATAAGAGGATAATCGTTCCAGCACAAGCTGAGACGACTACGACCCAAAGAGGAATAATATCCGGTGCGGACGGTGGTGTACTTGGTTCAACGTTCGTAACAATTTCGTGACTCTTGACCACCATTTCCGCTGGTTTACCAATAAAAGGTTGCTTCGTGACAAGGGCTACTAACTTGGTGGAAACTTTGACCTTCTCATTGTATGCAACTTTCTTAAGAGTCCGAGCATCCACGCGATACCTTGCACCTATCCAGACTTCCTGGTCTTTCTTCAATGGTCCCAAAACGCATCTCAACATGACGCATTTCGCTGCATCGCAAGGACTCGTGGGATCGGCTGGTTTAGGACTGGTTTCATAGTCAGTTTCACTACCGAACGTGGTTTCATCAGTCTCAAGATCTCTTCGATACCTGCGAGACTTTTCGAACTTCTTGAAATCGTTCATCTCCACCATGTCACTTTCGCGTCTAAATCTCGAGTTAATTAGATTCGGATCTGTCTCTGCTATTCGCACATTGTCACCGTCGAAATTGTTACGATCATTGTTCCTTGCATGAAGTCTGCTCGTAACTTTTTTGTCTTCCGTTCGCTCCTCGTGCGAATGAGTACTGTAAGTGCTTTCGAATCGACTACCAGTCGCCTCACCCGTATGACTTCTTTCTTCGTGCCAAGATTTGTCGAAGCTCCTCGATTGCTGCTCTTCTAATTGTCTATCTCCTAGATTGTACTTTCTTTCTTCGGTATAGGTGAATGAGCCTTGCAAAGGAAACCGTCGGCCATCTTTTAGGACAATGTATCCTTTTCCATCTGAACTGATCATAAGTTGACCCTCTATTCGCAAAAATTGGCTATCCCTCGGCTCAATGGAGTCTGGCGCAACACTTTGCTCTCCATAACGATTTTGCAGAGGGAACATTGAACCATCCTTAAATTCGATGTACTCTTTTCTATCAGCGGATGTTCTAAATCGTCCAGTAAATTGAACATACTGTCTTCCTTGTCTACTGTACACTTCGTAATGACTACTATCCCGCGATACTGTTCCAAAGAATTTTTCTAATTCTTGAGCGGAAGTAACGTTATGTAAACGAAAGCCGAGTTCTCCGCCACCAATGGTCTCTTCGCGATCACCACTGATAAATCCACCAAGACTGCTACCTTGATAACCCGATGAAGTACTGTGACGTCTCTCTTCTTCGTATTCTTGCTGTCTTCTTCGCTCTTCCTGCTGTCTTCTTCGTGATTCCTGTTCTTCCTGTCTTCTGCGGGTTTCTTGTTCTTCCAACCTCCTTCGCACCTCCAATTCTTCTTCTTGCCTCCTCCGTGTTTCCTGTTGTTGTCTTCTTTCTTCCTCTTCCCTCTGACGCATACGGTACAGTCGAGCTTCTTCCTGGCGGTGGCGTTGCTCTTCTTCTTGACGAAGAACCTCCTGGTACCTTCTTTCGCTCTCGGTCAAGTGTATTTCGGATGACGAAGTCGTGCGACCAGATCCAACGATACTAGTCTCGCCCCAGCGGCTCCCAAAATCTTCCGAATGATTCACATGAGTTTCTTGAGTCTCTCCTACGATTGGTATCCTGGTTCCGAAAGTGTTTTCGTCCTCATTCGCATGAAATCCGGCACCAAGAGTCGTTCCACCGTAGCCGCCAGATTCCGTTTGAAACACGACGCCTCTATTGCCGTTAGACAAGTCACCAGTGCCGACGGAACTGGTGCCTGAAGTATTGTGCGTGTATGTCGTGATAAGCACATCAGGTTTCTCTCCGCTAGATGTTAATTGTATCCTTCTCGTCTCGCTCGTAACAACATTCGATCCAGAGGACGAAGAGGAAGAATGTCGCGATTTTTGAATCCCCGAGCTATCGCCGCTATTTATTTCACTTTCATCTCTGTGATTGACTTTGTTCCGTTCCGCTTCAAATCCTCTCTGGACGTTAATCGTCTTGCCCGAATGTGACTCGTCCAATATCACCCCGGAGGAATCTGGATAATGGTAGTACACTTTTCTACGTTGGTCGAGCTGTAAATAAACATATTTTCGTAGATAAATATTTATAGAATTAGAATACATCGATGAAAAATAAAAAATTGTAAAAGATTTCTATATACCTTTAAACTGAGATAATTTGCATTTGCGGGTTCGCAAGCAACAGGCCCAGAAGTTTCCGGCTGCTCCAATAAATAAAGTAGTTCATTCCCACCGAGAGTCTGTGCAGGCCAAGTCAAGAAAGCCTCGGCTTCGATGATATCCGATGGTCCCTGATTGAGAATCGTATAATTGTGGATAACTGCTGGCCCGAATTCAAGTTCCGTCGTCGCATTTTCCTTGGTATAATTATCCGGATTGTAATACAATTCCTTTGGCTTGCTTTCGCCCTCGATTCGCAGCTCGGTCTCAATCCAAATTGGTAAGGACAGATGCAAACTGTTATCGTGCGCCGTCGCTTGATCTTCTGGATTCGTGGTGTTCACTACCATGTCGAACTCATAAGTAGGTTTCATTCCGTGCGAAGTTACAGGTTGTAATAATACTTTGAACTTGACTAATTTGTCTTGCGGTAGTGGATTTCCGATATCACAGCGAAGAGTATTATTGTTCGACTGTTTCGGGGCGGAACATTGAACCGCGACTTCTAAGGTCTCGATTCTCTCGGTCTTAATGTAATCGATACCAGGTGGCAATTTCAAATTGTACGTGGATTCAAAGGCATCTTCGCCCATATTCTGAACAAGAACCTCCAATTCCAATCTCTTGCCAGAGCCCAGCAAATACTTGCCCACATTTGACCTGACTTTCAACTGCAAGTCTGGTACACAGATATTGTCCAATCCACACTTCTTCCTGATGGATAAGGTATCCTTTCTCGACGTGGTAGCGCCGAGAACAGGTCGCAAAGATATTCTAGGATCTCTGGGCCGACTGTCAACGAATCTCTCCTCATCGAGGCTCATTCGCATCTCTGCGTCCAACGATGTCAGTTTATCACGAATATTTGGCGTTACGTACACCTGGAGAGAGGCAAAGAACGACATCGTTTGTAATGAGCCGATGGGAATAGCATAATGCAAAATAACTAAAGCCTTTGCAAGTTTATTTTCCCATTTACACATGAATCTCCCTAATGAATCTTTGTATGCAAATCGACGAGGAAGTGATTGTCAAGATACGAACCTGCACCGTACGGCAAAACTGATGATCATGGTCAACCTTGATCGTATGATTCATCGTATTTCTGCCTTCCAGCTCCAAGAAGAACAGTCTCGGATTTTTCGTCTTTTTCACGTCAAGCACATATTGAATATTGAAATTGTGTCTCGGATGTACACCTTCGCCGCTGTACTTGAAGCACGCTCTCAGAGGGAGGCAGGTCACCTTGCTTCCATCCGATAGCGTGCAGTCCCTATCGTTCAGCGAGATCAACTTGGACTCGGACTCGAACTCGACAAAGGAGTCCATCTTGATAACTGGTCGTGATCTGAAGAACATCGCGGCTGCGGATTCGTATGCACCCACGACTAAGTCAGGATACTGATTGCCATCGAGGTCAAGGCCGCCGGCCACCGAAAACCCGAAAGTTCGAATCGGTACGTCGAGGTCCTCCGCGTAGATCACCTGAGAATACTTTTCCAGGACGCCCGTGGCAGAGCCGTGATAGATGTAGACAGCTCCACGACCATGTGGACCACCGTAGGGAGCACCCACAGCGAAATCGCCATAACCATCACGGTCGATGTCCCATAGTGAGGCCAGTGACAAGCCAAACCGACCGCGGTTGCTCTCTCCGTCTCTGGATAACGATAACGATTATCACGAGAATGCAACTTGTTTGTTCCTTCTGATCAGATTCGATTTCTCTTGGTAAAAATTCATGGCTATTGGTATAAGTTAAATCAACAAGAATATCTACCTAGTGTCAAATTTGCGGAACTTTTCTGGCCCACTACCCTGATAGATCACGTAGATCCTCCCAGTTTCGATAGTCATTTCCGGATTCTCCGGAACAGTATACATGGGTGCGCCAACTATAAGGTCGTCGAGTCCATCCCCGTCGATATCGCCAGACGCCACGGCGTATCCGAAATAGGCACCCATTTGTTCTCCAGTGATGTTACGCGGATTCGTCATGTTTGACGTGAATAGGATGACCTACATCAGATTTCCTCACTGAAAACCCACGTTCCTGGCGATACTGCTACTTAGAGCTACTGTTTATTTTCCAATAGGGGACACAACTATCCAAGGAACTCTCTATTGACTGTAGCTAGCTCTCGTGGATAATGGAATAAGTTTTTATATCGAATGAAAAACGAGAGAAAGAGAGAGAGAGAGAAAAATTTCACGGTTCGAGAAAATAAGTAGAATTGTCTGTTGTGAGTTGCACAACGCACCGACCAATCTGTGGAAGACGTACCTTGCCCAGGAGGTCGGAGCCGCGCGGTACGCCGACAGCAGTACCGCTGTCACCGTTCCCAACGAAGTCGCCTGTTGCAACAGAATAGCCCATGTAGCTGTCATCTTCGCTGGCGGGGCCTTCCTTAGTGTACATTATCTTCGCGCGGCTATTTAAGGGTTGCGAAAATGCCTGCCCTGAAAAGGAAACAGGATATGTAAGCTAACGCGAAAAAATCACGAGGCAAGTTTTCGACGCGTACTTCCCGTTGCATTTGTAATCTATTGAACCTTTCGAATAGTTTGGAGTTAAAAATCGGTAGCGATTCTTCGAGTACGATTGGACAAATGCTCGGTAAAGTACACGCGAAGAAGAGTAAAGCTGCGTACACATATTTGATTATTGTGTCTATTCTATAAGCATACAAATTTGGTGTGATAGCAAAATATGTAAATTGATTAAGTACTAGAGGGTCTGCCGTGTTACTGTAGCTGGATATCCGGATTACCGCGGCTCTGGCTGCAAACGCGAAGCTGCAAGAAGCAGGCCTGCATCTCGTCGCCACTCTGGGCTCTTTACAGCTTATAATGCATCGTGAAGCTTCAAGAAGCAGGCCTGCACCTCATTGCCACCCTCGACTCACCTGGCAGTCATTAATGAACAACAGCACACTGTCCACTAGTTGGTCAATTGGACGGTATTAATCACAATCGTGCAAGCATACAAGACTTTACTGTTGATAACGAAACAATTTGCTTGTCATTATCATCGTACTGATTGCAGTAAAAACGATAATGACACTTCTATTAAATTTCTTGCTTGTATCCTTGCGCGTGGCTTATTTTGGAAGAATCTCTTTATTAATCACAGGCATCGTGTTAATGATGGAAAAGTCATAAGTGTCAAAGCAATGGAATTAATGGGTGGGGCACTGCCAAGCAAGTAGATGGTACGAGAAATCTCCGTGTTACTTGGCACTTCCGTCAAAGAGACCTTGTGCTCCTGATGGCCTTCGGCGGAAGACTTTTTGCATTGTCAAGCAACACGTGTTAATTCGGCACATGAGGGTCAAGAACGCCAATAAACAGAATGGTAGCTGATTAGGGGGTGCTTTGTGCTCGGGCTTGTTTTCGCACAATCACTTCTTTAGTTTGGATTAGGGGGCGCCTG
This sequence comes from Trypoxylon attenuatum, assembly GCA_963989405.1. Lineage (NCBI taxonomy): Eukaryota > Metazoa > Arthropoda > Insecta > Hymenoptera > Crabronidae > Trypoxylon > Trypoxylon attenuatum. The sequence goes on from OZ022494.1 coordinate 8,025,448, forward strand.
CAAATTCGCGATACCTGATGCTTCTGACTCGGGGGTGAAGAGCATCGTGGAGACAAACTTCAACTGCATCTCACTGCTGATCGAGTATATCTGACCTGTAATTGGTTAATAAGATACTTGGCTGAATTATCTGCTCCTCCCAATATGCGCGGGTCACCCTATGAATTTCATTATTCCATTATTTATCCGAGCTCCATATCCACCAGATTAAAACCGCCTTCGATTTTACCCTCCTCTTTGCCAAAATTCTTAGCGATATATCGTGAACCATAGGGTTCAAGCAATAATGAAGTATGCACTGAGTTAGGTGTTGTAAGGAGAAATTTTGCTGGCTCAGTGAATAATTCCACTCCTTTTGCCAAATTAGGGGAGATAATTTAAATACTGTTATATCTCTGTCTAAAATCGTAGTTTTTGACGTGGGCGAGAAATATTGGGCAGGATCTTACCTTGCCAGTACCAACTGCCGGGTGCACCGATAAACAGCCTTTCCCCATTCTGCAACCAATCGAAAAACAATATTTGCAAATATCGTAGACAATCAAGTATCAGCTTACAGAGACTAGTCTAAAGTGTTTCGAATTATTTACGGTACAGTATTATCATAAATCTTTCTCTTTCCAATCCCCCGATTTGTTGGCTCGCTTTGGAGAGATAAATTCGCGGTAGATTTCTATGGAGAAACGTGCAGAAACGCTAATGCTCGATCGCACAGCTTTTTCCACCGGCGCCTCGGGCTGCACCGATCAGGAAACGGACGCACCCACGAAAGTTCAATTTTTCTCCAATTCACGAGATAATAGGGAGAGATAGCGGATAGCTCGTGCACCAGCGCAAGATGCGATAAATCAGCAACTCGTCTATAGAGGCTTCCCGCACATTTGCTCGAGAAGCACGTGCACCGTTTTGCGCACACAGATGCGTTACGCGTGTTAAGTGAAGCTGAATCTCGCGATAGAGACTTTCCGAGCTGGGAACCGCGAAGATTTCTCAGGAAAATCGACAAAAACTCGTGCTATCCGTAAATCATCGGCGATTCTGCATAAATCGGAGGTGGTGATTTTTTCAGATTGCTTTAACACGCTCAAAGTAGTCCTGTAAGATATCGAGCAAGCGGATCGAGTCTTGAGAACCAGATGGAAAAAAAAAACGAAAGCAGAAACAGAAGTGTTACAAATTCATAAGTGCTTGAAATCTGTTCTGAGAGGCATTTAATTTGCGAACAAAAAGTAATAACCAAATCGAAATCGTGTCGTAATATTCGTGGGTTACGATAAAGTTACGCTCTCAAGGCAGCTTTGCGCACGATTCTCACTGCTGGACTGCACTTAATCGGTGCATGAGTCGCTTCGAGTGCCACTCGAAATCATCGACGTGCCTGAAGCTGTTAAGCCTTTATCGCTCGACGTTCCCATGCACGTTTCGTTTGAGTTTCAGCTTTTAACGCACTGCGGATCAGAATCGAGCGAAGTCAAAAGCACGAGTATATCTCGTGGGTATTGTTACCGAGACCAAAAATAATAGTACGGATTTGAGGATGAAGTCAGAAGGAAAATCCGTCACAGACCTCGGTCCAGTAACCCAGGTCGCACGATTTCTTACCCAATGTGTTACCATTTTACGCACCGTAACGGTAAACACCTCCCACAGATCTATCTAACGGCGATGCCGCTCTGTTAAAGATTATGTCCAGCATACATATTAATCAGCGGACTGCACGGCCGGCCTCTACAAGAAACCGAATGTGCAGGTATGCCTCACGATAATGTCATGCAATATGAATGAGAGACTAAGCGGAATCGAGAGAGACTGGCGAGACAGACTTTTTTGCGGGGGTGAGTTTCGAGCTGGTCAGCCAAGCGGCTGATAGCATCGCCCAGGATAAAATCATTTCTAATGCGTCGATTATAAATCAGCCACTGACGATTGCATCACGGGGCCGTGAAGCTATCGCGATAATGTGGTACAGGAGCAATCGGATCAACCTTCTCCCTCTCAATGAATACATTCTCAGACTATTGCAATTATTCACCCTCGTCAATCTTAAGAATTATCATAAACTAACCGCGCGTTCATTATGAAATTTAACAATTTGCAAAGTATCATTGAAAGTGCATAATGCTCACTTAAGGAATCGGGAATAAAGAGTCAAAGGAGGTCTGATCTGGTTAGATTCATACGAGATCGAGCAGTTATGCAGCCGACCTTTGGCGCAGCGGCATGGCAGAAGCAACATCGAGGGGCCAGGCGAGGTCACGATCGAGTAGGCCCCATTTAAATATCGCTGAGATCAAAGTGCTAATCGCGGGACAATGCCGGTGCACTTTCATGCACTTTCCTCGACGTGCACCTCACGTTGGGATGCGTTGGGATGGGATTTGCCGCCCACGCAGCCAAGCGGCTCTAGCCAGCCGAAGCAAGCGAATTCCAACGGATACGGAAACACAATGCACGCACACATGTATGTAAGCCATATCGTAGCCAGGAGTAAAGATGCGCTGAATGGCGAATAAAGTTATCGCGCGCGGCTAACTCAAGGTAACCAGGGTTAAATCTGCACCGATATAAGCCTTATCTTCGGTAGGAGCTTCTCCAACAGTAAACTTCTCAAGTACTTTATAACTATGAAGAACTTGTTTCAATGACTTAGCGGATCTATCGTCCAGAACAAAAGGGTTATCACACGAGCAACTAACTCCCGCGAATCATACAATTTCAGAAACTCTACAGTTTCTCTTTAAAATCTCCTTTAGCAGAAAGTTTTGTGCAAATGATTCGAACAGAATCGCAGTTTGCAAAAGTTTACAGAAATCTTGATAGAATGAAGGAAAGTAGATGGATCCAGCTGTGAAAATGTGTCAGCGAAGAAAAGCTTATCCTCGGAGTATTACTCTTCGGAGCAGCTCAGCCGCGGTACTCCGTGTCTAGCTTGCTCGTTTTACTCTGCTTATCATGAGAAATGGCGGCCGTTTATAAAACAATGCGACGGAGGAGCAACGACGCGTAGGTGGCCTCCTCGCAACGCTCGCAACACGGTCAACACGGAACACGGTGACAGAACGAAATGCCCCAAGCCTTAAATGGCCACCTGAAACTCCTCTGCTCTTGCCGTCGTTGCTTCGCCGCCACTGCTGCTGCCGTTCTGCGGCAATTCTCCTTCTTTCTTCTGCTTCTTCTTCCTCCTTGACTATGCCACAACTCGGTGCCGCATCCTCATGCGGCTCCATCCGCTGGATTACGCGTATGTACGCACTTCGAACATGCCCGCGTGCACGCGACATCGACGTGACAAAGGGCCACCCTTCCGCTAATGCCGAGCTTTTGCCTTGTGTACCACCGGCTCGATCTCCGAGATCCTCGGAGATACTCGAGGTGGTACTATCGCTCAATAGGTGCAACCTGTGCACTTTGCCACAAAAAGGACATAATGGATGGATTTACCATTTCGCCGATCTCGTGAAACTTGAGTAAGTCAAGAGGTATGTGTTAATATGAGACTTTCCAACAGCGAAGATTGAGAGGTCCACATAAGAGTGGTCGACAGAACTTGCAAACCAATTTCCCTATGTCGGGAGTGGCCATACAATTTACTTTGCGGTCGTATCTGGTAAAGGTAATGGTACGGTTCGGGTACACCGAGCGAAAACATTCTCACTGCTCTCCGATAAGTAATCTTTGCTCCATTAGGACCCTCCTGGACGATACTCGCCACCGCCGTCGTCGTTACGAACGACGCTTCGCTAACAGTAATTCTACCAGTTCCGAGATCTTTATACCGTTGAGTCACTATATTTGCATTAGACGGTTCTTTCTGCGATCTACGGCTATTACAACGAAGACTTCTATAATTGGATTCCGTTGTACACTTGGGTGGAGCTGCGCGAGAAACCGATAAATTATTGACCAGTCTCGTGAATCATCGAGACTCATCCTTGTTCAGGGTCTAAGCGATATTCCGTAATTTATATTTTTATTCCTCGCCGTTTCCATTGCCAGTCCATAACTCAAAGGCTGCATTCCACGTGAGAAACCGAGAAGAAATTCAGCCCGCTTCCCATTCACAGAAAATCTCTATAACCAGTGGTCCGATAATAATTTCAGTCACGCAAACTAGTGAGAGTCACGTTTACTACGCTTTGCCTATTGTGATTCTGGAAATATAAGTGAAAAAAAGAAGAAGTAGAAGCTGGAGGTGAAATGGCCGATAAAATCATCGGAACATCTTGCTTATGTTGGGAAGGATGCTCTCGCAGCGAGACCACGCACGATTTGTGCTGGCGCCAGCAGCGCCGAGCGGTTTTGGCCCGGTGACTTTTATTTCTACTGGCCTGGCCTCTCCTCGCAAATGTTATTATTTGCGAGGAGAGACGCGGGGAGATGCCCCGCGCCGCTCTGCGGGACCGATTCGCACGCCACTGGAACAATGGGGTCCTCCCCATCGGGCAGCATCGTTGCTGCAATGTCAAGCGTGCGAACGAGTCACGTGCACTCTCCGCGCCGCACGGTGCACTGGCCATGACTTCTCTGTTCCGGCGCCATCCTATCACCGACAAGAGGCCAGTCGACCCTGCTAAACCACAAAAACTATCGGTCGAGTATTCCACCTCTTTGATCCCACTCTCAGTCGAATGAATGCATTTTTCGCGGATTTCCTCCGAAAGAGCGTTCGCTAAAAATTCGCATAATTGTGCTATCAGCTTATAAATTCTAGGCTGTAAACTTTCGCTGCGATAGCCTCTTAGTTTCAGAGAATTTTGAAACCAAACATCTCTAATTATCTTTGCTAATTAAGAAAGGTAAGTTTGGCAGTAGTGATTTTAAAACGTCAAGAGTCTGTAGTTAAAAATTTGGGGGAAAATATAGAAAAAGATTCGCGTAAAGAGCAATTTGTAATTCAAGTCGTCATTTCGAGAGTCCTGGGATTCGAAGGCAGAGAGCTTACAGAGGAGATATTAGCGGGCCAGTAGCCGAGCAAATATGTGCATTTGTCGTGCGTGCTGGCGGTAGCGGCCGGAAGGGTGGTGGAGAGGAACGAGCGGAGACTCGGACACGATGTACCCCCTACCGCGCAGCGCTGGCCAAATGCTTATACACGGGAAAATTTGCAACCGAGACAATGGCGGGCCACCGTTGGCCACCGTTGGTCACCGTCTACTTACACGAAACACGACCGGCACGAGTTGTGTTCTGGCGCCGATCGCCACGCGGCCTGGCGCACCAGTCCCACAGCATCTCCAGATTGAAATATAACCGAGCGGTCCAGATATCTATGGTGCTTCACTGAAATTTATACCCTTGAATCTGTGGACACGCTCGCCGAGATATACCGCTTAAGGAGAATAATACTCTCGCTCAAAAAATGATAATTATGCTGGTCATGCTAAACCATTCGTGATTTTCTATCTGACTTACGATTCTTCAAGAATTCTCTTATATTACATTTTTATCGAAAATTCCACGTATTGGGCTACGGTTCTAATAACTTGCAAATCCACTATTGCAAAAACCGAGTACATTAAAATTCAAGGTACTATACAAGCTTCACGTCTGGATTCCGAAGAATTAATGTCTCCCTCGTAAACCATCCGCACAATTTCTATCGTATTGCATATTTCAGCTAGATTTATAAAGCGCCATCGGTCCTGTGGTGACAGGTCAGGAATCACGGGACGGATTTTTCAACGTGCATCGGACTTCATCCGGGTTGAATCTACGCGAGGTTCATCTGGAATTTATGCCACCGACAATGCGTACATTTAAATGTGCCCGTATCATATAGAATACAAGTGCAAGCCGGTTAAGTGCAGGAAAGCTTAGGGAGTAGGGGCTGTAGAGGAGGCGAAAGAGGTGGAGGAGGTGAAAGAGGTAGAAATCGCATGTACGAGAACTCGACAAGAAACGTAGCCTAACGAAACGAGCAGCTGTTGCATTGGCAAGAACGCGAGGAAAGTGCGACACCACCAGAAGAACGATTCCTTTCTGAATTATGAAAATTATGAGCAATTCCGATTATGGCTTGCGTACACGTGATTCTTGAAATCCCGTTCCCGCGGTTGTCCTGTCAAACCCTCGAAACTTTATGTCGCCTTTGTACGCGGCAAAGAATTCTCTTTTTGGACTTATGGAATTCTTAGGATAACCATGGAACTCGACTCCTTACGCGTATGCAACAGCAGCGAGAATAAATAAGGTTCAATTTTTCTGAGAAGCTTGTAAAAAGAGAGAGAAAAGAGAAAGTAAAGACAAGGGAGATAAAGGAAGCTTAATGGGACAAGCCTGTTTTGCAAATCGGAGCAAATGGCCGGTGCAAGAGGCTGTCGCTAATGAATTCACAGGTTCGTCAAGGGGAGAAGCTGTGGAAGGATAAAAATCGACTGAAAAATTGGAGTGGCATGTACTGATTTCGGGCGGAATGAGACAAACGCGGTCGAGCCTCGGTGATAAATCTCTATCGCGATCGATCCGCGCGGCGACTCTTGCAGTCCTGATTTCTGGGGTAACATTAAGATTTCACGAAGGACCTCCCAGGGTTATTTTCGAGCGGCCGCATGCGGTATACACGATCGCGGCATGCCGATCGAATGCACGAGCGAGTCGTATAGATCGATATCGGCTGGATATCAATCGATCTTGACTAGATTCTCTGTAGATCGGAGGATAACGCGTGGTACCCGAGCCACAACAGAGGCAAGCACCAAGAGCGCTGGTTTAACGCGAAGATCGATCGCCGATTGCATACTCAATGGCATCGAGAGCCCTTCTAAATCACTACCCTGAGATGTAGTGCACAGTGAGAGCCCTCGACGAGCCATCGAACAAAGGGATCAGACAAGATTTCCAAGTAATCCTAAGTACAGCACACTCTTGGCAAAGTCAAAATCGTATTTGCCTAAATTCGCGGGATCGTTTCGTCAATTCTCACCGATCCGTGTCGCAGTTCAATCCCATCCTCTCCCCCTTATCGTTAAAATCATCAAATTGAGAAATTCAAGGAAAAAATAACCAAGAGACTTGTGTAAGTACTCTTAAAGAGTGACACTCGGGGTGATTTAAATACAAGTGGGTTGGTTGAGGAGAGAAAAGCCTTACTCGGCATGGTGCACCGGCTAACTTGGAAGATAATAGCATTTGTCCTGAGAAAGGTGAGTCTCGACTGGATAAAAGAAGACTTAAGGCCAGAAGCAGGCATCGAATTTGCCTAAAATCATTGGGTCCAGCGGGGGCGCGAGCACGTGGGACCGTGGGTAAACCCGCGATTGAGCCGCCAGACGGGGGTGGGGTATTAACATTGAATGCCGAACGCGCAGCTAGACTCGGGGGCAGTCTTGGGTCCCTCGACATGCATTAAACATCTGCCATATAGCCGGACAATTCTGAATTATACATCCGTGGCAAGATAGCCGCGGAATTGTCCCAGTATTTCTTTCACGGCAATCGAAGAAACGCTGTCCCGCTGCGCGATAACGCTACTCTCTGGCCCCGATCGGAGACACCGGCATTCAGAGACGTTCTTCTTGCTCGCGCCGAGATTAGTCCCAAGTCGGTAGGTCACGCTCTCCGAAAAAAGAGACGTGGGAAAAGTATGTCGCGCGAGAGTCGCGAGCTTCGAGTCTCAACGTCAGTCAGTTGAGCTTGTGAAACTAACTTCCCGGTATGGAAGATCATGATGCGGTACTCGTATGGGCCGGTTGCCATCGATTCTTTGGTAGCATGACCTAAGACCTACCTCGTCTCTCGCTAACATTCTAAAGCCATCGAAACTCCTTGCGTCGCTAAGTCTACTCGGAACGAAATAATGAATAAGAAATTATTCCGCCCAGCAGTAGTCAATCGGTATCGATTCCGATCGTTCTATTAATCCGGAGAGCTTATCGGATTCTTTTCATTCGACTATCCCTTTCTAATTTTCATTTCGGTCCACGTAACTCTTCGCTTGGGCATTGTCAACAGGAAAGAAGTAGGATCAATTTCGAGTTCTACGATAGTTCTGCGATAGACCCCGATACTTATCAGCGGTAAGTTGGGTCCAAGGAAGAGGATATCTGTTCGGATCGCGCAGGTGCAACAAACGTTCTAGGGGTCTAGGTGTGCACCGTTCGAGATGTATCTGAAGAAAAGCAAGTAAAAAGGACCATGGGTCGGAGGAGGCCCAGGGATCTGGCGGCGACCGGCAGAAAATCGAGCTTTCGACAAGACAATCGTGCAGCGGTAAGCCTGGTCCGATTGGCTCTATAGCTCGCATGCACCACGAATACGAATGCCCATGGCGAGGTGCGTAAGGCAGGAATTCACATTCCTGGCCATATTCGGCTCTCGCCGACCCCTCGTGTCGCCTCTTAACTCTTTCAGGACCTGGCAACCGCCAGGACACGCGGGGTTACTGTATTTATGTCCCCAACGAATCGCGCGCGCTCCTTGACTTTCCAAAGTTCCCTCCCTCCCGACTTCAAACCATCTACGAGTCGGTAGATTTGCATTTTGTACAGTACTGTCAATGCAAAAGACCTCGTGTTCAGAATCTCACCAGTCTCCGTTTTCAGCAATGGTACTGACTTCTTCCTCGTACCGGTTACCTTAAAATCCTACTTCCACTATTCTTCGTATAACGCGCCGAGGGTTCATTTATCGAAAGAAATCGAATGGGTAATATATGGTTGATCTTACCTTGGACATGGCACCACCCAGTCCAGCCTGACACGAGCCCTGTCTGTGGTATCCCCAGTACCCTGAAACGGAAACACACAATTATTCCTCGTCGTCCTTCGCTATTCGGAATGGAGTCGTCATATCTCGAGCGTATCATTTGTGACCGGGCTTCGGCCCATCTACGAACTGCGCCCAGTAATTGATGGAGACCCTTTGCTCGTATATAGTGTGTAATATGCACACACAATCAAAGTGTCTCGTCTGACACTCGCTACGAGTGTGCCTACCAACACTATCGCCCTTGGTATCAAACTACTTAACTCTAATATACCAAGTCTATTAGTCCTAATCAAATAGAACAAACGACCACTGCACTGGCCTTTACGACTTCCTGATTAGTACAAATCTGAAATGCACCTAAGAAGAGGAAACAGATGACAGGCATGCCACTGGCACCTTAAGTGTCATGCAGAATTCCGTGGCTCATTTGCAATGGATTCCTAACAATACTATGGAAACTGGCGTTTTGCATTAAAGGCGGGTGGAATGCAAGTACTACGTGGCACTGAGGTCGTGTGTCGAGTTATCGACTAGGAAGTGAAGTGGGAATCGCTTGAAAGACCCACTGCACAGCAGTCTCACGCACTCTAACGCACACGTTCGATTCAAAGGGGCACGCGCATGCATCATTAATTCCAGATCGATCTTCTACCGTAATGCCTTCTTCGTTCGTTTTCCTCGTTCGATTCGCTAGCATGAACTATCTGTCGATCGCACCGCTACTTTTCCGTAGCCACAGCTCTTTCTAAGAAGGGTGCTGGCGCAACCCGTTGCCCTCTACTTTCTAGCAATTTATTCTCGATATTGCACCGCAGTCTGATTGTGAGCTTCACACGACTTGATTTAACTTTTGTACAATCAATGATATTTGTTGCGAACCGGAGCTGTTATTTGTATTAATGACGAGCATCTATCGGATAGTCGTATATTAAGGTTTCACTGTGCTCTCAATTCACTCGTTGTTTCCTGCGAGTGTTCTGATAAAAAACGGGTGCGATAATGGAAAATTATGTGCTTCCAGAGTAGCTGGAATTTCCAATGAGCTTTTGATATACGAGAACATTAAGTAGATACCGTCGCGATAAGCTTGCCTTCTATGGACACGTGAGTTCTTATCCCACTGAATAGTGGAAACCACCGTTTTCCGAAACTATAATTATCGACCACGAACAAAACTCTTCAGCTTGAGAAACATAATTTGTAATTGCCCTTGTGAATCACTACGACAGACCAGTTTTTTGCGCGACAGTATCGCTCGCAATCCCATTGAATCGATCATAACAGCAGTGTAGCACCTTTATTGCTCATTGTGCTGCAGCTTCACGGTGCAATAACCATCTTTACTGATTCCAAGTACCAGTATACTGTTCTCCAATTTTCCGTTCTTACCCCTACGCGTAACCAGTTCAACCTGGCGTGACAGTACGTTTTATCCACGGTTAAATCTATTCGTCGCGTTCTCTAGAACCAGCAATTAGGTAGGATCATGAAGAAGCAAGGGTTGTTACTGTCTTTTTCCTCACAGTGGCTCGCTGACACGATCCCACTAACCAGAATGGCCGATTGCTATTGCAGAAATACAAGTCTCTTGGGTATTGCCACATCGCGACAGCATTTCTGCCGAACTTGGGAAAGTCCCCTGGTATCAGCGGATGCGCTGTGTTGAGAGAATGTCACATTCAGCCTTTTACCGCGTACAGATAGCGAGTTCCGTAATCCGTACCTTCGTTTCCGGCCAAGCGCATTCTTTCATGAAAAACTCAATTTGGCGATAGGTCGCAGGAGATTTATTAAAAAAGAGACGCTTGAGAGTATCAGTAGTGTCTCTCGTAGCGCAAATAATTACAGAGGAATCCACAATTCGTTAGTCGGCCAAATCGAGCCAGACTAATGGTACCGTTAGCGGAGGATCTAAAAGCGTGCCCAGTGTAATAAGAATATAATCGTCGAAAGCGCAGCATAAAGGAATCTCGCTTTCTCTCTCTCTCGGTGCTCGTCGGGAAGCTCGACACGCAGGAAGTAAGGGAGGACGACGCGTCGTCAAGAGAAAGAGAAGGTTTTAGTTTCGTTTCACGTGCCAGCCGCTTTATCCTGTAGTCTCAGTCCGTACGGAAGTTCTTTTACGTCGATGCTCCTCGTCCATCGTCGTTCATCACGTGGCACGAGGGGAATGCAGAAATGCACTGACGAGATACACTTATGTGACATTTTTATACGCTCCACCGACGCTGTCTCGCGTAAACTCGTTGTCTCAGAATTAAACGTGAAAGGTAAAGAAGCTAGGCGAGAAGTACCGTAATCATTGGGCGACGTGAACGTACTTTATATGTCCAAGTAACTTTACTACCCCTTGTAAAATGTAACTGGTAATGTCCACGCATACCGCGAGTCATCTTAACAGTCCAGAAGTCTTCGTATCCCTTAATTCGATAGAGTACAAAACACTCGAAGGAGAAAGCGCGCCTCGCGAAGCCTCTAATATACCAAGAGGAATTTATCTCGCGGCTGCAACGCTCTTGCCACCGGAAAGATTAATCTTAACTTGACATCCACCGTTGGCATCAATAAACCGCGCGTACTCATCAAAGTCGCGAGCACGTAAATCACCGCGACATGTGCTACCATTAGCCGACAGTTGGGAGTTATCGGACAACAGAGGCGATGAGAAGTCTCATCGTACTCTGCAAAGAATTCCTCGCGAAACCGTCAAGGTTACGATTCCCTACTATAATTACCGCTCATTATAAAGCGCAAATTAAGAATTATCATTGGCGAAGGAAGTCTTGGCTGGCCACTGGGGTCGCCGACACTGTGCTTTGTCTTCGTATCTGATTACGGCTGACAGTGTGGGATCGAATACGTGCATCGACAGCCAGTTACCAAGAGTCAAGCACTTATGATTAACATTGCAATCCTTGTTGAGGGATATATTGAAAATGATGACGGTGTATGCATGTTCGAGACACTCCAACTGACGCAGGTGTAATTATGCAAAACGTGAGGCGAGTATACTATTGAGCCATTCTGACTTAAGACTACCGATTAGTACATGTACCAACATGAAGACCAATACGATACACAATCCGTTCCGTATCAGTTAGAAAACTGAATATATCAATTCTTTCATAAAAAATTCACATCGACAATTTCCGTCGGAGACTTAAGTCATTCTTTCCGGTATTCTTACAAATGATTAATCAACGGGACAAAATTTTTAATGATTAACTTGCGGGGAGTATAGAAAACGCAACCTGGCTTGTTAGGCGCGTCAATGAGCGGTTCGCGAGGGGACGGGTCGTGATATGAAATTATCGAGAGCAAGAGGCGGCACGAGAGGAAGGGACGAGGGCGGTGTAGCACGAATGCAAGCAGAGTTCGTTCGTCCGCTCGTTTGGACTCCGGATGGTCAGTAAGAAAACGTCTCGCGTATGGGAGAATATCCGGTGGCCCAACGGACGACTGCTCCTCCGACATGCTCACGTAAGTATGCAGTATGTTGGTAGTACTACGTACATACGTTATGAGAAGGAGGAGGACGAAGGGGCCTTTCGAGGACTGCACCGATCGGTCACTCTAGACGAGCTGCCAGTCACGCAATTACATCAATCGACGGACCGGCGGCTTCGACCCACCGAAAAAACGAGGCGAGGGATACCCGCGATCGATCGACGCAGAGATTTCTTCCCTCGCATGCGAATATGCACTTTGCCGATCTGACGTGAGCTTCTTTCGGCTCTGCCATCCGAGCGGGTGACTGACAGAACTCGAGTCCCTCTTGGAGAAAATAGATTGAACCTTTATCAATTAATTCTTTCTCTTCTTTATTTAACTATTCTTGATGAATTGGAAATTTATGCACTAGTCGCTAAAAGGTAGAGTTGTTGTATAAAGATAGGGACAATCGGTCGCGTCTTCCGGCTCGATAATGATCCAGTGAGTTTGGGCCTTGGTATGAGAACCGATCGTGTAATCAAGATTCTGGGATCGTTTGGGTGGGTTGTAATTGTGAAGTAACAAAGGGCGTGTTCGATTATGCGATATCGTCGTCGGCTACGCTATTTATACACGGTCGTGTCCCGATGCCTTGCGAGGGTGCTATTCTCGTCGGTGAGAAAGCAGACCGCAGTCGAACTTGGGATTCAAACTCAGGACAAGTGAAACCGAAATGTTTTCCTGCGGTCGAGTCTGTTTAAAGATACTGTTTGAAGTAACTCTCCCGCTCTCTCTCTCTCTCTCTATCGCATGCGTTTAGATAACACGCGATGTTCCCTCGGAAATATCTTCTTTCAAAAGACTGAACGAGAAAAATACAAGATCGTCGGTGGATATTTAATATCTCGAGTTACGTAAAGCCAGTAGCTACTACGAATACAGACGATCTAATTAAGAAGAAAGAATGTGAAAGACAAGCATAACATTCGCGTTATATATGCGCGCGACCCTTAATCGAGTTACGAGGAATGAATGGAGCTACTGTCATTCCGAGTCCGCGTAAGTGTGCGAGAATATCTCGATGAGCGATTATGCATCGCCAATGAGGTCTATTTTCAATTTTAAGGAAGACGAAGGCCGCGGTGACCGTGTTTCTGCATGACATCACATTATCAAACTACTCTTTGATCGAAATCAATTCTAACACAATTTTAAATCTCTTAATACAACCCTTTTTATAGTTCTCAAATTCGCAAGGATTGAATATGAAAGATTCAGAATGGTTCCGAAGTGCAAGATACGCGATCTTGGATCGGTAAGTCGATGGTAATTCAAGGAAGATCAAGTGCTATTTGGCCCCGTTAGATCGTTGTCGAGCTTATGCTTCGAACAATGGCGCCTTCTAATTAGAATTTTTTTTGGCCTCCCCTGCGAGGCTGAGGCTTTCATCGAGGAATGCACTTATCGCAATTTGTCGCTGCTTTCTCCTAACTGACTGACTTCTGAGCTCGACCGCTGCATTGCGCCTTATCTTGGATGCGTTGCTCGCTCTGCTACAACTGCATGCTGCATCGACTCTTTGCTCTTCTTCTACCGAGAAGCCACAAAAGTGCTGGCATAGGTCCACGGTATTCTTTTCAGACTTTTCTAACAATTCTCTTATTGAAATTTTAAAGCTAGTTAAACTGTTGAATGCAAGTTATACTTATCATAGTAAGTGGAGAATACAGTAATCAACTGTGAGTAATCGTATCTCGAGGATCGTGCTGAAAACGGTTCTCCGAAAGCAACCCACGTGCCATTTTTACATGGAACTGATGACAACATGGTTTACGTGTGTCATCAACTGATTGGCGAGTGACGAAAATGCATATCCGTGCAAATATACCGCGCAAAAATGTACTGAGTCAATATTTCTTTACCAGCGAATATCGCGATACTTTTGAAACTTTTTCGAATCTCGACACCCAAGAGATTAAATATGATTTTTCGTCGTGACTGGTGTTAAGTGGGGAAACATTCATATACGAGTGAGACCAGTGGTCGAACTGAAAGAATGAGTGCAGTACGGAGCAATGTGCTAATGACAATATACCACGTACGTTGGAAGAATTGTCCGTAGAATACAGATAGGTGCACTGTTCACGGTGCAAAAGGCGACAATGAGAGAACCGAGTGTGCGAGTACGACAACTCGAGCCACCGTGACAACGAGGAGAGCTCTTTAGCTCTTTGCTAAATGCGACCGATCTAACGCTGAAAACGCGCTACGAATCTCGAGAAAAGCGACTGCCACCGTTCGTTCATCCTGCCTCCTACAAATTGTTTAATTGCTCTCGCGCGCCGTGGAATTTCTGGACGATGAGCTCACACTTAACGGCGTAGTATGTAGACTCTTCCGCCAGCGTTTCGTACTTTTTTCATCAATCCCGACGATACTTGACTCTATTAGCGAATAAATGGTCTTGGTGAGGAAGATCTAGTGCTAGGATAAATATCTCAATTTAACTAGATGCGAACATTATACTCTCCTCTTGGAATTTCAAGAACTTTCAGAATTTCATCTCTGTTTAGCCAATTTAAAAAATTTCTTTCAACTCAAAGATACTTGAGAGACTCGAATAAAAAAATGTCTGATACACCAAGGAGAAACTACAAGCCAATGTGTTTGGTTCCTCTTTAGAACAGGATGTTTTTTCAGTTTTTTTGAAAAACTGCACGCGTAGGATGTTTCTCTCTAGTGTAGTTTTTTATATCACACTGAAAGATCTACCGTCGAATGTTAATTACAGTACGGCCTGGCGCCGCGGTTAGTCACTGTTGACCAAAGTGTCTTGAGAGATAAATTTAGCAGGTTCTTAGGTGTGTTATTTTGTAGTAGTCTTCTTCGCCGAGTTTATCGTGTAGTGAAAATTTGACTCTCACCGCGGTAGATTAGCCGGTAGCAGGACTTCCGAAACACGCGTGCAACGAGGGTAGAGATGATACGGAATCACGTGAAAGGGGCTTCCGGAATTTCTGCTGGACATCGTGTCCGTTCCAGTAGCGATAAACCGCTAGATAGTGCGAAAGTGCACTGCTTTCTGGAGGAGTTTATCTGGACACACAGTAGACCCTATCGCGAACGAAAGACGAAAATGCACTTTGCGTTGGACGAATCATTATTTCGAAAGCTACTAAGGAAAAAGACGCAAACATATTTCTGACGTGATTTTCACCGAAGTCTCTGAATCATGCCTTTTAAGAAATTCCTAAATTTCAACTAAACGACATTTTCGAGGAAACACTGTCGCTAATCACCGAGTGTTCTTTCCTTAAATCGGCGTAAAAAGGGAGTAGCCAGTCGCGGCAGGGCAGAAAGTCGATATGCCTTTTGTCATTAAAACGTGGAGCAGACCTACGTGGTTGGGCAGGAAATATCCTGTTACGAAGCGTATTTATGGTCGGCATAGTTGGAGGACACTGCCACATGTCGCTGGCCTTGCAAGTAATTCGTCCCGAGGGATATTCCTGCAAGATGCAGGATTTACCTCTCTTCCTCTCTCGAGAACCAAAGAGGACACCAGCCCTCGAAAGTCTCAAAATGCGCGCGCGGTCCAGAGGTAGCACAAACTTCCCGGCTTCAAAGCTTGTTTACCAGTGTTTATAGCGAGCGTGAGTGTAGCCAGACACAAAAGTTTCCTCTCCAAGCTTTTTGTGTAAACCGAGCTGAGCAAAGTTAAGACCAGGAGGCAAGAGAGCTACCGGAGGAATATAAATCTTGTAAAGCTCCTTCAATTTGGGAACCAAGGAAAAACGACAGGCAAAAATGTAGGAAAGCAAAATTGAGGGTCTTTTGTCGCGCGTGGTTTAAAGTGCGACAGGAAACGACACTCTGCCGATGCTTAAGTATAGCACTGGCCCCTGTTCGAGAAGAGAGCTAAGAATGGTTCTGAAGGAACTTACTCGTCCGACAAGGAGAGAATTCCTGTGAGTGGGTGAGATCGTTATTGACGACCCAGCAAGTGCCTACTGGCTCCCTTCGATTGCCCACTGTCGACTCCTTACTCCACCGGCTGTCGTCGTACTTCGGCTGGGATACGGAGAACCAGATATACCTGGGTGCACACGCCTGCAATCAAATTAGAAACCCAATATTTAGCACATATTAATCTATTTAAATATTCTCCTACTAACTACAAGAATCGTCAGTATAAAAAAATTCAAGTATAAACCAGTGCAATTCAAAATAAGTTATAATACCAGATTCTTGGGTTTTTTGATTTCTAAATTACTTTAATAATAATTAGTGGCACAATTCTCATAGTATATCGTCAGCTGACACACTTTATTATCTGACGAAACCTATCATTTCCACATTTTGCGGTACTCTATCGTAAAACATACATATTCCGCGTCATGTAACCCTGATGGTCAATTTACTCTCAATAATAAACGTTTTGATTGCATTATCCTCATCAGCTCCATTATCCCTCTTTTATCGTCGAAAACAGACCCCTAAATGCGCGCTTGATTTCATCCCGCGAGTGTGTTTATATTCTTAACGACTCTTCCGCAGCAATTAGATGTAACGAGTGGGGGACCACGAACTCGTTAAGCGGTGTTGTATAAAAGAAACTGGGGCCTTTACGTGTGTCGATCTTGAACAGAAGTTTATTCGAATGGTCACACCTGTGTTGACCTCATACTAGGACCGTGGTGGCCCGCGGCATTTACCCTGACAAGATGTATTTAACGGAGAAGCAAAGCGCGTTACGTAACCCTGCGTTTAAATCACTGCCGCATTTAGACGATTGCCACTGCCGTCGTTACTGCTCCGTAATCGATGCATACTCGAGCAGCAGAGTACGTATATGAGAGTACGTACCTTGCGCAAGAATGATTCGCGTTGTAAAATGATCAAGCTTAAACATCGACGTCCACGATCTCCTTTATGGTAAGGAATCTCTTGACCGAGGGAAAATTACAAGGTGGATTTCTTTGGAGTCGATATAGGGTAACATTAGCATGGTTCCGGATATATGACTCAATATGCTGTGGCAGTAGATAATTGAAGCGATGATTGCAAGTCTGTTTTGCGATCCGGATTAAACGTAGCCTTGCGATGGATAATTTTAAAGTTCCAATAGCTCTCCACTGACACTGGAAATAAGACTGGACGAATAGATTCTATCGTAACAGCTCTGTCGTCATAAGGTTTTTACGAGGGACCATCAATTGTCAGCGAAACGTATTTTTGGCGATTGCTCGAATGGGGTAAGCTTGTGTTGATGTCTCACGACGATCCAAGAGAGTCCACTCTCACGCACAATAATCGGAGCATTACGACAATCATCCGTACTTGACCAGCCAAGGCAGCATCAACAGTAGTAGCAGCTGATGACCTTAATAACACTACGTATCCACCTATAAATATATAACGACGCACTTTGCCTCTCGTCGCACAGAATTGCATCTCGGGACTTTCTTGAAACTCGTTGCGCTTATCAGCGTCTCGCGGAGCCAAATAAGAATTAATTAGACATTTCGTAGGAAGTCGGCAATAGTTCATCGTTGAATTTTACAGCCAGTGACTCTTTGGTTGGCCACTTAGACAGTCGGTATTTAGGGTTTAATTTATACTCTCTCCAATTTATAACAATTAATTTTACTCTATCTATCCGTTTGCTTTATTACGAAAGCTTATTAAAACTAGTGTTCTAAAACCACGATATTCCACAGAAAGCGCGGGTTGCTTCTTGCGATATAAATCACTGGTTTAACTTCACTTATATGCAGATTCGGAACGAACAAACGACTAGGTACACTTTCTATGTCCCGGTAACATTTTAATCAGTACTTTAAGGCTGGCTCGTGTAAACGGGTCTTAACGAGCCAACCGCACTGATTCTCCATGCAGGAGCATCCTCCTGAGCCAGCTCTCCACGCAAGAGCACGTTATTAATTGCGAGCCAATTAAGGCACGTTACAACGTTACGTCGTTACAGTGAGGCCCTCGCGAGTTGTACACTGCGTGGACCGTAATCGAAAATTAAACGAAGGATGCGAAACCCTGCTATTGATTATGTCGTTCCACGTGAAGACATCATCGCGTAATGGGACAGAAATTATTCTGCTTCTGTAACATATACCGGTCGCGATACATATCTGTCTTTGGTAATTGAGAAAAAAATCTACTATAGTGTTTTTAACGTTCTCTTCGATCGGTCCATTAATAAGAGACTGATCTAAGGTGATCGTATCAACCGGTTCGCCTTGTGGAACACAACTGGGAAAGAATGAATTAATGGACGAAACAAATGCAGAAAATATTCGAAGGTTGGAAGAATAAATTTCATTTCTAAAAAGATTATCTAACTCTTTTAATCCCCGTCAAAGCCAATGTGCTTCACGAAGCTGGTGAACTTGCAATAAACTCGATTGAACTTACACGGGTAATTGAAACAATTTATCTCTAGTGGATTTTTAATGTACGCGAACAAGTACGAAGAGAAGAAGACTCGCGACGATAGTCGGCTTTCATCAAAGCACTATGCACTGCGAGGGATTTATCTCGAATGACATATCAATCGAGGCGTTCGAAGCGATAGCATACGGTACCCGCGGCAA
Source organism: Trypoxylon attenuatum (assembly GCA_963989405.1). Taxonomy (NCBI): domain Eukaryota; kingdom Metazoa; phylum Arthropoda; class Insecta; order Hymenoptera; family Crabronidae; genus Trypoxylon; species Trypoxylon attenuatum. The sequence goes on from OZ022494.1 coordinate 8,044,194, forward strand.
TTGATCGTCGCCGCGACCCAACGAGATTCATAATTGTATCCATGTACAAAAGCAACAAATCTTTCGCGGAAGTTGAGAAGGAACAATTCCAACAGTTGGGTCAAATACTTAGAGAAATGCTACAATAGTTAGAGAGTTGAGAATATGATGAATCGCCCAGCGAAAAAAAGAAGAACGAGCGTCGATGTGGTGCAATTTATCCATTGCGCCAGTTTAGCTCAATCGCCCAAGGATCAGCAGCGCGGAGCGCGTACTACGGTTTAGGAGCGGAAAGGGTCCGCGGACGGGTCGCTCTCACTGGAAGATTTGTGGCTTTCGAGGGCTACGAGCGTGTTGGCAAGTGGAGAGTGGAGACTGGTTTTCGAGATCGCTGCTCCAACTCCGATCAGGGATAAATATGTGTAACGGAGGATGGACTGGTCACGAAATCCATGTTACAATTGTCTCTATGCACAGTCGTATGGCTATTGTATACACTCGTATGATTTCAGAGCATATACCTCAACAAGATTGTAATGGAAAAGTATTTAAAATACACTCACGATTTCATTGGAATCCACATATCGATATTTAACCTGCTTGCTCATCCATTTTATCTAGAAGTACTCTGGTATTTGTTCTTTAATTAAATAGTTTTTTACTATAATTGTATAAGTAATCGTTTCATTGGCCGAACAGCTGCGAGAAATCTCGTCGACCATGCGAGTTACCGATATGGGCTTCAAGTCTGCAGAGCATAATAGTAGTGGACAGCGGCAAAAGAAAAATAAGAATGCGTTTGGTCATCGGACGTTTCAAATAAAGCACTCTTTAGCGGAGCTCTTTCAATGCGCTTCGTTGAGCAAAGGAGTCGGGGTAGAAGGAGGATCAAGAGGGAAGTCGGGATTATCGCGAGAACAGCTGCTGGTGAATCAATCGTGGCTAAGCAGCTTTTGGTAAATCGATCCACCAACTTCACGCGTGGCCAGCTGTTTTCTCCTCGTAATCTCAATAACGAAATTGACAGGAGATTCATTCGTGTCCAATTATACCTTTCATAATAATTTCTTTCATATAATACATAATATGTATTACGTTAAATATTATAAATGTAGCTATGAGCGAAATGGAAGGAATAGATATCGTTTCCCAGCACAAAAGTCAGCCATGCGTTTCCCTGCGTAACGAATTCTATCACGAAGATTGTAATAGCGAGCGATCGACGCCTAGAACGCGCGCGATAAATTATGATCCTCGAAGATGCAATCAGTCGACCGTCGCCGCCTCACAAATCTATCGTCTCGATCTAGCATGCATGCAAGCCTCTGTCTTGAATACCATGCCGACAGATCGAACATACCTATTTCCACGCGAATTCAATGCCTCGCAAATTTCACAGTACCCTCAGCGTGAAATGCTCGCGAATTTTCTTCTTGCATGCATCGGTATCTCCGGAAGAATTGAGAGAATTGTACATTTTATAAGTGTCATAAAGACAGACATTCCTCTTAAAAGGATGCAATTGCATTTGATGATGCGTGTTATCGCCTCGAAAGAGGTCGGAAGGATTGTTCGAGTGCTAATGGCACCTTCTGAAGGCACATACTTGTCTGTATGTATTCACGCAGAGAGAATGGGGGCTCCGAATGGCCATAGCTCCAGGCAACGAAAGCCTTTCCACTCTAATTGCATGCGAGGGCAGTAATAATCGGGGGTGAGCCAGTATTCACGACTGGTATTCTTTCGTCGTGATTGCGCTCACTCTTCATTAAAAGGAGCACTCAAAGAAACTTAAGGCTGCAATAATGGTACGGTTCTTTTAACGCATTCGATCCCAACAGCTACACTTGAATCGAAATATTCGCACGAATGAATAAGAATGCTGACTGTAATCGGCTTCCTTATGGTGAGCTGCCGATACTAGTGTCATTCATAGTTCACGCCTGAAAATGTTTGATACATTATTTTATTCTACGAAACCCCGATAAAGGAGAAGTTAATTATGTATATTACAATGAAGCAGCTTGTTATGATCAAACCGTGAAGCGATTTGCATTAGAAAGCTTTAGATTGAAAAATAAAGGAATACGAGTAGTCAGAACGAAAAACGAGCAGCAAAGCAAACAGCAAAGCGAACAGCAAAGCGCGTCCCGCGGGAGTGGAGGCAGAGAGGCCTTTACGATTCTGCCGAACTTTACGAGCGAGCGATTGGACGCGCTGGCTCAACGAAACGGCCAGCCCACGGTAAACTCTTTCCGCGTTTGACCTTTATTGTTCGAAACGTGTAACGCACGTGTGCACGCAGGAAATTCCCGAGGGCCGAAAAAGTGCGCTGACAAGTACCGAGCAGCACTATAATGGGAAGATCGTATCTTTCGTAAGCGTGGCGACACCGTAAATTAAAGCAGTGCGCCACTATTTTATCAGAGGCAACATCCAGCCAGACTCTTAATGCATTTCCATTGTAACTGGCTCACGATCCGACCACCGAAAGAACCGCGACTCGCCGGAAAATATGGAATATCGCTCTTCGCAGAGATTTCTGGGTCGAGTTTCGATTATTTATCGATCGATAAAATTGGGAATGGAATGGAATGGAAGGGTTGGCTTGCTTGGGTGCAAGGGAGTAGTGGAGGTGGAGTGAGTTATTTTCGGGCGCGAATGAGGTCATCTCGGGTCAGCTGCACCCAGTTCAGAGACTGCGGGGTAGGTCGACCCTCTTTTAACAGACTCGAAAGAAATTGTGGGAGGACGAGATTTGTGGACTCCATCGTTCGACCTTTTCAAAGATTCCTTTTTGAGTCATCTTCATCCACCGGTCCATTTAAATCTGATTATTGTCTGAGAAATTATTCCCAGTGTACTAGGTCAGATTTAGATGAAAGGTTTGATGAGCAACACACGCAGGATTGCAACACGTTCGATCATAAACCATACAGAAAGTAGCGCGTATGAAGTTGGGACCCTTGGCAAAAGTCGGTTTAACTTGGAGAAACGGCCCTATAACGGACTCTCGTAAAACGTCATACGTTCACTTCCTGTAACTGACTATCGGACATTTTATTTATCCTCGATTAAATTAATGATACTGCCGAAGTTTCCGAGCCGCGCTGCGGTAGATCCATTACCGGACGAAACTAGCGAGCGCCTTTCCCCAAATTAACGAGCATGCAGTGCGCTACGCGATAAACCGTAATTAAGGCCGATGAGTTAAAGAAATTTCGAGAATCATTACAATTCGTTATCAAAAGCCACTATAATTTGACGAACGAAAGAAAGGAATACAAAAGACATCTTGATTTTGAACTCATCCCAATTAATTCTCATTAAAAAGAATCCCATCGTCACTTGACAATAATCGTGGCAATTAAAAAACTTCCAAACAACTCATTTCAGGGGCTTTGGTGGATGCAGCGGTAAAAAAGCCGTGATAAATTCGATCCAGGTGGAGCGAGAAAAACGTAACATAATCGCGTGGCGCGCGGATAAAAGAGTAGGATCCCAGTGCTACCAGCGGGAGAGATATTTCAGGCGAATTTGTCGGTGTAGCCCGGCAATATTTTTCACCTGACCTCACCCTTCCAACCGCACAGGGTGACAGGATAACAGAGTGACGCTCTTTACGCGCAGAAGGTGGAGGCACCACCAGTAGAAAGACGAAACTGATGGAGGTAGTGGTGGGTCTCTGGTCAGGGCGAACGTCGCGACGTGTCGCCTCAGTTTCGCCAAAGGTTGACTCACCTTCCTGCGCCACACTGAGTCACAACATTATTTATACATCAGGCCGGACGAGCGAGAGCATAATCCGCGCGAGAGATCCTCCCCGGTAGATTCCGCGCTCCTGGCCGCGAAGAGCAAAGAGCCGAAGATTTGTCAGCTGGACAAAGGAGCCGGGCACGGGCGACACGCTCGCTCCTTGAATGCCTTTAAGTGTCCGCTTTCTCGCTTTCTCGACCACTTACCGCGATTGCCGCAGAAATATAACTGCGATATTTCTACCGCCCTTGGTAGAAAGGTGTGACTTATTGCTTTAGCGTTCCGACCCCTAAATCGCTCCTCTTAACCGCGACCTTACAATATGAGAATCGATATAACTCTCTCTTCCTCCGTTTCCTTATATCCTCTACTAACTTAACCGCACTCGGTAATTTCGCTTCTCATCCTCTTTCTCTCACTCGAGAGACGGATACGTTTTTCTCTTCTTTACACTGCGAGTTAAAACGGTAATTTATTGAGGATGAGGAGGATGAGAACTTTTTGCCGGGTTCGATTGAAGGGATGAACGACACTGTCGGTTTAATTTGTAACGCGAGCTTTCGCGATGTGCCGAGGACGAGCCGCGAGCAAAGTGGCTTGTTCATGCGACCGGCTTTAAGGGCAGAAGAGAGGCCAGGCCGACGCTGGTAAAAAGCGATCGTTTAACGGGCGTCGCAATTTGTCCCGTCGACAAAACACACTACTGGAATGCGTATTGTCCGGACTGTTGGATTATCCTCCTCCCGTGAGTCTTTCCTCTTTGCACAAGGAGTAACTGCGAGAGCCCAGGGTGGCAAAGTATATTGGCGATCTCACGAATATTCATTAACCTCGCTAAATAGACTCTCAATTCCAAGGGATATGATTTATTTCAGTTTACCGAAGATACCAATATTTATTGCAAGGTAAGTTCAAATGCAGAAACGTGACCACAGTTCACATAATATATGGGCCCTCCTATTTTTATTATTACGTACAATAGAAGTCATCCATCAGTACCAGTTATTCGCCTTGCAATAAATCAGTAGTTCAGAAAGTTATACCAGATCTTACCGACTACAATTTTTTCACAAAGAAGAGTAAGTTTTGCGCTTCAAGATAGAAGGCGGCCGCACAAAGTCGCCGCGCGGGACAACGGATCCGCGCCTTTCGCGAGCGCCAAGACAGGATGATCAACCGCCTCTCGCGGTATCTCCCGCGCAGCTCGAAGAATCTCTCAAACATTGTCCCGTCGATTCCATCCGACAATGGCATTTCCATTCTCGCGGCGAGCACGCCGACAAACGGCCGATCTCCTATCGATCCCCGACTCCCTCTGAGTCAAGCTCCCAAAAAGGGCGAGTCACCTTGCGCCAAACCGTACGAGGAACCAAGCAGACCAAACTCGACTCTGGGGAAGGGTGAGGAGCCGGAAAGGTCGCAGCAGGATTTCGTACAAGGTTCTGCTCTCAAGGCAGGGTCATCGGGATCGAACCTGACCCACGACTCGATAGCAACGATTCCAACACCCCCTTCGGGTACCCTAGACGACAGGTTTATAAGGATCTGTCAGTGGCTCGGACGTTCCCGATAGTATTTTTATGTATTATCTCTGGCTTCGTGCCAGCTCACTCTATTATATCACTATCCTGGGATCTTCATTTTATTACAATGATATTCTAACGGTTCTCTATCATTCACTTGGATAATAAGTCACGGAGAATGTGTGCGTAATACCATCGGTAAAACGAGCTTTGAATTAAAAAAAAAAAAAAGTTACGGCGATAAAAAGCTTGCGACTCTATCATGCAGATTCCCCATATATATTTGACCATTGCCGATTGTCTGGTGGCTTCTCGAATACCTCTTCCCAGGCACTTCGGAGTCCACACCTCGCAGTTCTTTTTCTCCTGGCAAGTTTTTTCCTTACCCTGGTGCTTTTGTGCGGCTGGCTTTTGTGTGGGAGCGCGACACTGCCCCTACCGAGGGAGCACGTGGAATCCGGACAATTAATGGTCCCCGGTATTGGGCGATTGCCGATTCCGACAGGGGTAGGCGCTTGGAAAAATTTACTGGGCTCACGCTAGTTGCGTGTTTTCGCTCACGCGGGAAAAGGTTTTATTTACCTTGCCACTCCGCTGTTTTAAATGGACGGCACGAAGCGTTATTAATGAGAATGCGGCGGGCTAAAACGACGGGAATTCCCTTATTTGGAGAAAGAGAAAAGAGTGAAAGGTCGGCGCGGGCGCGAAACATCTGGCAACAATCAAGAGGCCGTGCCTTCGGAACGTTTTGTCGTATGGCGACGGGTCAAGGAAGACATGTGTCAAAATTACAGAAGACCAATTGATCTTTAATAGCAATTAAAATATTGAAGTTATTAAAATATAGATTTAGCATTGCATACTGCATCCACCAAAAGAAACTTTTGTCAAAGATAAATAGGAAAATTAATCGAGACATTTCTAAGAGTAATAATGCGATCTCAGAGCTAACTAATCGCAAACACAAGATTCGTTCGTGTCAGTCTGTAGCTTGCACTCGCGCTCTCATTGCTAAAGTCTTGGCTCTTTACTTCTCGGACTGGCTGCGCGACATGGACTCATTTGTACCAAGAGAACAGACGCCCCGCCGCGACTGACCGCCGTGCTGAAGAAATAGCTTGTACCGGACCCTCTTCAGTCCAGCTACCGATAGTATTCCATTGACTCGTCACTCGCGGTCGCATGTTCTCAGCTTACTCGATCGTGAATATTCATCCTGAGTGATCTATTAACCACGCCAGTAAGAACTGTAGTTACAAACTGCTGTTACAAATCGCATGGTTAATAGAGTAGGGAGAAATATTCGCGTAAAGTAACCCAAGAGCTTCGGAAATTGATTGCACGACACTGTAAAACTTCTAGGAAAGACGAATCACGGTAACGAAGTTGCGCTAAATCAAGGGTATTTTTGACAAGGCTTTTATGGTTGGGAATGTATGATCAACTCTAGTTGTCACGGGGGTGAAACGTCAGGAGAAGCGTGACGAGAATCTACTATGCGCGAGATACATTGTTTTAGCGCCGTGGATGATGCCTCGAATCGTGTAGGAAAATCGCGCATGAAGCTCACGTACTCACCTCCGGTCGTAAAAGAAACCGGAGGGCGCCTTCCACAGACTCCTAATCATAAATTAACGAAATCGTCGCGACTCATCGCATTCCGAGCCTTAACGTGTCTCTTATTAAGAAGAACTGGATAATTAAAAACTAAAAATTAAAACGAGAGGAAGTACATATAGTAGGTTACTAATAGCAGCAATGACGATTCCTTTCAGAATTCAATTAATACCGGTGCGGCTTGGCATATAGCGCTAGTAAAAAGTCGCAAACAACCTGAGTTGCTTCTTACCGGGCGGCCACAATGAGCAATTACTTATCGTTATTTCGCGAACATCAAAGAGAGGGCCCAGGAGCCAGGAGAAAGCGAGAAAGAGCGGCCGCGGAAAAAGCAGCGCGGCATTTACCGTGGAACGTGTACTCACATTCTGGAGTAAGTAGATAATTCCGGCATAATGCTGGCAGCAGTTGAGCTTGCGGGAATGCAGCGGCGACGTTTCGCTATGTGAAAATTACGCGGCCATGGGAACGATAATCGTCGCTAATACGTTCCTCACGTAGGAGCGGCCTTATTTATAGGGCCCCACACTGCTCATCGACGACGGCTTTTGAACGGTACGCACGTTGGTACACACCCGCGTGCGTATGTGATTTCACAGGGAACACTCGCCTCAATTATCTACCACTGACAAGTTTGCCTTCGTCAGTCGGCTAGCCACCGCCACGGAAATGGAAAAGTGTCATTTGAGACTAGACTCCGTTATGCGATTAACATCGGAATTACCACTGGTTTTGGTTCTTCCATGATTTAAAAAATAATTGAACTCCAGGAATAAACGTTTTCAATAAAAAAAAATTGGTAGTTTTTATCGGAACTCGTATAATTGAAAAATGAAACGCAAAGTAGAAGCTAGTTTGAAGTTAAAAAGATTATCGAATAACCATAGGCAAAACCGCGGTAAGATCTCACTTTCCTGAAGAGTCAATTACAAACCACGAAGTAAATTCCACCGGAGGCAAAGCGAACATTCCCAAAAGTGACTCTGAGGTCCGCTTTCGCTCGATTCCCAACAACTACCATATTAATCAAGGAGGACCCGATTCCCTCAAAAACCACAGACCTCCACTCTGGAACCAATTACGAGGCTAAGCAAATCCGCAAAAGGCCCAGAAGGAACCGCCGAAAAATACACTGGTTCGTCGGCTTCTACCAGACCCCCAACGTCTTTTTTCTAACTTCTTTCTCCGGACGTAGTCAATCTCGCACCGCAACCGGACGTGATGAGTGCACATACGCACGACGCACATACACACGGTATTGCGGGTGCAACTATAGCACGCGCACGCCCGCATAGATAAGGAAGCATGAGTGCACTTCATAGGGGCCGACCGTCTGTGCAACGATAAAAACCGGAGATTGCTATCCGCATGCGGCTTGCACCGTAGCGTTGCAACCCCGTTGGCTTGAACGGTTCTACGTGTGGATTACATGGAATAGAGTCACAGTACATGTACATGAATAGTAAATCTCTTGAACAATATGTTTCGGCATGCAATTCGTATATTACAGATAATTAATTAGATTCAATTGTTTTTTCCTTAAGTAAGGTATGAGGTCAAGTGAAACTTGTAAGAAGTAAACTCTTAAGTTTGATAACTCCATGAGACTTCGTTACACAGCCGTCACAGCGGAAATCCGCGGTGGCATGGCAAACCGTTTGTTTTCGATGCCTGAAATAGAAGGCACAGCCCCAAACTGCACACGTCGGCAATTTCTCACGAAGTCTCTTCGTCTATGCGTAACAAGCGCTTTGCTATATCCATAAATTCTTCCGAGAAATAAAGTGCTAGCGTTAAGGGATGCGTGTTAGAATCTACACCCGCTGGCGCCTTATTACTTGCCCCTCCCTTATATCCCAACTACCGTTTTCACTCCGCGTGTAAGTAAGCTCATTTTCCAGAACGCAATATTCCCGCTACGCGTATACACATGTGTATACCAGTAGTTCATGATCAATTCTAGTAACACTTCCATCTGATTTCCTAGAAATTGCATTGGCCAGACTCGTGGAATTCGAATGGCCACCACCATAGGTGGCAAAGGATGATCTTATATGCAATAAAAATTTTTTATTCAAAATGGATTCTCACCAAAATTGGACCTCCATCCTTGATCGATGCTGAGACCGTGGCACCGAACCACTGAAGAGTTTTGTTGTCGATCTGACTGTAGCCACCTTCGACGTTGCGATTCGCAACGTGATTGTGTCCTGGAAGGAGAAAGATCATCTGTTAGTCGCGCCTAATAAGCCATTGGAATTTGCAACTTATGTCTACACTCAATTAATCAGCCGAGTCATTTAATCGGTTGACCAATATCGATGCGGGCCCCGGTAAATCCGGATGCGAAGCGGTAAAAAGTAATCGGTGTCCAGTGCAAGCCAGTTACCTTAGCTGGGAGTAACCTAATATGTCGGTGAGATGGATGCACTGGAACGGAATGAAACGAAACGGAAGGACTACGAGTTCAACTACCAGTCGGAGGATTAACCGTTTGTACTTTGCTGGCTTCTGCCTTGTAGCAGTACAACTTCGAACGAAACTTAATTATTCCGATTTCTTAGAATATGCTTATCCGCGGAATTGGACCAATATATGTATAAAAAATAACAGAACCATATTCGATTTCAAAAATTTTGTTGTATATTACATTAGACATAAATTAATGGAAGGAATTACTTAATTGAAATGATATTGAAAGGGAGTTTTCTTTTTAATTTCTAATTCCAAATTCCATTAAAACGAGAAAGGAAAGTGCGAAGGACGTAGATGAAAAGTAAGGACGAGTCGGAGGGATTGAATGAACGTTTTCCTTTGATCGTAAGTGATGCCTTCCGCGAGCCGTGCAATGATCTCTCGCGCTGAGCAACCTTCAAACAGGTGTCACGCCGTAGAATTCTCGGCAAGTGCACCCTGGATCTTTCTTTCTCGATTTTGCGAAGAGAATGAACCCGTTAGCCGTATCGGTTTGGTTTGATCCATAAACGGAAAGAAGTGCCCTTCACTTGCCAAGCCCTTGCTCCTCGAGCAGTGGCAGTCTTGCGAGACACTCCCATAAGAACAACTCGAGAAACCTCTGAGTAAACTTAACGCAAACAATTCGATCGTCTCATAATTTCTAATCCCATCGTCATATAATTATTCATACAAAAGAAATCTAACTCCTGAGCTACCCTATATCTTGAAATTACCAATTCCATTAAATCGTATAGCGACAGCATTAGATTACAGTGGAAATAACTTAAAGAAAAATATCTAAAGAAACTTAGTTATACATATTGCGAGCGAGTGCAATTAACAGTACGATTCTATTTCATCCTGACTAAAACAAATATCACGATAAACTGTCCATTAGCGTTGCATTAGCCGGTATCGAAGCTGGCATTAATCATAATGAGAGGCCAGTCATCGGAGTAAAACAGTAACTAATTGCGTTCCATTACGCGAAACCTAATCGCGGAGAGGTAATTGCAGGAAAGGGGAAGGGGTGGGGCTCATATTGATTGTATCACGAGTCGCCTTTATTCGAGGTCCAATTATTTCATCGATTAGCGCTCATTAAGACGAGGAGTCAATTAACCGGTAGAATCGAACGCGACCACGGGCACGGCTGACCTTCCATGAAGACCCTCAGGTGGCAGAGAAACAAAAAACGCCGAACCTTCGACCAGCTCTGGAGGGGCCTAGGTTGCAGTACGGCCTTACGGTTTTCTGTATTAGGCATCGGCGGCTTCTTGTCGCACGGACGAAGAGATGTTTCTGCGTATCCTGTCCTCGCGAGCCATCGTCGACACGCTGCCAGAAGGGTGGACACTCCTCCGGCAGTTCCTCCGCGAGCAGCCACGACACCGCGTCAGAGGAGTGAGTGACCTCGAAAAGCCCCAATGCCACGGGGATACGCTTCCTCGTACGCAAGCGGAATCGCAGATACAGAATCGGGAGCAGGTCTCGTCATACCAAACTTCGAAATGATAATTTAGCGCGTTCATTGTCGTGCTCTGTGTCGAATAACACTCAACGATCAATTTCTCGTTTCACCGATTTCATCGAACTTTGATAAGAATTGTATAACGTTACAATTGGTGAATCGATATGCGCGATATGATAAATAGGTTCAATAAGGATGTAATTTCATCGCTGATATAATTAAATTTGTAGTTTCATATGAGACATATTCCACTGGATACGTATCCTCTCCGTAAAAACCATCTTTTTCTTGGTATCCAGAGAAAATCAGCCGAAAATAATCCTGTTTATCGCAATATTTCTCCTTCGGTTACTAGCGGACGTCGGAAGGCTAAAGCAACGTGTGTAGCTATATCTTTAATGTTACAACCGTGAACAGAGTCCGCATCGAAAATAACCGTGGCTCTACCCTCGCTGACTCAACGACGACGGCTGCTGCTAGCTATCCTACTATTACCACACTGCCAACCAATTTCATCTTCCCTCCTTCGAATCGGATTATTTAATATACAACTTATCGTTCTAAGGAAAAAGAAGAAGTAAATTATGGCGCATCATCCCATTGGTTTCGCAATCACGAAGAAGAGCGGTCAAAGTAAACGATGCGTAAATAGACTGTAAATAAGCGGCGGTAGTGGTAGCGCCATAAATACCGATGGTAAGAGGGGAAAAAAAAAAAAAAAAAAAATTGAAAGCGGTAAAGGAGAATTTCAATGCGTTAAAGGCGATCGTCGGCAAATGTAGCCGAAGCATGCAAGACTACCGGGTACGATCCTAATTGGACAAGATCGAGGCAGAATCGAGCATACGATCGGGCTAATTATCGATCAAAGCGAAGTGTCCGTACGAGGATCGTTGACTAAGGAAGAGAGCCGACTAATTGGATGTACCCGGCCACCGAGATCTCGTGTGTGCACTCGCTAACTCTACCCAGTGAAAATGTTTCTCCAGCGGCAGTGCGACCCTCGAGTGGCTCTTCTTCTCCTCTCTCTCTTGCTCTCCCCTAGAACCTTTGGTACGACGAGAGAAACGCATTCTCTCAGTCTCGAGAACGCGAGAGCCTGTTGCTTTACCCTCCACTCGGGAAAATTGGCTACGTTCTTTCGCTTGGTACCACGAGGACTTCATGCCGGCTCGTGTTAGTCTGCGAGTGTCTGGGCTGGAAACGCATTCCTGACACCTACTCCTATACCTCTCCTGAGAGTCTCTCGTCTCATTAAATTCACAGGAAATCTTGAGCCTTCTACTGCCTCTCGTAACCTATGGCATTTCCATGATCACTTTCTGACCATGTAAAATAGTGCCAATTAACTCGCCAAAAAGTTGTCGAACCAACAACGAGAGGAATTATCATAAATCAAGGAATCCAGTGATTTTCTGAATATCAACTGAGGAAAAATCATCGGATAAGTCGAAGTGATTCTAGCAGAACCACCGTTATGCAAAGTACATAAATGGTGGACGGAATATTTCGACGAGTAAACTTCTGCGTAACATGACTAAACTAAGTAAAATTAATAGTATTTGCATAATTTGACAATTTTGAATATTGGCAGCTTTACTGCCATATCGTACATCGAGTTAGAGAAGTAAGACAATGATAAATGCTTTAGCACTAGCGTTGTACATGTTCGAAAAAAAGGCGTGCAGACTCAGGGTGGTGTGTAGTAGGCGTTCTACGCGTCTCAATCGAGACATTTATCTCGATCGCACGCTACAAATTGATCGGACTCCACACCGGGCGAGATAACGTGAAATCGACGCCCGGCTATACCGGTGATTTCCTGCCGATTGCTTTCGAGCAGTCAATTACTTTCGCGCCAGCAAATTACGGCAGTGAATTGCCGCGGTCAGGATGCAGCCACTCGATTGCCGCGAGATACCGTCCTTACGAGGTGTCTAACCACGTCTAATCCTTGCTAGCATCCTTTTACCGATTTGCATTAGAGCATTAGTTTCGTTCTCGATGATAGGTATTCTTCCTCTTTCTCTCGAGCCGAAACCCTACGATCCTATCGCGCCTCTAATTATTAATTCCACCAGACCCTCGCTCAAGCGTGATATAAACACTTTCCAGGATGATCCTGCTTCATTTGTCTTCAGGACAGAACCGATTAAAATCGATAACGACGTAATTATTCACCCTGATTTCCACTAATTTCCCAATTAACCACTAAGGATCTTAACGACTTGTAATCTCGCATTCGATTAAACCAGTTTCGAGTCTCGTAGAATTTTGGTAGATGTAGGTCCGTTTTTTAAAGAGGACCCCTGGTGAAATTGAAACTCGCAATCGTTGGATAAACGCAACGTCAAAAGTTTAGATCTCGATGGACGCCCGGCCAAGTATAATAAAGTCTCGGAAGGCGAATAGGTCAACGACAGGGTGGGTGGAAGGCCCCTAAGAATAGCTCGCGGTCTGCACGCAGAACGGCCGTTAGTTCGCAAGACTTCCAAGAGCACGAAGCTCCTCCAGGGCTCTAACGGTGGGTGGCACCAGAGAAACTGGGTCAGGTAGTGCCGAGAACCAGCGGGATATGAGATACGTGCCCTTTTTGCAATGTTATTCTACGGATGCGTAACTCGTCGGTTTTAAAGTTCACCATCGCAAGAGATGGAACCAGAGGCTGATGTCAAATTAAAACAAACGAAAACCTTAATTCCTTCGATTTTCTCTCTGTTTAAATTAGATATTGCTCCTGAGAGAAGAACAGATGTGTGTATTTCTCTCGTGCGAATTGACGCCTGAGTAAAAAGAGACGACAGTGAAGATCAGTGTCACAAAGAGACACAATATGAGGAAAGCATAATAACGTTAATGCTAGAAGTAAGCCGTAAACCGCAAGTTAAGTCATGTCGTAAATTATGAATGAGATATGTTAATGTATTCTGCGGGTAGGTTCATGGCCGTAAAGCTGCAGCTAACGGCGACTATTTCATCCAAGACCGAAAGTGTTCCAGAATGTCAATGTAAAGAGGAAAGATTTTGCTCGATATACACTTACCATTATTGTCGAAGTGGATTAAAGCACATCTGTCGTCGGCCGCAATATCACACTTGTAGACTGCGCCACCTCTGTAAACACCAGATTGTTGTGTTTGAGCCTCGGGCGCACCCACGACAGCCCTGAAAATAAATCAGAAAACATGTGCTTAATTTGACATTTCGCAAGTCCCATGGATAATTGATATACTAGTCAGCTGGCTATAATAAAGTCGTGTCATAAATTATCGATTTAAAGTGATCGAAATTACTTGGAATTTGCAATTCAGGTTCGCGGGTTATCGGTCAAAATTGGTTATCGCATTGGCAGCAAAGACGGTAATGCGCGCGTACTGCCGAAATCGAGGTCACCGGTTACGAGCTATTTTCAACTGTGGCGTAAGAGTTAGTGAGTGATCCGGACCAAGAAGAACTGTGTTGTGTCAGGTACGCTCTCGCACTGTTTTTGGGACTCTTTGAGCATGTATCGCATTTGTCATCGAGTCAGTCGGACATATAACGCTGGTAGACAAATTCGCAGTACTAATTAATGGAAACTGAGGCCTGTTGGCAAAAAACGAACAGTGTGAACTTTTTCGAAACCGGACACTGTAAAATAAGCAGAATGAGGAAGTAACAAATTGCCTTGACCTCTGAACTTGTTACATGGAATTTGCAAAGCTACAATATTCACAATTGGAGCGTGGTAATGTGACCTTTGAAACAAGTTTCCCGCTATAATTATCATCGGGAAGCTAATTGGACAAATTAATAGTTGAAAACTTCATTGCGCGAGAATCTTTTTCATCTAGTTCAACACCATAGTAAACGAGTTCACGAGAGGAATTAGGCTTGTTAATAGAGTGGAATCATGCTGTAAGCGATTCTGAATGAATTTATCTTATCGGTCTTGCCGGACTACCATCATTAAATTGCGACGCGAAGAGTCTCCGTAGCGAGCGGTGGCTCTAACGCATTCAATTATTTTAACGGCCTCGACTCGTGCACCAAATTGGCCATTATCGTTATTGAGTTAAGAATTACCGGCTGCTCCGTTACTTCTCACTTTTTTTGAGAAACGCCTCTCCCACGCGCTACGAACCGGCCACTCCATTATTATTAGAAGGATCGGAAATAGGTCGAAGCGTGCTTCATTAGAGCTACGAAACTCTGATGCAACAATAAAAAAATTCACAGGATGTTTTTTACCGCACATAAGATCACAAATAAATATTCACCGATTTTACAAAACCGTTTCATGCCGATGTGTCACGAAATTCCGGAAGACTCTCTCCCAATATTGGAAGACACAATCCTTACGAAATCGATAAAAGCAACGCGATGTAACGCATTAAGCGTTTGCTACACCCATAATTTTCCATGGGCGATTCTAATCGTGTTTTCAACATCCAATGTGGGTTTCACCTCAAGGTACTTATCAGCAAGTGTCGACAATATGAAAATGGGTAGGTTGGACAATCGATCGCCTAATTATTCCGAAAGGGTGTGTCTAGGAGAGGGTAGGGACTAATCTATTACCATGACCCAGTGAAACGGTGATTAATACCACTATCGTCTTTTTTTACTTTCAAGCTTCTTGCCCATTTATTTCGCACTATCGACTTCTCGCAATTTCCCCGGAATGCTCATTCCCTGTTCTAGGTACAATTTCAACACACAATCCTCGAATCGGGAATAACGAGGAACTGTATAAGAAAAATGACTTTCCGATAAATCTGTCATACTTGAAGTTGATAAATGGCGCGAAACGCTTTATCATAGCATAATGACAGCTCGACAAAGTTCCTGTAAAAGGGGTGAAAAGTTTCGTAGTAGAAAGGAGATATTGCCCGTCGATGAGCTACGTCCCGTTACATATACAAAAGTCATTGTCAGAGCTGCACAATTTTTCATACAATTCAGACGATCTAATGTTTCACATTCGAGCTGTTTTGAAACGAGATATACAATTTAGTCCGTGCCTTTACCAGAAACTGGGACAAATCTGTAAGATGAATTCCCTTCAATGTCTCGACCATGTCAAACGCAAAAGTCCCACTGCTTCGAGAAGCAACCTTGGCACACTCTTGACATCCAGCGAGTCTAGTACGCAGCAGAGGAGCATGTAGGCATAAACTCGTAATGTATGCACACGCAAGCCCTATACAGATAGAAGGAGAAGCGACTCGATTATGCGAGTCAAGTTATGTAAGCGCCAGACTCATAAACTTACGTCGCTTATTGTTCTCTCGTTCTAGCACAGTCGCATTGATAAAAAAAAAAAAAAAAAAAAAAACAACAGAGATTCAACGGCACTTAATTAATTCGTATGAATTCCAGAAAATCGAAACCACCGGAGGAAACCTTAAACTTTGGTTCGTGTTGATCAACGTCGCAAAGAACCGGCTCATAAAATCGAGCCGAAAGTGAAATCGCGTAATCGCGATAATTAAATTTCAAGTCACACACGTCACATTCTTACTGGGACATTAGCCGTATACATCGAGCTGTGCAAGAAGCAGCAGCAGCTCTGTAAAAGGTGCAATTAATTAGCCGCATGCAAAGATCGCGCGATAAACGAACTTTATGGAACACTGGTGGGATGGATATCATCCTCCTGTAGAGGTCGAGGCAAGACAGCGCAAACAATTTTAACAACGATCAAAAGTGTGCAAACAGAAGGGCCCATTAGGTTCGTGGCGCCTTATACGAAGGTGGCGAGGGGACGAAATCCGATACATTTACGGGCTTAATGTCCGATCGTCGTCCGGGACCTGCGGACTAATAGCGAACGTGGGACGGATCCGAGGGGGCCTCGCGCTCGCCCACTCCATTTTTTTGCATTCGCGAGGAAGTACACTCACCGATATGTGACGCATGCACGCGAATAAGAATGCAGGGGCGAACCGGTCACGCAAGATACCACGAATACAAACGCCTAGACCTTCTTTTCTTTCGATTCGCGGGGCTTCAGTGCACCTTTGGACCCGACGATCCACCTTGCACACTTATTTTATTTCTAGATTAAAGCATATTCGATGCTTAGGCCTCGTAAAGTCATTGCCACAACGGCAAGACTTTCGCCAGGATTTCGCAAATCCCGGCTTATATTACCCTTCTCGAGTGCCGGCTTGATGCTTGCGGCTCCGGTACACAGGAGCCGCGTGTCGCGGAAATAAAAGAAAATCGAATTTCACGGTATATCGTAAGAAGCATTGAGTAATGTCCCATAGTTCTGTCCATTTTCTTCGGAGTTTTCCGTACTTGGATTCCTGGCCTATATGTACTTCTTGCGGTGTCGATGCTTACCAGCTTTCCCTTTTCCCGCGTACTCTATCGATTGTCATACGTGTGATTCGGTAAGAGTGCAGATGTAAGTGAGCTAACTAGAGCCTGTCTAGTCGACTAGCTACGACAGTAGGCGGCAAAGATGGACCGTCACAAGAGATCCAGCTTCTACAGGTTGTTGGTAACCTGACTTCTGAGCGAAAGTCGACAACGGCTACCTAAGGCTGACAATGAGACACCGCTTTGGAGAACGATTTAGATTCCGCGTTTCTTCCAGCTTGCCAAGAGTCTCTGACTCTAATTCCACAAAATCCACGGAAAAATGCTGCGAGACACTTGAAACGGTAGTTCCACGTTCTTTCACGATTCCTGCTATGTCAAACGTGCGGAGCCTCGCGAAAACCCTTGAAAAATCGCCGAGCCATATTGGAATATCTTAATCGGTGGATGCCGGAATTCTCAAGATCCCAGAAATATTTCTGCCATCCGCGCAAGAAGCTCACCACGGTAACGTCGCGCTTCGACGAATCTATCATTGTCCTCCGGGTGCATTACACCCAGATAATGGCCACGTTGGCATATGTGTTAGTGACACGTTGCAAAATGATCTTGCAAGCGGGTAATGCGACGCTTGTTGCGATATTGCTGTCATTTTGATACGCCAACATGCTGGTCGGTAAGTGGCCGTCTTGGATTGCTGCTACTGTGATCTACCTGCTGGATGTCTTAGGGCTCGCGTAAAGAGCAAATCGATTCTTTCCCGAAGCGTTTACTGCCATATGTGTGTATATGTGTCATCTGAGTTTCAGACGGATTTACGGAGACTGTGACCATGGAATTCCGTGGCGAAATAGGTAGTATTCTGAACGATATGTACCTACTGCCACCGTGGAGTAAGATTTTCACCTTCGTACGTCTAGTCTCTCGATGGTAAAAGTACTCTTTGAAACGAAGCAATAAATAATACAGTAGACGGTGCACAATCTCAAGTATACGATGCCGAAAAGGGTAAGACTGATATTCCAATCAATAAATCCATCAAGCTTTCATCCGTATCGCGAATCTCGTCCCGATCAGAGGCGCCGGCTTCTTTTTTCCGACAGGCAAATAGACGGATAAATCTTGCGGACACATTGCCTCCTGAAATTGCGTAAGGAGCTTGACTGATCGCGAGTGTCCGACAGTGTTACCAATTATCGCATCTGACAAATTGGAGACAAGCCGCCAAGTAAATTGTACAGGTTTGCTTAGCTACTGCTTTCGGCATTACCAATGAATGCCGCTATCGTCATGGGATCTTCTCTCGTGATATTTTATGCATCGTGATCTCGCTGCTGGTGAAATTAATAATCGACGCTGACGATGGAAATATTAAGATATTGTATCTTATGATCGTTCGTGATTTAACGAGTGGCTCTCGATCGATCGGCGGTAAGCTCGGACTGTCCGATTGGTTGGTGCCAACGAAAAATAAATACAGCGGCTTCCCTTTATTCGCGGCACGTGAGCCCACGTGAGTCCGTCGTATTGACTTATATTACGAGGCGCGACGCCGGAACGCAGACGCGCATTTGTAATCCCGTATTTGGCAAAATCGGACGGCTCCATCCTCCTGGCTCGCGCCGTACTTGGCGAATTGCTCAATGCCCTGATCGTCTCTCTCTACCCCCCTTGCTGGTTGGACGATCTTAAGTTTCGATCTCTGAAAGCACCGGTTGTCACCACCGATTCTTTGGTTCCCACCCTTCACCCGATGCTTTTTCGACGAAATGGAAAGTAAAGCGTTCGGCGGCTTCCTCACACTATTCAGAGTCAAGTTACCTTGGCATTGGGGTTTGTTTGTAATTCCAAATGATTCTTGATACAAACTCTACTCTGCAATTTTCTATTTAGTCTAGCTGTCGAATTTATAGCTTAGACTTTGGAGTTTTAGGGATTGATTGAACGTGTAGGGATTCGATCCAACATATTCGAAGATTTGGGTGCGTGATCACTTCCGGCAGACCGATGGCACTTGGACAGAAACACGTGTATGGGTGTACACAGGATGATGATTGTCATGCGGCTTCGTATTTCAGCCGGAAATCACGTAACACTTTCAGGGGAAATGCCTCCTATACGTCTCAGGTAAATATTACTTTGACAACCCCAACCCAACCGTCCGTTCAATCTCACGTTGGATCTTCCCTTACTTTTACTTCGTTCTCTGATTTATTTCTAATACTTTACAGTCCGTCCTTGACTCGACTTTGAAATCAACTACCAAAATCATTTTGGTCTTATGCGATCAACGGAAAAGGGTCCAAAATAGTGGGTTGGTCAAGGATAGATCGGGAGATATACGAGTATCGTAGGTTTTGAGCGAAATCTCGGATAAAGACGCATGGGTTCAGCGAACTCGAGGTCTTCTCCAGGAACGCGTACATGGTAATGAGCTCGTGCGTGCTAGGAAATTTAAAACCAGGTAGAACACGCCTTCCGCGCGATATGCGCACGTTGCTCTACCTATATTATTGCCGCGCAATAATGCAATTCCAACGATCTAGGTACGGCTAGATTACAAGTGGACTTTTCTCTTTCTTTCTCTTTCTCTCTCTTTCTTCCCATATACCCCATGCGATCTTCAATTAAACCTCTTCGCACGTAGCATAAATCTGGCCGCGAGTTTCCTTTATTCTCACAAAGCTAATTGAAAGGTCGAGTCAAGCTGACCAGGCGAAAATTAATTTGCGAAATTGAGAATTCTCTGGGTGCAATAACCACCGCGTATTACGAGCGTCTTTCACGTGCCCAACGAACACAACCGTTCTAATGGCACTACCGCTCGAGCAACGGGGATTCGAATCCTACCAGTTCTGTCTTTATGGCTATCACGAAATGCACAGCTCTAAACACATTCGCGTGTAAATCTTGCTCTGACAGGTCAGGAGAGTGAAGAAAAAAAAAATTGCCGACCACTGTGCACTTTCTAAATCAAGCATCGTAAAGCCAGCCACTAAAAGTGCAGCTGTTTCTGTCATTAATATTAAATTCAGAATTCTAAAAGTACAGTTTAGTCGATGAATAACTCTCATAATTCGAACTGTGAAACTCCTTATAATCAGCAGAGCTCTATTCTTCTCATTCGGAGATGCGAAGCAAGGATGTGCGAAACGTCGTCTTTCGCGCAAAGAAAAAAAAAAGATGAGCAAAAAAAGATTATTGTATGGCGAAGATCACCGCTCGCGTTTCAATTTAAAGGTCTGACTGTGAGTGCGGACTCGTCGCAAGAAGAAAAAGAAGAATGAGATTTACGTCGGTGGTATTTGCGTTCGCAGTGTCGGCGAATTGTTTCGACATTTGGCTGCGTGTAAGAGAAATTTAAAAGGGAGGCAGTAGTGGCGGGTGTTCTTCGTCGACGCGATCGCCGATGACGCAAGGCGAACGGAGGCGTATCGACGCCGCACCATGTCGTGGCTCCGCTACTTTATAAGGAGCACCTCCTCACTAACACACAGGGAACGGCTTTCACTGTCACCAAAGCGCCGAGTCCTCGTAACTTGATCTACGATCGCAGTCAATCGCAGAGACTTGGAAAAGTCCATTTCAACGGCGAACGGATTACTTTTGCTAATCATTGTCTTAAAAGGTGTCATTTAATTATTTTTTCGAAACTTCTTTAGAAAAACCTATGATCTTGATAGATCTACCCTTAGCAGCTTTACTGATTCTAAGGTTTAGTTATGAGCTCCAATAGGTTGTTCGCATGCACCTCACGATGGAATTGTATTTTAATTAATCGCCGATAAAGGAACTATTTCCGGATCCGGCTAGAACTTGATGCTATCGGCAGGAAACGTATCCGCGCAAAGAAAGCCGGTGAATCACAAAGTTTTGCCAAAGAAATTGTCTTAGTTCTGCAGTGACAACAGACCTCGCGAATTTCTATATCTGTATTTTCATACGAGACCTTGCCAACAGAAATTTCGCATCCTAATTGAAGAATAAAAATTGTCGATCGATTTAACTAACTGGTTACTGAATCATGTGTTGCAATGGTACCAGTAAGTAATTGAGGGCTCAGGAACAATTATAGTCTCTTTTGAATATTCTTCCTATTCAATTTGCATTTGACAACGAGACACAGTTGGGACTGGATCCACTGGTGTCTCACAATGAATTCAAGGCTGTTGGATCCCAGATAGCGAATGCTCCTCGCGTTCCACATAAATTCGATGTCCCCTTATCAGATTGATATTGATGGTCTTCGTATGTGGAGCAAAGTACATATTACAACGATTCGCTTACTCTGTCAATAAGTACTGTCTCTACTGGCTCATTTCTTCGCGTTCCTTCGAATAGTCTCTCGATATCGAAAAACAAGTGTAGCGAAGGGAAAAATTGGGGAGCAAATAACGGGAGTAATTTATGGTCAGTGAACATGGACCGAAATAGTCCTTGGTGGTGTTAAAGGAAAACACGTAGGTGCGAGAAGTTCCAACGGTTGGAAAGGCGCTTCTGCAAGGACGGTGATGTAAACGACCACGAAATGGTCAAAAGGCGCCCACGTGGGCGCCAGACCTCGCAACATCCGAGGACAGAATGAATTCCTCTTCTGCATTGATCGCTCGCGGGAGCATGGAAATTCGTAATTTTTGCTGGGATGCAATTGTCCTTATCAGGCAGCTGCGTTTGCTCTTTTGCGTCAGCCTCACTGCTAATAAAAGACATTTACGATTGGCATCCTTGGAATTTCATCAGATCGAAGTGTGAATTGGAGA
Source organism: Trypoxylon attenuatum (assembly GCA_963989405.1). Taxonomy (NCBI): domain Eukaryota; kingdom Metazoa; phylum Arthropoda; class Insecta; order Hymenoptera; family Crabronidae; genus Trypoxylon; species Trypoxylon attenuatum. Next base: position 8,066,066 of record OZ022494.1, read on the forward strand.
CACTCAAATGAAGTATCTCTCAATTTATTGTTGATTTCTTTCAGAATTTGTTTTTCAAGTATATTCGCACTAGAACTATCGTTAATACCATCGGGTATAACAAGTCTATTTACTCATGTCAAACAAGCAGAAATGAAAGTAAACTCAAGACTATATATGACGAAAGAAAGTCAATGAAACTAATTGACTGATTTTAATCTCATTAATTGAAGAGCACACATGGACTTCACCACGTCACTAAATTCTGGCCTACTTCGTACACAACCCGTGTTATCGACGTCGCAATTGGAATCGCGCGACATTAGCATATCACCTAATCTAATTTCCCGAGGGTACACAGACTCACCGACTAGCGAGTCCGATAAACGCTTCATAAATTCATCATCGAGTCTAATTAGAGAATACGAATAACCTCCGGTATAAAGTGATGTACGCACGTTTCATCGAGCGCGAAATTACGGTAATTAGCAGGATGATCATTGAAAGCGCAAGTACGCGCCTGTACTTTGACTTGGAAGAGCTAGGATAATTGTAGCATTAGAGAATCGCGTGCAAGGAGAAGGAAATCCCAAGAGAAACTATAAATCTTCGAGAGACTACCTGCGAAGTGGCTTACCCTGCCCTTCGAGCCACGTTATTTTCATTTACGGCACTCGTTTTCCAGCTGTACTCGAGGGAAACACATGTCGAACCAAGTTCCGCAGGGTAACAATGCAATTCCGCTGGAGTGACGCGTGCATGGACATCCCGTTGCCATATGGTCGGCAGGACTGACCAGAAAAGAACACTCAGGGAACCGTCCGAAGGATGTCCGGAAAATAAAAAGTCAACATGCTGCCGACGTTGAATGACATGGGAAGAAGCAGCAGATTTCCAGAATTTCGACAGACCCATAATAAACTTGGTACGTGCGCGTCAAAGACTCTTCTGACATCCCTTTTATGGAGAATTCTCTGAAATCTTTTCCTTCAAGGTGGACCATGTGTCTACCAAATCGTGATGGGATTACCAATGTCACTAGAAATTGGATTCTCCACCGAAATTCGTCTCACCAGTTTCTCTGAACAACTATCGGCATTTATCGTAAATCGGTTTCTATCAACTATATATCTTTATTATATCCTAACTACAATTACGAATTATAGAAACTAAAGTTACTTCCATTCCCTCGACGGTAGTAACGTTAATGTTGAATTTGTATTGTCAAGAGAATTCGTCGGCAGCAAGTATGTACATACAATGATGAGAATAGGTCGCTACTTCTCTACTCCCGGTACACCCACTCTGTTTATTCTACGTGACACACATGCCCGAGATACTCAGCCAGCGTTACACCGACACGTGTACTCGCAATTGTGATTTCAAGTGTATCATGAATCACTCGGTAGCGCAACGTGATACCGACACGCGATACCCGCTGTCAATTCGTGTTACTCGCTGCGACGTCCAAGTGTCTCGTGTGACTTGTCCACGAATCGGTAGAAAAATGTCATTAACTATGCGTGGATCAAAATTCACCAACTAAACCACCAACTGAAAGTTAATCTTAATGAAATTTCTCAGTGACTCGAATAATCTTCAGGTAAAATAAAGTGTCACTTCTAACGCAAGTCAAATTCCATTCATAATAAATTTTCTAAATAGCTTTATTGGATAGAGAGAGAGAAAAAAAAGTGCAGCAAATGCCAACCAGCTCTCGAAAACTCACGCGACTAGCCTAGCCCATTAACGAGCTGCTTCAATTGCGCTCTCACGTTGTCAATGCCTAATGACTTTCACGTACGACACATTACATCACTCTTTGCAGTAGGAAACGAGTAGCGTCACGCACGTGACAAACCAAATCTCGTAAACACTACACACTGTCAATCCCCTGCCGTGCCCTTGTTGCACGGCATGCAATTCTAACAGGAGAATCTGGTTCATGCCAATTAGCAATATTCAACCCTGAAGTTAGAAACTCGGTTACTCTAATGTTACTTAATTCTCAAGATTCCTATTCAACTGGCAATACAACTATTACAACTCATGTATAAGCAACAATAGTCATTGAATTTAATAATATTTAATATTATTTAAAAATCAACTATATCATGAACGCTAATGGAAGTGTTAATGGACATGGAAGAAAGCCGTTAATATGATGTATAAAGCAAATAATATCACGGTCTTGATGCGTGTAAGGTAGATTCGCGGGCATGTTTGCATGCGTGCAGGTAAAGGTAACAGAGCCTGCGGCTGCCGGCTCTCATCCGGATAATGACATAGAGAGAGCATCGGGCACGTGCCTCACGCGATCCTCATTACCTCTCATCCTTCTCCACCTCTTCCTGCTTCTATTTTTACCCCTGCTTCTCGCACACCTTCCATTCTCCGGTATCGCGAACATCCCCTCCTCCCCCCTCCCTTGAGCACTAATACTCTACAGTTTAACTACTATTTCCATTCTATCGAATGAACCTCATTCGACTTTATAAAACTACTGATTAATTCTTCTACACAAATAATAATTTGATGGATTAACATCAATATAATACTACAGGTAGACGAAAAAATAAGTGTTCACTTTGTCAAGAGCAATCGATGGCAATAGCAAGTTAGCGCTATTCGATCTATAATCAATTCAAAGGTGTGCCAAAGGTATGTAGTCAGAGTGGGTGGTAAGAGAAAGAGTAGAAGAGGGAATAAGAAGCGATGAGTAACAAGCTGTCTTATGAGGATCCTCGTACTTACTTAGCTCGGCTGAAAGATCGCACCGAGAGCCGCGGCTACCGTTTAAATCTCTGTTTACACTGCTCTCTGAGCCCTTGCCCCGTATAATCATCGTATATCACAGGCTTTACCGCGCTTATGACCATGACTTTCTCCGTATTGCGATACAGTCGATCGCGGCAAGACTCCGAGTACCACCGAGGAGGAATCGGAAGTACAATATTTCAGTGGGAAATTATTCTCTGCCCTTTAAAGTCGTTGATGGATTTTAAACAGATCCGATGAAGTCCGCGAGTCGCCGTGCAAATTGTACGACTAATAAACCAATGAATTTTATTGCGATCGATTCTGTCAATGAAATAATACAATGGCAATGAATATAGTTTAAATTTATTAGTAAATGTTACATAGGAAACACTTCAAAAATGTTAATAAAAATATCGTGTGAGGAGGGGATTGGAATAATGTTGTAATAATTGTTTTACTCAATGGACCAGCTGCCATAATAGGTTCGAATCACTAAATAAAAGGTATAATTATGTGTTTTGTCTGACAATCGCTGGAACTTGGATCAGTGGCACCGCAAGCAGACAGATACAGTGCCGGTGCGTCTCGACTTTTGTTTCGTTTCGTCGACCGGAAACAAGGAAATTGAATCCTGGCTTCCTCTGGTATCGACACGCTCTGTAAGCACCGGGTTCGTGCGAACAGAGAGCAACTCAGTTAAACGCTTACCGAAGACCGACGTTTTACAGAAAGAAACCCGTGGGAATTAATCGCTGCCCATTACGAGTAGCATTACGTCGATTTGTTTCAGAAAGTTCGCCACCGTAAAAACTGTTCTCCCATCCCGACTCTGACACCAACTTGAAGTTTCATTGTAACAGGAATTAAACGATGTAGAAAAAAAACTTGAAATTGGTAAAAAAATAGAGACGGACAGTTATTGGTAGATGAAACATTATAGGTTCACCTTAGATCTGATTATAATAGGCCTCGAGTTAAAGTAGAACTCGGTTGAACAATAAACGTTGCAAGCAAGAAACTGAATTCAAGTTACTTGCTTTCCACAAAGCATCGTAATTCCTTATCTCGCGGAGGCGGTGCGTACGAGATAAGCCCGGTGTGCTTCCCGCAATATCAACGAAGAGTACATAATAGAATCCCATTTAACAAGCAAAAACTGGTTTCGCTTCGCGGAACCTTTCAATCACTCGCGAAACACTTGCATTATCCACGATTAAACGCAATATAAGACATTACAATACTTATACTAAGGAATTCAATCAGAAAATACGAGTTGGCGTAGAAATCACCAGCCTTATCAGTGTTTCTCGCTCACCGGACAATGGTATTTGCCTTTTCTGGTACGTACGAAACATGTTGCCAATCGTATACGGCGATCTGTTTTCGAAGCAACCGTTTTTCATGCGGGATCAGCGGATCCAGGAAACGACGAGTCATCGGAGCCTAGCTCGAACCGCGTCATGCCTCGATTAGTACCTGTCGGTCGTTCTTTTTTCAGTACGTAAGGTCATGAGTTAACGCGTCTTTAAAGGCTCTACCGCGACCGCAGCTGACTCACGATTCGGTCTTCAAATCTACCTATCACGATGTTACGCGAAAAATAGTTAATATTTGCGTGGAAGTAAGTACAGCTCAACTCGTGTCATACTTAATATTAATAATGCACAAATTGCGGTGTGACTAATTATTCTCTTTAGACACAACTTTGTGTTTATCGAAAGATGAAAAACAATCTACAAATAACCACATTACTTATATAACAATTGAAAACATCTTCGTGTGTGAAGAGTTAAATTAGAATCCATTAATTGCGTACTTAAAAAAAGTTCTCACAGCTGTGGTAAGATAACTGTTAAATCCCAGTCTCTCTTCCACAATATCCTGAAACTCACTTACTCCTCTTAATTCAGTTGCAGAAGTTCTCACCGAGGGACAAACAACCCTCCAATTTCCTGAGTAAGTAAGTACAATCCCACTGTACCGCATAATCCTATTACGTTCGCGCGACAAAGACGATCAATGGTGCACATTGAGACACTCTGGATCTGGTCTCGACAGAAGATTATACTCCCGTAGGAACAAGACATTGAACGGTGTCTTAAAGCTGATGCGTTTGTGATTAGATGAGATCTTGGTTCGCGAAGAGAACATATGCATGAAACACACCACGGGACACCGAATCTCAATTTCGTCTTCTCCGAAATGCATCGACCCAATTGGCCCACGAACCACCCTACGTACATATGTATACAATCGAGTCGGTGGACTTGGACTGGGTTTCTCATTCAGAGATCACGGTCTTCTACGTGGTGTACCTAGGGCACAGCCCAAGCACATAGTAGATCGAACGCGCCGATTAGTGAAGTATTAATCAGAGCGACGCGAGAGCAATGAGCCGCCTACGTAACGGAGTCTCGGCTATTATGACCTAACATCCTGTATCACGAGGCCCAGTGCACGCTCCCAGTCGCGACGACGACTAAACGCTTCTGTTTTGATCGTGGTGTTATGGGATTGGTGGTGTCGAGAAAGACTCTTCCGGAAAGGTATCGAAAAGAATTACAGAATACACCCTACTGATTTATGGAACAACACTCGTTGATTGTAAAATTTGTCTTTTTTTTTCTTTAGTTATTTGAGGAGATGAATAAAGATAACAGTGGTGAAAGTCGATGCAGTTAACAATTGGAGAAAAGTTGTACACAATATATCAGCTGGAAATGATTTTTGAATATGAATATCGTAGTTCGACTCTATTTTGGGGATTAATACGAGGCCAGAGAGAGAGAGAGGGAAGAGTGGTAACAGTGCGCCGGCAATCGGGTGCGTTCGCCTCGCGTTAAATTAACGAGGACGAACGCTCGTAAAGCTCCTACGGGCTGGCCTAAATATAAGCGCCTACGGAGGTTCTCGTAACTCATGTGTAATCCGGACTTCCTGCGACTTCGAGTTACCCGAGAGTCACTCTTCATTTCGCATTTCCATTGTTTCAGTATTAAACTTTAGTATTTACCGCGTCTTATCCTCCAGAAAGCAGGAAACAAAAGTCACACCCACGCGCGAAAAGCTACTCAATCCTTTACGCTAACTTTACATACCTCTTACAGTCACTTGGACTGAGAACGAAAACGAAGAATGGAAACTTCATCAAATCTTTACTCATGAAATATGGAAATTTTATTCAGCGTAAATAAAGAAATAAATTTATCCAAGCTATTATAATTGCTCATAAGGCAGCAATATCTATTTTCGAAACGACTGTCTACAGACTCTCCGAGTCTATGAAACAGAATTATACGGCAGTGCTTTCGACCTTTCGCGCAGACTTTTCTGCGGACGGTGCGACGTAAGCGATGCCATTACCCGCGTTTCCTCGTTCTGTCGGCATTATTTATATCCATCGTCGCCGGAGGAGCTGGAGCAGAAACGTTTATTCGTGGCCCGCGTGACTCACGAGATTGAGAGAGAGAGAGAGTTGCGGAGCTTGAGGCATTTGTGAGAGTCGAAGAAAAATCCAAAGGAACGGAGGAAACGCCGTTCATTCGACAAGTATATAATCGAATGAACGGTTATCGGGGTGAATCCAGGGATGGGCATTAGGCCATGGAACTGAGGAACCCGATCGCGCACAACCGGAGACTTAAAAGGAGAGCAAGACCGCTCTGGGTTCCTTGAAACACCTGTCATTATCCGTTTGTTCGTATCCTCGAGACTCGTAACCAGTTGATGCCAGCGGGATTAGAAGACAGTAACTACGATGATTCAGGTGCTCTGCAGTAAAGCAGCATGAAAAGATCAACGAGATATTGATTTCTAATTCTAATCTAGCAGAGTACAAGGTGTACGAAGCGATTGGAACAAAGATATCCAACATAGATTTTTTTTCATATAACACTAATTTTAGTAAACGATGTTACGTTGATATGCGTAAAATTAGAGAAGTATAAAGAGGGCTTGGGAAACGACTCCGAATACATATTCCCAGAGGAACTCACGGTAAAACTTTGACACCGGAGAAATCTGACGCCGCTCAACGAAGAAATTTAAATCGAAACTAAATAGGATTGCAGACGTCTCATCTTTCAAAGGTTAGCAGAAACATGCTCGCGAGAACGGCTCGCACCAGTACTCGATCATACTCCATGCCGACAGACGAAAGTTTATCGCTCATTATTGAAATTAGAAGTACCGTGACGAAACGGTGGGAGCCTCCTGCGAGTTTCTGGGACGAGGACTTAAAAGGAGAGCGTGGTCTCGCTCTAAGCTCGTAGGAGTATCCATCATTTCTTATGCCAATAAAGTTCGTGCACCTCTACCGTGAAACTGGTATTCTGATTAGAATGCGACCATTATACATATATATATGTATATGCGAAACACTCTCTTTTACACCAATCGATTGCAAATATGTTCTAACAGTGATTCAGCATTTGTTTACTGGACTAGCTGTCCTATAAGAATTCCAAGTCTACACAACTGTGTTTACATCGGTAATCCGCTCACGACGACGAATTCTCTTAATCTCGCAGGAGTGCCTTTGCGCGGTGAGAAGTAAATAAAATACTTTTTATATCTGCGATTACTGGAATTCTGTCTGATCGCAAAATGCTAATGTCTGTGAGTCAAATGTTCACGGTAATCGGAGGATGATGATTCATCGGTTCGCCGAATTAAAGATTAGTAAAATTTAGAGGAGAAAGGGTTACCGTGACTACTACGGTTTCATTGATAAATTTGAATCACTTCCGTATTACGTGATCCACGGTACTACGAGACACGTGCATAGGAAAGTTCTTGGAGGAGTATACCTCGAAGAGTGTGTCATCGCACGGTGTCGTCTCAAAAAAGCACGCGTCACATCATCGATAGTAATCACGCTTATTTTGGGATTCAGCAGTTTCCGCTGTTGCCATTAAAGGCACGTCACGACATTTGGTATTTCGATCGAATGATCTCAATGCACGATGAAGACCAGTCATTATCAGAGAATGTACACAGAAGTGTCCCTGAACGTTTGCAAAGCTAAAAATTAAGTGTTAACGAGCGCTAGTCGCTATGAATCGTCACTTTCGAAGCGGTCTCGTTCCTTGGCAAATTCCTCCGAATTAACTTTAATCGACGATTCCTTATCAAGTCGCAGATATCACCGAAAGATTTCGGCCGAGAATCCCACGCGCAATTTCTCTCAAAGAAATTTCTTAACGACTACACGGACTTTATTACAACCAGTATAAGCTAAACAATAGTAAAATAATGAAAAACTCACCATCCACGTCCGGATCGGTCTCTGTAGGTGGTGACAGCAAAACCAAACATCGAGTCGATCTCGTTCCTGTAGACGGCATAATGTTTGGTCTCAACGTTGAAGGCCTGGGTGATCCGGGGTGGCGAGGAACCGATGACGACCAGGGCTAACAAGGTGATACAGCTCCTCAGGAACCACATGATTCACCGCACCGTGTATCACTTTTGATCCGAACTAACTTTCATATACGTCTCGATCGCGGATCGATACCGGCGTCCTACGATCTTACGGACTGGCGAACGGACGGTCAGGGTGCCGGTAGCAGCTGCACCACGCACGACATGTGGCTTCCGCGAGGCTCTCGAGCACACTGACTGCGAAAGATAGAGACGAACGCAGGCGCGAGTGAGACCGAGTCTAGAGGAGGGAAGAACGCCGGAGAAGTCTGTTGACGGACGGTCGCGGACAGACTGAGTAGAACCCGGCCCTTTCGGTTACTCTTCAGGCTCTTGTGCCACGGGGCTGCTAGCTCCCACCCACGGCGCGTATGCTTAGCCCCCTATCACGCCGTGTAACTTTCAGCTCACATATCCATACACCTACATTTTTAATACCTACCCCATCTTCTTTTCTTACCGCAAACAATTACCACATTTCTTACCACAAACAATAATAAAATGCAGGGGACACACAATGTTATACATACATATATGTAGCAGAAAGAGTGTAAGAACATTTACTGGGTCAGAAAACAATCGTATTTATAACAAAGCATATTACCTTTTTTTTATTTTTGTAATTGTGTCGTACCTCTTCCATGGTCACTCGGCTATTCATTTGAAGTGTTTCTGGTGGTTGCGGATGGCTGTGGAGTGGAGCCGAGGTCGGTGGTGGTTGTTGGTGAAATTTGAGGGGTGGCAGGTACACTTCAGACTCGGATACTGCTTCTGAGGAAACATATGTATGAATGATATGAGTAATTATAATTGTATTTATGGTAGCAATGGGAATTGGGGGCGCATGGTACTCCAAACACTTCAAAATGAACAATGTATGTAGAAAGAAAGGATAAGGGCCACTTCAAGTACTATTATTACAATGATTAGTACCGTTTTTGGAACTTGTAAAACAAAAAGTTTTAGACTAGGAATTAGAAACTATCAATATTTAAAATATATATATATACAAATATTACAAATAAGTTGATTAACTAAAGGTTTAATGAAAAAGTGCTTTCGTTAAAGGAAACTCGGCCGGAACTGCCGCCGAAACGGTCCGGGTTCGGTTTCCGACTGAGCGCCTTAATTCTCGATATCCTGGCAAGTCAAAAGGATTGATCTTCTTAGTTTGATCTTAAATTTTATCTACGAAAATTTGACCCTTGATTACCGTTTGAAAATTTTATGTTAAATGTCGCAGATAATATTATTACACATGAGGCAACTAACAATTTTCCTTTTTTAACGTGATGAAAAATAATACTATCCCTTTTTATTCCTAAAAATTATAGTTCCTTATCTTCTAATGAGATATTAATATTCTGTATTAGGAAAACTTTATTTTGCCGAATTTGTTCCGCTGGAAGGAGTATGCTGTGTTATCAATTTTGATGCAGTAGTATTTAATGCGTCTTCTTGGGATTCTGCACCCAAAGATGAATATAGATTTATCTTCCAACTTGTATTTATTGTGCTATTAATAGGTGTACTTGATTCGCTTAATGGTTTGTATTTAGTCTTTGATGAATTCATATCGGTAGATGTTTTGGTTGTTGCAGCATGTACAAGTGATTCAGATATTTCTTCTTCATCCGTTGAACTTCCTTTATTGCATCAGCATTTTTTGTTGGAATTTTCATCTGTTCTTTGGTTGTTTCCTTTGCAACTTTGATCTTTCACATCCGAAGCAAAATCATTGGTTTCTCTGATAATGGACCTTCACTTGTGATATGATAACAAAAAATTCTTGATTCGATCATCCACAGGTGAAATTACTACTGTGCCAAACTGAGGTACATCTCTTTGCACCTTTACGCCTCTGAGTAACTTGGCGCTCTGTTTTCCCTCAATTGCGCTCGTCCTCTTCTTATCAGTTTTAGACGCTGCCGCTGAATTTCTGAATTCTCATCCCTTGCAGTTGGAGAATAAATCTTCTGATGCACAATGCCAACATTGAATGACAGTCCTTACTTTTGCAATTGCATTGTTCTATGCCTACCTGTTTCTGCTTTCATTTGTGCTTATCTGTATCTGTTTCAATTATACGCTGTGACATTCCTGTCACAGAGTACATTAAAACACGCAAATCGTAAATTATTATGGCGTACTTTCTTCAAGCTTTCGTTGTTAAGAATATCGTGCTTTCTTAGTATGTACGTAGACGTAGTTAGAGAAATTCAAATTGAGACGTCCGGTAATACGAGTTATTTCGCAACATAACATAATATCCAAAGCAATCAAAGTGGAAATAACAAGATATTATAATTTACAATTGACATACCTAGGCTTTGTAAACTGTCAGTCGCTAAATCCAAGATGATGCAACTATTGTTGAAAGTTCTGGAACGGTTCACCTTTCGTTCTTCTTCATGTTGTCCGACATGCATCACGTATCCCTCATTTATATCGCGAAAACCCATCGACTTCGCTTTATCACTTCGCGGAAACTCTATCATTTTGTTCAAAAATTCGCGACTACACTGCACTGGATTACACTGACTAACTACGACTTGGCGATTCAACACGTTTTTGGCGGTCGTAAACCGGTTTACTAACTGTAACGGCAAGTAATTCAAACTTACTGAATGCTAACACAGTGCGCTTGCGCAGTTGCGAGCCCGCCGCCATACTGCCAACTTCGAAATTGCAAAATGGCTGGTTACTTCTAGGGATATTTCGATCCAATCGCCCTTTTCGACGCAGTGTCTACGGCGCGTACTCCTACTTCGAATATTCGTCCAATTTTCGTGAAATTTCGTGGTGAGTAACTCAAAATCAATATTAATTTATAGATCACGAGTAATCTAAGACATCAGTAATCCATTTGAGATAATAATCTTGTGCGGGTATAATTTCTATGACGAATAATCGGGAAAAAACGATTCCTTCGTTCGGGACATTTTCAATATGGCTTCGCGCGTTCAATTCTCACGTTATCAATCCAAATTTCTATAGTGTTTGTGGCTTTCCGTACAAAGATCAGGTTTCACTAAGTGCGGGTAGTGCGCGGACAGTTTTTTAGTATTCGGTAGTGCCGAAAGTGTTCGTGTGTGAAAGTGCTCAAACCCTGGAACTGCCGCTACAACACCCGGGTATCTCCAGAAAATTCGACCGTCCAACTTGGTGAGTTTTGCCTTTTCAATCTCTTCTGTTTCATTAATTTCAGCTTATAATTGTGTACCTCTTAGTTATTTAGAGGATCGATCATTGATTAGGAATACCGGTACATATTATTGAATATTTTTCGTGTTACCCAATCGCCATTTTTCCCCGATAACAATTTAATTTGAAGGCGGATTATCGATCTTTTTTATTGATGCTATTAGAACAGCGCAAGGGAATTATTAGTAGGCCATGAATTAACGTAAAATACAAGGTAGTTATTTATTTACGCGGTGGTATTAATAGTTTACACTATACAGTAATACTAAGATAATCTTATAATACACAACAGGGTTTTCGAGTATGCTATTAATTACATTACACTATTGAAATGTAATCAATACCTTTGCTCTATAGGAAAATGATTCAGATGAATTCAAGTGAAGCTCAATTGCGTGCAACTTTCAACATGTGTCTGAATAGCTTCTGCACTCGTAAATTTCTCGAGGCACATTGGACAAGAGAAACTTGTTTCAGTAGTCTGCATCGAACTATTGTTGCCTTTACTTTTTAAACGAGTAATTTCATCCTGCAGTGTTTTACTCATTTCGATTTGTTGTTGCATATCTGAGACTATGTCATTTTGATCTTTTAGCAAAGATTCTCGAACCTTCCTCTCATGCCAATAATCTTCTTCGTACATTTTCATTTGCATTTGCATCATGGATATGGTCTCCTCCTGTAAGATAAATGTATTACATGTTACCAGTTGTAAAAGTCCTAATTATTTTACTGTATGATACCTACTTGTTGTTTCAACTGCTCCTGTAACTTTGTTATTTCTTGCTCCTTAGTATTCATCTGTGATTTTAGAGCATCTACCTCGTCGTTTAATACACTGCACTTAATTTCAGCTGTTTTTTTCTCAATTTGCAGTGACTTTCCAACATCTTCGTACAATCGACTCTGTTGATCCAAAGCAGTTTTTTCTTCTTTCAAACTGAGCTTCTCTTGTACGAAAAGCTCCCTTTCTTCATTCAAAAGCTTGTACTGTGCCTTCAAGTCTTCTTCCTGTTTCTTTATTAGTCTCATTTTCTCAGCAAGACATTCACTTTCTCGACTTAAACTTTCATTCTGTTCTACCAACGAATTGCTACCATTAGTCTTCTTTTCGTGTTCACTATTCGATACTCCTTTCATGGTTTCTTGAGTAACACTATCTTGGGAAGTAGTTACTTTTTCATTTCCTTTCAACATTACTTCTAACTCGTGCAGAGTTGATTCGTATCCTAGAAGAATCTTTTTGAATTGCTTCTGGGACTCTGTGGCATTTTGCTGTTTCTCAATCAATTCTTGTTTTTCTGTGCAGATTTTCTGATAGCATACACATAATTTATCTTTACATGCCTCGAGAACAGTAACATCTAACGTGTAACAATAATCACACTTCTGGCATCTGGTAGACAATTGATTGAGAATTACTTCCACAGTGTGGAGAACTTCCTTCATGTATGTCACCGTATTATTTGCATGTTTTATTTGGGTATCGAAGAACGCTGTCACCTCCTGAAGTCTCTCAATGTGTTCTCTCATATTCTTTGTCCTTTGTATATGATATTCTTTCACATCCTTTACATCTTTCACGCAAACTTTAATGGGAGTAGATACCTGGAGGACAGTATGAATTTTTGGTTTTGATGTAATTTTAATATTCACATTTTAATGTTAATTATAAATAGTAAATTACCTGGTTCAGCTTTTCCCCAAGCAGGCGAACTATTGCTTCAAGTAAAGAAATACACTCCTTTAGGGTAGTTATCTCTTCACCCCTTTTATGACAATTCTCACAGGATATGGAACTCTTTTCGATGTTAGAAGATTGCTTACATACTGTTTGCAATGTATCTAATTTAGATTTTGGTTCTTGAATTGTACAAATAGCTTCTTTGTTTTCTTCAAATTTAAGTGCATCTAGCATGCTTAGAAGTTTATCAGTATTGAAAGAAGACATTGTCTCTGGGTTTTGCCGTGATGTACTAGGAATATTTCTAAGGGAAGAGACTTTTTCTACCAATTCTGAGGGAGATGTGTTCCGTTTCTCTGACTCATTAGACTTTGTAATATCAGCCATCTATAGAGAAAATAATATTGTCAATGTTTCAATTCTTACACCGTCATGAGAAATAATCTACGTACACTGTATTGCGATTCTTCGTCAGCAGAACGTTTCATTGCAACCTTCATTTTTAACTCATTGTTCTCTCTTTTGAGGTACTTAATCAATTCAGTTGTTTCTGCAAATTTTCTTTTGTGATTGTTGTGAACCTTCATCATTTCTTCTTGCCACACTGCTAGGGTCTTGATTCTCTCTTTCATTGAACTATTGTTCTGCTTCAGAGTTTCCTTTAATTTTGTGTTCTCTTGTAATAATTCTGTTACCTTTTTGTACACATCCTCAGAGTTCATCGATGATACAATCGAATTGTAATCCTAGGAAGATTGTATGTTATAAGTTACGTATACCAATTAAAGTATAATCGACTGCTAAACAATATATACATACAGCAGACATGCTTTTTTGCTGGATATCTGCATAGGACACTAGAGACGACGCATGTATAGAGTCTAGCGAGCTTTTTCCCAATACTACAAAAGACAAAGTGTCCTCCTCTTCATCCTCGTTCATCAAAGAAAAGTCCAAGTTTTCGTTAGTAATAAGATTTCCAGCCACGTTCTCATCTACTTTAAGTTTGGCTTCTCCATTGCTTATAACGAAACCAAGGCTCTCTAATTGACTTTCCACTTGACTCAACTTGGGGCAACTAGTTGATGATTGAACATCTGTGAATTGCTGTTTGCTGGATGCTTCTTTTCCAGGGCTCTCCATTCTAAGATATTAATCTTTCTTGTAGTTTCAATCTACTGGACATTCAAAAATAGATTAAACAAGAATGAACCTGCTATATAGAAAATTATTATATCACCTTACATCTTTTAAATTTAAAGTTGCATCAATAATATTGCAATCAAATTTTTTAAAATATTGATATACATTCGCTACCTTAACGTACCGAAATCTAAACAGTCGTACACTGGAAATTTAAGGAAGTAGACGTAGGTGCAATATTACTCTTTGAAAAAAAAGGAAAAAAAACTGACCCGGAGAATTCTGATGCGTCAGCTGGTTTCTGCGTTATGACTGCATCACTGCATTTGTGCAGCGTGTAAGTTACGCAAATTGACCGAAATATCGATAATGGGTTACAGTCATTTTCTGCACTGAATTGCAATGCACCAATAGATGTTAACCAATGCTAACGTTTAACGCGAACCTTTATCTTGTTTCTGCGACGATGGCGATGACAAAGGACGGTCGTTAATCTTGGAAATATTCGTGAGTAATAAGTCGACGTTAGTATTGTAGCACTATCTTTCATTATATTGGTGTCATGAGTTATACAGAAGCGAATCGTTTACGATTCTAACTTGTTTTTCTCGTGCTTATGGTACACGTTGTGCACTCGCGACCCCGTAATCACCAATCAATAACCAGGGTCTTTGTTTATTGTCATCAAAATCCCAGCTGGTTTTTACACCTAAAATCAACGTCGGTCCGAAGTTTACACTGATTTTCTTAATACATTGTTACCAATTCTAAGAACACTGCAATTTAGTATTTTTCTAGCGAGAGTTGTATTCCTTGTACCGTAAAGTTGCATTCGAAGGCCTGCACTACAGCAGACAGAAAGTCTCTATTTCCTCTGCAGTGTTGTCCCTTCCCAGAATGCACTTCGGAGTGCGTTCAAAGCTAAATTCAAAAAGTACCTTATATTTAATTCTGTGTTTTTTAATCCAATTTCGTTAAACCATGGATAATCGTATTAGGATCGATATATAGGGCATCGTTCAATTAAAAATCACCAAGGGTCATTTGTTAAATTTAATCCGAATGGAAATTTATTGTTCATTCTTTCACAATATTTTCAATGATATTATTTTTAAGTATTTGAATTATTTGTTCGGTGTAAGGTAGTAGATCTGGTCGCAGGACGATTCACGGTTATCGAATATAAACAATAAATATTGATCACCGTGGACAGGGTTCATAATGAATGTATTCCATAATCCAGACAGGGACTTTAAATCATGTAGAATGTATATTTATGGGTGAAGGACATTCCACGCTTTTTGTTTTACCACTATAAATATTATACCTAGTAGCAACGGAACTCGTGACACAAAGCGCAGCAACAACCATTTTCATTTCCACGCTGTCTCCACTTTCCACGTTTCGCGCTATGAATCACTGCACGAATCGTGCACTACTGCTGATATTAAATTTCGCCTCTCTCGAAAACAGATGTCCGTGAGCGTACGGGAGATTTATTGCAACTTAACGCATCGCGCCACTTCCTCCCGTTGCTCTCTGCAATCGCTGCTCTGTCGCGGCTATTACTCAAATCATAATAACAGGACAGAGCAATGTAAAAATCAGCGCGAAGAATCCCTTGAGAATGTAGAACTTACGTTAGAAATCCTAACTTTTCATATAGAATCCTAGAAATGAGCCAAAAAAGCCCTTTATTTCGAAACATTTTTGATTATCTTTGTTGAAGTAGATCGAGTTAAAATAGCTTCATTTGATTGATAATAGTTTTAATGTCAACATGCGGTTTGAAATATGTCAAGTTTCTCGAACCTGTGACGGTAACTTGAGAAATTAAGATACTACCGTATCCACTTTAGGCTACTTTCAAAAGATAATAGTAGACCTACTCGATGATCTAGTGATTCTGTAATGGCCGTAAAAGAGAACTAAACATGAAGGAGGTAAATTGTCGTAAATTTGCCAATTTGCATAGAAAACGAAATTTACTGTTTGCGCATGGAATAAGGTCATGAGCCCGTTGCGTTATGATCCGTCTATGGACTAGTCTATTTATAGGAATTGCGCAAGGGGTATTCACTGTGACGTGACAAGCTATTGCGTAAAGCTCACGGTACTGCTTGCATGTACCTCAGGTTTATCGTTCTTGGGATCGCGCACTAGTACACGCTAGAGTAGAAATAGGGAGAGAGAAAGAGAGAAAGCGTGCGAGAGAGAGGAGATCCTAGCTCCTTAACAACCCTGATGTCCAGGCAAACACGATAGACCAATTTCGAAGGCCGAATCGCGGTTTAATCTCTCGGGTTACCACCACGGATTTAAGAAGCTTGTCATATGACTAACAGCGTATTAAGTACGCGCAATATCTTTGCGAGAAAAAAATGTACGCTCATATACCCTGTTCTTGAATCATTTATCAGAATTATGCTTTTACGACTATTTTATAGAGGATGAGGCTTGTTTTTATTATTAAATCACCCTTATAACGTGCATTACGCAATGATATTTAGCGCGTTATGGTTTAATTATGCCTGAAAATACTTTTATTAAATCGCGTAACTTGCTCGTGCGTAGGGAGCAAAGAGCGGATTAACTACAGCTATAGAAAACCACTCTCGGGTGCTTTACGCGAATCACAAAACTTCGAATGCCTCGTTGTTAGTCTTGCCAAGGCGGTACCACTCGTAAACCCGCAGGTAAACCAGTAGGAACTGTCTCTCGTCTAGGGTATAGGGAACTAAAATTGGTAGATGTTTCGCGATGTTCGCTTGATGGTTGTTTGGTCAAGAAAGAGTCGGTAATAACAAGCTGTAGTGTAGAGAACTATCGACGCAAGGCTTTTGAAGCATTTGGCACTCGAGTTTACTTGGAGTTTCGTTGGTGTAAGCTGCAGTTTATGATCTTTCAAAATTGTGACGCGTGGCATCCGGGACAAGTGCGCACCTTCATTCTCGGCATAGTTAGTTCAGGAGTTTCGTGAAATATGGGGGCATAAACTTATAAGTCTCCGTAAGTACTTGTAAACCCTCAATTTGAAAGTAGATGTTTTCTATTATCTAATTAGTTAAGAGTAAAGTAAGTAGTTTCGCGTGCTAATGCGCCTCGCTTTCTTCGAATCAAAACTCTTTAAATCACATTATTAAGTTCCGTAATTACCTCCTTCGCTGTTCTGCGTTACATTTCGGTACCGTTTAGTCATACTTGCCTTGCCGAGTAAACTCGTAAATCAGATTTATTCTTCGTTTATAGATACAAATAAAACATCTCGATGAGCAGTATTTTTTTCAAATCAGCGTATTTTTATCAGAGTACAATCATTTTGACAATGGTAGTAGTAGTGAAACAAATGGAAATTGTAGGATCCAGTTATTAAGGTTTATTTTTCGTGTGAATCATTCATATTATATATAGAATCTTGAGAGAATGCTACCAAAGGAATTTATGAATCAGTCATACAATACATATACATGTAGTACGTACAATAATAATCTTCGGTTTCTTTTACAATTAGCAAGAATTCTTGCGACATTTGTCGCCTGTTCCCAGTATCCTCGTTGAGTCCAACGCACTCACACACCTGAAACTTTGCTCACCTTTTAATTTCTCGAAGCGAGAGATCGAAGACCAGGTAAAAAGCAAATTTCAGGCGTAAGAGTACTGTTGATCGTAGTAGATTCCTCTTCACGGTATTTTTCCACTCTGGAGCGAATCAAAGAGTACACACAATTCTAGTCGGATTTGGTAGGCAGAGCTCGTAGATATTACTCAAAACCGGCAAGAACGCGACACATACACTGCAGCAGGCGTCGTTGTGCAAAAAAGCTATTTAACGAAAGTCAATACTCCGGTTCATCGAGGCGCAGCTAAAATTACACCGGGCGGCCAGAAGGTTCGTTCATGGAATGACACATAATCCGTCCTTTATCCTTAGAGCGGGAGCGTATGCACCCGCAAAGTCCACGGTGGCAGAGTGTCACAGACACACCTGAACCTTTGCTCACCCAGAAAGAAAAATACGGGCAGAGCAAAGAGTCAGGCCCGCCCGTAACCTTCGGATTTTATATGTCCCAGCAGCAAAAGCCACCAGCCATGCCGCTAGTGTCGCATCTTCTTTCGCCTCTTTTCTCCTCGGTCGGCGATTTATTCCATCGCTTTTCGAATCCCTCGCTCCAAGTTTCACCTGTGAACTTGAAATTTCAAATTGAACTCGAATAGAAAATTACTTGACGCAATGCGAAAAGGTGACTTGAGATTCATAAGATCAAAAGAACGAAGACTTTGGGTATTAGTTTGAAAAGTGATTAAAAGGAGAGATTTCTAAAAATTTAAGCATATCTCTTTTTTTCACTTAAAAATATTTTCTCTATGACCGTGCTCAGAAAGAAAAATAGCTTCTTCACGCCAGAACTACGCCGGACTGACCAGAATAACAGCTTGGAAATTTATTCGTTGAATGTATATTTTGAAAATATTTCCGAGTACCCTCAATTGACAACAGTTGTTTTTGTATCTGGGAGAAAAAGACCAAGCAATCGTCAACAATTATACAGCAATAAATTCTGAATGAGCAGATCTATTGAGAAATGCTAGAATAAATACTATTTAAAATCCAACTACGCGTATCTCTCGAAATATTATTTCTACTAGCATTCTGAATACCAGCTCGCCAAGCTGAAGCTTGGAAAATCGAGGTACAGGTTCCTCATTGAGAAAAGATCCGCGAACGGGTTACCGATAAGCCGCGAGACTCGAGGGCCATTAGAACCTGCGGGGAAATAGGCTGTCGCCGGAAGAGGATGCGCTGAGGAGTAAGAGGAGCGGGGAGAACTCGGAAGCTGCACTCAGAAATGACGCCCGTGGAATCGAGACTGTTCACGGTTCATCCTACTTTGAACTCTTTCTCTTGGTGCTCTTGGGCCTCTCTTTCTTCCTCTATTTCTTTCCACGATGGCCTCCTCCTCGATTCCCGCTGAGACGACACTCCAGCTCCCATTGTCTCGGGGCTCTGCTTCTGAAACAGTGGCCAGGAAAGTGATATTTAACGCTGCGTTTCATTCGCGCTGTATCTACATATAAATATTTTCGAGTACCGTTCTGTAGGCCCTGTAAGCCAATTGCATTTGGTAGGCGTGCGCGATGTCTCCTGGCCGTTTTATGCAGGGGAATAGTTAATCGATATTGTCAACGGGAAACCGTTACTGAGACGACTCGGTAGCATGGCTCTGCTAGTCTGGCTTCTTGCTCCCTCGACTAGCTCACTTTGCATTTCTAGAGATTTTCTTGGATTTTCGACAAGTTACTGTCTCCACTGATAGCGAGACCTAACCGTTTTCCTTTATGTATTACTAAATCATACTTGATATCCTTGAATCGCAGACAAATCTTTAGTGGATCCGCGGTGCGTTCGAAAATTACTGCATAGCAAAAGTGTTAATGGATGCTGTGATAGAGATTTAAGTTTGAGGATAAAAATTGGAGTAATCTGATGTGCTCAGATAAGGTGTTAAAATCACTACGTGTACTATAGAGTAATGGGAGATAAATTACTGGTATTAATATTATCTAAGGCGAGCGCTAAACGGGGTAACCAAGCGGGTTTAAGAGGTTCATGAAGATGATTCATGTATGCCTAGTCTTTATACGTGTGTGTATGTATGTACCTTGTTCTCATGTTCCACGTCGCGTCGCGTAGCGGCCTGGCGATTCGTAATCACATCGTTATATGCACTTTACTAAATACTTGACCGACTCTACCGGCGAGGGCTCTAAGCCGATTATCACAGTTTATGCAGAGCGGTACTAATAACTGCGCGGTTGTCCGTAACAGAAACTTAAATGTATTCGGGAAGCTCGCGAATGTTAATCCAATTTGATTAATAAGAACTTTCACGAGAGAGGAATATTTCATCTTTCAAACTTTTACTCGAAAAACCATGGTGACTAACTTCCGCATATTCAATCCCACCAGAATTACTTAAAAAATGCCTTCTAAAGAATTTCTGGATATATCACACCCGGAAAATACGCGCCGAAAAAAGTGTCTAATTCAAATTTTACCAAGAGCAACATTTTTCCGAGCGTCCAATTTCATTTAGGCGAGAATTCAGCGAAATTTACGAAAGGATATGAGAAAAAGAGACCTTGGTGGGTAGAGTAGAAAAAATGATAAAGGCCAGTTTTATGAGAGTAGGTGTGCGCGCACGTAGGTGATGTCCGAGGAAGTAAACGAGAACTGCTGGGGGAAGGAGTAAAGTAAGTACATCGCGTAAGAGAGCCGTATCGCGAAAGAGAGCCGTGCAATCTGCAGACGCAGCCTGTCAGAGGGCAAAGTCAGTGTCCAGGAGAGTGTATAGCGTTACCGCTGGATGTCAGTGACCGGAGCATAACCCCAAGATAGTTTCACCATTACCACCGTCTTCCTTTGGCTCCTTTCCGTTCGCGTCTCTACGCTCGTATGCTGCTTCTTGACCGATACATCCGTTCATCCGCAACTCCTGCGATTGCCCGCAACACCTGACTGTCTCCGATTCCAGGTCTCCCGATCGCAAATCGATACGCTCTTCTCGCCTTATTATTCCTCTCTCAACCTCTTGGCACCTTTTTACTTCAGTGGTTTCACTCCAGCTGACTGGTGGTTTCCTCTTCCTGACCCTCCTCTCATTGGATTTCGTGTCTCTGCAAAGTGAAACCGATTTGTTAGCGTCCACCGATTTCGAAAAGGGAGCTAGCAGCAGATAGCCTACTGCTATTCTATCCTATATTTTTTTCTTACGACTGCAAATTACAATTAGATTGCGAGAGATATATGGCTCGAACAGGAATGTAGTTCGAGGTTTGTGACACGTTTTTTCCTAAATTCGTTTTGATTGCAAAACTCATTTCTCGTAAAAGTTGTACGTGTGTTTCATTTTATATGGCCACTCTCTGGTTTGATAAACATTAGCTGCGGTTTTGGTTCGCGCACGGTACAGGTTTTCGTTGCTATTCTCTATTTTCGAGGTTTCCTCTCGTCATGAATACTCCATATACAATAGGGCATATATGTATATATGTCGACGTTTTCCCGTGGCAACGATAAAAATAAAATTTGATTAAACAACTCGAAATTCCGTTGACTCACTCATACGTCAGATTCAATTTAGCTTCTTTCTTTCGCGCCAGCGGGGGTAGCTCGCTACAGAATTCAATTCACTTAGCCCGCCCACAATCGTGCTTCTCGAAAAACTACTTTTCCCATCTGTGGCCCGATCGGCCGGCAAACGAATATTAAACAAACATGAATCCAATCCTTGAAAAATTCCCATCGGGGGTGCAACATTATTCGAGTGTGGAGAGAGTGCAAGACCATCAATTGAGAGAAAGACTTATTGTTAGAGGGAGAGAATGACGGCGACGTTACCCGAGACGCGGCTTGGATCGATCCTTGGGGTCTTCGGACTAGCTAGCTCCTACAAGTGGGTCCTGAATCGCTAGTGTGTACCACTGTCTCGTTAACCCTATGTTGATCAGTTATTTCAAGCCGTATCTATCCTGCGCCAGCAGCTATTCGTCACAATTCAATACATGAATATTGTACAGTGGTACAGAATAATTGCCGGTTCTCTCTAAAAATTAATATAATAAATTAACGATAATGCGAATGGTAGTAGTACACCGGTGACTGGTCAGAAATGCATTAAGCCGTCGCGCTGCTGTCGCCGTTAACAAACGACAAGGGAATCAATAGCGAGTGGATCGATAGCTCTCCGAATTGTCGGATTTCTTCGTGATAGAGAGGGTAACGACCGCGACCGCGACCGCTGGCAGTTTGGCAGGGCTCGCAGGCCCCGTGAAAGCGGCCTTTCTTCGTGGCAATGCAGCCGGAATCATGCGATGACGAGAGCGATTATGAGCGGCGAACCGGCAACAGCGAACCGAGCAAGACAGAGCACGCTTTCATTTGGTATGCGTGAACGCGCGCCCGCGCATCCGCGAATCGCGGAAACAGAGAGCAGCATACGATAGAACGAGGGAGTAAGCGATTTGTAAACGGCAGAAAACGCGAAGAACGAGACGAGACGAGACAGGCGCACCGAGCTGCGAGGAAAGGAAGTGGAAAAGCGGGACAAGTGAAAAGATGAATCGAGCTGAAGAGCCTAGCCGAGTGACAACCCTCGTTTTTGTGATGAGTCAGATGTGCGAGCATCATTTGCCGGCTGTGCTCATGAATATTGAAAGGTGCCTAGTGCAAAGTATCAATTTTCACCGAGGTAACAGCCGAGGTTGCTGCTCTCCGCGAAAGGTAGAAAATTCTCATGTTAGCTACGGTGAACTATGAGAACTATGAGAAACAACCGGTGGACAGAGAGAGGGAGAGAAAGAGAGAGGGAGAGAGAGAGAAGAGTAGATAGGAAATAGAGCGTAGGGTGTGGAGGAATGCGAGCTCCAGAAGGAGTTACGTCAGGAACTCAATTTAAATGCCGGGCATTGCTGAAATTGGTTTGAAATGACCTCGAGACTCGTTGTCATCTCTTTATCTAGTCCCTCTGGCGTCTGAGAGGAGAAAGAGAGAAGTAGGAAAAGAGATAGGAAGTGACGCAAACGACTAACGCGAGAACAAAATGAGCAGTGGTAACGACGGCAAGAAATTAAAAGGATTTGGACAAACATTTCCTAATTACATGGTCATTTAATATCGTGCACATTGTCGCTGCTATTTACCCGGCAAATCCCGGATGGGAGTCGGGTAGACGCGAGAAGGGAAATATGAACGGACAGACTGGTTTAAATCCCCAAGACCACATTAAAAGGTGATATCTCATTAGGGATTGCAGACGGAAGTGTCTGAACCGGGACTCGAGAGGATGAATATCACGCGACAGAGACGAAGGACACCTGACAAGCTAATAGAATTTTTTATATCCGATTCAGAGTCCTGTTGCTAATTTCTGTCCGAGTGAGCCGGTTACAATGCTACTCATTGTCAGAGTAGTATTGTGTGTCGATCGACATAAAAAACATTGATTGGTTATGCACCAATAGGGTTTTTTGTCGAATTTTAAGATTCAACTCGATGCACCTATGTATAACGTTCCGAGTATTTTATCGTAAGAAAAATTACGAAATCTAGCTTACTACTGTGACTTGTAATAATATGCTGAACGCTAGAAAATAAAGGGAAAAGGTAGAGTCAGTGACACGCAAACAATATTGATCAAAGCCCTGTCCATAAAATATTCCTATATTCCTAAAGCTTTCAATGTAACCCTATCGAGGCATCAGCGACAATCCGTGGTGGGTCGAGAGGGTGAAGCAGATCTTTCTCACGCTTGCCAGGAATAATTGGGTCACGATGTTTTATGATTTATTTGACGCGCGTATCGCGTGTCGGTAAGGCGTGGCATGGGCGTGCGCTATCCTTGGCATCCGTATTTAATTAAATTCATCGTTAAGCGACCCATGCAAGTCTGCACACGATAATCATCACCCGCGATTACCGATCCCGAGAATCTTAAGGATCCTCTTAATTTAGCCTCACGCGTACAATATGCGTGTGCACTTACTGTATGCATGTATAAAGATTATTCGCAGTACTTTTGTAGAACTTTTAATGCACGTAGAGATGAAGAAATATCTTTAGTGAAATATTACACGATATTCTCTTTTGTCATATGTATACATACACAGGTGCATATGTATAGACGCACACGTTGCGTCGGTAGCCCCATAACGAGAAGTGACGGGCTAACGGGAAAAGTTATTTAATACCAGGTAAGATTATAGCTCGCTCTGAGTTTACATAACGCGCGCGAATCGGAGGGCAAGCTCGAATTCTCGGGTTAGTAAGGGGATACATCGGGAAATAACAGTGGCGATGCGAGTTGCTTCGAGAGTGAAGAAAATTCTATGGGGACAAATGGAAATTTGTCGGACAAAGGGAAGAATAGACGTGACCTCTTCTTTCTCCTGAATCCCTCGACGTACGGATTTCTTCCTCTCTGTCCATTCTGGCGAGAAACGAACACGACGACATTTTCGGACAAGTCGGAATTTTCTTCCTTGACTTTTCTCGACCTCCGCATAAATCCACTTGAATTGCCGTGGCACAACAACTGTTTCAGTCTTCTCTGGTACAAATTGTTGCGCGCAAAGTCGCTGGCGAATGTAACAGCGACGTATTTTCTGCTCGACGATATCATTGGGATTACTAGTTGATTCAATTAGTCGTCGGGTGCCAAGGCAATTTTACCTCCTTCTTTTTTCTACGAGAGTTATTTACAGTTTGTAGGGAACGTGAAGAATTTAGTAGAGCGCTTTTTGGATTTATTTTCGAAAGGGGATTTATTCGCGAGCACCGTGAAGACTACTAACCGTCCGGAAGCGTGAAACATAATCCAAAGATGTAAAAAAATGTATTTTACAACTGGCGCGCAGAATATAAACGTATCCCTCCGGCGAAGGTACTTTTCAAATCCGACTGGTTTAAAACGGTGGTAACGTTGATGGTAATACAACTGGTGCTCGCGGGAATCCGTGGAAAATATTGGAATAAAAACCAGGATAGCGATATAGTGTATTTACCGAGATTTCTGGTGATAGAGAGACAAGTTGAGTTTGATCAAACATTCAGCTCTCATCGATTTGTTTTTGCAAGAGTAGAAAGAATGCAAAAGAGTTTGACGAAGGGAAAAAAATTCAAGACGCGTGATCATGAAAAGACGAGAGTCAATTAACATGCCAGTGGTAGAACTGAAGCTACGAATTTAATAAGCGACCGACTGGCGGCCACGATTCTCATCAGCCGCAGATTCATTCACCGAGTGACTACAGCCGCACCGCGGAAGACACTTTTATTCAAAACGTGCCACGCTTCATTGAAGTGGGCCAGTTATCCGAGCAATTAAGCTCCACGATTGCACGCGCAAGACTGCCAAGGAGATCCGCCACTTCAGCCACTTACTCTCTTTTCAACCTACCTCCAGGATGCTGGTCATTTTTTGCGACGCGAATTTTCAAAAAGATCTCTGAATATACATACATGTACATATATATAGTATGTATGTGCGTGTGCCAGTACGCGTCGGAATCACGAACCAAGAGAATTTTTCCACCGAGGCAAACACGCAAATATTTGGACAAACCTCACTGGCGGTCAATTTATCAAACCTTGTTGGTACACTTCTATCGCTTCCACGAGTCAAAGAGTCGCGTAGCGGACAAAATTGTCAAAAGGTTCAAAAAATGGTAAACCAAGTCGAACAAGTTGCTGATCACATGATACTTCAAAAGAGTCAACAAGACCTCATTGTCAAAAGCTCACGGAACTTTTGACCTTTTCCGAAAAGGAAGATTAGATGCAGATGAGATTAACGGGAAGGAGAAAAAGAAGAAGAAGAGAGGGACGAGTGTAGGATCACGCAACAGGCACACGTGACTTTTGTTACCGAGCATGCCTAGTAAGGCAGCCAGCAGGAACAAGTTTTAATTCCTTGCATCCACGGCTCATGACCCCAAAGAGTCACAGAGGCTTTTTTCTTTGTTGCCGCTGTGTACCAAAGTAGGTCAAGCTTACTTCCGCCTACTAGCAACGTGCTCAGTCAGACCTACCATCATCATTGGTATCGCGCGTTCTTTGTGGCGCGCGCTCTTATCAAGACCGAAAGTCACCGAAAGTCTCCAAAAATCCAGATGAGAATCGAACGATTCGTCGAGGATGTCGGCTTTACCGGAAGTGGCTTCGTCACAGTTCGCAGAGCGGACTGTGCTCCGCTTTTGGCGAAACCACGAACACCGCAACAGCAAGGCGGAAAAGCAGCTGGCACCTCGAACAGTCTTAAAGGTTGCTTAACTTATCCGTTTCACGGACAAAGGAAACTTGCTGGAAGGAAAGCAGTCGGGAAAATTGAAGCTGCTTGGATCTACCCTTTCTTGTACTCTGACTAAGAGAAGGAAAGAAATCAGCTTGCGAAGAATAACTTCAAAGGCCGCGAGAGACGTTTAATAATAGTTCTGTTAGACTCTTAGACTCTTTTTTTCCTTCGCGTGCGAAAAACTGTTTTGGGGTTTTAAATGCTTTGAATACTTTGAGACTTCCCTTTTAATCATTACGCCGTGTGGCTACACTTTCCACTACTTTACTAGCTACTCGCCTTTTTCTGCGTCTTAAACCTTGCATATGACATAGTCGAGATTCTTATGAAATGCATCAAAGAATCTTCTTGGAACGCTAGAAAGTGCAATGTTTCTTTGGCAGTTGGCTCGCAGTTCTAGTTTAGCAAAGTTTCTTCCTTGGATAACTCAGTAATGACTCGATTCTATTTCGCCGAAACCGAAGAATACGTGCTGTTAAGTAAGTGGATGAAATGTATAAGAAAAGAAGAGCGCAACTCGAGGATCGCACTTGTTCGCCGAGTGATAATAAGTTTTGTCTTCGGCTAGAGCTTATCTGCCGCTTTGTTTCTCCCGCCTTATTCGTGACTGGCACTTCAAGAGCGCTATGCTACCATTCGACAGTGCTTTTACAGACTAACTGTTAACTTTGCCCATTCTCGGGAAATTGCAGGTTTCATCGATTCAATTGAACCTCAACAGTTCGAACCCACCTCTCTTTGGACTTTACTTACTTATGAAAACACCGAGCTCAGAACTTTTTGCCCGACAGAAATATTAGTTTCCTGCCAAAGCAAACATCGCCAGTTACGCGATCTGGTTTAATATCAAACTTTAAAATTACACGTGGATCGATATTTGCTAGCATTTCATTAAAATTAGCTTTCGATTATCATCCATTATTATTCGAAAACTATAACGGCTACTCCAAAAAATTTTTAAAGAACATTAAAATCCTGATTAGCGATTTTTGTCGATCAGTGTCTATGATTATTAATATTTTCTCGATGCGATTTATCGTGGCGTGTGCACATGACGTGAGAGCGAGAAGGAGGAAACACGTGTCAGGAGAACACGCGCTCTAAATCAATCGAACGAAATGACAGGGCGGACCGTAAGTAGCGACAGGGTAACCGTAATGAGTGCACTGTTATCGATTAACCGGGTATCCAGTGAACTTTACGGCCAGGTATATGTTACTCTGTACCGTGAAGATAATAGCACACGGCTTTGGTCTTGTAACAGATGTACAACATCCCACTCGTATTGACAAACCATGCATTTCGCTCCTAATTGCGGTGCCCTGTCACTAGTAATTAATAACGCGGCTGATAGATGAAGGAGTCCCGTTATTCCGTAATTAAATGAATGCTGCGACAACATCCGAGACCGGATGCCACTCGCACTTCCACCCTTCGCAATTGCTCTTAATTGGGCCTCCTCGATTTCCTTCGGACAATTTTCTACGAAGAGACGGTGCGCGCGGCTCGTCGAACAATGCCTTTTAAATATGACTAATAACACAAAAGTATTTGTTCGTAGTATAAACCTTGAATTATTATATTTATCAAAAGCGTTTCAATAAAAATTGTGGCGAGTTTTAGAAAGGCGAAGGATTTAAGGGAGGGTCTGAAGGGAGGAAGGGTGTTTAGAGTGGCGATCCTCGGGGTAAAAGCCCTCAAGTAAAAAGCAGATAAAGCAGATTTGTGGGCTCAGGCTTGTTCGGTTTGGTCGAGGCAGCAGTGGGTGGCTCGACTCACCACGCTCCTCCTTATATCACGATCCCATTTGTTATTCTCGATGGCTCACGAAATCGTAGACGCAATATGCATACCCCCTATATACATGCAGGTTCCGTCCATTATTTTCCGTTTAGATGCGCGCCCCGGAATAGATAAGGAGTCGCGGCGACAAAATGAAAGGAGGAGAACGGTCGAGCGATGTGTAAATTTTAAGTACTTCCGCCACCAAAGCGGATTCGAACTTATCTTTTCGCGAGGACGTAAGTGAAAACCTTGCAATGGGACACCCTTCATCTTTTTCTCTGTTTCTCTCCTCCTCTCTTTTTCTCATGGGAGATGCATTCGGAAAAAGTCTCGGCGTCGTTCGCGAGCAAATTGTCCAGGCGCCAGTGCAATTTGCCCGGAAATATGAGCCTGTTGCAAAAATAATGTTGCATTTGGGGCCGCGCCTTTCAGGCGTCTCGCCGCTGGATAAACGCTCTTATTCGAGATAAGGACCATTACTTCCATTGGGAATTCTACTTGACAACTACGGATTCCTACCAGAAAGCCGGGTCAATCTATTTCCACTGTCGATTATAATATTTCGGTATTCTCTCTCTGTATACCCGGTCAAAGGAAAATATTGTTTCTTTATACGTATACATCTTTAACATGGTATCTCTTTAAGCCATAAAAGCAGTTTCATCTTGCAATTAAAATAACAAATAGCCACTGCATTCCGGTGTCGATAGCAGCAACAACAGTAACAGAGATAATTCGCAAAGACTATTTCGCAGGGTTGAAAAGGGACGGTCATAGTCGTTAACGGGCCACGCGAACTTAAATTACATCGGTACTCCGTCAGTGGTATATAAGGGAAATTTTTCTCCGGACATTATGACGGAGAATATTACGCGAAAAGCGGATAACGGATAACCCCGCGCATAACTTAATTCTAATTTAAACCAGAACTGGCTTAAGAGAATATAATTCACTGGATACTTTCGAATAAATTTGCTAGAGTTTTCCTTCTCATTCTCTTGATATTCGCGACCGTAGAGGAGAGAAAAAGTACTGTTAACCGTAAGGACGCCTTTCCACGAGGGTGTAAATTATACTCGCGTTACAGGGCTAGCATCACCCTCGGCCAGTTCTCGTTCTATCCTGGTCGAACGCGCCGCGGATATTTATGTTACGTGTTATTAAGAGAAAGTTTCAGGTTTTATGTCGACTAACGTCCCACACGAGGCGTCGGCGTCGGCGTCGGCGTCGTACGCGATGCCAAAGGAGCATCGCGTCGACTAGCATCCTCCCTCGGATGATATTAAAACCGGTGCCATAACTGGGCTCACCTAGCTTACCTAGCTCCCAATCCCTCGAGGCGCGCGGAACATCTATTACTACTGGCGCATTCGATCGCGAATGACCCACTAAATTAAATCTTCGAAATGCCTCTACGAGCTCTTATATGCCGCTCGGCCGCTTAATGCTCTCGTAATTCCCTTGGCCAACGAAATCGTATTTTCCAGAGAACGCTCGTGTCTGCTTTGAACTTGGCTGCTGTTACTGCACCGAGCTTTTCACTGCCCTTCTCAGAAGTGTTATTGCGTATCGGATTATTTAGAGGACAGCCAAGAGTACACAAACGTCGGTGCAACTATTTTAGTGGACTCTTGCAGAGGAGAACCATTCCGAGAGGCTTGTCCCTACGTTTCAAAGACTGACCCGTTAATCCTTCCGAATTTAGAGCTTCTTTCTAATATATCACTTTGGCAGATCTCTGCACGAGACAGTTAAATCTCCATTATTCGCGATTTTATATCGTTCGATATATCTCGCGTTCCCAATTCGACTACACCTAGAATTTTATCCGTGATATATGACCGCGTGTAGGGTTCTTTTTGCTGGTAGCTACGAGGGCAGCTTGGATAGCAGAGTGTTTTAATCCTCGCGATGCCTGAGACCACAGACCGAACATGTACTCAAGTAACGAAGGCATTACGTGGCCGCCACCGGGGCCGAAGACAGGGTGAAAAGGGGCGCGTAACAGAAGAAAGATAAACGGGATAAAAGTAGCGCGAACGCTGCTGGCTCATCGGGGAACTCCTTCAAAAACGGGACGGATCCGAGCCACTCTCATCCCCCCCGGAACTGCTATCGAATGTCCCGGCGAGTGAGTCAGCTCTTTCGATCCCCCTCGCTTTCGAAAGCCCGAAATCGATCGATCTCGCGCAGATAGGATTAAAGGAGCGGACGCACCAGGATCGCTCGTTCAACCTCGCGATTTTCTCTTCGAATTCTCGCTTCCTTTCGTCTTTCCGCTCGCTCGGCAACAAAGATCGGCCGATAGTCGAACCAGAACCAGAACCAGAACCTGAGGACGATAGTAATAGTGTCAAGATAATGCTCTCTGCATGTAGCGTTGAGAACCAAGAGGGTTCGCAAGAAGCCGATCAAACGCCTGTTTTCTCGTGTACACTCTGAATTATCCTCGGCGCGACACCGCATCGTGCTCCGGCCTCGGAAAAAGAGGAGGCCTTAATCGAATTAAGCTGTCGACGCTGGGGCTCGGTTATTGCTGTAATTATTGTAGCTGAGCGATTTTTATCGACCGCTCGGCTGGCTTGACGAGACGCTCGTTAAGGCGGCCGTACGGAATCAACCTCGTCCGTCCATGCGCTAAAGTCTATCCAAAAGTTTTTCTACTATTATCCTCGTGTAAATGGTGCCGCGGAATTTTTTGAAACATTTCAAATTCCGTCGTCATAGTTTTATCAAGCATAAGAAACGATAAGAATTCAAGTGGAAAAGTACTAGGACGAGCTAAAGTTTAAAGATAGACTCAATAAAATAGTACTCATTGCCAGAAGAGAAGAATGAGATTTGTGCGAATTGCGTGTCACCGTTGTGTTACAACGACAATACGAATACGAACATAGATATTTACACCAGGATAAACCACGTTCGTGTCAAAGAATACTTCGATCGAATCAAGTTTACTACTGCGAAGCCCGAAATCGCGTGCGAGTCAGGAATATCGTAAACGTTTTCGTATCCCTCGTATAATCATAAAGCAGAGAATTCGCCGTAGATATCCTTGTGGCGTATGAACAGTATTCAGGATAAACGTTATGAATCATGGAGAGGAGAAACAGTTGAAATTTTGTCGAATTACGTCTCAGTTAGTGGCGGAGTAGGAAGACCCACTGGTCAAAAGGAGGAAACACTGTACACGAATCTCGACATAAAAGAAGCATGTTCGAAAGGAAGTTGGACCAACATCCTGTTTTAATGTATTTCCGGCAGGCTGGAGCTATCAAATCTCACGAGTCTGTGGTTTCGATGCTCCGTTGCCTTAAAGCCCTTGCCATCATCGTCCTCGCCCTTTTCGTCTCTCGACGACGATTCCTTTCTTCTAACGGCGCTCTGTCGGGAAATGACGTTGCCACTATTTTCTCTTTTGGTTTTTCTCGGTCTGTTCGACTTGGCCGGCTGGCCAGCCAGCCAGCATCTACCTGCCGGAAGATAAGTGTTTCCATTTCACCGGCGGACCGTGTCCCCGAGGCTCAATCAGAAGGTTCGTTTTTGTCGCAGTCGGCGGACCGACTGCGGACCTCCCAGGAAAGTGATGCTCTCGAACTTGGATCTCTTTCGGGTCTAACACCGACGACTCTCCTCCCAGTGTTCGTACATAGAATCCCCTATTCTCTCGATTCGAGGGCCAAATTCTTCGATTCACCGTCTGCCTCGTGTTTGACGGCCTTTCCTCTCCCTGTCTATCGTTCTTATAACGGTCGACGGGGACTTGATTAGTTTAATTGCTTCCGTTGATATGCCCTCCAGACGATAGGGTCCGCGCTACGCTTGATTATCTCAGTGCGAGAGGTAGCAGAGTTCCTCTTGACGTCCTCGAAATTATTTGCGCTCTCGCACCTTGGCCCTCAGCCTCTGGGGGATGCTTTATGAATGGGGAAAGCAAACAGACGAGGTGGTAGTGCTGGTAGCTGTGGTGGTAGTGGTTGGACAAGCTGTCTGTCGAATTCCGAGAAGAGCCTTTTCTCACTGCAGACGGAATATCTGTTTACCTTTTCGTATTCTTTCCCGTATTCTGATTCCTATTCTGAGCGTACGGCACGCCGAAGATGGCATCAGTGGATCTTAATTAGAATGCAGTCGTCGTACAAATATCGCTGTGGCTTCGAGAGACTTTCCTCGTGGAAGATCACGAGATAGAACGAGGCTCCTCGAGAGGTTTGAGAATCGTGGAAAGGAGAATTGGATGGCTGATTTTGGGTAGGTGCGGCATGGCGATAGGAATCGGAGCGGTTTTCGGGTTATCATGCTCAGAATGACAAATGACTTTTTCTCTCTTTCTCTCTCTTTACCCTTTAACCTCGATCTGCTCTCCGGGAGCATCGTTAAAAATCCGAAGGCTATTTCGAGGTTTCCGAAACACGGATGAGGACGAAACGACAGATCCGTGAAGCACCTAAACGCGGAATACAGATTCTTGGATTCCTCGGCTCTCGAGTAGTAATGATAGCCAAGTGGAACACTGAGGACTTTATCGCATGTATGAGATCAAAGAATAAAGCTGGCGCAAGCCGCGATAACCACCAGGCCACCATCGAGGCTTGAATAAGGACGAGTGCATCAGAACCTCGTTATCAAGTCTTAATTAAAAGACTCGATCTTCTTGGTCTTGTTCAGAAGTCAGCGGGAAAACGAATTCCCTGCCGATATAAAAGCCGCTCCTTGATCAGATCCGCCGCGATAGTCACTTCAACTTTGCTATTATCCTCCGCAAAGCTCAACCTCTTATCAGTTGCAAATTTCTTTATCTTCGCCGCGAGAGCAGTTTGCCCGAAGTTCTATCGTCGGGAACAGCCCGACAAACAATAAGAAGAAAGCACTACAGCCTGAAACGGAGATTTTCTTCGACACAGCAATTACAGCAGCACCACCACCACCACCACCACCACCACCACCACCACCACCACCACCACCACCAGTAGCAGCAGCACTAGCGCTCTGGGCAGCACATCGATTTGCAGAAAAATTTCATTGACTGCCTATACAATTACGCGTAAGCGGATTTCGTGGCGGAACGCGGCTTTTCCAATAAACAGATCCGGTCGGCTGTAATCGCACTCGAGGAACTCCGGTAAAGTGCAACTCCGGCTTCGTTGAAACCGAGCTACCACCGACGAGTCACGTCCGTCCGGATTTTTCGCCGCGGCCGACCAATCGGCCAGAGTCAGTCAGTTCCGAACTGAAACTAATACCAATGACAGCGGAGCAAACCAGAAAGGAAGCTGGTGGAAAGAGAGAAGAGGAAAGCAGAGGAATGGAAAGATAAAACGTGAGAGGGAGGGACAGAGAAAGAGCACTGGTTCTGAAGTAGCGTTCGCGGAGGAGTACATAGTAAGAGGACGAGTACGATGTACACCGTGTATATGGGGTGTCTCCCATGAACGGCTACGCGAAAGATCCACCGTACAGAGTAGAAAGACGTCGGTCTGTCGAGGAAAGGTCACGCGGATTCGAGGCAACAATGGCTACATCAATTTCGTGGGTAACGAGTCAAATGGTATTAACCTCGAGGCGGTATAACCCGAAGAAATTTTTCCGTCATAAATAATGGACTGGCATTGTGGCTACTAGACTCTTGCCTTGGCTCCTCGGCAGGATCTCACGCCAACGTGTTATCCGTGATGAATTGCACGAGGCGTGTAACGTCAATACAAAACGTGGATACATACATCCATTTGGTAGATCTCTCGACTCTCGAATGGGATGTGCGCTACTCGGATTCGCTCCGAAACTCACCGACGAAATGACACGGTTGAGCTATCCGAAAACACTACACCGGATTCTCAAGTCAAAAGACTCTTGAGTGAAGCGTAACAAAACGCAACACTGTTACGTAACAGTGACTCTCAGTACGGAAAAGCAAACATACAAGCAGTCTCTCTGCAAGTCGACACTCTGTTTCGAATAAATCCAGAGTCTCCTTCCTCTCGCTACGGACCTCGACAACGAGGTTACGTAACCGGCACCAAAAACGGTTTTGAACAAAAGAAGCACTCGGTCGAGTAAGAACAGGAGGAAAGATTGAGTTACAGGCGACGTTAGTACGAACGGTAGGAGGATAGTGTAGAAATTTGGAGGGGAGCAAAGGGAGGTTCGATTGCCGAGAGAAAGAGAGAGGGAGAGAATTGGATAAGGGTCGATGCGATAAGGCGGACACCCTGTATAGGCCGCGCGTACTACCGCAGAAAGTCTATAGCGTGTACAAAGCCCTGGTACACCACGAAGGCGGCAGCAGGAGGACAGAAAGAGGTTCGAGAGAAGCGAGAGAGAAGAGCCCAGGCCGAGGGAGAGGAAAGGTGAGAAAGAGGAGTAGAAGAACGAAGAGGGAGTCGGAGCGAGTGAGGGCAGACTATGCCCGATAAAAAGCCCTGATTCCCACGAGCGTGGATAGCCTACGATGAAAACCTCTCAGCTCGCCAACCACGGCGCAGCATTAGAACGTCTACGAGTACCATGTCGGATTTTTCGTCCGCGTCAGATACTATACCCGCTCTGGAGACGACCAGTAGGCATGCATCCACCAACTCGTTCTCATTTTACACCGCACCAAAAACACCGCGGCGGCCTTTCCAGAAAATTGGAATGCCTCTCCCTCCTACCATTCTTCTTTCCCTCTTTCCTCGTCCACCCGGTGATAATTGACCAGTCGATAATGGCAATTGGAGCAGGAAGTGTGTAGCGGAAATGTACGGTTTTAATTAACTAGGAAAGTCGGACCTTGTCACGGCGTTGGAAATTTGTCGGTTTAAGGTCGAGCTATCAGAACCCTCCCTATAAATAGTTAATTCAAAGTCTCAGGTCGATGGATGGGCCTCTGATGTGATTATCACCCCTCTGAGTCACGGTGCTGCCGGGGGGGCTTACAAGAGTACGTAGTCCGTGCAGGACCCGCGTCGGCAATTGCGCAACCCAGCGAGCCTTCGCTTCGGTCGCAACATTGCTCCAACTGCCACTCGTTCACACTCATGGAAATTTCTCAGCCAGCTGAATTTTTTCCCCTTCGTTTTGTCTCCTGGCGCCGGAAGATGGGGGCGTCGCCGTTACCCGGAAAACTCTTTGTTCTCCTTGTCGCTTCGTAATGCGTGCGTTTTCCGTCTTGGTAATGTCGACAGCAAGGTGTTTTGCTCCCCGGAATTAATGCGGATCCGAGAAAACGATAGGAAAGAAACTTGTACATGGCAGTATTTGCACCACGGGCCTGTCCGTTCCTTCCAGCTGTTTCCAGTCGCAGCGATACAACATTTCTTTTCTTTTCTCCCCTCTCTCGACGGTCGCGCGCATTGCACAGGATGAGAGAACGTCGTGCATCGATTTAACGGAAGATCCTTCGCGGGGTATATTGTTACTGGAGTATCGGCTTAAAGCGACTGCAGCAGCCCCGACGAGACAAAGCGTTTGATCGTAACACGATAGCGAGCCTGTATATAAAAGGAGGAGAGGGAGAGGGAGAAGCATCTTCCTGGCGGAGACTCCTTTCCATGAAAGAAATCCATAAAAGAAATCAGCTGCAGTGATTATCGGCAGATAATCCAGACGCACTTCACGAATTGGAGTAACGTTCGAGGATCATTGCATAATTTCTTTCCTTTTTAATTCCTCGTCAATCTGGCTAGTGCAGTTCTGCTCAGCGCCGCCGAGGGATGCATCGTCTCTCGTCCACCCTCTTTCCGTGCTCCGGTCATTTTTCCAGACTTAGAATCCGCATTCACATTTTTAACGTGGAGGGTGCTCTCCCCTCAATGCTCCGCTCATCTGCTTTAAATATTTTAATGGGGCACTGTACTACCCGCCGGTATCCAATCCTCGCTACTCCGATCTTTCCCTTGGAAAGCAACTGGGCTACTAAGAGGAGAAGGATCGCATTAAATATGGGTGGATCGCGTTGGACCAAAGGATCATTAGAATCGGAGGATATCTGTGAAGGACCCAATTGAGAAGTGCACTAGCCACAGTAAAAGAAAAGAACCTGTCGGAATTCGATCGTGGCGAACGTCCGCGGGGTTAACAAACTCCCAATTGGCAGTGAAACAAGAGGTAGTGGGGCTTTGGAAGAAGCATTTGCTCGGAAAAGCCCCGCAGAGTCCTAGTAGTTGGCCCGGCAAGCGCGTGTCAATCGAAAGTCCCGAGGTGGTCTCCACGATAGTCTCCACGTAGTACATACTACTCTCCTACTCTACAACTGTGGATCTGTTGGCTGTAGTTCGGTAGTTTCGAGGCTCTGTCAAGGATTAGAGTCCCGTGGATCGATCGGATCGGGGACTGAGAGGAACCACAAAACGTGGCACACGCTGGCATCGCGGTGCGGCACTCGGACCGCTCGCCGCCATCACGCCGCCACGAAAAGAAATCCGCCGGCGTGATTACCAGCAGACACGATCGAGGAATTGGAATCACGCTCGAGCACGGTATAGGAACGTTCTTTCTAATCCGCGACGAGACAAGAACCGGTCGATAGCCGCACTATATATCAGACGAGCCTGAGAGAGCGCGTCGCTGGGATGAGAAAGCCGAAAGCCCCGAGCCTCGATGGAACGACCCACCAGCGGGAAATCTGCAGGCGTTTGTCCCATTTAACTCTTTCCTACTGGCAACTCCATTCCCAACCTGCCCGCCACGGACTCCACCGAAATCCGGCTGGAACTTTCCCCACTACCTTTTCTGCTTGAAAGCGACTCTCCTACATACTCTAGTACATACTTTTAACTCGGAATCTGACGGAATTTGAGGAATATGGTCCGACGTTGGAGGGGGAATTGTTCCGTGTGACAGAATATTTCGAAGCTGACGAATGTTTCCGATAAGAGAGGTGACTCGCGTAGACGAGGGTCGGAACCCCCAAGTCCCAGACGATTCGCTCCTACCAAAAGTCTACTAGACTCCCACGGGGAGTCAAAGTATACACTGCATGTACGCCTCGCACGAGACGTTGACAGAGTTAGCGGGTTTATCTACAAAGTCAATCGCATGGTATTCTATGCGAAAGCCGGATAAAAAGCCGCGGAGTTTCCATTACGAATAAACTCGATTTTAATGCCACTGGAGGATCTGGCGTGACGTATAGCGATGCCAGTCCCGAGAGAAGCTCGCGGTCGGAAGTTTACCGCGGAGGAGCACCGACCGTGTACAAATAAGGCTCGAAGTATCGGCTAGGAAGTAGGCTACTATAGGTAACTCAATGATTCATCTTAATCCTGTGGATGCAGCTGCCCTGAAAGCGATATGCCCGTCGATTCCTCTTCCGTCTTTGGTTTACCTTCGGTTTACCTTCGGTTTACCCACGGTTTACCTCCTCGGTTAGCGAAGAGGGCTGCCGAGTGGCGCGGTAGCCCTGGTTTCGCAAGAGAGACCACCGTGACGAGTAAGGAGGAGGCCTCTTTACTCGAAAGGATGACAATCAGTCGTATCGGGTTTTATCGAAATGCCTTCGTCGCGAGAAAAGGGCCTGATTTCTCCACCAAGATCCGATGTAACGGGTTTTCATCGCGGGGATCCGACTATCGCTGAGGTCGCCGACGTCGTCGTCGTCGTCGTCGTCGTCGGGACTCCGACTCCATCGATCTTCGCCTCCAATGAAAAATAATGCATTCTCCCGAGAGCGACCCTCTTTCCTGATACAAAGGAGATATGCGCCAGCCAAGAATAAACGATGGCACGGCGCATTGTTTCTCCGAGTGCGAGCAGTCACATTGGTGAACACGCAAATCGACAGTTCTTCGCTGATAAGGCGCGCCTAATGTGTGTGCTTTCACCGGCTCCTCCTGTCAAGCTGCTTTTTCCACGATGCATTCTGTCGCTTCTGCGGGCTAAAGCTGGGCTTCTTTTGTACCGCGATTCGAGTATTGCAGCTACTCTTTGTGGCTTTAAGGAGCAAGGCTCGCTTGGGAGTTTTTTCGAATCCTGATATTATTCGATGGAAAAGCGTTTTGGAGCACTATTGTCATAAGTAAAGTGTGGATGCCTATGTAAATGTGGGCTGGCCTGTTCCTATAGAATTTTTATATAAAGCCTATATGAGGATTCTATATATTGCATAAGATCCTTGGATCTGTTCCATCCACAATCATCTAGTTTGATATCTCTTCTCGACAACGGTGCACGCCGTAATTCATTCAAGGCGTAGATTCCTCAAGACTTCGCAATTAAAACCATTCGGCAAAGTATTCCATTTGAGATTACTCGTAGACGAGTAATCCCGAAAACCGCGAAGAATATGGAGTAGGAGGAATATTTTCCCAGGTGAACTTCTTCTCCAGAAGATTCGCCGCGGGTGAATTTCCCGAGAAGGAATTATTTAATGATCTTGCCAAAGCCCGCTCGCAGTCATTTATTCGAGTCTCCTCGACTGAGATCGTGCAAGTATGAAAGAAAAGGGGAGAGAAAAAAAAATAATAAGAAAGACATCGAGAAGAAAAGAGGACAGTCGAAGAATTCTGTTAACTGTAAATGCAGCAGCTTTTCCAATGAATAGTATAGAGCCAAACTTCATTTCGAGCATCTTAACTTGACTTACAAGCACTGACGAGAGTGAGAGAGAATCGGCCAGAAGGAGGCAAGCGTCTCTATAATTTAATGCAGAGGTCTGTATTTAATCTGATGCCTTAATTTAAAGCGCTCTCCTCGCGAATCGAGAAAGGAAAATTGAAGTTTGCTGATAACTCGAGACTCCAAGGCCCCGCCTCAGCCCCCCCGCGCCCATTGTATCGTATTATACCTACGGATGACTAATCCTGAACAAACTCCTTATTCAAACCAGCCGACCCAGGAGCAGAAATTGTTTCTCCTCCTCCTTATCTCTCCTCTCTTTCGCTCTCCTTTTCTCATAAAAAGTGTCCACTGCTGCTCGAAGAAGTCTTCAATTTCGTCTCGAGCGAGGAGATCGCGCGCTATTCAGGGAAATTTCCTTCTCGCACAGTTTGTTCGGTTTAAACTGATGTGAGCTCGCGCTCGAGAGATTGCACACTCGAGATATGATATATCCGCTCGATCAGGATGTAATGAGCGTACGAGGAAAACAGTGTTTGCCGAGCGACCAACAGTGTTTACCGAGAAAAGGCCGCGCTTCTCGATTGGTTCGCAGCGATGGTACCAGAGATAAATATTCGCGGAAAAGATACACTCGTGCTAGCGTGGATTACGCTCTGAGCGCGTCTTGCTCGGCTCACCTCCTTTTCCGGTGATGTAACGCGGTTTAGTTTCGAAACTAGATAAACCAGAGCTCCGTACATTAAATGGTGCAAGAATTTATTTTTAAGTGCTGACGGTGCAGAAATGACAATGGAAACCGATGTTTCCTCGAGTAAATCGAGATGGACAAAGACAATTAGTTTTCCTGGTTCAAGGAATGTCAACTAGCTCTGATTCGATGGTACAGTTAAATCGGCCTTATCTTCGACCGAGCACGATCCGCGTTTCATTTAGATTCTTACATCAATGCAAGGAAATGATTGAAAAAATTACAATATGACCAATTGTAGGACTGCCATTCATGCTCAAAAGTACATCCGCAAAATGTTAATGATATCGCGGATCGTGCTCGAGACCAATGCTCGTTGAGTTCGTGATTACAAGTTTAAAATACTTACGAGAACCATGAGGCAATTTAAGTTTCTTCCTCTCGCGCGCTCGCGACCATCCAAAATCTCCGCTCGTTACCTGAAACAAAAGTAGAAGAATTGTAAAAATAGTTGGGGATGGGTGGCGTGCTGAGAAAGTTCCTCGAGCTTTTATGCTCCCTGGCTCCTCCGACGCAACAGAAACTTTCTTCTCGAAAAGTTCTCGCCGAAGCAGGAGAGCTCTTATTACAGCCGGTCAATAAATTCTCGTGTAATCAAATGAAACAGACGAGACCGGCTCGTCGACAGGATATATCTATCCTTTTCTATCGATTGAATCGCAATTCAATCCCTCCATAATTTTTCGCATTACCCGAATTTTATCGAGCCACGGATTTGCGGAGTGGAATAAATTCGCAATTGATTGAACGCGCTCTGCGAGCGTGGGTCGAAGGTCATTTTAGGAATCCGTGACATCGGAGTTTAAAGATAATGCAATGCGATGACACCTATACACTGGGATCGTATTATTCGGATGGATCGTTCAATTAGAAGTGGCTATTAACCGAAAATGAGTGACATTAACGAGGCTCTAAATTGAAATAATTTCTCGGCACCATAGAAATTTACGGTCTCGTCATAAATATCGGTGCTGCATAAATCGCGAGGGGAACCCCATTAACTGAGCGCGTGGCTCCGCGTCATTAAATCTTTCCTCGGGTTTTATTAATCTTTTAATCATGGAAACGCCTGAGTGGCGTGTCGCACGGCCCTGCTCGTCCGTCTCGTATACCTGCGGCTGTTTTTCCGCAGCTTCGAATATGCATTCCCCGCGGAAACAAGCTGCGCTCGCGCGATATACGGCTCTCCTGCGAAAATCCTGCTTCAGAAATGATTTACAGCAGCGCGAAGCGCGGTCGTACTAACGCGACAACCCTCCTCCAATTTCCGGAAAGCTGCCTTGCTTCGCGCTGATTTCGCGAATTTTCAATGGAATACCTCTGGAATGGTGCGAAACGAGTTTCAGTTTCCGAAGAGAGTCATGATGCGCTCGTCGATCTTCTCTCCTTTCATTGTTTCACCATACGACGCTAGTCGCAATCATACGGAACTTTTGCGGTATATCATTTTTACTACCGTTCTTCTTGGTGGAATTTCGTTTATTATCCGGTGATTCGATCGCGAAAACTTGTGGAAAACGACTCGGCGAGAGAAGATATCGCGTGAAAGGTACTTTGTCGAAAGAGGAAGACTGCTTGATTTCCGCGGTAATGCAGTCACCCGGAAAAATACACTCGCGTAGAGTTCGTGTTTTGAATTCTTAGCCAACGTATCGCGGGAATTTTCGTAAGGCCGCAAATTCGATATTTGAGGTAGGAGATAGCGAAGGAATCCACCGGCGGGCTGTGTGTTGCTGCACGGGCCAGCGAGAATCACGAGGAAAATCCTGGCTTCCAATTCCGCTAGTATACACCGCCAAAGAAAAGTATACTCCGCCGACATTCTTTAAGAGTACTTCGCGAGATTTTTCCGGGAAAAGCGAACATACCACCCTTCCTCTTTAATTCTGCTCCTCCTTCGCCTCCTCTCTACCTCCTTTACCATCGTCTCTTCGCCCTGTCCTCAACCAGTGATATTATTACGTGCGGGAGTGACATTTTGCATGCTACTTTCTTGGAATGGGACCGTGAAAGAGAATATTCCGGGAAAATGCAGCTTGGGATCGGCTCTGGACTGGGATTTACGGAACCTTGGCATACGAGTTAAAGCCTTAGTGGCAATCCTTGTTGGTTACCATTGTAGTATGCTTCTCGGCAAAAGTATATTCTCCATCTTTCTAATAATGCAACACGCATTGCTCACGGTCGAGCCAATCCTTCGCCAAAAGCAGTACCTCTTGTGCCAAGTAGAAAATTCTGTCATACAAAATCTTCCTGTCAAAGGATCTTCCCCATATGGTGGTACTTGATGAAATTCGTCTGGTTAAAATCCAACCACTGGAGCACGCGTTATTGGCTCTTTATGTTAAACAAACTGTCATATAATAGTAGGTACGGGTTGTCCATGCGGGGGTGCATCGTTCGGCGCACGTGTCCTTCCGGGTCTCATACGTTTGGATTTTATTATTTACGAGCTGGCGGCGCGGCGTGTTCCGTCAGTGCGGCGAAGAAACAAAGGGGTGGTTGGAGGTAGACGAGGGCGGCGGCGACAGGAGCAAAAAGAAAGGGACTCAAGAAGAATAAATAGGAAGATAGAGAAAGACAGAGGAAGAGGAAGGGGAAGGGACAGTAGCTCACGACTAAATCGAATTTCCTCGAGGCAGTTGGCAGAGGAACTGAGGAGAATAAAGGGAGAGAGTGAGCGCGCGGGTGCGCGCAGTATGCGCTCGGCCCGGACCCAAGACAAATAATTTTGAATCGTCGATTCGTGCTAGCTCGGTGACCTTTCCACCCTGACATTTCTCAATAATGCACTCGAGGCTATCGTGCATGCCACGCCGCGCCGCGCAGCCAGCAACAGCAGCAGCAGCAGCAACAGCAGCACGCGATCTTTCGCAAGGGACTCTTAATATTCGCGAGATTTAGTCCCCTCGCTAGTTTGTTGTATCGGGAGAGAGAAAGATTTAAATGTCCCTCTTTAAATGGGCTGCTGCAGTTAACCGAAGCGTGGGATTTAAATCTGGTCTTTAAAGGCCGCTCGAGAAAGGCTCCCAGAGCGGACAGAGTGTGCATCTGCGTCCTATGGTGCGGCGTTTTCAGCTCCGGGGGATAACTCCCGACACGACCCACGAACTTGCAGCTAAGCATGCTTGGATTTATCTTCCTCCCATCTGTCTTACGGGCGTCTTTAAGAGGAACACGCGTGTCGTCAGCGCTTCGCTTAATCCGTCAAGCCACTGTGGCATTAGTTAAAGGAACGCAACACTTGTGGCGACGAAACACGAACCTTCCTACATTACGTACGCGGGTTTAATCTTGAATTAGAAATTTATAGTTCTCGATGTGATATCCCTGCAATACGAACACTCTTGTAGTGCAAAACGTACGAATCTTAGCGTTCGGGTGCCATACGAGCAAACAGATTATAATCTTTGTCCTCAGTCGTATTGAAATATTTGCCTACTAACATGTGCCAAATTGCTACGAACCACATAGGCCAGGACGTGTTATGAATTTTATTAGACTCGGCCCAGAATCTCGATCGTTTATGAGTAGGTCAGACCTCTTAAACTCAGCACATTATGATCTCAACCTGGAGCCGACCCTCGTTTTGAGTATCAATTCCAATTCGAAGCATGTGCGGAATCGGTCTACAAGAAGCAGCCTGGTTTCTTAGTCGATGATTGCCTTTCACGTATCTCAATCTGTCTGAGGTTTACCCTTTTGAGTACGCGGCAACTAAGCTTCCTCGCAGTTCTTATTTCTTTCCCTCTTTCCTCCGGTTGATCCTGTTTCTTTTATGATATAATTGGGGCGCTTACGGTTTTTGTGGAACTCATACAGTGACTTTAAGTGGCAATGAAATTTCATATAGTACTTCTTATCCGACTCTACCGACTGTATTTAGTTTACGGCTTCGCGCTGCTCGTGCCAATAATACTCTTATTCTTTCAAAGTGTACTAATAAGTGATTTGTGACTTTGCACTATTTTCGCACCATATACTTATTGGAATGACAATATGGAAAAAGTCGACTAGGTCGATCTGAAGTTGGAGCAAATTTCCGGTATGCGAATTCACGAACGATGGCTCAGGTTCACTGGTCGCTTCCGGCAATGAACGCGTGGGCCCGTTCATTTTCCAGGATTTCGTAACGTGGCAGGGTAGAACATAACAGAGTGGCACACGGTGACGCAACCAGCCGCTCGTCCCATAAAGTCCGCGTGGGAGTGGTGCGTGTTCCGGCAAGTCTCGTCACTCTCTCCATCTCTCTCGTTCTTTTGCTTTCTTTCTCTTTCTCTGTTGCCGCATGCACATACACTTCCGCCCTCATCCGAGAGCCCACCTCTGCCTCGAATAACGGCTGAGCCATATGCCCCACGATATGAAGCGAAGAATAACGAAAATATTCGGACACTGGCGTACACTTGGATTTATCTGTTTCCATGTATATTTTTACGCTCTAGTAGCCTCACCTATATTGCTTCATCTACATATATCCGACTGACGATTTATTCATGTAATTAGTAAAGCTTTAGGAATAGTTGAATTATTTAAAGAAATTGTAAGTGTTTTTTTTTAATCACACATTACAAGGAGAACGAGCTCATTCGTTTCCTACATAAAAATAATTGAGTCAGAAGGAAATAAATTTAGGCGTACCTTAATATCCGAATATTTTCGTCATTCCAACAGTACGTTGGACATCCGGTACATAAATAAGAGTTGTGACGCCGCGACTGAAACGCACGGATCATGCTGTTGTTCCAGTTTCTCGAGTCATATCTGTCACGTTTCAGGGGAGTTTTCGGTCGGCATGGTGCTAGTGGCCGCGCGGGATTGCTTTCGGGCTGCGCGTGTTTAGTCTCGTATCCTTGGCTGGGATTTATGCCGACAGTCCGCTCAGCATGAAACTCAAATGGAAATAAATTTCCTCGACCGGCGCGCCGCATTATTTCTCAATAAGCTCAGAGATACAGCGAGAGCCGGGGGTGTATTCGGCTT
Source organism: Trypoxylon attenuatum (assembly GCA_963989405.1). Lineage (NCBI taxonomy): Eukaryota > Metazoa > Arthropoda > Insecta > Hymenoptera > Crabronidae > Trypoxylon > Trypoxylon attenuatum. The sequence goes on from OZ022494.1 coordinate 8,110,158, forward strand.
GAACGACCACTTACTACCGGTACACGCAATGCGTCTCGAGGGTTAAAGAAAAGATTGTACTAGGCTTGAAATTTAGGTAATTTTGCGACAACATTTTTCTCTTGCAAAATTACAATAACAGTAGGATTGAAAATTGTAGCTAGTCTCGAAAGTTCGCTTTCAAGACTAGCTGTAAGCGTTCCTCGGATTCTTAATCTCAAACTTCCGCAGCGGATTACCCGTAGTCCTGAACAGACAGATGTTCAAACTCGAGACACATTATCAAGCGCGACGCGAGGGTAGATTAAGCAAGGAGGAAAGAAGCAGCGAGGAATCGTTTTGTCAGTGAATCTTTTCTCGTCCTATCGATAGTAACAGAAGGCAGAAAGAGAAAGATCGAGGGGGACAGTGGATGCCAAAAGGAGAAAGAAGTCCGTGACGTGGCTGCAGGCGTTCACGGGGCGCTGTTAACGATTCATCATTAAAATTCAATTGGGCTGCAGCAGCAAGCGCGAAGGCACGCCGCGGAAGACAGCGATAAGAGAAAAGGGAGAAAAGGGATTTGGGAAGCGTCGAAGGATGAGCGTCGAATCGGTTTTTTTTCTCGATCCCCAGCCTGACACTCTCTTCTCGGTCCCCCATTGGCGTGGCGTGAACGAATTTTCTCGATTGAACCGGTAAAAACAGCCCTGGAATTTACGGAGGACCTGTGCCACGATCCGGCACATCCTGCGTCCGGTCATTACTTTCTTTTTTACCCTCGCGCTCGCGTCCGGTATCGAGACGTTCTTGCTGCTTTTATTGCTCTCCGTTGATTGCATTAGCAGGACTGGGTGCGCGCGCTCTGACATCACGATGATTAGTCATGCGAGACTGGCCGTTGCGTGCAGCCTGAACACATTGACGCAGATATTAATAGTCTTTTCTCAAAGTGCGTCTTGATTTACGAGGACAGTCCGATCGGTGCACGCCCTGAACTCGACTCTCCAATTCCATATGTGTACACACAATTCAATTAACCTACCCAACGAGACCTGTCACACCTTAAAACAGAAAGAAACTATTTTCACTTTTCAAATAACGCTCCTGGTAGCAAAATATTTTCTCACTTTTTGAAGACGAACTTCTCTTATGTGTCTCTTCGGACTACTTGATATTACCTCTTGTCTCATCTCTTTGTCTTTCTTCGTCTTCTGCCACCGAGTTGTTCTCACTGCTGTTATTGCGGTATTTGGAGCGAATTTTTCTCTTGGAACAAATAGAGCTTCCGAGTATGTAATTTCCGTGCCAAGGAGACTTGCTTCGGTTGGCACAGTGGCTCGTACATTCTCGTTGGGCCACAGCTACGACCACATATGTAGTTGAGACTCCGCGAACAATGAAGAAATATGTGGAAGTTATTTAATGCATGCCGCAATTCTTGCGGACTCGCTGGGGCAATCTCAAGGACGAGCTGACGCGTGGCACGTAACTCTCTGGCAATCATGTAAACCAGCCGATGAAGGCTCAATTTTTAATGGCGCGGTGACTAAACGAGAAAGGACTCATTGTTTAAGATGCTAGCGGCGGACCATAACGGAGTCTAGCTTCCATTATGCATTGGAAATTGACCAATGTAACACAGTTACAATTATAGAATAAAAACGATATAGGGTTCGCGTGTTTTTCCCGCTAGTTCCTCCAAGCTTACCAAAACAGCAACCAGATGTTAGACGAATGGCGCGAGACATCAACGTCGTAAATTAATTTGAAGAGCGAAGCAACCCTACGTTAAGTAACACGCACAGCTCGCCAAGGAATATTCCTTCGACACGAGTCTCCGCGGTCGAATTCCAAGAATTCCTGCTACGGTGAATCATTCTGGTTACCGATGTATAGGTTTCAACAAGTTTGATGGTGCGTCGAGATGTGTATCGGCCGTCACGAACAACTTGCAAACCATCTTTACTTACTGGGCTTCGTCTCTTTTTCTTTGACTCTCTTTGACTCAGCGCGTCATTTAATTAACGCCAGCAATATTCTTGATGGCAGATCTGATCTCAGACATTAAAGTCCGAGTCACGCGTGACTCTCATTTAAATTACCGCTTGGACAGACATCAATAAAAATTTGTATCGTTCGTCCAGTTTCCATTTAGCGTGTTTGAGCACGCGGATTAAAACCCAGTTAACGATCGGCGAGTTTACGCGCATCCCTCGGTGATTACCGGCGTTTATGGTGGCCAGGTAACGGGTTGGGGCGCTTGTCGAGCATCAATTACAAGCCCCAGCTACAAGAAATTAGCACCCGGGGAACGATTGCGTCATTATGCGGCCATTAGGCACCGATCATCTTTGCGTATTGCGTAATTCAATTAATATGCTGGAACCCAAATGACTCTTTCAGGCGTCTTTAATGCGATAAGCGCATGGCTATCGACAGATAACGCCAAAACCACTTGAACGATCTCTTCTCAATAAACATTCTGTAAAGCAGGGGGTAAGGTGTTAAATGTAGGATAAAAAGGACTAGAATAAATTAGTAACAGGTAACAGTAGCAGGTAACACCGAGATGTGGCCATATATGACAGATCTCGATCCAGTCCGGACATAACTGCCGCTAGAGGCAAGGAATCGACAGTTTGACGGATCGATGACCTGGCGCAACGTCGGGCGACTTGATCGCCTGGGCTGCATAGATTCCCGTGACAGGAGCGGAGGCGCGAAGGGCCCATTATTTATGAGGGCGTAAATCAGGATCGAGTACCGATCCGCCGCCAGATCGATCACCCGTCAGACGCCTTTGTCGAGGAAACACGGACGAACCTGGCCACATACGCCCACCACCTTTCCCTCCCCTACTCGCCCATCATCATCGTCATCAGCCGCGGACACCCTCGCGAATTTCCGTTTCGCACCTCCCCTCTCTACGTCTCAGCTTCGAAGCTTCTTCGGGCTTCTCTCGACGAATAGTGTAATTGGCTGATCGCTCGAAATTGAGTGGAATAGCCTCGAGCGAGCGAACGTAAGCAGACGAGTTCAATGTCCCTCGATGCAGCCCTTTAACCCTTCGCGATTAGATCTTCCTTCGAGCTTCTCTCATCCTCGATTCTCCTCCACGAACTCTTTGCAAAAATCCTAAGACTCGTTCGACTGCTCTATGTACCGTGTATTACACGTATACTCTACTGGTAAATTGAGTGGACCTAATGAGAAGTCGTGTAAAACGGTGGGACTGTCAGTCGCTCGTCGAGTAGCTCGGTTGCTTCGAATCGTCGAATAATGATCAAGTAGGATTATTACGTAAACAGCGTACTGCGAGGCGGTGCAACGTAGTCTAGAATTTCAAGGGAAAATGATACTTAAGCGTTTGCGTGTATATTCATTTTGTGTACGTGGGCGATAGGTGACTTTGATTAATGAGAGTCATATTGTTCTGAAAGCTACCGTAAAAGGGCTTCCAATTTATGGTACATAGCCACGGATCTCTTTCCACGGCTCTTTTTCTCCTACAAAGAGAAATGAACGCTGCCACGGAATTAAACACGAGCTACCGACAGATTGCACACACGAGCGATTACGCAACGTTCCTCCGATCCGGATTGTTATGGAAACTATCAGTTTTAGCGGGTTAATCGTAATTTAATGACTGGGTGGGATGGGGGTAATAACGTCTTTCAGCGTATACTTTGCATTATCGGTGGAAGCAGGTATAATCCGACTGGTTTGCAACCGGGCAAAGCAGATCATTACGTTGACCACAAATGAAGTCGACCGAAAACTGAACCGTAATGCTAAGCTCCCCCATATGAATATAGATTCGCGTGTTATCAAACGCTGCCGTCCACAGTTCAAATAAGCATTTATAAAATTTCCCATGAATATTTAAGTAACGATTTTAATGCACCGCGGAACGTCAACCGGATTAAACCAGCTCGAAATATTATGCCCTCTGGGAATTTAATCCCTCGTTACGGCACATGAAATTGAACCGACAGTGACCAACATAGCATAAATATTTTGATCTTACATTAGCCTCCATTCGATTACACCAGTGTTCAAGTACGATAAGAGAGACGACCAGCAGGAATTTTTTGTCGTCCGCTTTCTTTGTGTGCATTTTAGAATTCCTTGCATCGCACGTGGAATATCTTAAATGATAAGAGGCATTCGAATATGTCGAATAGGTTTCATGCGAAATGTACTTACGATCCTTGGCATTCGAATCGTGCTTTCAAAGGATCGAAGGACAATTTTCGAGTACATAGAGGTCTTAAAAAAATGTAAACAGTAAAACCTCGATCTTATTGCCTCAAATATTCCATAAGAGAATTTCATCTAATCAGTTCGAATCCTTTTGGTTTTAGGAAGGAGAAGGACATTTGAAAGGATTACACAATGGAAGCTCTCATGGAAATGGTAAGCGTTGTTTCCACACCGCTTATTTTGATTAACGCAGACTAGATTACACACCTACAGTTGTTCGGATTTCGGGGGTTCTCTTGACTGCTTTCTCGACAAAACATGCTGCGGATCGACTCTTCCGGTGGCCGAGTTGCGTGCCACGGACAACGGCTACGCCCGGTACGCACCTGTCCCCAACAGGTGATGGGTCTGATTCTGTTGTTGGCAGGCTCGCGTGTCCCTTTCATAGGGTCTAGAGAGCCTCCGAGTAGCACTACCAGCTTTATCGTCCGACAAAAATCGCTAATCAAGCGCCCGATAAAAAACCGTCCGCGCCATTAGCCGCGTCACTACGAACTCTTTTAATTTTTGCGATCATAAATTCCCCTGCTGTCTTGCCGCCTCCTTTTTCTTTGTTCGCCTTGTGCATCTGCTTCCCTGTGCGTGGTGTAACATATTGCTCCGATCCTGCTGCACGAATAATTCCTTTACGTGGAAAATGGAAAAGAATTGGCCATTTGCCTGTCCTCGTTGCAAAATTATTTGCTCTGGGGATTCGACGTGTAGCCCATTAAAGTTACCCAAAAACCATTAAATCTGTCACCCTTTCATTTGAGTAGGCGTTACATTTCGCAAACCTATTAAATTAAAAAAGACAATTGAAAAGTCTATTCCTGATACCTTTAATAGAGCATAATTGATGCTAATGTTGCTTTCTAGAATCAATCCGCTAATCGATCAATTCTAGAAAACGTCTAACGAGATGCAAACTACATACCCCGAGTCACCGATTTCCGAGAAACGCGATTGCATCGAAGGAACGTAATCAGCGACGCAGCAACAGTTAAAAATTAGCGATTAAGCGCCCGCGCAGCTGTGTGAAATCGTTTTTTCCATGCGCCTCGTCGTGCGCGTGTTAATAGGAGTCCTCGAGAGTGAGATCGGGTCACGTAGCAGCTCGCAGAAGAGAAGGCCGCCTATTACACTACGATTCTTTATTAGTTCTAGAACAGTATGCTCGTGGGTGTGCCTTAAGTATCCGTAAATCGCGATCCAAGAGTACTGGAGAAGTGCCGCCTCCGGCAGCGCGATATCGCGCGCGATCGCAATACGCGATTGGAATTACGCGGGACCAGTTCGCGTGTCCTTGCAGGCAAACACCCACGTCTCGAAGTGTCTTGACTTTGCCTGCTGGGCTGCTGTTGGCCTCTTCTCTCTTCTCTCTTCTCTACAATATTCTTCCTTTTGCTTCTTCTCCTTCCTCTCCTTCTACTCTCCCTTCTGCACCAGACTCGCTTTGATGCGTGGCGCACTTCTTTTTTGCTCGTACCATTTAGTTCGGAGTAACGTTACTCGATTACGGGCCCTTAAAACCATCCGGCTTACGCTACTTACAGCCCAATCGATTTTGCACGGTTCAATCAATTTTCTCGCGGCTATGGGAAAAGTACCCCTGGGGCTCTCGTAGAATTTGAGATGCAATCGAGAGGTTGTTTTTTCCTCAGTTTTACTGGTTCGCGTTCTCCATTGTTCCGAGCGGTGTATGATTTAGTTCCAGTGCTACATAATGAATCGTTCAATATCATACCCGTTAAACATATCAGTTTACTCTCAATTGATAATGGATATAAGTAAAAATATTAATTATAACGTGGGAGTATCTAGAATGGAAACCTCATAAAGACAGATCTAATTAACCTGCCTTAATTATAGCACATTTGGTATTATGTTTCGTCGTGTATTCATAACGCATATTAGAATTTACCAAACAGGGCTCATAATTCTATTTTGGAAGTAGAAGCAGCTATTGACGTCAAATTGCTCTCCGAAACTGACGGAAACACAGTTAAATAATTGGCCCGGGAACCACTAATTACGGTAAACGCCATAAAACAATAGAATATCGTTGTTCGATGTTCAAAAGCGGGAATAGTAAGTGGCCCTGCTTGCGGAGCAGCAACTCCCAAAATGAGAGAGGGACGGTTGCCGTTGGTCAACTGATGAGAATAGTTAACGGGTCTCGCTAGTTAGGTGCTGTTTAATTAAACTAGCTAAAATTGGTTCTTCTAACGCGTACGAGGGGAGACTTGGTTGCGCGACGCGGCACGCTGCGGCGCAGCACCGTTGGCGGCTCCATTGATGTTTAATCTAATCGCCCGTTAAACCACGGTACATCACGCGAAATTAGCCGAAGAACTTTGGGGGATTAGCCGATTAACATTTCACACGGAGTACCACAGTACCGCAAAGTATTCGAAGAGCATGCCGGACTGATATCTTAATAGAAATCGTTAAAGTTAAATTACGGTTATCTTTTCTGGCGCTACCGTGCCACTTAATTAGTTTCGCGGCGCGTTCCTACGGAGCGGCGATACATTCGCTGAAAAACGAAGCTGAGGAGAAGACAAAGTTTTTGGAAGAGAAAACGCTGGCGCTGGTGCCTCTGGATACAGCTCGATTCCAACTTGTTTCGCGGTTCAAGACTCTTTGGTGTCCTACTCTCTTGTTCACTGTCACAATCGTTGGACGGTAATGTTCTTCGCGAACCTACGTATTATAAGTCTTTGCACAACGTCGTCTTGTCGTCTTGGAAAAGTGCGCTCGTGGCACAAAGGGAAACCGTAATCTATATCGTGTGTGAGGTTTACAGCCTGAATTATCTTTAATGCACTTTCAAACCATGAAACAGACCGCGGAGCGGTGCGGTGCGGCGCGGTGCGACGTGGCGCGGCACGGTGTATCTTTCGTGCTCTATACTCTCGAGCACGAGGAGAATATACAAGCGGAATGCCATCGTTCGCTCTTCGGGGAGCGACAGTTACGAGCATCGCTGATTTACCTTCCTTGCGGCACACAAGACAAACTACTGGAATTGCGAAATTTCCGGATTGGATCGAGGAACTTATACCGAGTGTGGCATGGAGACCTTACAGTTACTATCGTAAGATAGCAACTATCCACCCACCACACGTAGCTTACATAAGTCTCGTCGGATTACCAAAATCAGTCGCAACGTACCGAGAATGCAACAATGAGCAGTTTCCACAGGGTTTCACGATTGTCAGCAGAGGTTTTTCCCATTTACGCGCTCATACAATTGTTTGTTGTCATCGGTCAAAGAAAATCTGTTGCTTGCGAAACCAAAGAGAACGTGAGAAGAAGGAAAACAGTGTTACGCGACTTGGGCCATCGAGACAAGGAGACAAATATAGAAAGGGACACTAAAAGATGAAGAGAGAAAGAGAGAGAAGCAGTAAAAGCAGTTGGTTTACCGTCGCGCGTTGACATTGCGCGCGTTTTAATACGTCGCTCACGTTGCTTACTTTAGCCGGGAACAGTCAAATGCAATTACGTCAGGTCCCATGCCCTTGCCGGAAGCGGGCTCATAACGAGCGCCCGTATCCGCTCGTATCGTCGAGAGCCGTCCTCCCTCTCGTCCTCTCACTCTCCCTTGGCAGCATACCTGACGCATGACGCGAGAGATGCCCTGCCTATTGGCAAGCGATTTCCAGGCCGCCAAGGAAATCGCGCGATCTAATGACAATTAAGCGAGCCGCGCGCGTTTCACACTCGAACGAGTCCCGCAATTGCATTGCTTCGTCGTCGGCTGCAATCCTACTTCTTTCTCTTTCTATTTCTCTTTCTCTCACTCTCTTGGTCGTCTCGCGATTCGCTCCGCTTCTTTGGCTGCAATGCAAATCGCGCGGTTTTTCCACCAGCGTTCATTATCCCCATTGTTTGCTCGGGACCGGCTCTCATTGTCACAGGTTTCTAATTTGTCGCTGATTTTTGAGGAGAGAATGGTACAGTCAGTCGGGGAGAAAGAGAGGGTGTGCTGGACGATTTCCCGTACGATTGAGTAATTTTGGCCTGGGTTAATCGCACCGAGGGTTTTCGGTTTCTTCCCGAGCAATACTCGTGTTAGTTTAAATGCGGGGGTAGAATCACAGTATTCTTGTTGGACTCTAATATTTTTTCTGTCCCCCCCCCCCCCCCCCCCCCCCTATCCCACGGGTTGGAAGCTAATTACTCCGACAAATGTTAATTTATTAATTGTAACAACGCGAGGAGGCGATTCTAATCTCGCTCCTTGGGCTAGTTTTCTTCCCACTTGATCCCACGCGCGAAAACTCCATTAGGCCTGACCTCGATGGATCAACAAGTATGAGGATAGGAAAATCGGCCCTGAGAAATTGTAAGACCCACGACGACAGAGTTTACTATTCAATGCAGATTCTTCCGCAGGAGAATTTCATTTTTAATTCGCGCCCTCTCAAGCAGAACAATTTCTACTTTACTCTCTTTGGAAGACTAAATTTTTTATGGTAGTATTCGAGTCATCTTACAATCGTCTCCCAGTTATAATTTTCTGCCACTTCTAACATGAGAAAATGATCAACATTGTCGAATAGCATTACAAGGTGTCATCAAGAGCAGTCCACTCTCGGAGGATTTGGACGCAGATATTTGTCGTGCAAGAATGTCGCGAAATGTCACGAGGGTGGTGCGTGAGTGAGGCAGGGATATCCCGGAGTCGAAGCATGTTGCCGGGGCCGACTTACGGCCGGCGAGTTTTGCGCGCCGGTAAACAGGCGCGTGATTCAGAGCCACATTACGCAAGCCGACGAGCGAGGAGAATCGCAAAGACGGAGCACACGCGACACTGCTTCGCGAATTGTCATGCGACCCCTTTGCTTGCTACCAGTGGAACGCGCCACTGTTTTCAAACGCATACCTTTTCATTTGGCTTATTGTCCCACCTGCGCGCGCGTTGATATGCACTGCCCACTTTCCACGCGGATAATGCTGCTCGCATGCTGCTTTAAGCAACCTCATTGACGTAACTCTGAATTATCACTCGTTTTTCATCCTGTCCTGTCGCGGGAGACTTGTCGCGCGGAAATACGAAAATCTGAGTCTACAGTCTACTACAGGGTTTCCCAAAGTTTTTTTCTGGCCAGCCTGACCCACTTTTGAAAAAGCTTATTCTTCGTTTATAATGGATATCTCGAAAGGTAGGGACGAGCTAATGGAACATAGAATACCCTTAATGGTTCTGCAAACTCTTTCGAACTTTGAAATTTTAATATCGAAATCGTAAAATAGGTAGATTCGACCCTATTACGATATTTCAATAGAATTAAGTATACACAAGGGAGGGTTTTTCTCCTCCAGTTACTATTCTGCAGCGAATAAATCTCTGTCGATGTAGAACCTATTCACTTATTACCGATCCCATCGGAAAGCAAGCTCCTCCTAGTGTTTTACTTTATCCAACTTCAACACCGCAGTCTAATACCTCAACACCCCTTCGCTAAACTTCCGAGATGGTAATGGTATTCAGATTTTCGCAGGAATTTGCCGACATCGGAGTTAAATTTTTATCTGGTGTACTCGAAGTCAAGAGTGAGCCTTCTTCTTGGAGGTGAAGATATTTGAGAAACACTGGTACACACTCGCTCGCTCGTACAATGCTGAGCAATGCTATTGCGAAGTTCACGCGTTATGCTACTAGGTGCCATATTGTGCTGATTCTCCTTCTCGTTTCTCCCCTCCGACATCCGAGTGAGCGCGAGTGTACACTGTACCTACTACTCTGGTCCTACAATGCATACAAGCCTCGCATTCGTCGTTACGGTTTTTTCCCTTCTTTTATGTCACCCGCCATGAATTCCAATAAGAGGCTCGTCAAGGACAGAGGATGATACGAGCCGGTGCATTTTACAAACGAATAGCGCGCCTCGCGCCTCTCTGTGCCGCCTGGAATAACCATTCCACCGATCGGCAGCACTTCGAGCGCGCTATACACCTTGTTTCCCGTTAGAAAGCACCGACTACATGTACAATATGTACATACTACTACTGCCACTGTTAACGCGACCCTTTGGCTGCAATGACACGCAATATCGTCACGGGTCAATCCGATTTTCCGCGAGTTTTCGCCGTGAAGACGATCGGGTATTCCTATCCCGAATCCCAGAATGAACCTGGAGAAATTAATTTCTGTCGGGTAATTGAGTTTGGAAAAGTTTCGATTGATCGGAGCTAAAGCTAATTTCATTAGTCTCCTCGAGACCCCGCCAGTGGCGGGGGTGAAGATGAACCACTTGGAATTGAAAAATCAGCAGAGGAATATTCAGCGGGAGCCGCTCAATGAACCATCCACCAACTAATTGCGTCCTTCTCCGTCTGATGCGTCAAGCGACTGTTATTTATCGGAGAAGTTGTATAAGATTCGAGAACTCCTGACAACGTTGGATTTCGATTTGGTTCCGGTTATGAACGATGATGTGAGAATATCTAGCCATTGGCGAGAGTATTCCTTGCGCTATTACACAACTAGCGGCACTTTCGATGCCAGCACAACCTTGAGTCCATCCACAGAGAGGACAACGAATCATTGTGGTCGTCGGAACGAGAGCAGTCGACTGGAGGAGAGTATAATGGTCGGCCTGTATTGCTCTCCGACGACGGCGACGAGTAGCCCCGACTCGTTACCCTCTCAGACCCGTGAATCACTCGACGCGCTAGAAATGACGAATTAGCACCGTCGATAGACAGACCGTTAGTCATGGGGGATCGTTTGTCATCGACGCAATCCTTACTCGCGCCTCTGTCCCATTGTCTCGTTTGCTCTCAATTCCTCTTCTCGTTCTGCTTCCCCCAGCGAGACACATCCTCTTTTCTTCTCGCCTTTCCCTGGGCGTTCTCTCTGGCCTTCGCTTCTTCTTTCCTTCTGTTCTCTCGCTACTCTCTCTCATCACTCGAGACTGGTTCACATAATTTTTAATGCGCTTTGACAGTTGACCCAACTGTGGTAGACTCGTCACGATGATCTTTCTTATTTATGTGCTTCTGCTCTCTTTGTCCCGTTTTTGCTTCTTGTGGCTTTTGTATCGGTGCATCTTGTGTTTGTCCGGCTTGTGTGGCATGGTGCATAATGTGCATTGTGCCTTGTGAGTGCCGTAGGCTTCGTGCGTGGTGAAAGCTGCCAGGTAGAAGAGCGCGCATAAGCCACTCTCCTGTAGTACTGTTCTGTATTTGTAGACTGTTCTCGAGCGCCTTTAGAAAATGCAGCGTTCCGTCACGAGAGGCTTCGGACTCTGATCGCAGAAGCAGCGAGACAGATTTCGCGTGTGTGGCCCTACAACGACGACGACGACGACGACGACGACGACGAGAGGATTAACTCGGTTTCGCCTCTGTGAATTCTCAGGGCTCGTGATTCCCTCTATTTCTCCCTCCGCTTCTTCTGGCGTTCCTCGTCTCTGCTACCCGGGAGTCCAAGGCACACTGGGACCTAGCCGAGGCTAGACCATAGCCTGCAGACCACGACTTTTTCACGAGACACTCGCAGCTCGACAATGAGAGGAATAAAGGGTAGAGCAAGAGTAAAGTTTGCCGTGAACTTGTAAGTGTTCCTTAAAAGCGGCGACGCGTCACAAAGAATTATTCCAGCCGGTAACTGTGTACTCGGAGAGACCGAGAGAGAAAAAACCAGTGAGGAAACACTCGTCCGAAAAGAGTGTACCGGTAAAACTCTAGTACACGAAAAGCGTGCCGTGATCGGATGGCAAACAATACTCTCGTTAGAACGAGTAGTTTCGTTTGGAAGACTCGTTATCAGGGTTTCTCTCGAGGCACTCGAGCAGCCCAGCCAATGTAGTCGAAGTAGAACGTGTACGTGGGTACACGGACGAGCCAAACAAATGATCGCGGGGCTCGATCGGCTCTCAGTCCTTCCTCAGCTGAGCCATTCGCTAGCGCGATCAAACGTGAGCGAGGTTATTCCTAGAGTGTGTCATTTCAAGCGTGGAAACGGAGGAATCCACGGGATGACCAGAGCGTATTCAAGTGTTCCTTCGTGTTTAACCCTCGAGAGCGCGGGCCGTTTGTGTGTACATGTCGTTAGTGGGTACTCCTGGCAAATCCACTCGAATTTCGCGTATGCAGGAAGCGAGCACAGAGCTAGCATAGTCGCGCTGGTCTGTCATCCCATTACGCTTCTTTTTCCCGAGCTTTCCTTTATCAAGGAGCCTTGGCGAGGCAGCTCGCGCCTTTGTGTCATTTTTACTGCTTCTTAAGTGCGGACGTTCCTACCGCCGCGGCGGTAAACCCGGATCCAGGAAGAGCCGTTCCTCTTTCTGTCTATCGGCGCTAACAAGGCGGACGATTCAAATTGCCTGCAGCTCTTCCCTGGCGCTCGAGCGCTCCTGTCCACCCCCTCTCCCCCTCCCGGCTGCCGCCGACTTGCTCGCTCGCTCACTCGTTCCACCTCTGCCTCCCATTTTCCTTTCTGTTCCATCGTACTCTCCTGTGCCAGAGCGGCAATTACCGCTCGAGCGTGCCGCGCCGAAGTCACCGCGAAGGATTCGATCGAAATCGCGCACGCTCACACCAGATCGGCTTCTCCTTCTCCCTCTTTATCTCTTTTCTCGCTTTTCCATCCCACTTTTCCTCGCTAATTGCTTCGGCTCTTCCTGGCTCTAGAACCGAGGCTCTAACCTGACAATCCATTATTGGCGAGACTCAGCGCGAATGCGAGGAGTCACGCGGTAAATTTCTCTCCTCTCCTGACGGTTCGTCTTCCTTCTTCTGCTTCTTCTTCTTTCAACGTGTTTTCGAGCTGTTTCCGTCCCGTGGATTGCGGGAGGTATCTACTTCGTGACCTAGCATGACCTGCCCCGTTCTGGCCTGCTCCAACCAGCATGGAAATTGATGTTTGCTCGTCGCGTCGTTATTAGCGCGGTGGCATTGTGCTGATAATTGCACGTCGCCGATATTGCGCGAGCTGGGCCGGAGGGAGCAGGAAGGAGCGGGCCACCCGTAAAGCTGAATGCCGAGAACCGACTGGCTTAAGGATACCTTTCTTGAATCGGCGACGCGCTTTAGTCGAAGGTCCGCTTAATAGGACAATTAAGGTAGAATCTGAAGATCCCATCGAACAATCCTCGCGAGTCTTTGCGAAGAATGGAGTATTTATAAGGAACTAAGTGGATCAAAGAAGGACTCTATTTACTTTCGGAGGAGGAGAGGACGATGCGGCGACAAATTAACTTCCGTTCTCATAAGTGATAATTCAGGATCCGGAAATTTCCCAGTGGAAATAAGACTGGGGGAGAAAAGAAGATTGAGTGGAGGGACGGGTATGGTTGAAGGTCTCTAGGAAAAATGCAGTCTCGCGATCGGCGTCTTTGCACCGAAGACCAGGAGACCAGGAGTTAAAAGCACTTATGCTCTCGAAGTCGGTTCGTAACGTGGTTAGGTCATCGCTGGTGGGTTTCTGATAGAAGGAGTCTGAGGTAAAGTGGCCGCGATGAAAGGAAAGAGCTCCTGGAAGCATCCTCGCCGCATGCTAAAACGAGGGACAGTGAGAGGGAAGAGAGGGAAAGGGGATAAAGCAAACAGTGGTGGGTACCGTAGCTACGAGTATCGCCAGTCTGCGTATACATTAAAGCAGGCCATGTATTATTTAACGCGGTGGTGCAGCCACCTCGGTAGATTACACGAGAGGCACGTTCCCATTCGCGACTTCAAATTCATCAAGAATACTGCTTTAATTATGTCCCTCGAACTGGTAACAGCTAATAACATGGCAAAATGTACTGCACTTGGCCGGCCCGGCGCGGCGTGGCGCGGCGTTGAGAACTTTTCCAAGCGCCCTTTAAATTTCACGGTCCCGTTTCGAGCCGAGGAGCGCGGCTGTAAGCCTCCGAGCCTTTGAAGCCTGAACTTGAATTCGCCAAGTTTCTCAGGAATATCGGCTATTTAGAAGCAAGCGAGAATGCAAGGATGCGAGCATGTTCAAGGAGAGCGGCTCAATAGAAGAAAAAGGGATCGGGAGGGGGAGAGGGCAAGTCTCCTGCGATTCTTCTAGGTGGGATTTTCTGAAATCTCGAGCGATTCAGTATGTCAAGTGTATATCGGCATGGGAAAGGGAGAAAAGCTGAAAGTGGCCGACTGCGGCCCTCGAAGGAGGTAATAAAGGGGGAAGCCTCATCCGCAGGAGCTTTAATCCTACCTTCAGGATGGCTTCCATCGCTCTTTCTTCTTCCTCTATGCCCCCTCGTTATCGACTTTTTCACTGCGAAGACCCACTTTCTGCTGATGCCGTCAACTTCGTTTTACTTTACATGCACTTTTAAATGATTTATTTCACCGGTACGACTACATCTCGGATCGCTATCCAGACAATGTCCAAATAGAGAAAGAATCCTGCAATTTTAATATCGATCGGAACAACGTCGGACAAGCAGAGACATCGGCCAAGTAAAAGAAGAACCCTTCGTCAAATTTTAATAAACCTCAACCGAATTAATTTCCTGCTTCTCGGAATTACATTTCATTCTGGAAGACGGCTTGCCACGACTCGAGAATTTTCAGTGGCGCAGTACACGCGAAAACTAATTATGAGAATTTTCGTTAATCGAGTCACTTTTTAGTTTAGCCGAATTCGAGAGAACCGGATAGGATGGTGGGTTCGTTAGAAGGGGAGTTAGATCACGATGATTCGTTCTTGTCTCTCACGCGATCGTCCCTCCGTTAGTCCTTCCTCCCGGATCTTCACCGGACGATTCGTTCGCGCGAAGCCGCTCACGCTCAAGAGCAACGTAACACCGTTTTTATGGGACATGCCCCCTGGAGAGAATCCGAGAAGCAAGAGGGTGCGGGATTCATCCGGCCTCGTTTAGATACGACTGCTCCGCCAATTCAGATACACCGAAATTGCGCAAACCGTGGGGCATAACCGCGGTAGTAAAACCTTCATCGTGCTTCTCCCCAAGCCGGTATTCCCCCCCGTTAGCTCTCTCCTCCTACGTTCCTACAATGTCTCCCTTCCTTTCTTCTCCTGTTCTCTCGTTCTCTCGTCCCTGATCCCACCACGATCTCCAGACTTTGCTAGCATCTCCGTAACCTCGGCTTCTCCCCCGTCTGACTTTTCGACTCGCGCACGTCAAATGGCACCCCAACAAGTGGAGAGAGTCCGGCCGAGTGGACAGAAACCACTGGACTGAACTTAGTTTGGTGCCGACTGGCTTTACACGCGCATTAATTAAAATTTGAAAATTAGGGAAGTTGCTGTGGTCGGTAGAACGCCATTTTGCGAAATGAAATCCCACCATTTATTCGGCACGCGGCCTCTGTAAATTTGCAAATTTGTTAGCATGCCGACGGTACGCGCAGTCCCGGTGGTCTTCCAATTGAATTTTTAATTGAAAACAGAGTTGAGGTATGGGCCAGTCGATGGAAAAAGGAGGAAGCGGATGGCATGGGTGGAGAGGGAATGCCGCACAAGTTTCCCTATTGATCTCGTGTCAGTATAGTTAGCTGACGATGCGATGCATTCTCGCATCGGGTTTATACGAGCACCGACTGAGTGCTCAATGACAAAACAGACTTTAATAGAAAGTTCTGCTACTCGAGCCGGCAAAAACCGACAGGAAGTTCGTGACCGGAGTCTCGTTGTCGGTGGAAAACTAAAAACCGGCAGCAATCTATGTCACTTGGGCAAACCTCCTTTTTCTCGCTGTGCGCATGAAATTCGTTGCACCCTTGGTTTTGCCTTGCCGATATGATTTTCACGGGAAAAAGGCTATTTTGAAATATCATTCTATCTCAATTCGAGTCAATTCCAATCCGCTACTATCGATCGAACAGTCTTGTTTGCCTGCCGATGAGAGAGGAAGTTCGCACTCCTCAGGTGGAATAATTCATCGACGGGAAAGTGCGAAATACACCTATTTTTGATGAGTGCTGAGAAACGGGATGTTCGGTTCGCGGTTAAAGTTCCGTTGCGCTCACGCTTGCACACCGGAAGTGGGCCTTAAAATATCGACGGGAGTTCCGCGAAACTTTACGTTTGCTTTCCGGAATCGCGTAAACACATTTCTGCACTTAGAGTACGAAGACGGCGGCGTTCACGGTTTCACGCGGACTGGTGGTTTCACCGGAAACGGTCGCGGATGAGACCACGGCTCGGCATTGTGCCCGCGTATGCAACGCTTCAGCACCACCACTAGCACGGCCAGTTTCGCTGGAACTGAACATCTGCGGATAAATGTTCTTCGCGCGGCATAAATCCCAACGCAAATTGCGAGCAGGAGAAGTCAACGCGTTGCGACGGCTGCTGTCGACTGAAATCCTGCCACTGGAACGATAACTTTTTACCTAGGATCAGCTTTAACTGAGGCTCACTGTGCCGCGATCACTTTGTGTGGTCACTGCCCTCCACCATCCTTACGGATGGTTGATAATTTCGGTTTCTACGACCAGACTATGCAGAATTCAAATGAGAAATATTACGGAGAAAATAGAAAAAAATACGATTGCAATGGGCAAAATTGCACAAATTTTGTCAAAACAATGGGTATTATATTTCTGGGGGAAAAATGATAATCAAGCTCGTTTTGAAAGATGCAAATACCATCTCTCCAAATTTGCCTGTGAAATTTTTCTACGACCACTGGTTCCAGAGATATGGGACTTCAAAGTATTCAAAGAAAAATTGTGGAATTCCTCAGGGGGATTTGATCATTCTGCTCTTGTACTATGGTTCTACGACTTCTAAGCGATCCTGGGCTTACCGCACCACCACTTTATCCATATTTCGAATTCCCCATAGTGATTCGAGGCATTTTCAAGGACTTTTGGAAAATTCACTTTTCCGACTAAAATCCACGCGAAGCGCTTTAAAGTTTTACGAAAAGATTTCGAAAGAATCTAATGGACCTTATTTCCGATGGGCAGTTTTAACCACACGAATAATTCCGGAAACGGCGAACAAACATTTTTAGCAAGGATAGCGATTGTCAGTAAAATTTGAACACGCCTGGTTATCCGTGTAGCTACGCATCGTGAAAAATAGTTGATATTGAAAGGCTACATCTATTTAGTTCGATATGCCGAGCTATTAATCATGTTGGCGCTCCCCCGTAATCTAACGGGATTTCGAGTTTTCGGGTAGACTCCGGGCGTCGTGATGCTCACGCGTGAAATGTTACTCTCCCATAAATCATTCGAGGGGGCGGAAGAGCTCGGGTCTATAAAGACTACCCAACATATTTCCATTGATATTTGTTTCGATTCTCGTATATTCGTACAAAAATTTATGCCCTCGATTCGAGATTCCCGGTGGTCCACTCGATCCAACGGGTGAATTTAGCTGCGAATATTCGGGACACGTTGCTAGTCGCGTGGCTGGATGCGGCCCGAAAATCTGACCTGGAAATCTAGCAGCAACTTTTATCTTCGTCTCTTCGATCCTCCCGAACCTGTTGTTCGAAGCGCGAAAAATGACGAGGACTCAAAGGTCCTCTGATTTTTTTTTTCTCTGCTCCTCGCAGTGGTGCGATTCTGGGTCAAAAGTTCCCGCTGTGACTGATTTAAATTGGGGGGAGTCCAATTATCGAGTGCGACTGTAGCAGCTGAATCGGAATCCCGCGCGAAAGCCAGAGCAAAGTGGAAACGCCAAGGATGGCACTTAATTAATCCGAGCACTTTGATCGATCACGTCAGACCTCGGGAATGACGGGCTGCACTTCTCGATTATTGAAAATGACTTCATGAAGTCATCGCTACAAATGGAAAGTATGTGGCATGTACTGCCATGGTCGGTAGCATTCTCTTTCTTCAAGTTGATTCACTGTCCAATCTCCTTGCCGAGCTAACGCGCACCCTTTGCCAAGTTTCTCTCTCTCTCTCTCTCTCTCTCTCTCTCTCTCTCTCTTACCACTCTATGCTAATTGACCTCTCACACCGCTCAACTACCTTCCACGGACAAACTTCCACTTTCGTTCGAACAAAAAGCCCGCTTGCTTCGAGATCTTGATAGCTCTATCGCCGTGGCTAAAATTCGATGCGATGTGTACGAGGGAAATTGTTGAGCAGCCGGAACGGCAAGGTTTCGCGATATAGCTTGGCTGTGAAGGATACGGTAGAGCAAATCAAAGGTAGGAACGAGGACAGAGTTTTTCTTGCAACTTTTTAGGTTTCCTTTATCTGGTTCGTCGTGAGGTTCTTGGTGTGTTAGGTGGTAGAGAGACTGTCGCTTGCGGAGTCACCCTAGTCTCGAAGCCGGTAGGCCCGTGCTGCGAACTTCATGCCTATGCTAATTGACTTCGGACACCCTGCTCTCTGCTACGCCCTTCCTCGCTCCAACCCGTCGCCGTGGTTTAAAGTCAATTAACGCCTTTCTCGGAAGACCTCGCGCGCACGCTGACCTTTTTCATCCTCACCACTAAATTTTCCTCGCGCTTTCACACCGTCTCTAATTTTCTGTTTGCACCGAAATTACACAGAAATTCGTAGCCTCGACGGCGTATTGCGTGCAGCGGAATTACGGCAGCCGTTCAACCGAGGAAATTTCAATATCAATTGTATATTCCTGCAGTTATTTCCATCGGATGCACCGTTCCAGAAAAACGGCGCTCGTAAAAAAAGAAGGGTTGCTAATGGGAGCGTGTCGCGTTAATCGCCTGAAGCAACAAACCCCCGGTGTAGTCATCGATGTATAACTGACGCAAGAGAGTCACATTTCTCGCCAATTCACTGAGTTACAAGACTGACGTCAGCCGCTCGACATAATTCGATTCAATTCGCTTAATTTTGCGAAAATTGCCAATCTTCTCCGCTGCGTTACGACCAAGTTCCTCCGTATCTCGTCAGCCTCTCCTAGATACTTTCGCTCGCCTAACTCTGCTCTTGCCTCTCACTCTCCCTTTCCCTTTTTCTTTCTCTCTCTCTCTCTCTCTCTCCCTATATTCTCTCTATTCCTCTTCTTTACCATCTTCCTCGCCGCTCTTGGCTCGTCTCTGCCTCACTCCCACGCTCTTTCACTCTCGAGAAGTGTTTATCGATTGCTCGTCTTCATTCCTTCATGGAGCGTCTTCTCTCCTGCAATCGGTTCAACGCACACGTACTTCCAATTATTCTTTCCTCGAGTTCTTTCGGGCGTGAGCCTCCACTCTTTTTCGTATCAGCTCACTTTCGCAGGCATAATAAAAGCAAATGAATTAAAAGTGCGATCGGTTGGGCGGTGTCGAAGAAAAAGCGCCAACCAGCGGTGGGTGCTGATCGGGAGACGAGTGGACGCAGAAACGCGAGAGGACTACGAGAACAGGATGAAGAAGAAGAAGAAGACGTAAAAGAAGAAAAGTGCCATGGCAGCAGTAGAATGAGCTAGAGGAACGGAGCACGGAGAAGATGAAGCAGACGAGAAAAGGAGATTCAATTTAGATGGTAGTATTTCTCTTTCCCCTTTTTCAAAGATCTTTTGTCGGTCTCGATAACAATGAAGAGCTGCAGGGACCGTTTGTGCCTTCAGTGAACGCACCTTTCAAGACTCATCGGCTTGCGCTCGTGTTTGCCTCCTTTTTCAATCTTCCAGACGAATTGGCAGTCCCGTTCGGAAAAATGACGGGACGTGTAGGACTCTTTGCATGATCCTCTTGTCTTATCCCTCTCTTCCTTGAGGTCTGGCTTCGCCAGACTCAAGTTCTCCATCCATCCATCCATCCGTCCATCCGTCCATCCGTCTGTCTGTCTCTGCTCCCAAGTGTCGGTCGGTCGGTCGAGTGTGCGCATGCTCGCGTGGGCGCCATGGCGTACTACCATTAAGGTCATCGGGTCAAAGTACCACGAACCTGACATTCCTTCCCATGAGCGATTTGGTGCACCGTCGAATTTACGAAAGAGTTAGTGGTACTGGTCAGAGTACTTTGTCTTACCTCTTTCGTCACGAGTACCGACTAACTCAAATGCTTCACTAACTCTACTAACGAAGAATTTTGGCTGGTTACTCTGTTTCAGTCTCTCTTTCTCTTTCCCACTCTCTCGCTCTCGCTCTCTGAGCACCACGATTTCGATGCGCGAGACGCGCTGCGCTTAAGTGCCATTAACGATACGAAAGTAGTTTTACGAGGTTAACGTTCCATCTCACGAGCGATTGAGTACATTATTGGATTTATAAGACGCGAGAGGCCTGGCATTTTAGCTGCCTCTTTATCGGCGCGCCTTCTTCGCTTCCTGTTTCGCTCGGTTCTTGGCTGCTACCTCCTGTCTTCTGTCTCTTTCTCTGTCTCCTGGCCGGCCGTCCCAGCCGATGGGACTAGGCCGATTGGAAAATTAGTACTTGCCTCGCACTTGCTTAATTGGATCCCGGCCTCTTTTAATATTCACGCTGTCGAAGCGCGCACTTTGTGACCGTGTATATTATAATTAAACGTATCGAGAGTTCGCTCGCTAATTGAGCTTGTCTTCGAACAGTTTGATGGAGATTAGAACTCAGTGCCCTCTGCACTCGCCAGTGGAGAACGGGGTGTGCTGAATTGGATTTGACGAGCCTTACGTGAGGCCCTCGTTAAACTTTAATTCGTAGGACTGGCCTTCGCTTTAGCAGGGCAGTGGCGTGCAGTGTTGACCCGTTTCAACCACTCAAACAGTACTTATACATCTTATTTTCTCGGCAATCACGCGAAATCATACTCTTACTCATTGCTTATTTCTCTTAAAGATCGTAGTGTTCCGCAATAAAATTGCTCGAATATTTCGATGTCAAAAGAATTGAAATAAATTCAAGGATGTTAAATTAAGATAAATTAGATTAGAATAAAGCCGAATAAGTTTGGACTAAATAGACGAGCATTTCCGTGATCCGCTAACTGTCACTAAGGATTTTGCTAGGGACCGGAAGTATCCGCATGGCAGGTTAGCGAACGAAAAAAAATGCAGAAGAAAAGGTCAGAAGAAACCGATAATCAAGGGAGTGTGCTTAATTTTCTATTACTCCGAGATTATGCTGACCTCGTTCGTGCTTACATCGGCTGCTACTCGCGAGACACTCAGCGATCCGAACATAAATTGGATCTCCTTTCGTTTCGAGCGCTCTTTGTTCGTTCTTATTTGATTTAACAACAAAAAAGAACTGAGAAAAGACGAAGTGTGGTCTAAAAGAAGGAGAAAGAAGGAAGAAGAAGGAACGAAGAGAGTCTCAGACGCAGCAGAAAAGAGGGTGGAGGAGAAATCTATTTACCCGTGTGCAGCGCGTCGATGCAATTTCCCGAGAGGTGCTTTCGTTCCGCGTTTCGAAGCCTTATAACGACGTTATACCGTCTAGGCAAAGGCCAGCGGGTTGCAAAATCGAACCTTTGCCTCTTTACCCTCACGCACCCCGAGACACTTAGAGTTTTGACCCACGCGATAGCAGTTTGTCGTATTTTATCACGAAAGCTCTATAGCTCTATAGCTTCGATTGCCGCGATTCCTCGAGTTTCCTCAAAGCAGATTCTTCCTTAAGAAAATTGAATGTCGGCTCGCGAATCCAATGGAGCAATTTAAGGGGAGCAGCCAGATTAAATAGGTATTCGAGCGGACTAAAATCCACAATGGGTCCCACGGCACAGAGGATGAAATAAATGTGGCACAGTCTTTGTCATATCTGGGTGCAATGGAATAAAATAAAAGCCGCAAGAAACTCGGTGGAAGAGGCTTCCGCGAGCGTGATATAATTCGGTCGCGAGGGGTGGCCGTGATATTACGCCAAGACAAAGGGCACCGTTTTCTGCATCGATCCTTGTCTCTTTGCGCGGCTCGGCGCGAGAATGTTTGGAACGCTTAATTCTGGCGCGTTTACCCGGGAATGTATCACTGCCCCGAATTCACCGCCCAGCAATATTTCCCCGGCAATGAGTTACGATCGCGCGACTACGTAATCGTCTCGGCTACTGCTTCGCCGACGCCACCACGGCTAACACCACCAACAGGAACCAGTCCACATGCGGTTCTAAGCCTCTAGCGTATTCCGCCTGGAGTTTCACCACCGCGGCGCGCGCAACCGCCATATTTTTCCTCGGCATTTCTGGGCCAGTCTGCTGCACTCGACCGCACCGTTGCACCAGTGCACCAGAAGGATCCTCGCTCGAAAATGTTTCGTCCTTTGACTCTTGGTAGCGAAACGACCCGGACAAATTCCCAGGGACTGCGGGAGTGGTACCGCGCTTATTAAACCATCAAGGATAAAACGAGGAAAATAATTAGTAAGCAAGAGAGTCGCGGCTCGATATGGAAAAGTAGGAGTGCGCCGCGTGCCGTTTCCAACACTGCGTATGCGCATATGTAATTAATATATGTATAAAAGCATGCGCGAGGGAGAAAGAGCGAGCGACTACGCTGACGTTGTACTTGTCTCGAATTCTCGGGTATGTGGGGGTGAAAAACTCGGAGTAGACCTTGGTTTCGAATTTCAGAGTTATCTCTACAGGCTCTCGCGTACTTCTCTTCTCTCTCTTTTCGGCTTAAGCTCGCTACGACGCAGCTTCCTGGATCCAGAAGC
The DNA here is from genome assembly GCA_963989405.1 of Trypoxylon attenuatum. Classification (NCBI taxonomy): domain Eukaryota; kingdom Metazoa; phylum Arthropoda; class Insecta; order Hymenoptera; family Crabronidae; genus Trypoxylon; species Trypoxylon attenuatum. The sequence goes on from OZ022494.1 coordinate 8,132,848, forward strand.
TGCTAGCTGCATACTGGTAGCTTTATCGTCGAGTGCAAGCGCACCGAAATGCACTTAGCTGCCTCGAGAAGAGGTGAGCCAGTGGGGTACGGTGGCGGTGGGATGCAGTGGTGGTGCACGCGCCACCAGCCACCCTGTTGCGTCTGAATCCCCTTCGCGCACTCCAGGGAGACCGCACACCGAGACGTACAAATGATTTCGCTCCTACTTACCGGATCAATCGCGCGACGTTTCCCTCTTCTTCCTCTACCCTCGATTCACGGGCTCCTCCTTCCTGCTTTCTTTCCTCAAGATTCCCTGGGCCACTCGCGCTAGAACCCGCTGCACTCTCCGATTCTTGCTGCTGCCACTCGCTCTATTCACTTTGCCCGCGAACGCTTCTTTCTACACAGTTTTCGAGTATTTTCTCAAATTTCACTTTCGAGATGGTTATATTCGAATTGTCTGACAGCTCGCTTCTCTGCCAGTTTGCTCGAACGTGGATTGCGCGACTTATTAAACGCACTTCTAATCTAATCTGTCTAATGTACCAGTGCCATCTGCTAAATCCATATGGCTTACGGGTCGCACTTTCAGGTGCGCCCTCAGCCACTTGTACAATCTAAATCACCCAGGCTTAAAAGCTTACGGCTCACAGTGTGTTTTTCGCTAGTAATGCCACCCGGGCCAGATAGCACGGAGGATCTGGCGATATCGCGATCTAATTAATTAATCCGAGCCGCAGTTGCGTGGTGGACGGAACGACGGAACGCGGCAGGATACGAGAATTAGGAGGCAGTCCACGATACTCGCGTGCGCAACAGTTGACGCGAAGCTATAGCAGAACGACGAGTAATTGCCCCGATGTTCACGCGAAGACGGGTATTCAAGGTGTATGAGTCTATATTTGTGTGCTCAATGTGTGTGTACGTGCATGTCTACCACTGCATACACGGTGCTATTGGACCAGCTAAGAAATTACCATTCGATCGCGCATCACGAGTCACCGCGTCGAGGCATTAAATATCGGTGGAAGGTGTAATTGACCGTAGGCGCAAATCACTTGCTCAATTTATCTATCGCCTCGCTGCTTTCGGCGCAACATATGTTTTAACAGAGGGCTGCGCACAATCAGTTGGACTAAACCGCTAGAGATACCCACCCTCTTAACCAACCCTTTATCGCACGAGCGTCCGGATATGAAGAGCGAGCACGAGCTTTCGAAAGGCTCCAAAAAGTGGCGATATTGCATAACACACCGGCCGATCAATAAACCTCTCAAAAAAGTTCGCTCCAAAAATTCGTCGACTTTTTAAAACAGAAGTCACTAATGCGCGAACGTGAAAGATTAGAGAGGGGGAGATTACGGCTGGCTGTACGGAATTTACCAAATTGTCGGAGGTTACAACATTGGTACATCTCTCGAAAGACGAATGGTTCGTCCTACCGGGAATTCCCTGTCGAAACTTTTCGCTGTTCCTCCCAGTGCAACGATATTTCCGAGCCGCGAGGTGTCGACTTTAAACGGGCTAGACTTGAGCTTCAATAACTTCCGGCAAGCGATAAACGACAAAAAAGCTGTCGCAAGTGGGAAACGGTATTGATTTAATTCGTCGAGCGCGTTACGTCGCCTTTCGAAGGACTTAGCAGTGCACCGTGACAAGTAGTACAAGACCTTGCAAAAAGCTTTAAAAGAGAGGAGCTTAAATCGTCGAATGATAAAACTCCGAGAGAACTTCCATCCGATCGGCATCCAAAAGAAGAATACCGACGATCAAGCGCGGAAGCGGTGCAGCGCCATTTAATCTTGCGCCCGTCGAAGTCGCTTAGAGCAAAAGGGACTTTCGTTTCGCGTGCATCGTGACGGCAACAAGCTCGAACCCGATTAAGTAACACGATGCGACTCTGCGCAGCTTTGGCTTTCTCTGCGACAAAGCAGCGGCAGTCGCGCGAAATCGATGATTTCGAATCAGTCTCGACTGTCGCAGCCCGCCTCTGGGTGCACCAGCACCCTAAGGACAAAAGGGTCCAAGTGCCAGGGCGGTACAGCGGGTACACTAAGAAACACGCGAACAATGCAACCGCGCGAGTCTACCACTGATCCAGCCGTGTTTAATCGATCAGACCGTCGTCTGCGTGCCACGGTGCGAGGTGCATTTATTTCGTAGCCACCAACCACTGTATCGGCTGATAGCCGAGAACCGTGAGCTTTCTCTCTCTCGGAGCACCGCGAGAAATGCATCGCGGTTTGCGCCAGGTTAAAAGAGAGCGAGTCGCAACCACCAGTGGGTGAATTGCATTAGCACCGCGAGAGGGAGAAAGAGAGAGAGAGAGAAAGAGAGAGAGAGAACATCTCAAGCCGCGGAAAAATTCACTTTGAAATATGAATGCGATGCATAATGCATGAATCAAAATTTCGGTGGCACGGGTTTTGCGGCTCGGAAGTTTTATCCGGTAGAAGCGCTCGTTATAGCTCCGAGTGGAAAAGCTATTTTTTCTGTCTAGCCAACACAGATCGTCCTCGTCGCAAAGGGTTCGTTTTTCTCTCACGAGTCCGTAAAGTGGTGTATGTAGTCCGTAAAGCAGGTTTCCGTGACGTCGAGCGAGTGACACGCAGCGTAAGCAGCTGACTACCGCGATCGAACGCGGCTTGGCCGGAGCGCGCTCCTTCGAATTAACCCGAAACTCTTCCGCGACCCAGCCGGAAGATTGCATCAGTCACTCTCGCGGATCGATCGGATTTTCACTCGATGTAACTGCAGTCTCCGTGGGTAGACATTCGGATGTCGGTGGTCTACGACACTGTTAACGTCACCTTACTGCCTGGCAACAATGATCGGCCTATTCTCCCCAGGTACTGCTCCATCTTCGACCCGACACCTCAGCTTGACCCATCTGGCGATACCAGGTCCCATCGAGACACACGACCAACAACTGCTCTCCCCATCGGCAAATCCTCTTATACTCCTTATTTCCCTTTTCCTTCTCGATTCGTCTTACACTGTAGACTTTTTTTTCCTTCCTCTTTTCCTCTTCTTCCGTTTCTTCTTCTTCTTCTTCTTCTTCTTCTTCTTCTTCTTCTTGAGTCGGACGGCAACTGGTCCCAGGGACTTTGGTCTCTCCAGCCACCCTCGAACTGGTCTCTTGGTACCGCTTGGATAGTTTCGCGATCGGATACGCGTACGAATCGAGATTTTAACCGAGCCTTATGGAAAGGACGGTGCGAGGTACGAGGTATGAAATGCGAGGTGTACGGGTGGTGCGAGGGTGCAAGAGCGCGGCGGTGACAGTGAGTCGCTCGGTCGTAGGAGCGCGAGTGAGCCAGCCAGTGGCAGGTACGCGCGATCGTGCGAGCGGTTCGGGTCGACTGTACTCGGGAACTGAGTGCGCCTGGGCCGACGAGTACCGACGACGACGGTACTCTCTCCGAAGAGAGACCCCAGTGGGATGGCAGTTTAAATGCAACTATGCTTCCTCGGGTTTGGGTTGAGCGCGCAGGGTCCGAGTCGGCTGTGCTCGGTTGTGCTCGGCCGCCCTCGGATCTCGTCGATATGCCCATAGACACAGTGTATATGTCTATGGATATGGCCTGTCGTGCCATGCTATGCTATGCTACGCTATGCTGTGCTATGCTGTGCTATGCTGCCCTCCGCCACCCTCTCTTTCTTCCTTCTTGGCGCATCCTCCCTTCTCTACCTCGCACTCGTCTTCTTTCTCACTCCGTCTCCCTGAATTTGTCCGTATTCGTCTCTCTCCCACTGCATCCCTCATGTCATAGGTACTCTCTCCCTTCTACCATTCAGCTCTTCTATCCTCTTTCGGTCTTTTGGTCTTTCGCTCGTTCTCTTTCTCTCTCTCTCTCTTACTCTCTGTACTCACCAAGCTGCTATCAGTGTGGTCTCGTTTGTGTGGCGTAGGTGTAGCAGAGTCCTTGATGTGTGAATCAGCAGCAATACTCCCCCACAATGGTCGCTATGGTACAGGTAAGAGAGGCTTCGGTGTAGTGGTAGTAGGTTCTCGGTGGTGGTGGCAGTCGATGCGCGTTGGTGGTGGCAGCCTGGTGCGTCGAGCCATACTAGTGGAGTGCGGGGGTGTAGGTGGATGTTGGGTGTAGGAGTGGGCGGCTGGTTGGACGGCGCGAGAGGAGAAGAGCCAGGAAGGTAGTAGTAGGATGTGGGGGTGACAAGAGTAGGGAATGCTTCGTGCGGTGAGGGGAAGGACTTGCAACAGAGATGGTCATATGGCGCCCGAGTCGGAACGGGGATGTCTTATGTCATTTTCCTTGGCGATATTCTAACGGGTGGCGCGATCCGCTCGAACGCCAGCTGCCACCGAGCTTCTTCTTGCTGTCTTCTTGAGTTCGCGCGGCGCACGCCAAAGAACTCTGCCTCGAGATGGATAAATTATTTTTCTTTCGCTCGTCGGAATATCGAGGAGAGAGTCCTCGCGTACTTTAAATATAATGTTTTATGGAAGAGGTTTCGGTCCTTGTGAATTTAATAGAATTTTTTGAGTTTTCGGAATACGCTTGGCGTGGAAGTGCCCCGAGCCGGCTGGATACCGCGATCCTATCTAAGGTAATGCATGTACTGTCGGGAGGGGGAGGGATATAAATTTCCGTCATGCATCAGCGGTAAAAAGGTGAAAAGATATAGATCCATCTTACATCATTTTGCAGCAGGATATCGCTGGCAGGCTCGCCAGGTAGTTTCGACAGGCGAAGCCATCCCCATCGAGTTCATAGATTCCTTCGTTCTCTCCGATACTTTTCCTGAGAAGCGTCCCTACTACCTCTCTCGTACACCTGACATCGGTGCTCTATAAATTACATTCAGCATCGTTAACTCTCCTAGCGCGGTTTTGGCAACGTACAACTTTCCACCCTCGTCGCCGAAAACTTTCGCGCGGCACGCAGCGATAAAGTCTGTCGATAGAATCTGGAGCACGTTGTGTCGCCGTGCAACGTAACGCAAATTTCTCCCATACTTTACCGCTCGGTAGCTTATTAGGTACACATCCATTACGCATAGCTATATTGGGCCCAGGCGCAAATTTATGTCCTCGGCCCCAGGTTCGGAGGGCGAACCAACGCTCGTTACTGTCCAGCGGTTCGCTATTTTCCATCCAGACGTACACCTAGCCGGGCGAGCGGACGGGCGGACGGGCGGACGGGCAGACGGGTATACATACATAGGTAGTATACAGCTAGGCGACATCGTCCAATGTCGATCAAGCGGAGCGGTGCGGCGTGAGCCCGCTGAAAAACCTGATAACGCCCCGTAACGGATACCCGTGCATTTTCTCTCGCCAGCCAGCCAGCTAGTCACGCTGTACCCCGAGCGTTACGATTACCGGTGTTATCACCGTGCGTAATGATCGCCGTTAAAACGATCGATTAGCCGCGTCACGCAATTGCTGCTCGCTGTAGAGAGCATTGCTGCTCCGCCGTTGCAATACGCTAGACGCAGCCAGACGAGCAAGCGAGCGAGCAAGCGAGCGAGCGAGCGAGAATCAACCGATTTTATTCGGCCGCGGATGCGAGAGCCCGATCTCGAAATACGTTTCCACGAGTTGCATTATTCATAGCCTGTAATGACATACTTCGTGTGTTGCGCGTCCCTCGGTAAAACTATCAATTGGAGGGATCGATGTCGGCCAACCCTCGTTCTCTGTTTGTTTCTGCATGTCCGACTTTAATTACGCCGCTGGGCTTGCCGGAATAATTGTTGCAGTAATTGCGATACCCCTCGCTAAGTGCTTTCTTTGATTTTGCGCAATTCTTTGGAAATTCTGCTTTTTATTGCCGAGACTAAGCTGAGAAATATATTCTCTTATCTGTGTGGTAATTGTCGCGCGATTTTAATATTCCACCGTTTTACACTAAATGGTAATCGTGCTGTAGCGTGGCAGAGCTACAATTAACGCATTTAATCAACGGTGATGATTTTTTTCTAAGGAAAATCAGGGTCTGGAGTGTCTCTGTGAGTTATTACCTTTCTACTCAGGATCCAGTTCATTCGAGTACCAGGGATCTCTGAGGTCCTGTTTCGTGCGTGTCTTTTTATTCCCTGCCACGCCGCCCACGCGGCTGCTTCTACCGGGTGGAGAGTATATTGTATGTACCATTGGCAGTGTGCGCCGCACCGGGACGAGCGCGAATCGCAGTTGCAAAAGTTTGTGCGCCAGAAGAGAAAAGTTATCGCACCTGGTGGATTTCGAGGCTCGAAGTGCTAATCGAGCTTCCCACTTTCGGTGTGTCAGAACCGGCAGGGATTTGGTGGGTTCATCTTCGAAATCTCTGAGACCGATTATCATGATAATAATATATAATTGCGACTTGTAGCACGCGAGCCTCCGGATTCGACTCGGTTTGTGGCTTGAAATGTCTGAAAGGCACCAGTCTTCACGGTCGTTTTCTGACAACTTGTGAGTTTCGCGTCCCGGTCTCCATTATCATTATAATATATTATAAACGGGAAAGTGAATCGCGGCGAATCAAAGGTACTTTTCGCTCCCTTCTCATTGTGAGCTCTGCTGAAACGGCGAAGCATGCTTTCGCGAGATTTGACAAGGTTCGTGGAATTAAAAGGAATGCTTAATTAAACCAACTAGACGCGGGAACCCGCTGGTGAAGCATGTGAATAGCTACTGCAATGCAGAACGCAGCTTTGGCAGATTTTCTGGTAATTCTCGAAATTATTGTCAGACAAGATCCCACCTAGACTGCAACCACAATTACTCAAGGTAATTCTACGATCATTGTTTTACTCACGGTAAATGTTATACATCAGCTATCCTAATTCCATTTTGGCTCCGCTGGTACTTTTGTATCATTAATCTTCTATGTATTACTTTCGCCAGTAAATGAGCCTGAAATGCTAAGGAAACCACGAAAGATTCTTCTCAATTCGCATTGCGATCGTCGAGCAATTTGCAAGAGTTCGTTCCTGAATTTCTGTCTTCTAAAATGTCGGGAGTAATATCTCAAGAGCAATTAATAAGGAGCAGTAAATTCATAGCTATGTACGAGGTGTACACCGAATTCCGCTGACGTCGTAGCGCCTTTAGCAAATGCACCGAGCAGAGAACCGGATAACCGAGGGACTTTATACCGAGCCTGCCTCGCACCAGTTGGCCCCCCGAGCGAAATAATTACACATCCCCAACGAATTTATACTTACTCTTAAAGTGTTTCGCACCACGCTGTTAAACAACAGCGGTGCGTTTGCCGGAATTTGGAAGAAAGTTGGACGGGGTTGTAAAAATGCACGGAGTGCCACTAAATCTAAGCAGCTGCGTTCAGCGGCCCCAGCTAAATGAAACAAGCGAGCGCGTAGGGTGTGTATAAGCCAGTATTAAAGAAAAGGTCTGTCGAGAGGACAAGTGTGTGTCGCGTCTCTCTTTTGCCTTATGCAAATCCAAATAAAAGTGTCGCTTCTCGGTAACGCAAATGAACGTACTTGGACACAAAACCACATGCATCTTAAAGAGGATGACGCAAAGGCTTCGCTGGAATGCTGATATCAAGATGTTTCAGATTTCACAAGATCCTCTCACTGTGTACAGTCTATTCAATCTTTTCGTTGTACTCTCTTCTCTCTTACACCTTTGTTTCTCTTTTGCAATCGTTTCGCGATTAACGTCCACCTAATGCTAAATATTCTCCAAAGTATTCGCTCACTCGATTGTCGGCAGTATCCGGTAACAATTACTGTTACAGTAATCTAGTGGCTTTAACAATCATTCGTAATGACGACTCACTAAATACTCGACTGTTCCGCCGGTGCAATTCAATTGCCGATCTCGATTTCCCAACAACCGTTGTATTCATTAACTGAACCACGATGCACACGATCAACACCCGTGAACGTAAAATTTTTTTTACCTCGGTCGTATTAATTCACAACTTTGACCGAAGAAAATGCAATATAAGGATTATGAAAGAATTGTCAAGATCCGATATGTGCGTAAGAAGTTATTAACTTTTCAACAGCTGCCAGTGCTCGTAGCCCCGGTAGAAGAAGATATTAGGGAGTCCAGTAATTTCTGGCGAAAGAGGGTGCAACCGGAACGAATAGATATATCGTAGGGGATGCGTGTACCAGAGGGGGAACTCGATAACCCAGATTTTGGTGGTTTCCGCGAGGGAGTCAGCGCACGCAGAGACTCATTACGTAACTTTTGCGATCGATCGTCGTCGCGCGGAACCTCGCGGGTTCTTCCGGTATGCATATACGCTCGCGTGGAGAAGCATGCATGCACGCTTTTGCACCGCACATACACCGAGCTCCATAAGTGCACTTCCCCCGTTCCCTTGTGCCTCTTTTCTGACAGTGCACGCCGGCAAGTTGCTTCACTCACCGGGACGAAACTTGCTCCGGTGTGTATGTTCCTCACTGTGAAATTTAAGTGAAAACTTAATTTCATTGACTTCTCGGCTCTCCGCTTTAGTTGGGATAGTGAGTGTAAATTTAATGGGGATCTAGCAGTTGCGCATTTTGACTTTGAATCCTCGCATTCTTGACCCCTTATTATTATCTAGTGCACTAATGCAATCGCCTTGATTAGATGCCAATTAAAATCTTAAATTTTAAAAACGGTACTTTTTTCTACAGCGATTTACAAATTTTTGCTGCAATTCATCGACAGATAATTTATCGGAAAATATGGAGTGGTTCGAATAATATTAGAAATTCCATGGGTGTCGGGTCCATCCGAAATTTCGTTGAACAGGGACCTCACGGATAATCGTCGAGGGTCAGGCATTAAAGAGGGGTACATTGCATAAATTCCAGGGGAGTTAAGAGTGGCAGAAAGAGCGCAGAAGGAATGCCAGGCAGGGGCATGCGTGTTCGCAGTTGCGTACAGCGTGGGAGTAAACCAGAGTTTCGTCGAGTGTAGAAATGCACTCGAATGTACCTACGCATTTAGAGGTGGGCCGTTATCGCGTAGCCGACCGCCACCGGCGCCGGCTGTCGACTGATAAAAGCACGCGTATGACCGCACGGCTCCGGCCGCGTGAGCCGCTCGGGCCGCACGCGCAAAATATGCCAAGGAATGAGTGCTTTACCCAACAGCCGGAGCAGGGTGCTCGCAGCAGCTGCAAGGGACCCACGTGCGTTCCTTTCGGCGTGCATTGCATTTCGAACTGATCGCAAAAAGCTTCCAGCTCGGTCAGGCGCCAAACGAAAAATTCGAGACACGAGTTTCCCTGTAAGCAAATAGAATCGCACGAAGCTTGTCGATTACCTTATCCGAAGGCGTGATTTGGATACGTATACTTCTTTCGGCTTTAGGCAGAATGCAATATCGACTGCTCCATACAGAAATTTCAAACGAAACCTCTCTCACAAGCGACTTGATAACTTTTCTAAGAAATGCATTTATAATCTTCCGCGAAATTTTACTTCCTCGAATCTCTGGCACACAGGATACAGGGGAATGTGTTTTATATTGGTGGTTGCATTTATCGTCAATTTAATGGAAGGCATACTTTCATAATATCCACTCTACCAATAAGAAAAATGGCCTGCTTGTCCTACCATTAATCTAATAAAATGCACCATCGTTCAAACGTATTTTTATTTCGTCAGCAATAAATTACTGATACGACTGTAAATCTGGCGCACGACCAGAAGTGAGGAGGAGTAAGATAATGACGTATATGGGTATATATGTACATATTGAATACATACATATACATACATATATCTATACATGTATATATCGGTGACAATCGTGGCTGCAGTATTGATTGGAAGTGTAACTTTGGAAGTTTGCTAGCAGAAGCAGGATCAAGTGTAATTGGTCCGAGCGTCTGAGCGGAATAATATAATGCCCCATGAATAACGAATGCACATCGCACTGGCAGGATATCGAAACGGTCCGATAGTAGGTCGAAACCAGCGGATTCACTCCTGTTATCGCAATTTCTCCGCGATACTGTTCTACCTCGGCTAATTGATCGATCGAACCTCTTCCCCCCTAGTTCGAGCAAGACGACGGTACTTTTGTACTAATCGCACGCTACAATCTCAAAATCGATGTTATGATTTAATTTGAATTCTCTGCGAAAAACGGAAGGCTTTACCCAGTCCTCCTTGACTCGTGAAAAGAGATCCGCTTTAAAAGGATGGACATGAAAGGGGTCGTATTTCATCCTTTTTATCCCCTACCTCCTTATGCTCCTTTTCCACGAAGAGCTCGATTTTCTTAAAACGCGAAGTAACCTCGCCAATTTCCGCGAATATGCTACCGGTGTATAGGCATCGTTTTTCAATAATTTCATTAAGGAATTAACATTAAAAAAGCAACTATCACAATTCTAATAGAAGCTTGAAAAATTTTATTCAACTGCATCGTCGACTGACCATTAGTCGTTTACGTAACTACAATTACTCAACTAGACACCTTATCTACTTGCGGTCTGTTGTGAGCCGTTTGTCTGCACGCACAATGCAGTTATCTTCCCGAGACGTCCAAAAATTGCCAACCGACTAATAGGCCTACGGATTTATGACCAGTGGCCTAAATCATAATCTCGTGTGTTAAACGCAGGGACCATTAAGACTACATTTCATACGTCGGGACAGGTTGCACTGCGTGGACATACGTGTACTCACTTACACACGATATATGTATACGTACAGTAAGTAATGAAAACGTTCAAACACTAGGCTATACATAGTTGGATTAGAAAAAAATTTCACGTTTCGTATAACTGAAATAAATTAAATATCGCAAGGTGAATAGCTGATCCGTTTAATATGTATGTAATTAAAATAGAAGGAGGTAAATGAAAGTTTATCTTAATGTCTAAAGATTTTTATTACCCACTGTACTTGAACATATCTAGTATCTAGTGCAAGTACTTACGTGCGTTTGAATTCCAACATACGGCGCACATTCCGCATTATGCGTTGCATCAGAATGCCAGACTCTGGTCTACATTTTACCCTGGAATGAGACTAGAGGCGAAATGAGGCTGTACATATGTGCCCGACAGCTCCATTTTTACTCTTTCGCGATCAAAGATATGCGGGCTATCGATTTTTCTTCTATTCTAGAACAAATGAGCGCGGTCTAGTACCGCTGCTGTCTCGTTACAGGTTACAATTTTCGTCCCGTAAATCAAAATGTGCTACTTTTACCTCTAAATACGGTAATACATTGTTCTCGTAGTTCGAAGGTGACGAGAATGCGTAAAGCTCTTACAGTAACAATATTTTCCAAACTACCGATGTGTGTTCTATTAGAATATACAGTTTTCATAGGCAACAAATCATTTTTGCAAATCGATTTTTATCAACATTCTCTATGATATTATCCAACGAATTTAGATAAAATTAATCGACTATCGAAGCCAATACACAAAGGCATAATCCGGTCGAGTCAAACGAGTTTCCGAAGTGCGAAAGTTTGTTTTACAAGTTGCATTCGCAGGTAGGCTGTCAATCGTCCTCTACAGATACACAGTAGGTAAGCAGTTATAAATTGAGTGGACATCGCCACTCGTTTGCCGACGCGAGCCGAAGCTTTGTTGTTATGATAAGAACGGTCGAGGTCGCACGGTTCTCGGCAATGGCTCGCGACTCATTTCTCGTTCAGCACGCGCCGCGATAACTGTGTCCTATTTCCACTTTCGTCGCGTTCCTTCTTCGAATTGTGCACCCCTGAGCTCTCACACTTATCCATCCCTCTGGCTGCTCCATGGCTCCTATCGCTGATCAATAACCGGCTACTTCGGTATTCACAGTGACGCGGACGTCTTCTTCATCATGGGAATACCTACCAGTACTTCGTACGACTCGCCATCACCGTCACCACTACTACTATTACCATCACCACTGCCGTCTGCATCGTGGTTAAAGCGTAAAGTGAGAACTGCCAGGAGTGTGAAGACTGCGTGACTCCGCTTCCAGCATCCCTCGAACGGTGAGTTCTTTTAATATTTATGGATTATGGAGCGTGCACTTCCATTCGCGAAAGTGTTTCCCTCGGTTCTTTCTACGATCCTCCTGGTAGTCTTTCAGTGTGCTGGGAACGACGCTCGTCGTTGTCTTTTGATTTCTTGCATTGTTCGGAATGTTCCCGTGCTCTCATTATTCTCCTTCTGACGTATTGTCCTCCGCATTTGCGGGTACGAAGCGAAGATCTCGTTCGTTGTTAATCTCTTGTCGTAAATCCGTACTCTCGTGTAATTTGTGTTCACGGGTGAAAACGGCTGGAGCTGTTTGGAACGGCAGTCTTTCCAGGAGACGACGTTGTTTAGATTGTGTTGATGGAAATTGGTAGGATGGTTTCGCGTGGATTCCTGACCTTTCAGCTGGCTCATGAGACTCCTTCGAGCACTGTCTGATGTCTGTTGTCATGTATTGGTCGCTAGGTGAGGAATGAGGCAGGGCTCGAAAGTAGTCGGAATAGTTCGTGTAAACATGTTCTCAGTGAACTTGTTTTCGGGTTATAGCCTGCTCTACGTCTTAGTGGTGTTTTCCGCGTGCAGAATGTCAGGAATAGGAACCTTGCTAACGAGTTTAACAAGCTTCCCAATCACCAAAAATACGCTTCAAGTTCTTTGCCGTAATCGTCCACGTCACTTTGCATACTATGCTTATTTTCAATAGTTCGTTCAAACTTGTACGAATTGAAAGCTATACGTAACGCGGAAGAGATTTTACGTACAGGGGACTTTGCGTATTTTCCATCATATTTTATTTCTCAATTTCATTTACTTATCTATCAGAACATTTCGTTCCTCTTGACTTCACAATAAAACTTTCATAGCAGCATGTCATGTTTCGTTGTCTTCTTATATTCATTCATGGATTATACTTGTACGATTTCATCGGAAAAACGAGAGGCACCCCGTACATAAATGCATGTTTATAAGAATTTTCCGCTCCTTCGAACGTCTTTTTCATGCATTGGAAAAGGGTAGAAGGTGCACGACATCCAAAAGTGACTCACGGAACGTTTGGCACGGATGCCACCAATATTACCCTTCCACGTATCATTTGCGAATCTTTCAGCGAAGACTCAGTGTACAGGACGAATTTGATGCAATAACGTGCACATATCTCTAGGAAGAAGGGGTGGGCGAGGACTTCCAGTAGAAAACGCGGCCGCGATATTGGCTCCGATGGCAATATTTCGTTCTCTTGTTCGAAGCTCTGTATTAGATTTAGGCGCGGTAGTAGTCGGGACGAATGATCGAGGACAAGGTCTGGCGCATAGTATGTAGAACTAGTGTAGAAGCGACGTAGAAGGTAGGGTGACGCCAAGCTTTGGCACCACTCACAACGGCATCAAATTTGGCACCATTGATTACCGGTTTTGCTGAGAGTTCCACGACAACGGTACGGAGAGGCACCAGGTTTGCAAGAAGTACATTTAACATGTACGTGTACCGGGATACCGCGGCTGGCTGCCAGCCGGCCCCGATTTTCTCCCCTGGCAAATAATACTGTGGCGAACAAAGCTGGATTTTTCGGCAAAAAAGCTAGTATCGCGGTCAAGACTTTACTGGACGTAGGTACTACGTATGTGTACATAAGTACACTGGCGCTAGCTTGTTTCCTTTATTATACCGATATATCGTGGGGGATGTTTTTCACTTGGGATTCTGCACTACCATTTTATGGCGACTCCGAAACTACCGCAATAGCCGAAGGCATGCATAGAGAGTAACTAGCTTCACCTCAACGCTCTAGTAATAGATAATTAACGCAGTCGACGGTATTAGCAATGCACCGGTCGAAGCAAATTTTATGTACGGGAATAATCGATAGTCAGTAAATCAATTTCCATATAATTGAGGTTCTTTCTTGTTTGGCTATTGGGCAGGTATTATTCGCGAGAACTGAATTATTGTATTTTCATAAAGCGTTTGTTTCCATTCCTCTACAAATTGCACAAACGAAAGTTCCTCTGAACTGAATGTTTTAATACATTGATTTGAAATACGTTCCAAGAGCGGAAGTTCCTCTTTGGACTAAATGTTGAGATTAATACCCGGTTGTCAATATTTCCGGTGAAAATTGCGTATTGATATAACAATAGGCTCAGTACTCAATACATACTATTATTAGGGAGGAGAAGCTTCTTTTCAGCTAACGAACCTTTTACTTCAGTCGCATCTTCATCTGTCAATATTCTGACTCACCAGAGAAATTACTTGCGTATACTGTAGCACCAGGCTCATTGCACGTAGGGAACGCGGAACGTAGGAAACCGAAGCCGAATCGCTGAAAGCAAGGATTCCAGCTCAAGGTGGGGGAGGGACCAAAAGAAGAAGGGGGTGGAATGCGGTCGCAGCGGTGGTCGCCAGAGTAATCGTATTGCTTCCGGATTTAATGGCTCGCCTTTAAAATGAACGAAGGCAATTCGCGGCAGGTTGTATCTCCAGGCATCGAGACTTGGCGAGCGTCCTGAGATAATTAGCCTTGCTTTTCTTCGACTCGTTTTGCTCTCTTTTTGACCCGGCCAGCCGTTCTTTCTTCGAGCAGAGCGATACGATCGGATTCCGCGATCGTTATCGCGCTGCAACGCAAAATTATTCCGATTGCTGGCCCGTTTTTTTTCTTTTCCCCTGTTTTTTTCTTTTGGATTCGGAGCTTCGAGGGAAGGGAGTGAGAAGCACGTGCCACGAGCGCGGATTCCCCTGTGTTGTTACGGGGCCCCCTTGCTCCTCTGGGTCTTTGTTTCCTGTCTCGCCCGACTTTCGAGCCTTTGTGTTTCGAGTGTGCCCGTGGGCCATATCATGGATGATCCACGCAGTTGTCGCGCGGCTTTGTTTTTTGCCATCGATCCATGCGCACGCGTTTCGACTGCTCGGTTTTGGAATTAAATTATGCAGCATGCTTTTCGGCGGGCACAAGCCTTCCCTATGCTCTTGCCGAATCGATCCTGGCTTTCAAACGTGAAAGCTTTCTTTTCATTCCGAAGAAAATCTTGCAGCCTCAGTGAAATGGTTCATGATAGAATTTCCGAGAACTCTACTTTGTCCTTTGAAGGAAAATAAATCATTTAAGAAATCTGTCGTAATTCCATTGAACAGCAGAGTGAGAATCGTTGACTCGTGAGTTTGGAGGGTTTCCTAAGGGGGTTGGAATTGATGAGTAGTTAAATGGTGGCTTCTTCGCCCAACACATGTCAATGTTAATTACAAGCAATACTTGTTTTCCGAACGCGGGGTCGCTAGGAGGGATGGTTTGCTGATTCTCTGGGGGGTTGCCGAAGCAACTCGCCTCAAGGATCTCCACCCGGTAAACCCTATTTCATCTTTAATGAAGAGCAAGGGGTGCGGTGTCGTCAATCTTCGCATTCTCGTCGAAATACGCATAACAGTTTCCAACAATTCCCTCGATATACATACTGGGCGCGTAAAAAATATTTTATCCATTTATTTTTCAAGCCCCAATTCGCCCTTTCGCGTGTTCGCGCCGATTAAAAATGAATTTAATACAGAGCGAGAGAGCTGGCAGTAACAGCAACAGCAGCATTTACGGATTCGCGTTTTTCCAATCGGTGGTACAGCAATGAGGAAGAAATTTTCCCGCCGCTTCGAAATTGACAAACTGATTTTCGTTCCATAAATTTTGGAGAGGGCCTCGGGAATTTCGCGGGATATTTCATTATTTGCCGGCTCGCACAGCCTCGGATTTAAATCAAATACAAAAATTAACCTCCGGTCGTTCCGCTAAATCTTTGTTACAGCCGGACATCATTCCGATGGTTTCGAGAGCCTGAATATTTTAACAAGAGCTTTCGGGATAATTCATTAATTTCGTTACTCGGTTGGCTATTCGTTTACCCCTCGCTTAGCCATATTTCTAACAGGATTCCACTCATATTTCTCCACCGCGGGTTTCCGTGGTATCGGGAGAAAAAATTTCCCTTCGGTCGCACGATTCCAATCTGGTGCCACTGCTCCAGATCAGAAAAGCCGATTATTTAATTTACTAATATTTCACCCTTGGATCCGCACGCCTCGAGACGATGCATCTTTCATCAGTTTAACGAGTTCGCCGAGGCTCGTCTGGCGTCGTCGTTACCTCGAAAAACACTGAACTAATCTCACAATCCTCTTGGCAGCTTAACGCAAAGTGTGCTCCGAGCGACTAACTCGTCGAGCTTGCAAATTTTGATGCGAGCGATTCGTCGCTTTGCGGGAGACAACCGACGAATGGATGAGAGGGCAAAAAGTGGACCGCGTATAATTACTTGTGGTAGTGGTAGGAAACTCACGGCTCTCGCGTGTACTTTCGTAACCAAGCCTAATTGAAGGGTCGCCACTCGTGAATATCGCGTCGATTTACATTGTAAATCGTGGTCTTCCCTCGTAACCTTTAACCCGCGAATCGATGGTACAACCCTAATTTCGCACGCGGATGCCAGATTTAAGGCGATCGAAGAATAATACCCTATCCTTTTGCCTCTTACGACTCAAAAGTTTTAAGCCAATTATATAAACCCTCTAATCGGGTTTGAATTATACATTGCAAATATTAAGCTAAAGCTAATTTCATAAATACTAATGCAATCCGATCTCAAAAACGTGTAGTGTTCGCTTAAAAGACTGGTTGGGTCGGCAAGCCCGCGGACAGGTTTCTCGCGATCCAGGGCCGAAACGACTATTTCGCAGCAGACCATTAAATGCGCGCACACGGAAGATGTAGGGTCAAAGCATAAAGGGAGAGACAGAATGGGAGGAAGAATGGGGCGCGAGCGAAGAAGGGCGCGAGCGTCAGAGGAAGAAAGGATGGAAACGAGGCAAAGAGAAAACAAGGGTGGGTCTCTCAGCCCTGTTTGTCAGGGGATTGAAACGAAAACGATACGTTTTTCTTGCAGATTCTTCTATTTCGTTGAACCCGGAAAAGGGTACTGAACGAAGTGTTTTGTAGCCGGGAACACGGAGAAATTCATCCGATCATTAAACCTCAAGGGTGTCATTTGAAAAGGAAGAATTAATTATTGAGAGGGGTTGCATAAATAAATCGAGTTGCGAGTAAGCTTGAGACAGTAGAGTTAGTAACAATCGTAGAAAGTTGGGGATGCTTTCGCACAAAATACTTATCAATCTCAATTAAAAAGTTGGAGAGAAAGAATGAAAGAAAGCAGTATTATTTATTCATTCGGCTGGCATTCAATGAATTCTCCTATTTAACGAGTAAGCGCGGTAAGTAAAAGTCTTTTCGACGAGCACAGTCAGCACAGTTGCCTGGAGTATTCGCCGGCGTATTACTTTGTGGTAGACGCATTTGCAGTGAAGTATCGCGAATATGCAATTACGTGCTTTCATCTCGAGAGCAGTCTCGTTTCTTTCCAGCGTTCATATTAGTATCGTAGGGCATATCAGACAATAAATCAATTAAATTGCACCCACGTATTCTCGTAGCACTCTCATAAGCGTCGTCATACGAGGCAACCTAGTCTCTCTATTCCGTCGACGGTGGTTCGTTCCTCAAAACGAGTGGAATAAAAAGCCGCGAGATAAAGGAACGACGAAAGGAAAAGAGTAACGCAAAGAGACCTAAGAACTGTAAAACAGAAGATGAACACGTAGGTAGAAGGACTTATTCCTTTTGAGAGGAACCGAGCAGACCGCTCTTCTCGCGAAAGGACGATATTTCTTGGAGCATGTATTTTCTTTGAATTTCAAAAGAAAATACACCGTGAATGCCCCCGTGAATTCCGCATCACTGATAAATCAATCCATCTTCTTTTATAATCTAATGTAATGACACTGTTCATCCGAATCTTCTAGAAACACAATCGTTAGAAAATCAAACTTGAGACTTTTGAAAATTAATTAAGATTGCCTTGGCGCCGCTTCGCGGAATTCCTCGCGTCAAGCGGCGGCTTCTTCTTTTTATTAAATCGTCAACGCGACAACATAGAGACGATCGTAAAAATTCCACGAAATTCCCCTCGTAGCTTTAGCGTGCCAGAAATTACAATTTAAATGAAGAGTCCCTTATTCATCGAGCGTCGGAGCTCGTGCGATTTAGAGCAAGTTATTATACTTCTCTCTTTCCCCGGTTGCCCTTCTTTCTTCCGGTAACAGGATCCGGGTTAAAGGAACGTCGGGCTTCAAAAGTAGCAACCGATAGTGACCGGGGATTTTTGGAAAGTTGATTAGAAGTTCGTTTCGAAAGACAGGCAAGACAATGGGCGAGAAAAAAAAGTCTGGGGATCGTAAAGGTGGTTGAGGTACAACGCGAAAAGTAGGGTGAACACGGGGCACCAAAGAGAGAACAAAGAAGTACGAGAGTGGGTTGAAAGGGTGGTGGTCGAAAAGGCTAAAGTCGTGAGAGGGAGGGTGGGAAGAAGAGGAGTGAGTGAGGGAGTGAGCCACGAAGCGAGGGAGGAAGAAAGAGTCTTTGTGATGGGATTTGAGAGCCCAGCGAGAAAACGTTCTTGACTCGACGCTGTCCTTAAACCACGAAAAAGCTCGGCAAAAGTCCGAAAGCCAAGGGCTGAGTTCGCGGAAATGAAGATCCACCGTGGTAGTCTTGTCGCTGCTGTTCCTCACCTTTCCCACCCAGCAACAGCCTTTCGAAACTGAACCCAACCTTTGCTTCTTTCGCAATCGCCGCGCGATCCTCCGCCGAATAAGTTTTTGGAAGATTTCAAGATGGTAACCACAACTTTCATCGATTCTGACCCATGTCGGGGGAGCCCTTTCAGAATTATCCTTGCAATAATCTGAGAGATAGCTGACGGAGATACGTCGATGAAGGTAGCTCAATTTGAATTGTAGGGGTGAGTTGGGAAATTCTATTATGTTGCTTCGACCTTGTTCCCGGGGAGATCCGAGCAGCTTTTCACTATCGATCCTCCCCCGGTAATAAGTAGCTAGAACAAAGCAATCCAAGCTAGCCATAGCAGGAGGATTCAAAAATCGTCGATCCAATTGAAATTTACATAACGAGCTCACATTCCACCTAGGATAACTCCTGCAATTTTCTCAACGACAGCGGACCCGCGTACACTAGAGTCCAACGAAGGAAAAAGGGGGAAAAACACTCTGACACAGCAGAAATTTCTCTTCTGCTCTCGGAAGAACGGCAAACAGTCCTGGTACTAGGACCATCCACATGGCGAACTGTTTCCCTACGAGATCGTTACACCGAGTGTCCTCCCGAGCCAAGGCTCGACTTTCCTAAATTCCAATTTGCACGCGCACCCGCGTGCACGACAAAACACGCGTAGATTTCTCGCACAACTATTTCGCGCGACACCCCGCAAGGGAAATCCTGAATAGAGGCTGTGCTACTGGTGCCGGCGCGCGAGCGCCGAGCTCGAAAATTGGATTTACTCGAGGATCGATAAGCCGTCTCATAAATCTGTCCATTATCGTCTCGTAAGTTCTCTCCATGCGAGGCGCGGGATCACAGGAGTTCGGAGAGTACGCGCGTTCCCCTTCCTTGTGACACATACCTACATATTATACTGCTCGTGTGCACACGCGTGGAAGACGTCGGAAGGGGAAGGAAAAGAGCACGACGCCGACGGTTGCATTCTCGCTGTACACGGGTTTCTCGTTCGTCAGAAGCGAGAAAGGAGACTGGGCGACTCGGGGAGAAGGGTCTGCAAAGGATCGAGGACTCGCGGCAGAATTATCGTGCCATCCCAGCAGCTACGCGCTACCACGATCCTCCCGTCTGCATCTACATCTTTCTTTGACCCGATATTGGAGGAACCGGGAGTTACGAAGGCGTTAGCCTCTAGCTTCTGCCTTCGAAAAATTCGAGTCTCTTCTTTGCGGAAGCCTCCTTCTACCTATCGGGGAGTTATTATCCTGACGCTGGCGATTCGCGAATGAGGAAGAATCGCGTGTCGACGATTCAATGCTACTGCATTGTTTGTTTATTTTTCCGGTAGATACTATCTCTTATCTCGACTCGACTTTACACAATGGAATCTAGATTCTAAAAGATGCGTAATATAGCATATATCTTTTGCTCTCAGTATTATTAGCCGGCAACACTATTGAATCCACATAATCGACACAAAATTAGCCCGCGCAAGGATGTTCCTGCAGTGGAGAAACATCAACCGCTATCAGGAAACTATAAGAACAATGGGAGTCAAGAGCATTAAGTCAGAGTTGCACGTCAAGTGGCGCAAGATTACCCACGGAGCTGTTAAAAGGAGAGAGACAGAGAGAAATTTGGTCGAGGCAAGAAAATTCCGACAGAGCGAGAAACCGAGTTAGGTGCGCGTTGATGCGCGAATCCATCCAGCCAACGATTCTCAATGAGAAGGTCCTCTTCGTTCTCGAAGTCGACCAGCTGTGAATTCGGAATCCTGGAGCCCCTTACCAGCGAAGGGAACATCGTTCAAGGAGCGCGAGTCGAACGTTAATTCGAGCTGCTGCTTTCATTCTTTCTTTCTTTCTTCCTTCCTTCCTTCTTTCCTTCTCTCTCGTCATCCACCTCGATTTTGCTCCCCAGGCTCCAAGATCGAGCTCTCGCAGAGTACATTAAAATAAATTAATTTTCATGAGATTTTCTCGCAACGACTGGCCGTTACGGGGTTTAAAATAATAATTCAACGAGCCGCACGGATGGTATTTGCATTTTGGACCTCCAGGTCGAAAACCCAAGAAACGAGGAAACGTCGAGATAAGGTGTGTAGTGCTGGGAGCACTCGGCGAAAAAGTCGCGGGAGATTCTCTGGGATGATATCCAAGAGAGCTCGAGAATTCACGCTGCTCGGGCCGCGCGTTTTGCGGCGCGGCGGCGCGTCGGGCTGATGACCGGGTTAGCTCGCGAAATATTCGGCTGGATGAGCTCATGCATGCCTAAATTGCTGGCTTAGGGTGCATTGGCGATCGATTTTATTCCACTACATAGATCAGATATCGTTTTAGCTTGACTTTGTGCTACCGAGAAACGGCTCCTTTCTTAGGGATATTCAGGCTCTCCTATTGTTGTTACAGCTCCTGTATTAAGCCGTTAAGCTACTGGTATCTAGCCATTCCGTCGTGATTCCATTATGATTCTACCAGCCCGAGACTGTGCGAGGATCGTTACATTATCATTCTAACTACTCCCAATATCAGTTTCCAACAGTTTCGCAATTTCTGTTGCGTTCGCACTTTTCGAGAAAAATGGGATATTGAACATCTTTAATGGACGAATTTTAATTGGCGAATCACGCGTATTCAAATTATCAATTAGTATTAGCTTATTTGTGTTTAGAGATAAATTCCATCCGCATTTCTTTCAAATCTCAAATCAAGCCGGATTAACTGCATTATTTCCAATTCTCTAGCCTTTATGGAATCAACGGTAACATCTATCTCATAATAGGGTTACAGGTGGATGCCGAGAAAAATCGAATTTGCAGAGGCAAAGTTCCCTCTGGCATCGAGCGATCTATCAGCACTCCGGGTAATTTTCGACCTTTTAAATTCCGCTTTCCTTTTTATCTCGGGAGTCCGACAAATGCCGGGCCATTGGAGTCGCGCTCAAAAACGTCGAGATTATCGGATCAGCGATCCGCGAGGGCTGTTTTTATCAGGGGTCGTAAACGTGCCGGGCCGCAAGAGCCACGTTCGCTGTCGCGTTTATTCGCCACGGCGAGCGGCACAGTCCTGCGAATCCGTGAGAGTGCCCTCGAGCAATTCTTGACCGATCCACCCTCGGCACACGCTATTTTCCTCCTTCTTACCTCTTCAAAACCGCCGTACCCTACCAACATTTACGTCAAAACTCGTGCGGAATAACCAAAGGAATTCTGCTGGTCTCCCTTGCCACGAATCGCCTTCACCGTCGACTTTTAATTCGCGCCACGAGTTCGCTGCTTTAGGAATGTATGCCGAGTCCAGGACGATCCTGTCTTTGTTCCTCCCTCGGCTTTTATTAAAATTCTCGAAGGTACCCTTGAAATTTCCTTCGGAACGGCTGGACCGAGCTGGAAAAACGACCCTCGACTTTCATCGCACTGATTTGTATCTACGTGGACTCAAGGGTCAGAGTTTGATATTATATTTCCAAGAAGAGCGTCTCGCTCGCTACCGAGCGACGATGCTAAGGGATTCGAGAAAGCTTTAGTTGACAGTGCTCGAGGGGTAAATAGCTGCTAGGAGTATTTTACGAATACTTTTAACTTACCGTAGTGGTCTCCTAACGCTCGAGGCAAGGGTGCCGAGGAACAGCGGGCGGCTCAGCAGTCTTCTAAAAAGGAAATACAAAGTGATAAAAGTACTTCCAGTCTAGTATTTTCGCAATATTCTCTAACTACTATTTAGTATATAGCGCCAAGTTCTCTTTCTTTCACGCGCGCGCGCGTGCATTCAGGACAATAACGTTTATTCTACGTCTAAGTGTTTAAAGCACTAGAAAACACAAGACCTTTAAATGAGATTTTATAGTCAAGGGGTCCCGCGTTTACTTTGCCCTTTGCGAAAGGGTTACATAGTAATTAAAAACTTCTGTCGAGAATAAAGTCCTTGGTGACACACTTTCCACTTGTCCCTTCAACCCTCTCTTCTTCCGCTGGGTGGAAAATCCACTTACTTAGTTGCAAAATTTCAAGTACATACACCCGGATTATCAGACGATCCTTTTAAAAAAGCGAAACTACGGTCGCTCACCGTGCAATTTCTCTGTGTGGGTCCTTCCTCTTCAGGAGCGATGCCATTTCGTTACGATGCGTCCCTCAAACCGTACTTCTTTTCACCTTCTTTTCTTTAAAATGATTCCTCTGGATTTCTATATTTCTTTTCCCAACCCTCCTCAGTTTCGTCTAATACGGTCATACCAAAACTCCTGGGGAGCTAATTCCAATTTAAAAGAGCGGTCGGCAACGGGAAAGTCGAAGAAGGAACCCGAGCGAGTCGAAGTGTCGTTCGTGATCCATAAACACTCAAGGCAAGCAAGGGTTGCAAAGAGTGCGACGGAAGTAGAAGTGGAACATGGGAAAATGAGAGAGGGAGAGAGCGGAGAAACTCACGATAAAGAGAGTGCAGACGAGACTTCTAGGATCGGGCCCGCCACGGTGACTTCTCTCTGTGGACCCGACCCCGATCTCAAAAAGAGCCACCAGGGACTGCTTCCGGCTACTTCCTGCTCGCGTATTTCTACGTCTACGTCTCCCCCGTACTATATCCCCCGCGACCGGGAAACTTCTTCCTGGCCGCTTTATCTTCTTCTTACTCTTTCGTTCCACGAGAAACACTATCCTCGGTGGTAATTGCACGCGCGATTTATTGCGTACATGTGAAATCGGCTTCTCGCGGTGGTTATACCAGTGGACTAAACACGCCATACCACTACCTACCCCCCGGATTACAAAGACCGCTTCGAGCAAATTCGCTTTCGCAGCTGAAGATCTCTCGGCTGTTTTCCTTTTTATTCATGGCTGAGATTGCCAGGAGATTGGGGATGAAATGCTGCGGGTGGTGGTTAGATCGCGCTACCCAGATTAAGTAGGTCAATTTAATTTAGACGCTGGATTCCATGCAGTGGATTTTATGGGTGTCGTTTTGCAGGGATCCTGGTGTATTCCCGAGCTACACGAATGGAAATTATATTTCTCTTGGCGATCGTATCGCGCGAGTCTGTATTAGCGACGGTGTAACATATTATTCCGCGTTAATCCTCATACGCAATTTTTAGTGTGGTAGTTCGCCTGACTAATATCGTCAGAATTCTCTACTCGTTAACGCTAGAGCTACTGATTAACGATCGAAGAAATTTAGACTGCCTCGAATTAACAATAAGTAGAAAAACTGATAAGACAATAACTGAGAACAACTCTATTACATCTTACAGAGATAGGTAAAACCATGGGGTGATATATGGGCTAGCATTCACGCGTACCGCTATTCCAATTGCTTAGATAGAACGCTTTAGGTTCGAAAGCTGCACGTAAAGTCTGGCTGGCGAGTCGGATCAGAGAGGGTCTTTTGGTTTCGAGTCCCTCTCGAAGGAGGAATCGACGGGCCAAGGAGGATCCCGGGATCCCTATGTATTCGGAGCGAGAGAGGATCGTCCCGTTCGGGTGAAATTCCGATGGCTGATATGATTATCAGATGGATGACCAGCCGCGACGCTTTCGTTTCTTCTATATGTCATATCTTTGATCTCGGCCGGCTGCTGCATCGGGCGTCGCATCTCAAATGGAGGCGAGAGAACAATGCATTTAAATGGAAACGATTTGTGGCGTCGCGGCAGACCGCGCGCATGGCTTTCCTCTTTTACCGTATTGCTGTTTCTGTATCGATCGGCGAAATACTTTGTGAACGATTCCTCCTTTCTGCATCGCTTCTTCGAAGATTCGCAATTCCGAAGTAATGGACCACTCCTGTTTCAGCCGACCACATCTTCGCTCGTGAAACAAAAGTATCTCCAAAGTATTTTCGAAATTCGACGATTTTGTTTTGCGACTGATGCCAAGATTATTTTCACGCAGATGCACGATAGATTTACGATATTTTAGTTAATGAGTCTTGCGATCGTGGTGAATTGATAGTAATTCCCGAACTCCTCAAACCAAAAGGTCCGTGTTTGCAAAACAAGCAAATCTGGGAAGCATCGAGTAAACTTGGCTCGGTGGTGACTCCATGACCTCTTGTTTGACTGGAAGGTCGAGGGTAGATTTAGGGTGAGCGATGCGATGAGTCCCACAGTTTAATGTAATCCAATAATGAGGTATTGAGTATAATCCCTCTGTCGCTCAATCTGAGGGTGATGCCGAAGGGTCCCGTTATTTCGATAGAGTCTCGATATAATCGTGGTCAGTTGTGTACATCTAACATTTGACACATGTAAATGCAATACATGTACAAGAGTAAACTAGCAGTGTGACTGTTAGAGACGCGCATCGTTGTTATAATGCGTGGAACTTTAAGCTCGACCGAGGTCCCACAACGATCGCGCTAACAAACGGGACGGGAATAATTGTAGATTCGAAAACTGAAGGTATGTCCGGGCCAACTTGTTAGACTAGTAGTTTAATGGTTCACAGTTACCCTGGCTGCACCGGGTGTCTGCCTCAGTTTCTCCGAACTCGTTTCGTCGCCTCGTGGCTACTCGATCACCCTTGTCCTCCGAAAGTACGTATATTAAAACAGGAATTTTCCTGCTTCGGTGCGAATCATGATTTTTTCGAGAAAAATTCGCGATGGAAGAATATCATGGATAAAAGTCGAGTGGAAGCCGGTGGATCAAGCACGAGCCAACGTAACTTTGTCGTGTACGCTGAGTACTCTTGGCAAAAAAGAGATGGGCAAACAGACCAACATCTGTCGCTAAAAAAAAACAACAAAATTTCTCGAAGCCGTGCTTGAACTTATTTTTCCGCATGAAACAATCGAGAACTGTGAAAACTGCCGATGCTGGTAGAGTCATAGGCCGCCAAGAGAAAAAGTAAGCGGATGTTGCTGGTGCTGTTCGTCTGTTTTTCTCTTCCTTTCTCTCTCAGACTTCCCGTCTCTCTTTAGTCCTCTCGACTTTGCGTTTAAACACTATCCAGGAAAGTTTGGCGCACTTTTGAGGCCAGAGCTCGGCCCTGGCCACAAAAGCCCTGGCAAAGCGGCATTAGGCCAGGGGAGTTTTGCAATTTGTCGTAGCGCCGTCGCGCCACCGCACTGCCGCACACGCGGAAATGTCAACTGGAACAATCAGGCTTGCGTCCCAGGGGCAAGATGAACATTCTTTTTCACGGCTCGCGACCTCTGCGATTTATTATGCATTCCGCGCTACGTGATTACGAAATTCTCCCCGTGGAAACGAACGCAACTTCGCGTCGGATTTCTGCTCGCTACTTTTCCTGATCCTTGCCGTGGCATCGAGGAGTTTCTCAGTTAAATTGGATCTTCCCATTGGATGTGTCTATCCAGAAGATAACTTTTTTTAAATGTCATCCTATTCGACACAAAAGTAGTATAATATTTCCAAAAAATTCTTATTTCGCAAATGAACGAATCTTATCGAGCCACGTATAAGAAATCTCAATTTAGCCTCATGCGATTAAAGCTACGTCGCATTTATCTCCTTTTTCGCTCTAATTCCGCGCGTCGAAGATTTCCTGGGAGGTCGATATTTACTCGAGATACATCAGAGTTGGAAAAATGTTCCATTCGTCCGAGCGGAGAAAAGTTTTTCATACTCCATCGCCTTTTAAAAAGTTGAGGAGGAACGGCGGGCGAGCGACCGAGCGAGCGAGCGTGAGTAATTCGTAAATAAAAAACGAGTCCCGCAAGAACGATGCAGAGAGACCCTCGCAGTTCGGAAGAGTTCGCTCGGAGGGATCGGGCTCGTGAGAATGGATGCAGCTGCACTGCATCGAACGATAACGCCCGGAGAGACAGCAGGAGCCCGATGCTGATAGCTTATCAAGTTCAGGTGTTGCTTAGTTCGATTCGGAACCGGCCATCCGTGGGTCAAAGACGATACCAGAATACGTCGCCACACAGATGCCAATCGACGATGCGACACGACGTGTCCTCTGATTAATTTGAGCGAATTCCAGAATTTCCAGCCTTGTCCCATTTGACCTGCTGGAACAATAGGTGTACGACAATCGTGATCAGTTCGTCCTGGTTTTTGTTTGAATCTTCCGTCTTCGACAGACACGAGCACCGAACCAATGGAAATTCAACCCAATTGCCTTTTCGGTCACGAAATAGGACACAGCCTCCTCGATGTGTATTACCTTCATCGAAAAGTTCGCTCCATTTAGCGAACGTTTATTTTCAGTAACAGGAAACATTTCGCACGAGCTCTTTTGTACAAAAGTTGTGCCCAGGATGGAAAAATGTTGAAAATGCACAATAATGGAAGAACGTGACGTAAACTGTCACGGTGAAGAGAATACATTTTACATATACGAAAAGTCGAGATCTTAATTAAACGAAGCCAGTTAGGAAGATTCTCGACTGAAGCCCATCGGTTCTACGCAGTTGCCATTAATCGCTCTTCAGGTATATTCGCTGTTTACATTTGCGGCTCGAGGGCGGCTGCTCAAATTGATTAAACACACCGAGTGCGGTTGAACGTAAGAACCCATCTTAAAATATTTGCGAAAGCGGAATAGTAGTACGCTGGTTGGCTTAAGCCAGTGCGCTTGTCTTAATTGCCTTTGTGCGACGTAATTGGGCGTCAGTGGTAATAGTGGTGGTAGCGGCGCGCGGCAGTGCACTTTTAGGAAACGTATCGTGCCACAGAGGGTTAGTGTAATTAAAATATATATATGAAATAATACGAGGTCGCCCCGGGAAAACTTGTTCATTTATTATATTATATAGCGTAGACGTATAATCCGAGCCGGTAAATCAGGTTCTTAAGCTAGCAGTTTGGCTAGGCGCGACCGTGACGGAAAGTCTTACTTATCGGCATTATCCCATGGGAGTAGTACTTGCTTGAATGCAACCAGCCCGCAGCACGAAACTACCTAATCTCAGTTTGATGGATTCCCAGATGCAATATATCTTTGGCAGTCTCTAAAGATATTTCGCCGGAAAATTCCTTCCACTGGCAATCCCGTCAACTGCAACGTTATTAATCGCTTCGCCGTGACTCAAAGCAACTAGGGTAAATTTTTCGAGAGGAACCCAGTTACTTTGGATTTTCGAAAAAAAATTCTTAAGGCTAATGTCTCGTGTTCCATTCACGATTTTAAGGAACCTATTACCGTTGGAACGTCGGATAGTGTTGAACTCTCGGTTTTAAAGCGACTCTTTCGTAAATCGCATTTCCGGGATTTCGGGAGAAAAACTCTGATTTCTCTTCGTTCCAGAGGAAGATAAGGTACGATGAATGGAGATAATGATTCCTTTCGCGGAATATCGGCAGTTTGCTGGCTATTACTTAAATACACGAAGCGCAAGAGTACCGTGGATTAATTGAATCGGATCGTTAATGAATGCCTGCATTTATTCGAGCAGGTATCTATTCAATTATCACTGCTTTCAAAGTCTTGTTTAAACTAGATTTCATCGCTTCTAATAGCACTCCTTGTCGGGCTTTACTTGGGGGTTAAACATTTAGTTGCAGATTATTAGCCTATCGGTAGAATGATCAAAATTCAAGATTTAAATCAGGTTCAAGGTACAGAAGAATGTTTAAAATATCGGAATTGATATTATATACCAGAGATGAAGAAAAAGTTAGAGAATTAAAGAACAGTCTTTTAGTTGAGAAAGGAAGAGATTATAAAGCGATTAGTTTACGCCGTGGCCAACTCGACGTACGTTTCCCAAGCGTGATCGGGTATCTCATTTCCGTCGACGGCGCTCCAAATATTTGAGGGAACCGCTCGTGCAGTCTGAATCTAGTGCAGCTCCGCTCGAGCGGGTAAAGTACGGTAGCTGAACGCGCAACCACTTTCTGCGAGTACCGGCGCGGTGCCATGCCGCAAAAAGGTTGCCAATCGGTGTCGCGAATAGATTAACGGTTATCCATAGATGCAGCGACCGATAGAAAGACTCTGGCTCGCTCTTGATGCAAGTCGACTGCGACTAATGGCACCCTCGCGCTCTAGAGCCTGATCATTGAATCAGAACCACTTCTCTCTTTCTCTCTCCCTCCCTCTCAATCTCTTTCACTCCGTATATATATCCTTTCAGCCCACCCTTTTTCGCCCGGTTAAAAAACTGCACGCGCTCGTTGCCGCCTATTTTTAGCTCGGGCTATGCCGCATTATGCGGATCTATTTCTGCTATGAATACCCTCCCCCGCGAGTTTCAATCCAACGCTGCGCTGGGACTAATTGGAGCGTGTTTGTTTTAAGTGCGAGATGGGGAAACCGAAAATGAGTTATTCGAGATTCTCCATGGAAAAAGCCTCTATTTCTGGGATCGACGGGCAGGTCTCTTCCCTGCTCGATCTCAGGATAGCTAATTCGAAGAAGAAAGAAACGCAGAAATTCGCAGGTAGTTCCTTTTAGTTGGTTCTGTGGAAATATTAATCCAGTTGCAGGAAGTCGTATCACGTGTAGCAAGAACGAGAGTTCCCAGCGAGGTTTATCGCATCTGGAGTGGCTCGCTTATTTCTGGTTTAGGATAAGAGTGTTCCGAATGACGCATTCTCCGTGCATGGAAGTATACATACACGTATAGTATTTACATAGTTCGCTAGTTGTGGTCTAGCCGATCGTAGAGAGCGCACGGTATTTTCATCTTTTATCGAGGTACCTTTCCTGAATAGTCGCGTGCTCCTTGCCATTGTGTTGCTGCAATCCTGCGCACTGGCTGCACGAATCTTACATAAATACAACCTCTTTAGCTTTAACGTCGGCAGATGTAATATATCACATGTAAATGTGACACTTTAGGGTTGGACTTTTTTGGAAGATCGTTTAGAGTCTGTTAGCGACATTGAAAAAGGGATTACATTATTCTCGTTGCTTTGTATGCGTGCGTAAGCGAGGATGGGAGACGATTTGGGTGACCCAATTTTCTCCTCGATCGTTTTATCAATTTAATGTTAGGGTTTTGAGTAGCAAAGTTTGAACCAAAGAAACCAGTTCTACATACTTGGAAACCACGCGAGTATTTCCGGAATTCCAGGTTGAACTTTGAGCTCTGATAACCCACATTAATTTGGTAGAATCGTATGTGGACGACAGGTCATTGAACTTTAAAATACTCCCCAAACATTGTCTCTTAAATTTTATTCGAGTCACCAGTCAGATTTGATTAATTTCTGCAAGCTGGTCAGTGTTAGCTTGGCTGGTGCCAAGAGTTTTTTTCATTACATTTCGATCTCACAAGAGGGCCAGTGGAGATTGGAATATTTCTGGTATCATTCGAGAGAAGCAGAGCCAGCAACTCCGCTCTAGTTTCCCAGAGGCTCTGAACGGGCGGTGCGTTGCCGGCAATAAAAAAATCGTAGCTTTGAGAATAGCCGATGGTAGACGGGGTATCTGCTGTCCATGTGTAGCGGCTTATGGCATCGGAAGGGGCCTCGGAGGGAGCCGAAATGTTTACCGAAGTTATTCCGGGGACCGAGCGAACCAGCTAACATAAGCAAACTACAGCCGCGAAAAGGCAGCGGAAGCCGATTGTACCAGTCAGCTCGCTTTACACCCCGGCCAATTTGGCCTCGCTTCGACGTACCAGTTGTAATTATGCTCTTTCGCGGCTTCCGTGCTGGAACAATGGGCTCGAGCACTACGAAGAGTTCTCTCGATTGGTGCTGATCAAAGAAAGAACGAGAGGAGGAATCCCAATTCCTTCGCGAGGATTAAGGATTCATGGGACCCAATGGGATGGTTGGGAATGAGGAGCGGTACCCTCCTGGTGAAACGCGAAAATGGGGAAGGAATAGTGAGATATTACGACTGAAAGAAACATGAGGCCAGATAATTCTAGAAATTGTAGGATCTGCCAGCACGGACCTCGACGATTGCGGGAGATAAGGGAATAAAATAAGGCACTGTGAACTGTGAAACTAGTGTAGTAGGTACGATAACGTACGATGCCTAGTTTCACGATCATCCAACCGCACCCTTTCTCGCGCTAGCTTTTAACCGATAAGAATAATCCAGCGTCAAAAGAATTGATTCAGAGAGCCAGAAAATGACCGTTCGTATTCCGAGGAAAGGACAGATCTCTACGGAATTTTTCCAAGCACACACACACTCACGCGATAAGCCAACGCTAAGTTTCAATCTCGAGAAATATCTATTTTCGAAGCTGTGCTGGGTATTCATACAATGTGCGCTGAATATTCAGGGAACTCGCGCGCCTGGAAACTTTATGCCTACGTAGTGCATGTATGTGCATGAATATAACATACAGACATTATACGGGCATTTACATAAGACGTAGGTGAGATTTCGTATGGACATTTTGGAGACATCGACCATTACGGAAGAGGCTCGGAATTGAGGCTCGGGGGAAGGGGCGTTAGGGATGCCAGAATTTCCGCACCACGCTTTGGTCGCACACTACTGTTTCGACGTAGACCAACCTTTACCCCAACCCCCTTGGAACCACGACCCAAGCGGCCACCTTCGAATACTCGATTTCGAACACTCCTCTGCACTCGGTATTTACGAAATCGCTGCGATCTCAAGCTTGCATGCCGAAACTGTTTGCCTCGTTCCCTTGCGGATCCAAAGTCGATTCTAATTGAGCTCATATTCATCCCTTAACAAGTTTATAGGAGT
This sequence comes from Trypoxylon attenuatum, assembly GCA_963989405.1. NCBI lineage: Eukaryota > Metazoa > Arthropoda > Insecta > Hymenoptera > Crabronidae > Trypoxylon > Trypoxylon attenuatum. Next base: position 8,163,952 of record OZ022494.1, read on the forward strand.
TGGACGATTTTCATCCACGAAATCTGAAGCGTAACAGAATTTATCCCCAACTCGGAGATTAGCGAGAAGCTCATAGAAAGAGTGACACTGCAATTAATAGGAGTACATTTAACTGGAGACTACTAATCGACCATTTGGACACTTTCAATTTGCGCGAAACGCGATCAAATTGGTTTTTACTCGACCGTAGGCACCAATAACGCGAGAATCCTACCATTTCGCTTCGTTAATCGGTTTCCAAGCAGTCGCGAGTCTCCAGTGGAGGGGACTCCAATAAAAATTTGGCGCAATCGTTACGATTAACCGGAATTAGGGAGGTGAGTAAAGCACAGGGTGCTGGAACCCTCGAATCATTAAGTGAATTGAAGCTGTCCTGCTTTTGTCCGACATTGCAAATTGTACCACGCCGTCACTTATACGCGCTTCTAAACTTAACCGGCAAGTATTGAGATCGCGAGCCGATACTTCCGGGTATATCTGATAGTCAGCGAACTTCCGATATGTCAGCCGGAATCGAAGGCCCGTAAAATTATCGACAGTATCCGAGGAAATAAAGACGTCCCTTCAGGCGAGAGACAGAATGAGAGCCGAAAGTCAGAACCGAAAAGATTGGCTGATTCTGCGACATCAGCGGATCGCTCTTGCAAGACGTTTTCACGCTGAATTGTGCCTCGCCACTGGCAAGCGTGAGACTCGCGAATTTTTTCCTCTTTCATATGGCTATCGAAAATATCGCAAATGTCGAAAATTGTTTGTCGTTTTCCGCTTGACAACCCACGCGTATGTAAATATCTTTTTGCGAAATTTTATTGTGATAGAAAGGGAGGGAATCGGTGTAACAGTGTCAAGAGCCAATGATTGTTTCAGGAAAATTCGCGTGGAAAATAATGGAATGACATTTCTCTGGAACTTTGAATAACTGAAAAACAATTGTGTTATTGGCGTTTCGATAATGCCAGGGTTTTTTTAGAATACTAAAGATATTTTCTTGGTGACCCGAAGTAATTCCTGTGTTTTAAAGAAGTAAATTCGAAGGCTAATATTTTTTTTATGAAATTTCAAAATTTAGCTTGCATGTACACTCGATGTCAATGAAGTTGAGCCTCGTCACCTGGGTCATTTAGTAACACGCATAATTTACCATCCGCAAAAATGACGCGCCGAAACCACAAATTCACCGCAGGCGCCGGGATTTTCATCCGTTCAATAATCACAGCTTAATTCGCAAAATTCTATTGGCGGGTTTCCGCCGGCAAAATTTTGCCACATTACTATATGACACAGTTACATAAATAATACACTAGGGCAGTTGATTTGCCGTACTTAACAGAATAATTACCAAAATGATTGTCAGAATTACATATTCTGTATTGTCATCTATAAAATTCAGTATTAAGGTACATTAATTCCAAATTCGAGTTTAGTACGACAAATTGTAAATTAAATATATTTTTCTGTTACTTTACAGAAAATTACTTTACATTTACTGCCGGCAGGGTAGAGTTAAACACGAAGTGCATCCACTGTCAACTTGAATCTAAATTTCACATGTTTATAAAAGCTTCTGCTTTATTTCTGTCCGTTAAAAACTCATCTAATGAATCGGTAATAAGCGGGAAAGATGGCAGCAATTGTGACTGGAAGAGTAAACGAGAGCGGGGTGGATTCGTCTTCATCCGAAATAACACTCGAGCTCGGAGAGCAGGTGTTCCGCGTGAAAATCGATCAGACTGCGGCCGCGGGCGATAAAACTCGGCCGTGCGTCAATCGGTGCCAAATTTAGGCTTGGCTCGTATGCCATAAGCCGAGTCCGCCCTGGCTAAATCCGTTTCAAGTATATACCGCGGCTGTTTTGCTTGGAAAGGCCCCTGGTTTTCGTTTCGACCAGGCAGATTCGGTCGCGGCTGCATTCTCCTGGACCCCGATGCTACGAGGGACGCTTGTTTCTCGTCAGCGAGAGAGATGCTCGCTTACCATGCAAATCTTCTCCAGCAATTTGCGCGCAACTGATCTCACGGATTGCAGTAGTTTGAGGGCCGTATAGTACCCTAGCATGTACACTGTTCGTGGTCGGTAGACTTATCTCGCGCAACGAAAATGTTTAATGGATAGTTGGAGTTCGCGTTACGTTGGGCGCACCAGGAATTATGCACTATTATCCGGTGCCCAGCCTTTACAGGAGTTGGCTGTCGTTCGGTAATTGGGAGGACTTTACGTCGCGTGGTAATTATGCACCAAGGAACTTTTATTAAGATTAGGATAGTTCCATCCTCCGGATGATACTGCAACCACTCTCTTCTACAATAACCCAGAATAACAGAGAATCCTTAATTCTCTTCAGGAAATATTTCGACTCTGAATCTCCCGTAAATGTAATCGGTAACTGCAAATCATAAATTTCGAAGAAATCGACTGCAGTCAAATTAATCAACTGATATTTTTCAATAGAATCTCGACCGTCAGATAGTTGGCAATAAATCTCGAGTGATTTTCCATAGGTGAAAAAGGTGGAAGCTATTAGTTGTTATCGGTTGATAAGCCCGAAGATCGCGAACTTACCATTCCAGTTTGCTAAAGTGTCTTGGTATTGACTTGACCTATAAATCAGCAATGCTAGAATTTCTCAAAGGCCATTTAGATCCGTGTACTGGGTCCCCAGGACCACTCTATCTCCGATCGAATAAAAATTGGAAACCCGCTGATTACATTAAAAGGGTCGCGAATCGTTCTAAGGGGGCAAGCAAGAAAATAGGAGGGCAGGATTTGTCGGAGAAAAATACGATGTTCGCAGGCGATTAACTGTACGAACTTGCTGGATTCATTACGGTTTAAAAGCTCCGCTCGCTCGTCCAGTTCGACCAAGTTTGCCCTGGCAAGTCAGTGCGGAACTTGCCGGTGATTCGTTCCCGAGAAAATTTCGCTGGAGAGGATCTAATTACTCGGGTTGTTTTGTGCGAGCTCGAAGAGAATCGCGAATCGAGGGATCAGCGAGTTGCATAACCGCCGATGAGAATCGCTCGAAGTGCGTTAAGCTAGGGCAACGAAGATATATATGTAGAGGTAGATAAAGGGAGAGAGAGAGAGAGGAAGTGAGAAGACCTGCGGTTAACCATCTCTACCGAGGCATCGTTATTCCATAGGTACCAGCAGGAACTTGAATTTGAATACGCGTGCTCTGCCACGACACGCGGCTTGCCCACAGCGTGAGCCACCACTCCCTTTCTCATTTTGCGGTGAGCGAGTTGAAAGCCACAACAAGAGGTAAAGGAAGCAAAACTAGAATGCGATAGATATACTATCCTGCTTCAATTGGCAATACTACTTATCAAGATGAATTAATACATCATTTTTGCATCTTTTCCGATAATTCGATTTCTTTTATCGTTTGGAACTGCATCGCGTAAAACTTGCCAAAAGATGAATAAATTCGAGGATTCTCTTAGAATCGGACTAACTGGGATTTGGTATTTCCACGAGATCAATAACCGAGCGGGTTATCCTCGAACTAGAGAGATTTCGCTGGAGTTTCGATAGAACTAGGGAAAATTTGCATTTTATCCTAGAATAAGTAATGCCGTTATCTTGGCTTCACGTGTCGCTTCATTCTCGAGTTACGTGCATCAGGATCGGCTGAGGGGAGCGCTCGAATTAGCAGTGATACGACAAGCCGATAGCAGGGGAATGCTCTCGAATATGTTGTATTAAGCGTACGGTACGCGGGCGGTGAGAACAACTCTTGTTGTACCATGTACCTAGGATCTGGTCTGACTAGTGTGAATAGATAGCTAGAATTCAGTTAACGTGTGTCGACCAGCTAAACGAAAGTCTGGAGTGGGAACTGGAAGTTTAGTAGGTACTTCTATCGGCATATTAATCGGTCGAGACATACGACGTTGTTGTACTTCGAGAGGAGAGCGTGTCGCTTCTGTATGTGCACCAATAGACGCATGGTTCAATGCACACCACATACCATAACGTCTCTGTGTTCTATTTCAGATTGAATTACTCTTCTCGTAAATATTTTAATCCGATCGCTTGCACAAGGCACGATCGACACCCGGCGTCGCACATACGCTGCTTTATTAATTCCATTTTAATCTCGCTGTTCCGCCTTATCGGGGCCGAATTTCCGAAATTCGCCGATCGGGGAACTCGAAATATTCAGTGTATTTTCGTTTAATATTCGCGCACGGGTATTGGAACTATGGAATCTTTGGCGCGGTATTAGGTTCGCCGGATATTTTTGGTGCCTTGAAGAGTACTTGAAAGCTCGCCGAACGGCGGAAGCCGCTCGTACAGAAGACCTTCTGCTCATTTTCCTCCGGAGAATGTGCTAGAAATTTTCGCGCTTTCGAGCAGGGGAAAAAAGCGAGAGGAAATGGGAAAAGCTCAACATACAGGAATCGAAACAAGTGTGGAAAAGATTAAATAGCTGACCGATTAGTTGAGTAAGCAGATAATCCGTCGAGAGCCGATAGAACAACTAGTTTTGCATGAAGATATCTACTGCCTGTGATTGATATCGACACGAGTTGGCAAACAGCTACGCCGTTAATATAAATCCACTTCAACATTGTATCGCAACTTTGTACGACACGGGTTATCACCGAATCGTCACGCGAGCCTGCGCTTAATCGTGCGTTACCCTAACACTGCCCATCAAAATGCAATCTAGCGGCAACAGTGTACCAAGTAAACGCATAATAAACCTTCCGGAAGAAGTCGCAAATTACAGGTAAAATTTAAAAAGGCTACTGATATTATTAAATACCTCGTTTTCTGCTTTGCCCGATTTCCTTTCGTTGAGGTACATCATCAAACATCATGCATTGCCCGCTCGAGTGGAGAGGTGAAAGAAAGAATTTGCAGAAAATATTGTTACCTCGAGAGTATGTATCGCGAGCGTAGACTCAAGAAAGGTCAAGAATTGTGATACATATCCAATTAGTGGTAGCAGTACTCGTTCGCGTAACGAGTCCCCAAGAAGCGGAACGAACGTCTTGAGGGTCCAAGCAGGAGCAGGGGACAATGTGTCGTGGCGAGTGGTTATTGCCGGCCTCCAGGGATCGTCGAAACGATAAGGAGGCGAAAGAGGGTGTCTGCGGAGTGGGAGGGAAGTCGGTGGATGCTACGTGACATTTGAGGATTGACATTAAAGCGGGCAAGCTCGCAGTCGGCGGTCGGGTCAGCGGTCGTACTGACGACATTTCGTTAATGCCAGAGGGCTGGCCTTTAAGGATGCTTTTTACGAGAAAATCCGGCGGTTTTAGAGAGTAACCGCCTATTCGCTCTGCTTGGGATACGGATCCTCTTGGTAGTGCATAAAGCCTTATAACTGCCAGGAGAGCCGCTGCAACGACGAGACAAGCCACTTTCCGTGAGACGTGCATCCGGAGAATGCAATATGTTTATTAGACCCTCTTCTGATCTCTCTTTTTCTCTCTTTCTATCCTACCATTCATCTATGTACTTCTCTCTATCTCTCCCTCTCTTTCTTTCTCTCTGCGGGTTGGTCTCTACGGTTTCGCGACCGGCGAAGCCACCCTCCGCGCCTTCGGACTTTATTAACTTCCTTACTTAAAATTCGAGCACGTATACCAACGGTGAAAAGTTCGCTGAATACTCCGAGCGCGTTTCATTATAATGTTAATTGCGCGCGCCCTGGAAATGCGCGTCTGCTGTTCAGTTCTTTCCCGCACTGCCGCTTAATTTAGTGCGCTCGCCTGCACATTCGGAATGTAATCTTGTTTATGAGGCACGATATTTTCTGATATTTTTTTGGAGTGCGGAGCTATCTCGTGTGGCGGGGAATTTGCATCGAGCGACACAGACCTCCCTCGATCGTCGGATTCGAGTTGAAGCTTCTGAAGGAGCGCTTTATGACTGTGCTCGGTGTCCGTATAAAGATTTAAAAGTAAACTTCAGCCCTTTCGTGGACTAAGCGGGTCGAGGGCTCGCGGTGGCAGCGCGTAAAAGGGGTACACGAGAGGCGTGTATTTTGGTAGGAGATCCACTCGAGGAAGAGGCTCCGGCATGCAAGGCCGCAACATATATTCATGCAGAGGGATGTCCGCGTTGAATGGTGAGAACCACGAGAAGCGCGGCTGGCTGGCTGGCTGGCACGCTGGCTGGCACGCTGGCTGGCTGGCTGGCTGGATAGCTGGCTGGCTGACTGGCTGACTGTCTGTCGTTCTCTTTCTTTCTCTCCTCTCCTCTCCTCTCCTCTCCTCTCCTCTTTTTACTCTTGTCCGCGTACGTTGATCCCGAGTGATGTGAATCTCTGTGTCCTCCACGTGTCAGGGCCAACCGGCTTATCGAGGATACTCCTCGTATTCAGGGCTGCAAGTTCCGGAGAAAATGATTACTCGGGCTCGCTCGAGTCCGCGCCAGTGTCACATCCCGTGAAATTTCATCGACGCTCTATTACTGGCCACCTACCCCCTCTGACAGCTTTATGGGCCTGGCTGGTTCTACAATACGCTGATTGGAGTTAATACGACGATTACGGCGAACCAGAGTGGAAAAAGAATCGCGTACCCGATCGCAGTTCACCTCCGAGCGCACCCGGTCGAAGGTTTAACTTTTTCCAACGCTATCCTCCTCTCGTGGCTTCTTTATTTATTGGGTGATGGATGCGGAAAAATGTTTACCCGGCCGCCTGAGTGTTTTATGGGCGTGTGTGTATGCGCGCGCGCGCGCGCACGAGCCCGGTGGCAATCGATAAACCGGCGCTTCCGGCGTTGGCAAATAAATCGGGTGGTATAGAACAATGATGTATTGGATTACAGTCAATGGGGGCGCTTAAAGCCACGAATAATCGGGCTACTTATCTCCCATTACTGGAATAAATATTCCCATTATTATAGCCATCCGATCGGAACGATCGTTTCCGCGCAATGGAAAAATAATCAACAGGTGAACGAGTTCGCTTATCGCGCAATTAGCGCATTTGGTCATAATTCATTGGATTCGTGCGTGTGCTCGATCGTATTTCTTAAGAGGGTTCACCGTGGTGGCCCTTGACGAGGTAGCAAGACTGTCGCGTCGTTAGTTACTTCTTGAGAAATGAATCATAGGTGACGCATGGGAGTCAGATAAGGAGCCTTAGGGTTCGCGAATTTATAGCTGGTAGACGTTAAAAAATGGTTGTATGCATCGTTCATCCGAGAATAACGAATGCTATCGGTAGGAAGGATTTCTGTGGCATTTGCCGACCAGAGACCTGGAAAGCCACCCTGGGGAAGTCATATCAGAAATTAAACGGCGTCTATTGTGATCGGGAGCAAAAGAGGGTGCTCTCATCCGGGAAGAAGAACTCAGTGGCAGTGCACTTATGCTAATCTCGATGTACACAGAGTGCGAGAGCAAGCTCGACTGCTTTGTGCTCGGCCGGAAGCCGAGGGAATTAGGAAGGTCCGCCAGGCCGAAATCAAAAGGAAGGAGCGCGCACGCAGCTTACTGCAGCTTTTCAGGTTTACACGGGCGAGATACCCGGGCTCGCAATGCCATGGCCCTCAGAATAAATACACGATCTAACTTAATCCGAGGGCGCAAGTGTGCGAATGCGCCGCGAGCGAGGCGTCGCGTTGGAGCCAGGAACACAACCCCTAGCAAGGATCCAACCCCATAGTCTATGGTATGGACGCGTCAGTGAGACGGTTATAGGGGAATATTGAAAATCGATTAGGCTATCGGACGCCTCCAAATAAATATGTTGCCACGTACTATCTGGCCCACTACCACCCGGGTCGCGTGAGTCGCACCCTCGTTTCGCGACCATTCTTCTGGCCCATGCTGCCTTGAATAAGAACTGCTGAGCCCCTGGCTCGCTTTTTTTCCTACCCTTTCTTTTTTCTCTCGCCGCCGGAGGAACTCGCGGAGGGTGCGATTTGTAAGGCGGTGAAAACGCTTAGGAAGGAAGGAAGGCAAGTCTGCAGGGGGTGTGTGTTTCACGTTCGATTCTCGAGTAATGCAATTGGCTAGCTGCTTTCTGGCCAGTATCAGCGAACTTTATCGAATTCAGGTGTACCGAGCGCAATTGCGTTAACCCTCGACAAAGTGGTGTCGAGAGAGGGAGAGAGAGAGTGTGGTTTTATTGGGACTGCTTAATGGAACAGCGTTACGCGCACTGGGTGAGTCACGAGGACTATGCGAATGATACGACTTTCGATGCTATTCGAATATTGCGAGGAACCAGCTGGATTTTCCGATGACGTTTAGGGCCAATAAAAAGATGTGAAAGTCCGGAGGAAATGGCGAACACTTACTCCGAGTGTGGCCAGCCTTCTGAATTCTTCACCCTTTCCATCCCTTTTCTCGGAACGTGAGGAAGAGGAAGCTCGCGGCAACGCGTGAAACTTTAAGGAGCGGATTTTCGATTCCACGGACTTCGAAAATCTTTGATTCGATCGCGAACTTGATTTCGAGCTTCCGCACATTTGCGATATTCCGGGTGCACTCGGAATAAAGATGCAGAAGCAGATTTTTCCGGGAAAATGTCTGCCGAGAAGACAGATAAGGTTTCGCTTCGAGAGGTAGGAGAAACCTGGCTGAATCTCTCTCTCTCCCTTCACTTTTTGAATATATTCGTTCTGAAATATTGTATTTCAATCTCTCGCTGCACGGGAGCTGAACCCATTTCTACCAAAAGTCTGGCAAATCCGCTCGGTTCGGGCCAGGGACAAACTCTGCACAATACGCTAAATTATCCGAACAAATTGTTCGCTAGAAATTTCGGTTGGTGCAGTCGTGGCGTGACCGTAAGCCATGGAATAATTGCGATTTAAAGTGGCAGGGGTATCGGGTAGCCACGTATGCTCGACTCACATTAATGTGACCTGCAGGCTAATTAACTAGCAGTCGCTCGTAAACTGTTCGCCTTGCGTTAAAACCACTTCCGCCGATCTGCGAATTCTACTCGAGCGGGTCGAGGCCCTCGAATCAATTGTGTAACCCGTGCGGCGTCAATTTGTCAATCAACGCGAAATATAGCCTCTCAAATCATTTTTAAAGCCATTAACCTTCTGGTGTCTGGGAGTGAATCCGTACGTCACGCGGACGCGGGTAAATGTCCGTCAGGACAATGCTGGCCCAGTTCCACCGCTCATCGGGGAAAATCGTGTCCTCGTCATTTTTTCACTTACTCGGTCGACATTCCGCCCTGTCCGTCGGTGGCACGCAATTTGGGTGGGCGAAAATTAAATCGATCACTCGCCTCGTCCGATTTTTCAGAGCGGAACGGATCGGCCCGAGCAATTCGTACAGCCCGTACGTCTCTCGGCACGCGCGAGTACCACCGATGAAAAGAAGTTTCAATCTTTCGTGATCGAATCATACTTGTCTCTTCCTTCCGACTCCATCTAAACTTTCGGATTAAATTTCTCTGTTCTGAGAAATTTGGCATTTTTCAACGGCACGATTGTCCTATGGTTCACCTATTTGTCAGTTCATTTTCAAATGAAATCCAATGTTACCGCAAATAAAAAAATCTTGTACAATTATAGTGGTCGTTACTGATCGTTAAGTAGTAATACAAAATTCACCCCACTGTGCAAATGGTAGAAAAAAGTAGTTGTGTACCTTGCTCGCAGCGATTGTATCGCGAAGCTTTCAGAAAGCAAGCGACTCAAATGTGTCAGAAGAAATCGTTCCATGAGGAAAACTAAACAGCGCTATATTCGTGTTCGCCGCTACTATGCAAACCTTTTCGCGCGAGAGTGAAATCCGTTAAAGCGCAGTCTTCAAAGACCGACAATAACGAAGGACGTACGAGAATGGAAGGTGAAAAAGAAGTTTAATCGAGCGCGGAGAAAGACGTGTTTTCTCTGTGCGCTCGAAACTGGTGGTGCTCATAAGCGTGCGTTAGACGCACGCGTGTGCAAAGCGCACGGCCAATAAATTCCGCGACATTTACGCCAAGTGATTTAGTACCGGCAGGGAATAAGGGAGAGCCGAGTGGCACCTTTTGCAGCCTTCTGTAAATTCCTCTAATGAAAGTCTCCCGGGGACTTTCCTACAGGATCATATTAAACCCGGAAAACTGCGAAAGTACCTTGCCTCGCGTTACGCTCCCGTTCTCTTTCTCTCTCTCTCTCTCTCTCTCTCTTTGTGACCGCCGTCTCTTGCACCGTTCTTTTACAACCAGAATAACTTGCTCTCCTAGCTTCTCATTAACCATCGTATTTTTTGACCAGAATACCTTTTAACCCTTCACGCACCGCAGACAACTCCCAGCTGCCTTCGAATGAAAAATGCACAGGCCAAACTCCGTTGCCAATTCTTCAAGGATAATTGCGAAACGACGAATTCCTCTTGTCAGTAGGGATCGTACAAAGTGGGATAAACTTTGTTCCAGAGTCATACTCGCGATACCACTTCAATCTACTCTGGCAGCCTTTAATTATTTTAAAGGCTGGGTACGCACTTCGAATCTATCATTAATTCAGGGTAATTGAAGGAGTGACGTCTAAGAGAGTGGTACTCATAAGATTCTTCATTTTACTCACTTACTATGTTTTTCCTTTATAACTACCCCATGCACTTTCGACTCACCCTCTGGAAATACTTGTCAGCAGCGATCGATCGGCGAGCTTATCTTAAGCCTCACTCCAGTATTATTGCATTCCCGTTCTTTAAATTCGTAATCCACTGGTATTGATCACGTCTAAATTTGGTGCGCAAAGAGTGAAGTAACGTCGTTGTCGTTGTACGATGCTTGCTTTCTTCCGGGGCTGGGGAAGACGCGTTCGTGACACAGTTTCGATTGTGGTTCGTCAAAGCGACGTGCACTAATCTAAGGTAATATTGAGGAGCGGAGGAAAGGAGTTTTCCTCGCTCCTGGGAGGATATCGAAGGCAGATTGGCCGGAGTGACAAGGGTAAATAGAGGCGGAGGTAAGCTGGAAGGTGGACAGACCAGATTGCCGGGGGGATAGACAACTGGAAGGAGCCCAGAATAGTGTCTGGTATCGATTTAATCGTCAAGATTGCCCAATTTCAAATTCATTCGACAAACTCGGGGACTCCAGCCTGTCTGTTTCAAGGTGCCACACTGTTACGTTATAACTCGCCGAGAAAACGAGGTACAAATAGCGGTTGGTGCTCTTGAGTGACAAATAGGGTAGTTTCGCGTACGGCGAGGCCAAGGGAGTGGACGAAAAGAGGGAAAGTGGAGGGGATTGACTGTTAGAAAAGACAAGAAGAAAGAAGAGAAAGCTCGAGAGTGTGAGGGAGAGAGTCAGCGGAGAGGGAGGAAGAGGGTGGAGGTGAAGGGAAGCCAGGAGAAATAGGGAGCTAATCGATACGAACCGTTCGCGGGTGGCGACGGGTCAGAGTAAACGAACTTGCTCGAGCCTGCAAAATATTATTACGCGCACCAATGAATCCGATCAGTTTCCGACATTGCATAAGCCGTCACTGCCAGGCAAGCCTGATGACAGAGGGAACCTCGAGATAGGTAGACAGATACGAAGATGAGCCTCGCGCGGATGTGTGCTTGCGCACGGAAATGAAGCCTGAATACACGTATCTAAACTATTTCCCATTTTTCAACATAATTTCCTGCCTTTAAAATCACACTTGGCCACCCGGAAAGTTCGCCAACTCTACCGATTCGGTTTATGCCACGAATCACATTTTCAATAGTGCATCAGAACGATCTCCCTTCTATCGCAAATCGACCAATCTTGAAATTCTTTTCTCTTTACTTTGGCAATTCGCGGTGTTTGTGTTTAACTAAAAATTCGAGATGCGCAAAACAAATTTGACGGAGTCGAGACTAACTGGAAAAAGGCGAGACACCGCGCCGTAATTCAAAACTCAAAGTTCGAGGAAACTCCGTGGAGCTTGTTTGTGTCCGCAAGTCTCGCGGAAGCATTAAAGCTGGGCAGATCGGTTTAATGAAACGTGCACGGTGACATAAATCACCAGGGCAACCCCGCGCACCCGTCGCGCCATGCTATTTAATTTTCGAGCAAGACTAGCCAAATTGTGAATTTGCTTGGTTATTCCTACGATTTATATTCATCATACATATTTATCTCACGAGGGAAGAACACCTCGCTGGTACCGTACGCCACACTTTCGAACCGAGAAGAAGGGGGAACAGTTCCTGATTCTTCCTGGGCTTCTCATTTTCCACGGTATCTTAAATCGGCGATGCATAACACGTCCCCTATGAACTTTGCCTAGACCCTTGCGACTTCTTATGCATTAGTCAAGTTGTTTGGTTGGGCTTGGTGCCGCTGAAAACAAGTAACCCAAATCTCAGCTGGAATATGAAGAGAGTATCGTCTTACCTACGCTTCCATTTTCCTCCTTAAATCTCGTAGAACATCACGAATTCTCAGATAAATTCATTTTTGAGAAATCTTATGCGATATTTGAAACACGTATGCCATTGAGTGTAATCGGATATATTAAAGTGCAGGTAAGCTTAATGACAACGAATTTTTGGAAGTGGTCCCAATGTAATAAGCCTGGTCCGAGGGCGAATCTTTGCCACCGGGGCTCCGCACGCGCAGCGTGTAGCTGGAAATAATAAAAATTGCATGAAACGAGTGACTCTAAAGCCGTAGTGGCCGTACAAAGTGCAGCCTGCTGTAATGCTTCATAATCCGAATTTACGCTGTAACTCTTAATAAAAGTAACGAAACTGAATACGGTAACCAAAAATAATTATTCAACAGGATGGAAGTACTGTATCGTTCTTCTGAGCTTTTCCATTGAGGTTCTTTGGAAAATCAAATTAAGAAGGAAGAGTAGAAGTTTGGTATTAAAAAATTCATGTGAATTGTTTGGGGAACGCGTATTAAGGTGGGCTGACGCGTAGAATTTGTTGATTAATATCATTAGAGAGAGATCAGATTTAGTCTGATATTCGTATAGCTTGTACCGTATCCTTTGTCCTACCAACAGAGCTTATACTCCTGTCCTTATACTTCCAAGTTCGTATATGTAATATGCTCGAGATTGAAGCTGACTGCTGACAGGACAGGCTTTGTTCCGGGACGCCCGGTATATACGCGCATCAGACCGCTGTGCAAGGTCTATTGTTTTCTGAAACATGCCGGGGATACGGTCGCGAGGACCCACGATTATTTGAAATTTGTGCCTATAGAGATGCGCCCATTCACTTTACCCGGAATTCCAATGTTTTTTTAATTATCCGACACAATGTTGCTCCGCTTACTCAGAGTCCTCGTCTTAAGCTTTAAGAATCTCGACCCCACTTGTGTAACTACACTTTAATTCTGCCATTCTTCCTTGCCGCTAAAAGCAATTTTCTTTTGCCAAGAGTTTCATTCGGGTTTTACCTGCAGTTTTATCAGCAGTAATTATTCTGCAATAGAATTTGTTCGTGTCTCATGAGAACTTAATAAAAAGTGATGCTAACATTTCATTTTAATGATCGCAAAATAGATGTATCTATATTTAGAATTCATTGGGTCACTAGAAGTGTAGTTTTGGTCCAAGTCACGTACCACGGGCTTGACTCATAATTTATCCGGAAGGGGTCGAATATCCGAATCTTATTAGTCGAAGCTAGAAACTAACCGCAATGGCGAAACACAAGCCGAGTTCTCCTTAAAAGCATCATCGTCATAATGCGGCCCATTATCACGGGCGAATTTTCATAATTAAGAGCAGAGTTCTTAAGAATAATGCGCTCATTTACCAGAAATCCATCCCGTCGTTATCCACGGTATTTTTTCTTAATTGGAAAAGAAAAAGACGATTTGATGAGTGATATGCCAGTGGTTCGAAGTGAGCACCAGTGCACGAGCAACATGCTATTGAGAATGATTTTGTAAGAACAAAAGAAGGAAAGAGGTAAAATGAGCGAGTGTGTGTATCGGGAGAGAAACGGAGACTGCGAGAGATTGTGGGAAGAAAAAGAGAGTGGTTGGTGAGGCGAATGGACCGACACAGCTCGACCCTAGGAGACTCTTCAATTTTACGAAGAACGCCGGAAGTATATCACTCAGCGGCTCAGACATATTGACACTTTGCGCCCGGCAGGCTTGAGGTACGGCATGCCTTATTAAACTCCCTGGCTAAATTATGGCAGCCGCCACCAATGCTGCCGCCACCCTCGTGGCACCCTCTCATCCTCGCCCCTTTATCCCAGGGCCTCGGCATTACCGCGACGCGACGCCTATGCCGAATTAAATAGCCCCCCGAGATCGTGTTCCACTTTTTTTCGACCGACGCTTTTTTCCTCTACCCGAGAAGAGTGCCACTGGCTCGAGTGCCTCGCGATTTTTTCAACCTCCAAAGCGACTTGTCGGAAACTGATGGCCCCTCAAAGTGATCTAGTTAGTTTCCGAACTTCGAACGGTCCCTTTTCGACTCAATCATTGCTTTGATAGAGGATTCATTCTATTGTTGTATTTGTATTATTCCGATTTTACGAACCATTGCAATTTTTGTTCATTCGCTCGAAACAGCAGGGTACGTATGATAAATCACAGCAGACTGTTGCTCCAACCTCGCGGATGTGTCCAGAGACTTTCAATTAAAAAATTATAATCGAAAGGGAATTTGCATCGAAATGAAGCCTTCTCCTGGAAATTGGGATATATGTATGGAGATTTTTTTTTTTTTCTATTTCGCACATTTTTCCGCCCTCGCTTGTTTGCGGATATATGTATAGTATTGGCACGGATTCGCAACAGACTGGTGTTATTTGTATAAAGTTTCCACTATATTTGCGTTTTAATAAAGAAATTGCGAAAAGCTCCCAGGCCAATAACATCGCGTTTTATTGGCTGCGTGTTTTTTTCCAGCCTGTCGAACTAATTATAAAGTAGTGTTCTGCGATATAACGAAAATCTAGAGACTTTTATTCGCTTCTTCCTTATTACTATGCGATTACGTTATCTTGCTGAACAAACTAACATATGCAGCCTGTACATTCCAAGTAGCATAGACTATCACAGATGTTGGAATCAAGAATGAAAATTGAAAATAAGCATTTGTGGTGCTTTCCGTATTACGAGTTTTTTCGCTGGCTCGCTATTTCGCATGGCTGTCACGGAGAGGGGAGGGGGCAAGTGCAGACGACTTCGATTACAGTGGAAATGCCTTCGTGAGCGCAGACTGTTCCAGCAGTAGCTTAACAGCTAATAGCCGACACCATTAACGTACAATTCCTAATTGTCAGACGCGTCAGGCGCGCAGTGTTCACACAGTTTCCCGCATTAGCGTTTATTTATAATACCCGCAGCATCGACGGTAAATTTCGAGTGCGAAGCCTCATTAGGGGTTCCTTCGACGAGAGGCCATCGTCGTCGCCGTTACCGTCGACGGGTTCGTAGATGTGCGTGTTTCGCCTGCGGGTCTCGCTTCCACCTTGTCTCTCTCTCTCTCTCTCTCTCTCCCTCTCTTTCTTACTTTCATTCTCTAGTTGTCTCGTTCTCAGCTGTATCCTGTGTCCCTTGTCCCCGACGCTGTTTCACCCTATACGAAGGTCTGCTCGCAGTCAGCTTTCTCGTCTTCTATCACCCTGTTATTTTAGGACGGCCACTGGAAGCCTTAAACGCGGCTTTCAGATTATCTAATCGAAATTTATGCGGCTTCCGGCGCGCATCCGCGTTAACCCGCTTCCAGCTGAATCGAGATAGCGCGTTACGGTTCTGGCAAGCTTGCGCCCGCGCCCGTGGCTTCGACCCTCGCCGCGCCGCGCCACGCCGGATGAAAGAAGAAAGCCTGCTGCTGGCCTGCTGGCCTCAAGATCATCCACCTTTCTCTTCCGGTGGAGATAGCGTTCTCCACGCTGCTCGGCGAATGCAGTTATATCGCAGTCGAAAACGAGGGTGCCGCTCGTAAGAATAATGGTACGAATGTTAGTTAAAATGATTTATGGTTTTTATTGCTAGGCTTATCGCTAAACACACCGACAATTATTATAAAAAGGAGGCTTTACTTTAGTTTACTACCGTCGAGTTTTGGACACGCTTGTATATTCTTTGTTAACTGATGGACAAAGAGGGACTTTTCGCGTTGGTGGAAATGCGACACTGTTGGTAGTTTGTTACGGTAATCGGAGACCCGATGAAAACAGTGGTACGAATTTAGAACGAGGCGTAACAGAGCGAGTAAAGCCAGTAGTAGTTTGTTGGCGGAGCTATAGCTCTCCAACCGCAGTGTACGTAGTTAGAATAATGAGGTATAAAGTTGAAGGTTCTTGGCGCTTGTAATATGCTTAAGAACTTGATGTTTCTGCAGTTGTAAGTTATTCTACTTTGTGTCTTTGGAACTTTCCGTATTACTGCCTGATACTGCGGAAACTGGACCGCAAGGGATGAACGATAAAAAATTTATATTTCAAACCAGCCATTTTGACAATATACTGTCGGTGACGTTAATGACACTGAGGGAAGTTTCTGAGTTATAGAGCCACTCATATTCACTCGTAGTAATTTTCCAGGAAACTTCGCTTTCGCGGAGTTTAACGTAAAGTTGTACGACCACTAATTGCTCTGAATATACATGTATCAGCTTCGCTATGTATCGTTACAATAGGCTACTTTTAATTGTGGCAAATAACGTGAGAGAATCGATTAATCATTCGAAGATGCTTAATGACATTTACCAATTTTATTTATTCCCTTCAATTCCGCGATAATAGCGTGTGTACGAGGAGCCGTGGGAGGGAGGGGGAAGTATACGAATTTCTCGTATAATTGATTACCCGTCATGTTGGGGCCGATAACCGGCAATTTGTCAGTCCGTAGATAATTTTGGGTCGCGTACAGCTCGTAACACCCTTTTCGTGAAACGCAAGTGTGGTCGAGTGTCTGGCGGCTCCGCGTATCGATTACTCAATTGACGACGTCGCATGCTTATTACCCGCAGTATATCCTGTCGTTAACTTCTTCGACCTCTTATTACCGCACCCTAAGCGGCCCGAATGACTGCAGTTTCGCCGACAGCAATTTCTCTTACCGAACAAACCATTTTCCGATTTATCTGCGCCTTATTTAATCGCCTGGCGTGTGTCTTTAATGGACAGTCCAGTCTCTTTTGTGGAACTACGTATGTACGCGTATATTCATTTTTCAGTGCCATCAATTTCCCCTTATATAGTGGAATATTTGTATAGTATATGATTCAAGAGGGCCTGAATTTTTAATCAATCACGATTATGCGGTAAAAAGTTTGTGTCAATTATACTTGATTTTTGGATTGTTTTAAAACATACTTGGACATTTTTACCGCGCAGAATAAACGACATTTCGCTTGGCAAAACGTGCGATCGAATTACTGGTACGTCAGGGTCTATTAATCAGTTAGTCAAAGCTATCGGAATTGGAGGGTCGGCTTTCCCCGTGGGTTCGCCGATTACAAGGAGGGCAAGAACGTGTTTGGCCAGGCCGATTCGAATGGAAATCCGACTGTATCGATATTTCGCGATTTTTTCGCCGGACCAGCCGTCCAGCCGCTTGAAATAGGGCCAGGCTTTCGGGCTGGTACCGTGGAGAGCCGCGAAGAGCCGCGGAGCCAGGCTCACCTGGCTGTACGTGTGCAGAGCGATTTTATAGCGGCGCGAAACGCGGCTGTTTGAACAGGTGACCCGACAGCTGTTGTGCGGGATAAATTTTCTGCTGCCCCTGCGCCGGCCGAGTGCACATCGGAATGGAGCACGCATCGGTGAATGCAATAATCGGCCGGTTACAAAAAAAAATTCCGAACCGAGCAAGACGTGACCCATGTATTACGGGCATGGATGCGCACGGAATCGGAAATTCGAAAACTACGTAAACCCGGTGAAATTAGGTGTGAAACTCTCCGTGAATATAGTGCCATTTTTTTCTGCCTTGTTCACTACTCTGCTTCCCATGGGTCTTTTTCACCACCCTACTTTTTTACATCGTGCTTGTCCACACTTCTATCGATCTCTGTAGAGATCAATTATTGTCAGATCTTTCCTGTAAATATGAGTAGATCTTTTGCTACATTGTTAGGATTGATTAACGAGGGAGAACGGAGAGTTAAGAATCGAGCTCAAAGGAAGGAGGAGGTGGAGGAGGATGCGAGTCTGTTAATCGGGAAACCTCGAGAGCCCATTACCGTCGGTTTTTGCCAGTTCTCTCCGCGCGACTACGAACAGCGCGATAAAAGCGGGCGATCCCTCATCAGGAAATTGTCCTGTGTATACAGGCGCGCAGTCATCGGTGAAACAACGATACGCTTCACGGTAACCTGTGGCATTAGTCGCGCCTACTATTGTTTCGCGCCGATGCCATGTAGGAGGAATAGCCTTGCTCACGCGGCCCGCCACAATAGAATTTCTCGATCGCAATTCAATGTTTACCACTGCGAAAAGCCAATATCGCGGCTCATACCCAATCCCCACAGACGGATCCGCGAGTAATCTGATTTACGGCTAAAGTACCCACGCTAATGATAACGTCACCATGCTAAACGTTTCGATACAAATGCTTGACAGAGGTCTCAGTTGATACAGTATAGTATTAAAACAAACAATTTTGTTTGCTCAAAGAAACGAGCACACTGGTTAACAAATGAACGATAAAAATACGTAGAGAGTATGAAAGTGATTCAAAGCGAATCACTGATTCCCCTATTCTGATCCACACAGTCCATTACAGCAGTACAGTCGTGGGGAGACGTTCCCAAGCCGAAAAACTGCTATCAACCAGCGAGCGGTAGCATTCATTACGCGCGTTTAATCTGTCTCGCTGTCAGTCGAGAACGGGCGCGACAGGATCGCAGAGCCTAATGTATGGTCGAAAGTAACGAACGCGAGTGGAAAAAGAAGGAAATGGGGGGAAGGAGAGCGCGTGTGTGCAAAGTAAGCTCGAGGACGGAATAAGGGCCTGCAGGAGCTGCGCCCTTTTCCTCGGGTTAGTAAGCGATGAATTTCATTTTACGGGACTGGCGCCGTGTCGCTTCTGCCGTTTCATACGGACGATTTGCGTGGCATTCATCGTCTCTCTCTCTCCCCCTCTCTTTCTCTCTGCATTTCGTACCAGCGACGAGCTCGGAACGAGCCGACAAAATGGTCTTTCCCGCGAATATTTCGAGCACCCTCTCTTCCACTTTCGGCTTTCGACTTTTTACGCATCGTTTCGGAGGAGTCCGTGCACCAGGGATCGTCTCTGGCTCCGCATAATTGACACGCTTTCGGAGCAGGCAGCTATGTAAATTTGTCGTTTGTACTCTCGAGACTGGCGACGACTTCCGCTACTAATTTTCAGTTGGCTGAATGCAATTGTCTCTCTCTCGCCTTGAGAATAAAGTCTGCCCGCGGAAAGGATAGCGTACATCGTGTCAGAACAGAATGCTTTTATGACTCGCATGGAATCAACCACTGTCCGCGAGGAAAATAATTCTGTTCGCTTGTCAGAAGGCGAGAGAGAGAGAGAGAGAGAGAGAGAGAGGGTCGCCATAACGAGTTTAAATTCCACTGATGCACCGTGACCCACTTGCGAAGTAGCCGCAACCCCATTCCCATTGGGAGCACGTCCCAAGTGGTTCATAGTAAAATTAATGCACGCGTCAATTCATCCCAACATTACGTCACGGCATCCACTCGGGGCTCCTCAACCACCAGTTTAATCAGTGATATCGCGATAGCGAGGTCGAATTTCACCACCACCCAACTTACCACTCTCCGGCACGCCAAGCAGATCGCGCATAGCCAGCGAATTCTCTGGAACTTACCAATTCCAGGCGAGGCGTCTGCCAATGTATTACTTAGGGTAGCCGCCCGATAGAGACGTGTACACGCTCGCTGTCGAAGAAGCCGAGGGAACAGAGTCACCGAGGAACGCCATATGTTAATTTGGCACGGTGCGACGGTGTATCGAGGGAGTGAGCCTGCATGGGGCAAGAGAGAGGGGGAGACTCCGCGCGCATCAGGCGGGCCTTTAACAGGACGATTCAGGGGGCTGCGGGTATTATTGTCGATCAATATGGGCCGAAATTTTGTTATCGCTCGGGAAACGCCGAGGACAAGTTCCTCGGTTAGGATGTCGGGCACGTCGTCTGGTGGAGAGAGAGAGAGAGAGACAGAGATGACAACGAAGAGGGGGAAAGATGGTTGCGAGGAGCGCAGAGGAGGCTATTATCGGGACACAGCACGTGCCAGGGCCACGTGCGGGAGCAGATGGTACGGCCCTGGTACACCTTGCGACCCCCGCATAAACGGTACCCTCTATCTCCCTCTTTCCTTCTTTTTTGCTTCTCACTCTCTCTCTTTCCCTGTGTTCCTGTGTTAATAGCCGCCACAGCGGCGTGGCGGATGCCTTGAGCCTTCTCGAAAAGTAGCGCAGCTGGCGCGTTTCGCGCCGATTGAGCCTGGATACATCGCCACTGCCACCGCTGCCGAGAATAAAGTTGTTCGCGAGCTAAACTTGGGTTGAATACATTAGGTAGCGTTGGCTATCGAGTGGGTGCGAGATCGAGAAATGAGACTCGAGGCTCAACTATAATGAGTCGCTTTAGGGGTGCTAAGCAGTAGAGAATTTATCCAAGACAATCTAAGTACATACACGTATTACAATTATGGAAGGGAGATGTACTCACCCTTTGTTGAATACATCAAACAAAATCATTCTGCTGTTCATCTTCCGCCATGGCATCGATCGGTTCTGAAATCGAGATACAAATCATTAAAAATTTAAGTAATTGCATAGCAAACGGGATTGATTAATTAGGAGAATTAATTGTATGGGGAAAGTTTCTGAGTAGTAAAAAATTTTGAAGAAGGGTACGTAGATTCAATGGAATTATCAATACTTGGACTGGCTCCCTGTGTTTTTCTTCGTTCCTCCATCGACTTTTGTCGAAAGCCAATTTTCATTAGAGGAAATCTGGCTCGACTATTTGGGGGTAGCAAACGGGGTGGAGCGAGTGATCGCGAAGAAAAGAGAGAGACAAAGGGAAATTGAAGAGGGAGAGAAAAGAGACGGAGAAAGGAAGAGAGATGGAGACAGGACATGCCAACTTGCGTGAACCCGAATCATAAGTTTGGACGGTGCGTCGGTGCACGCTGGCGAACGGAGTTAATTAAATTCACTCGATTAATTAGGCTATTTGTCAGGAGTGCCGTCGATTTCGGGCTCGTCGCGCGTATCAGGAAACTAATGACGCTCCGCTCGCTTGCCGAGGGAATTGATTGCCAATGGAGACTGCAAGAATCGGGAGAATCTATCCATGAAAATTCGCCGAATGCGAAATCCAAAGTTCGTCGATGAAGACAGTAGATTCTTTTCGACAGAAACTTCCCACTGTGAATGGGAATTACCCTCGCAACGGAGGATTTCTACTGGGTGCTATGCGATGGATTAATATTCATGCTTCATGAAAATTTTCAAGGGAGCCAATGAATTTTCACGAGGAGGATTCAACTTTTAAAGATTCTTTTATACCGAATTGGATCGTGAGAGTGAGATCCTTGTCTTCAACGTTATATCGAATATGGTGGATTATAGCAGTCGCGCAGTGTTACTCAGTTTCTACCGGATGCTAGAGGATGAAATTTTCAAGAAAGCTCTCCGTCTCCTTGAGTTTCGAATAGTTTGCTAAAGCGATGAGGCTCGCAGGAAAAATGGAGGCTCCACTTAGCCCGTGTCACCGTCCTCATTCACGCCTTCCAGTCTGCACGTTTGCAGCTACGCATCGCTGCAGGACGAATTGCAGTGTCCAAGTGCATTGGGATATTATATCACTTTTAAAAGTTAGCCCGTGAGTCCTGCGCGCGAGAAAAGCTCACTCTCGTAATTGCATGCTTTGCAAAAGTTCGCCCGTTGGAACAATGGCCCCGGTAGTAAATAACCGAGCATGTCAGTGTTGGTCGAAAAGATTTCGCCAGGCCGAGTTTGAACTTTCAGATAAACGATGGCCCCTCTTTCATCATTGTTAATAATGCTCGCAAAACTCCTATCTAGATTGCGCTGAATGCCCGAAGTAATTGGTGCACCCACGGACTTATTAAAACTGTAATCCTTTCGAAAAAAAAGCCGGCTGCTCTTAAAACCTGCAACTTTACCTTTTTTCTCCTCCCCCGGCTAATCCTAGTTTAATTAAATTAAATGAATAATTATTTTCTGAATTTTAAAAACTCCCCCACGGCGGCAGGAAAATTTACCGAATTTTCCGGAATTCATCATAGCTTAGGCAGAATTTAATTTACCAAGTATGCCTTGTCTCTCCTTTTTTCTAGATTCTTCTTCCTCGCTATAAAAAGCTCTGCACGTACATTTTCTTCGAGCATCACCGAAAAACTCACTGATAAAGATTTAAGCGATTGTATCGAAATCCTCAAGTTTTGTCCAAGTGAATTATGTCCCAGATTCATTAGCGAACTCCGCGCAGAAACACGCCAGGACAACGCGTGTGGCCATGCCAAAGTGAAAAGTCCACTGTTCAGCTACTCGAAAATATTTTCGTTATTTTACCAGGCAGATAATTATTGCGCGTAATAACGAGCCATAACTAAACGCCTGCGGCCGCAAATAAATTATAGACTCGAATGCTCCGGATTATACATATATTATAGTGTTACGGGCGATAAGAGCATCGCGTTTCATTCGAACTCTCCGCAGCGCAGAGGGGAGCGGTGCGGCGCCGATGCCCGGAGTTAATTAAATTCCCTCGATTAATTAGTCTATTTGTCAGAACGCCCATCGATGTCGGTGCCGCGCATCCACGTATCGTCCAAACTAATGGTATCCACGAGAGAGGGAGAGAGAGAGAGACACCCTGGCATCCGTGACTAACGACTCTGCAGTAACTAACACACTCGTCGATTTTTGACTTTTCAACTGGCTGATCAGGGTGAGGAATTATTCCGTGGGAATTAAGATTCACCTTGGAAACGCGTGTTACGTATAGCGTTATTAAGAGGTCACCGGTAGTATTGAATTTCCAAGGGGGAAGCCTGTGGTGGTCGGAGAGATTAAAGGATCCCCCTGAAATGGGAAGAATCCGAAATAAGTCTCGATTCGTGTACGACCCAGAATTCACGGTGGTATGCGGAAAATTTCCTGCTACCAAGTGCATGCAACTGAAATTTAACGGAGTCAACCTAGCCACGCCCGGTTGCTAAAGCTCGAAATTGCTGAATAATATTATAAGCTACCTAAAAGTAGATAATGGGAGGAGCGCGGCGTTTTTGGTGAGCACGGAATTTTCAATGTCGCTAGCTAAGCATGCGAGAGACAGTCGAGGAACAAATAAGACTACTCGGATATTTCAATTCAAAGAAGTGGAAACTCTTTAATCACTCACGAAGAAGGAACGAGCTAGTATTTTAAGCACCGGTCGGATAAACTTCCTCGCAATTTTTAATACCAGCTTTCGAGAGCAGTGTCTCGAATGGAAGGAAGAAAGTTATGGTAATAAAGTCGCTAAACTTCGCATCAGGAATATTCTTTCCCCTAATTTCGGATTGGCGGAGTCGGTGCAGCCACGTAACTCCACCCGTCTAATTTCATAAGAAAATATATATCTATAAGATAGAGCAGACAGTGCTAATTGGATTCCATTTCCTCTTACTTTTCCGGGAATATGACCAAGAAAGAGAATCCCCTTCCATTTTCCTTCGAGTACCTCACAAACATCCATACTTATTTCTTTGAATTTCCATCGAAGTCATTCTCGTCATAATTGCATTTTTTCTTCATACATCCTGACGAGAATGGAATAAGCAGGGGTCTTTCTATAGTAGATTAGATTCGTAAGAAGCCTCTTATGGAATAGGTGCTCGAATATTGGATAGAAGGAGGTTCCTGTTCTCGACTGCAAAGAGAACATTTCGCGACTCGTGTCATTATGTTGGAAGATAATGGACATCGTAAGGACGCGTTGCTCCTCGATTAATTCTCTGAGCAATAGGAGTCGTGCGGCCCGTGCAACCCCTTTAGCGAGACCCTCGATGGGACTCGGTTACATTAGAAGGAATGACTGCGACTTACGTAGGGAACACACGCGTACACATAGATACTTGCCTATATTCACGGAGGAGCCGTCACGGCACGGACCTAATTACCAACATTAAAGTCGAGGAAACTATGACGCGTGGCTCCCTTTAAATTTACGATATGGGTGGCGAGGTGAGGCGAATTCCGAGCAAACCATGTCGCACGCTAGGATTTCTTGGAGAAACACTACCGCCTCTTTCGCGTTTCGATACTCTCTGGGGAAATTCGTCCTATGGCGAAGCTTTTGCCTCTGCTAATTCATTTAACACTAGATCCACCAAAGGGGATGGCTGTGACTCGTTTAGAATTTTCTATTTGGCAAATTTATTATTCACGGATCGGATGTTTGGTCCTCGACTGGTTTTGATTAGATCGAGTGACATAGAAATAAATCGTTCCCTACGTAATTTTGTATTCTCGCAAGAATAACTATTTTGTAATTGCTGTGTACGAAAAGTTGAAAAACAAAATAGTTTGAAAATCAGGATTGCCTCGTAGGATGCAAAAATCTAATTGAACCCGATCTTAATCGACTCTCGGTGTAAAAGCAACCGGCGCCAAATCACAAATTGCCATTGCGCCAGGCGAACCTCTATGCACTGTAAATAATTAATTAGTAGCTCATCAAGCCTGGATCATATTCCGACATTTGATATTGTATAACAACGATCGGATAATTTGCTAATTTAGCCGGGTAAGCGGGAATTAGTCGGGGGCCCTCGCGTAATTACAGTAATTCGGCCGATCTAGAAAGACGTGCTCCAGCTGGGCGCACCATCCGACACCAACCAACAGCAGCCAACACTAACCGGCTGTGCGGCACTTTGACTTCGTCGATTCTGATTAGTGTAATTCGCCCCTAAAACAGCGCAGCATCGATATACGTGGCGGCTTAACGAAATTATACCGAGGTCGCGCGGAAATAATGCGCCCCCTGACGCAAAATGGGATGGAGGCTTGTATTGGGCCGGAATATTAATAAAACATCGTGGCTGCGCTCTCGGGATAATAGTGGAGCCAGGGAAGTCGGAGTCGCCACGCTACCCCGCTGCCGCTCAACTTGAGTTGAGCATACTGCTCCGTTGCCGATGGACGTAAACTGCAAGGGCAATTAAATTCTAGTGTCATTCAAATAAATTCCAGGCAAAGTTCGGCTCCCTGGAGTAAAAGATTTTTCGGACATATTGCCGTATTGTCGGTCTTCGAGCTATTATGATGGTAGTAGCTTGGTTGATGGCGAGGGTGAACGTAGGGTCAAAGGGATATCGATAATCGAGTTTTTGGGTTAATTGAGAAAATAACAGTGAGGCGGGAGCTTACACTCAGGCTCAATTGATTTAAGGCGGACGGCGAGCGGTTCTAAAGGACTATCAGGATCAGAAGTACACAGATGTATTTCACAGATCACTAATTTATTGTATGAATACGTTACAGCCGTAATAACGATCGATCTCCGTAGACCAACGTTCCTCAGCGCCGCTATAATTCGATACACTTTGCATACTTAAAAATAACAATTTGATAGTACCAAAGTACAGTCTATATAAATTCATGAATAAAACAGAGTACAGGCATTTACATAACTCGCTCTCAGGGGGCAGCAGGAAAATAACGAGCCAATGAAGTATCACGGCAGATCTATAGACTTATTGTCAAGAGAGGGGCAATGCTAGTGAAATGTGTATTCACTTTAGAATCCAAAGAATCAAGCAAGATTCGCTAACGGATTTTCAAACCGATTAAATCACGAGAAAAGGCGAACTTCCGGCCGGAAAATCCGTTCTCAAGTTTCGGCTTCGGGATTCACGGAGAAATTGGACTCGAACTTAATTATGACGTAACTCCTAATATCCTCCTGTAATCACTGGTTCGACATGACCCAAAAGACGCTCGAGGTTCCGGGATCGATAGTACGCGGTCAGCGCTCGCGTTCGAGCTTTTGTAACAGGGAACTTTGTTCCGGGTGCCGCCGGTGGTGGCTTGCAGGAATTACTTTTATGTGCATCGTCCTCGGGCGTCAGCAACTCTCCCAGCGAGTTTTCGTTCCGGAGACTTCTGTTTTAAAACTATGATTGATCGCCTGGTCGCGGAATCCATGGACTTTTACCTCGGAGCACCGAAGAGCTTCTTCCGCTCTGCTCATTCTCTCTTTTGCACTGTGCTGACCCTCTCGCCAACAGAACTACGCTCTTTTTATCCCATTTACACTATTTGCTTCGCGTTATATCAGCCTCAAGGAATTGTAGGAACGTCTTCTTTTTGTCGTTTCACATCTTTCCTTAGTTTATTGAGAAAAGTTGAGATTTTTTGTGCAATTCTTCCTTACAATTTTGCTAATTTAGCTGGCAGGAGAGTGTGAAAGAATTGCATTCTTAGAGGATTCTACTGATATCTCCCAGGTCAAAAGGGTGACCGGTAGTTCCGTATTATATTTTTAAAAGCAATACATATTCTGTGGATTTATTACACCGAAAGATTTAAGTAGACCATAGCCGCTCTTTAATTAAAAGCTTGATATGCAGTGTAGATTTTTCCTTCTATTTGCAGCCAGCTGCTTATTCAGACTAGATAAGCCATGATCTACTCGCTTATTAAATTGCAAATGCCCAGTTTCGAATCAGCCGGCGCACTGGTTACGGTTATATTACACAGGAACAAGCTGTACTCTTGCGTGAGTCTTAAAACGTTGTGCGAGAGAGTTGACTTTTCGCTCTTCCACTTAACCCGTCAAATTCTTTCTGTTCCATAAACTAAGAGCATGCAGTCCCCAGAATTGCTCCCCAGAGAGGGTCGTCGTGAAACATATCTGGAAACGCTTCGGAGCGCGCAGTTCTAGTCGCCTTTAATGAATAAAAAGATGTTCGAAGCACACGTAAGAGCCATGGAAAGAAAGAAAGAGATGCCGTAGATGAAGCTACTTCCAGGTGGTCGTGATACATATATATCGGTGGTTTGGGTGGATGAAGGCACGGTTTTGCGGATAAGCGCAAGCGTGCCGTGATAAAGCCAGCTGGGAGGGTCCTGCTAGTTCGAGGAAGGGGACCGCGAGGGGACCAAGAGGGGCCGACACGGCAATAAACAATTACTTAAGGCACTGTTACGCGCGGCACACCCACGCATTAGCCGAAGTAGAATGCCGCACCCATCCGTGGGCCTGGGTTGGGCTCGGTTCTCCATTAGTATATACGTTCCGCCTTTCCTGACACGCGTCTTCCCGTGTGTGCCCCCCTGACGAGTCGCTCGAGCCGGCCTGTTTGCACGCTCCGGCCTCTTGGCTTCTATACCATCAACGATCGCGGTTGAATTTCCTCTCTTTACCGAGCATATTTATGATTGACGTTCCGATACCGATAGAGGGTGGTGCCCCAAGTGTTATCGAGCTCTCCAGTCTATATATAGAGCCAAGGCATTTCTCTTTAATTGGCGCGATAACTAGCCGACTCGTGTCCAGTCCAAAGGACGATTTCACGAAGCGTCTAACAATAAGGCTCTCGTCGCTCCAACCTACGCGCAGCTTGAATCGAATTCACCTTCGGCTCATTGCTCAGGAATTATTGCATCAAGGCTAGCGGAATAATCTCGCGAAAGCAGACTATTTTCCAAGTGTCGTTGAAATATCTCAAGCTATCAGAAGAATTTGCTTGATTCCATATGCATTCCGCTCCGACAATAGCACCTGTTTCCTCTTCGAAAGTAACATTAAAATGCCTCGGAACCCGTGACCCGAATTTCCAATGACTCGTGTACGAGACCGTGTGTACGAGACCGGGCGCGTAGCCTTTGTGCGAGGGCCAAGGAACGCCCGAAAATTCCATCGCACGAATGCGAGATTCGTTCCAGGTATCTACTCCCCTTGAGAAAAGTGTTCTCCCCACCTTACAGAA
The DNA here is from genome assembly GCA_963989405.1 of Trypoxylon attenuatum. Taxonomy (NCBI): domain Eukaryota; kingdom Metazoa; phylum Arthropoda; class Insecta; order Hymenoptera; family Crabronidae; genus Trypoxylon; species Trypoxylon attenuatum. Next base: position 8,191,786 of record OZ022494.1, read on the forward strand.
GCGACGAAAGCTCGGAAACATCGCGAGAACGGTTTGTATTCCCATCCGGTGCACGGCTCTTACCTTCGTTTGGCAGCGTCAATAGAGACCGAGTGCGAGCGTACCTTTGTTCCCGCGATGCAACGGATCATCGAGTCACGTGGATCACGTGTTTGCCCGGTGTACACACCGAGCATCGACTAATTAGCCAATCGGCCATCTAATTGTTTTATTCGAGGGCGAACCCTAAATAGCTTGCCAGTGACAATGAGCCTAATCGATCTTTCTACCCCCGCGATTCTCGTGTCTGAAAGGAGCGGCGTGTATAACGAGAAATTAAGAACGGCGCGCCGGGGGCGGGGGTGAGAAAGGCGCGGGCGTCGTTTTACCGGAAACTGAAATCAATAGCGTAGCCCGCGGCCTCATGTATCGCGCGCATTACCGGACAATCGATCGGTAATTACGTAAAGACCAATATTAGCTTGTCCGATGGATATGGATCAGCTTGATAGCGGCACGGACCACGCTAAAAAGCCGGTGCAATTCAATTTGCTTCAAGTGAACCGCCACCTCCCTCCCTCTCCCCAGCTTGTTCATTAAAGCGACGGTCGCGAGGATCGTTTATATCCGCGCGAAGCTCGGCATTAAACTTGGAAAATAAATAACCGAGTTGATAGCGCTCGCGAAGAATTTCGCGGATTTTTGGGGCCACCGCGACGCACTACTGTCTATGGATTCTGGAGGGCCGCATTCGGATTGCCACGACGCGGCGCGCGGCCTGCTGAATCGATTCCGCAATCCTGAGTTATGAGGGAGTCGAGCCGGCATATTTGCCAAGTTTATTCGTATTGATATTTACTCCCGGCGGCATCAGCTGGCTGGAATCGGCACTCGCTCGACCAGTCGCTCGTTCGCTCTAGGAGCCTGAAAATTAATGAAGAATCATTTTGAAGCGAGCTCGCGCACGGTGGTGTCGATCACGACAAACAATGCTTTCGAGTAAATATTTTGGGTTCGGAACCCGTGGCAGACTGCCATCATCATGACCACCGCCATCACCAATACCACCAAATAAAATGCTGCTGCTCGCTTCGCTCTTTATTATCCGTGCTGAAACCGCTTGGGGACAGTCGATTTAATTTGGGAAAATGCGGGTCGGAATTACGCGCTATTTCGAAGCTACTGATCTTCGAGAATCCGATTAAAATTCAATGTGCACATGACTGAATTAAAATCTGAATATTAATCAACGAATATTCAGCGAATCCTTAATTACGACTGGTTGAATAAACAAAGGGATTGGCGAGGTCTTGGAATCGAATCGAAGCGAAATTTATTTGCGATATGTGAAAAGTTCTCGGAAACGGATTAGTATCGTGAGCACTTCGAGCGAAAAGGCTCTGTTACCATAAAGGTCACGCATCGACTCGTGTCGCGGTAACAGTTGTCGCTTGGCTCACAATGATATAACACGCTCCTAGCCTTTTCAGCTCACTTCCTTCCATTCGTTTTGAGATCTAATAATTAAATTTCTTCAGCGATTATAATTAATGGTTTTATAGTTAATGCTTTTTCACTAATCAAATTTATATTTTGTTTCAAGTGCAAGATGAACGCCGGAAGCGAAAGAAGAACAGGGCCACCCAATTCTCGTCTCTATCCTCTTCAATTCATGGTGAGATGAAATCCAAACTTTTCATTTCACGGCGATTTTACGCCAATCTAATCTAAACGAAGCCGTCCAATTGATTCGAAACCAGAAGAAAAATATTTGGGATATTTATTTTTTCATTAGGAGAAGGCTTAAAAGTACAGACGAGTCAAGCTTTAGCTACTCGAAAGTGCTTCCTACGAATAAGGAGGGGAATTGGGAAAATTATTGTTTGTTCTAGCGGCAGAAAAGCGTGAAAAGTTCCGAGGGCTCAGTGGTGAGACCTCATTAATGGAACTAATTTTTGAAGCGGTCTACTATTCCGCTGAATACTCAGAAGTCTACTCGTTAATCGGCAGGACCCACTCATGGCTCTTCGAGAGTTTCGTTTAGAATTCTCGTGGCAGCACTTCCGCGGAACTTTACCTTGTTAAAATCCGAGTGGCGAGCTCCGCCTCGTCGGCCTACCGCAATTGCTATTATTCGTCTCATTAATATTTTCTTCGCATCCCGCGTAACTGGCCAACTCGCTGCAAACCACTGACTCGAAATAGTCGACCTTAAAATCTTGCAGCTTCTCTAATTAATTTCCGTCAGTCTACTAACTTAATATTGCTCGCGATGCAACCATGCCACGATCGCAGTTTAATTATTCACCTGCTCTTTCGATGTTCCAAATTTCAGCCAATTATGGTCTTACTGCAGCTATTACTCTTTGTCAGTAAAAGTCACACACAGTCCATGCATGCAGCGGGCAGAAACTTAAATATTCTATATGAAAGTGGTCACGATGAAATATAACTATAAATAGAAAATATTAGCATCGAAAATGGTTTGAATATTTTCGTTTTCGCCAATACGATTTAATCAAGGAATTCAAATTATCCAATGGGTTAAAATGATGATCGTCAATGATGACTCAACCATGTGGATATTAATTTACGCTGCAGGGTTAAACAGCAAACGGTGGTGGGTTTTAGGTTCAATCGGTTCTTCGATTTCACAGGACGCGGACACATTCGCTTTGGGAATTGCGCAGTAAATATCACTATCTCTGATCGTGGCTTCGGTCCTTCCGAACGTGTCACACTTTATACTAATAAGCTCGTTATAATGATAAACCGTCTGTATCGTGTGCCGAGGACTGAGAAACCCAGTCAACTCCATACGCGAAATTAATTACAGAGATCTCGTTATCACCCTGGAACTTGTCTTAATTATACATTTATCAATTTATCCAGCGTGTCGTCCGACTGTGCTGCGCGGTCACCGGCTGAATAATCACGGCTCTGGTAATGTCTAATTCAGTACAGCAATAGATATCGATTACACACTGAGCGTAATGAAGTACCGATGATTAATCATCTCTATTTTAAAATGTAACCCGGCTGATGATTGTTGCAAAAGATAATTCAGATTAATATATTTCGCGTAAACTAACAACTAATAATTCATCTGTCATACATCGATACTTTAATATACTAAAATAGCTTGCTGGCAATATCTCTGTTCCACAATCTTGAATAGCGCTTAGTTACCTGTCAAACTTATTTGTAGGAGATTCTCTCGGGTCTCATCGCTCGGGGAAATCGTGCGATCGATTACTGATCGTATTATCCGACGCCGCGTTGATTTCTGTCCTCGGTCGCAATTTCAGGACGAGAAAATATCCGCGAGAGAAAAAAAAATCGACGCGTAACTCCGCGGCAGAGGGTGGCGGGTGCTTTGAAAGTAAGACTAATGAAGGAAAGAAGTTCACGGGGTCGTTTTATCTTGGTGTTCACACCGTCTGCGAAAATGACAAGGATGGATCGTTAGAAGGAGATACGACCGGCTGCTGGCTCCAGATAGGTATTACTAGCTGCAACGACGAATATTCCCTGTCTAATAGCGCGGTGAATTTCCAGCATCCATTCCACTTTTCATTCCTCCTTTCTGCGTTGTTCCACGGCAAAATATCTCTGTTATTTTGATCATTTCGAATTTTTAATTTTGTCCATCCTACAGGAAGCGTCCTCTATTTTTTTAGTTCTCCGCTTGTACCATCAAGGTAGAAATTTGATATTCGCTTTTGTTCTCGTTTATTCTCTGTTTTTCAGTTGCGACGAGGTTTTTTTGTGATATAGTTGACAAGGTTTTTTGTTGCCGCGAGGCTCTTCATTTATTTATTGAAGCTCTGCAATCTCAAGCATCCTTGGTCGAACCATTTCCATTTCACGTTAATACATCAATTCGCTTGACACAATGTTTAATTAGTCCGGGTAACGGTGTCTTTACTGAGTCAGGTGCACGTAATCAGACTTTCATGACACGAACTGATGCATCTTCATCATACCCGCCGTAATTCAATACTTGCCAGACCTGTGTCAGAGTAACACTAACGCGTTAATGTATTCCATTATTTTTTTATTCTATAACAGCTGACCAGAGTACATTAGTAATATCTCTCGAACCCTCTGGACACGTGTTACTACCAATTACCCTAAACTAGAAACACAAAGGTCATCGTAACTCATCCTTCCCCTCTTTGGCATACATTACCCTAAAAACACATAATTTTTAACAACTTCCTTACTACGATAGTATACTCATTTCCTGTTTCACTCGACTCTATAGCACTAATTTCACAATGCTTCTAATTTGTAGCCATAGCAGAAAACCTTATTCATTATTTAAGATTATCTTAATATCCTTTATATACAATTTCATGTCGTACAACAATTTTCTTCTTTTCCGTATCACCGCAAAACTTGTATACACCAGCTTTTACGTATCTCGCGTTGCGCGGCAACTAGTTAAGTAAAATCAGAAAGTGTCTTCCAGACACATTTCTCTCTATCGTCAATTTAACTTTTCCGTTCTGGCCAAGAGTTCCGGAGTGGGCTATTCGTGGGAGTGGTAGGTTCTTGAACATTCTTGAGGAGGACAGGTTGCGTAAGCCACGTGGATGGGTAGTAGGTAAGAGGATGAGTGGAGTGAGCGGAAGGAACAGCGGAAGGAGGACGCGACCAGTCGTGACCAACGGAAGGCACCCGACCGACGATACATTTCCGGTGGCAAGCCATATCGGCGAAATAGCTGCTTCTCGGAGAAGTTTTGGCCCTTTTGGTTGCGAACAATCACGTGGGCCGAGGGTCCCTCGTTACACGGACCATGCTCACCAAGGATATAAATGCCTCGCGCCTAATCTGGCTAGTAGCCATTGCCAGTTCTTGCTCGTTCACTCGAGACCAATCCGCACCATAACAATTTATCTACAGATTGGCATACGCGAATTAATTGAAATTTTTTCAAACTCCCCACAATATAATTTCTCATTTCCATTACTGCATTTCGAAATTGAGTTCAACCATCACGTAGTACTTAATTATACGCATATACGTCCAAAGAACTTCAGACTGTTTACTTCGTGCTTCGCAACGAAGGTCCCAAACCTCACAATTCGCGCAAGTGGATTTGTGTCTGCTGAGAAAAACACAGCAGTGGTTTCAACCTAATGACCAGATGTTACGCGTTCAAGTAAACAGACCTGGGTGGATCAGCGCGGATTGTGTCGACAGTAACAAAAGCGTGTAAACAAGCCTGTGCGGTTACACCATTCGCGATTTGACCATTGGATAGTGGATAGCCGAGGCTTGTACGTTCAAACACCGAAAACAAAATAATTTACGTTAACTGCCGTTCAAAGCAGGGGCGAGCAGGGAAAAAAAATATTAATTGTTCGCGGCCGATGCGGTCGTGACGACTAACGCACTCGGAGAAACATTACCAGTTGCTATAACGTAGCTAGAACTCGGTTTCCTATTGAGAATTCTGTCCGGGTAATAATAATCAGCGTGATTAACGACAAGATTACTGCTCGTAATTCCCTTTGGCAGTGGTATTATTAATAGAAGTTCGTTCCTCGCAATTGTTTCGGTAACAATTGCAAAGGCCGATTCTCGGTAAGCAAGGAAATTCAACAGTGACGGTGTTATTCTTCTTCTTAGCGGTGGGATGTAGCAATACGTATGTACACTGTCGCTCATAAGTATTTGCCTACTTCTATCTTCTATTGGTTCTCCACCGCGGGCAAATATTTCGTGTAACGATTTCTGTGTACCTTGCCTATAAAGACGCCGGCGTATTTTCCCCGAAAAAACAGAGGGAGTGAGAAAACCATAGCTTATCGTAATTCTTACAATCTTGACTTTTCCTCTAGATCGATGCCCTTTGATATCTATACCATTGACTGTTTGTCATCGATTTCCAACGCTTTTCTTTCTTATACATATTTTGAACACATTTGGGAAAATAAGATTTTGCAAACGATCTTGAAATTTGTACGAATACATCGAGGGAGAGGGAGCGAATAGATTTGAAGCTACACTGGCTAGTAACCATCGAAATGCGTCGGGAACCGCATGAAGGACAATTAAAGGGAGATTACGTTTTCGCGAATAGGCTCATATTTTGGGTTGACATGGCCCGCGCAATAGTCTGCGGATAAGTGCAGAGGGAGGCTAGGTTGCAAGCTGTAGGCAGCAGGCATGCGGCTAGTCGGACCACGTGCGAACATTTAGTTGTTCGTAGGCGCATCCGATGTACCCGCGGTTTTGTGCTGAGGCCGCAGCTCGGCATTCGTGACACGCACCATCACTGACATGAGCCGCAGGGAGGAATTACGATTCTCTGCGGGCGCGCTTATGCACCGGAATCGATGACGAGGCCACGAACCCTCGCTCCTGTCTCTTTATACCGCTCTCTGTCTCTATTCCATGGCCCACCGAGTCTCTCAATTTTAGGCCTCGCCTCACCGGTAATGCTCTTACCGATTTCGATTGGCTCTTGGGACCTCCGAACCCAGAACTACTATACCAGTGGAAAAGAATTATTCAGAACTCTGGATCTACGAAATTTACTGTTTGAGCAATCCAAGTGGAAGTTGATTCGCTTCGATCTACCGTAACTTGGCTGCTAATAGCAATACTGCTCGTTAATACCAACGAATCGTTTCTCCAAAAGTTCCTAATAGATCTTTTCGATTTGATTTAATTAAACGAGTTCGAAATTCACGGCGAATCTTTCGCAAGAAGCTATGCAGAGATCAGAATTGTATTCAGATTTAACGTAATGGTCTTCTAGCCGGGCACGGAATTTGTACTGGCCCACTTACGTGAGAATTTCTGCAGACGGAGAGACTCGATTCAGAGTAGTACTCTGTTACTTCAATTTGTCGAGTAACTGGCGGAGTTACTTGGAAAATTGCGGCAGTCAGAGGGAATGGTATATTTAGTTTCGATCTAATTGAAACGCGAGTTCTGAGCCACATCTGCATAGTCGTCAGATTGGCGACTATCTACTGCGCGAGATCTAATCCAGATCAGTCTTCGCCTTGTAATTCGAATTGATAAGGAGGTCAGGCGAATTGGAAATTCAGGATCTCGAGGAGAATGGAGAAGGATATCTCGGAGGAGATCGCTTGGATTCGAGTGGACGTAAAATTGATATTGCAATAGAGGAAGAAAAATCGGCTCTCGTGGAAGTAAGAGAAGAAGGCAAGAGTTGGGAGACACGGCTCGGGAATAAGGCGATTGCCAGTCAGCGTACGTGCCGAAAGGTTTTAACGCGCTACCAGACCAGGTGCTTTCGGCGTGGCTAACAACAGCCGGAAACGGGACTCGAAATAAATTAAGCGCGCTTACCCAAGCGATTTCTCGGAAAACGCATAAAGTTTAATTCCGCCGAAGAGGGCCACCGAGGGAAACGTGAATGAGGACTCCTTTGTTTCGCCTTCGCTTCGGGTTTTACCTCGCGGTTAGTCAACTTCTCAGCAGTCAGTCCACCCTGTTCTTCCGTGCTTGCTTCTCCCAATATTCACCGCCCAACAAATCAATCGCAGTGAATCAAAAGCGCGCCTAATCGATGGACTACTGCCGAAGTAACTTCTCGAAAAAAATGAGGATCCGTGAGAAATCAAGGCGGACTATTGTAAAGTGAAGCAAATAGCGAATCATTCGCAATTGTTCTATTTTCGCGTTGAGTTTTTGAGCAGAATTGTCGAAATGTAGAATTTCTGGCAGAAAGTCACGGTCTACGAACAATAAGTTAAACTAGGTTTTGTTCGGAGAGAATGTGTTCGAAGCGACATCACGGATTGGCATGCATCCCATCATGGTACCTGCCGGCAGCAGAGTATGGTCATTGCCTTTATTGGTGACGTATAATCAATGGCCCATGATGACGCGCCTGTGTCGAAATTGCCTAGACACGATACAGAATATTGCGTGGTTACAATAAGCCGCCAAATATTGTATGCGCCGAGTCGTATAAATCGCTCGGTATAATTGCTTCTCGATTTCGAGAACAGCGTTAACGTCGATTTCTGCTGATATACAATTTCGCACACTTAAAATGTACGCGATGTTTGCCAACAGTAAAAATGCAAATCATCCGCGTACAACGAGAAGTCCGATTTCAACGATTTTCACCGCGCGCCATTGCAGCAAATAAATTGATACGATTGATTATTGCATTTCCCATATTTGGCAAAATCCGTCAAAAGGAAACCATCGGTTATAAGTTTCCGACTGATTACGAGTAACAATGGACAAAGCGACAAGTTAATCCATCGATTCTTCATTAACTGTGCTTTACGCGAGCGGCAGGAACGAACGTGACTAAATTGGCGAGCACTCGAGAAGGGGAATGTCCAATGTAGCCAGCGATGGTCCCTTGAAAAATCGCTCGTGCAAACAGAACCGCTTATTAGTTCTCCGAGCAAAAAGTCTGGATAGCCAAGCATTTAACCGGACTCGAATTCAACCGGTTAGAAACTTAATTTGAAAGGTCACCGTTCAAACAACATTTGAAATTCATGCTTGGCACCGATTCCCCTAAAGATCGCCAGAATTGTGGTAGTATCGGTATCGATAATAGCACTCCTTTCCTTTCCTCCGTCACGTCTGGTTAGTCTCCCCTTCGGCGCCCTTAGTTTCCCCACCTTCTTCTGGTGTCTCCATCGAGGCGTCTCGTTCTCTCGGCTCGTCTCCTGATTTTTCTCTCTTTCTCGTTCTCTCTGGTGCTTCCTCTCATGCTTTCTCTCGTAGCCCTTCGACGCCGCATCTTCACCCTCCTCGGTAGAGCGTCGTGTCCTCCCTTTCCCTTGTCACGTCAGGTTCCACCCTGTCTTCCTATCTCTCGACTCGTCCCTCCTGTCCCGGGTTTCCTCTCATCTCGATTTCTCCGTTGTTGTGCACCGGTGAGCCTCGACTCATCCTGTCCCCTCTCTCAGTCTCTCTTTCTCTTTCGAGCTTCCTCACTCTCCCACTCATTCTGTCAGAAGCTCGCTGTCTCTCGAGGGAGTGCCAGGAAGCGGCGCTATTAGCCGGCGTAACTCTAGCCTTGTCCGTCCGAGGATAATTGCTCGGGCTAATGGTTCCTTTTTTCCCTCGACTGGTGCGTGTCGGCTCCTTGGCCAAGACTCTTGCGAGAGGACTACCTTCAGGGTGGAATTTAAAAGCGCGCCACGAGGGACATCGCGAATACCTAGTACGTATACCATCGCACCAGTATTCGTTAGCCTGCTGGTAGCAGGATCCGGCGAATTCGCGTTGCGCCTCGAGGGACGAACCGTGCGAGAGACGGAAAGGGGTGGCTTTGCCTACGATTTCGGAATTCGAAAGGAGAGAGACGTCCAGGTGGCGTGAAGCGCATTTTGAGTCGGCTCTCGGTGGCCTCGTTTTCCGCAGGCTTAATGGGAATTCCTTGTCGGGCTGCGCTTCCAACCTCTCCGGGGAGTGCCACCAACCACTGGGATATGCAGATCACCTGCGTACCTCGTTCAGGACGCTTACCGTTGATTTTGCTGCTGGCTCTGCCAGGCTCAAAGATGCTAGCAGTACTTTTTCCCCCCCTTTCCCTAGCTCGAGGCGAAATTTTATCGACCGATTAAGTGTGCGGCTAATTATGTGGAGGCAAGCTTGGCTTCCGCGTCGCGCACGTGGCAAGAATTGTGTTGGTTTTGGGTGGAGAGGCAATAGGTACACACTGTACGGTAACGTTACTCTTAATTTGCGTTATTGCTGCGCCTGATCCTGCAATCGATGTTGTTTTCCTCGTTGGACCGCGTCCAACTCTGCTCGATTAATGTGGCTTCCAAGATAAAGTAGGTGCAGTGGGTTCGTTTTTCATTTTTACAACTGTTGAACTTTTTCCCCCCAACAGGGTCAGGTTGCCCCTCTCCAAGAATACCAGCTGCGCTCCGGAAATTGTGCGTTGCTTGCGCCAGTAATTAATGGTTACTTGTTAATTGTCCGACCGGGCAAGGTGGTATTTCACTAGCGACATTTTATCCACGATCATAATCAATTTCGAGAAGCGCATAGTGCGTGGCGTTCCGTGATTTATTCTTCGTACGAAACAGCGATAAATGAACCTGTGCGACAATTGGAATTGCTAGCTGCGAAAGACCGAAGATATTTTCCTGAAATTCCGGGCGCTCCCGTTCCAATATTCACGAGCCGCGCCCTACTTCAAATTACACCACTGAGATTTCCTGCGCTACGTTTCGGTCATTGCATCTAATTTTAATTAAAACCCGTTCACCGGCACGACTGAATTAATCGCTTACAACTGTCCGTTAAATTAATAATGGCAGCAGGGATTCGGCCACCGCAGAAGTGTAAGCTGCTTTTCGCGAAAATATTACCGGAGGCTTTCACCCGGAAAAATATACGACATCGGGCCACCGCGAATCCGGAATCGAAAATCGGGAATGATTCGTGCGGCAAGTGAGATTTATTTTGCGAGAACCAGCGAAACTGGGGCAAAATTGCGAAAAATATGATCCTCCAAGTTGCGCTCGGTGACTGGAGGAGTAACGAGTGCATTGAAAAGGGAGAAGAGGATCTTGGAATATTTTTACTCGTTAGCCGCAGTGACAGGCCGAGAAAGAATTATTATCTCGAAGCGAGTAACCCTTGGATTACGGCCCTCGGTGGTCTCGTTACCAAAGATCCCGGGATTATGGAAGGTTCTGATTGGAGTTCCATAGGTACACGGCACTTCGCCACGCAACCCGCCCAAAACCGGTAGCCGTATTACCATACAGATTGCCGGCGACTGTTATACCCTCGCGATTCCGAGAATCTATGAATCCGACTAATCATAATCGTACAACTGCCCGCGGATAATCTGCACAGCGAGCCATTCGGAAATTTTACCATCGACCATCGACTGCCACGGAAATGGCTCGCATGACTTGGAACATTTCGGCCCACATCCAATCCATGCCGTAATCTAGCGGTCCCTGTATTTCTGCATTAACTCCCATTCGGAACCTTGTCCTTCGACCTAAATTTAGATTTGTAGCTTGTATCGCCATCAAAACGAACCTTGACTATCAGCTATCGTTATTCTCAGTCTTAAAGTTTCAGACTGTTTCGCCTTTAATTGCTACTTCACAGCACTGCTGGCAATTGAATTTAGGCTGGATTTTGCGAAGTTTAATAAACTCCTGGATTCTTTAGGGATTCGGAAAGTTGAAGTTTTAATTGTACTCCAATAGAAAGGATATTTTGGTTAGCAAGGATATTATTGAACTTAATTTCAGCAGAAATGGAAATCGGGTTACCAGTGGATCTCGCGTCAGTTGCTGAACACGGGTTTAGAAGGTGAAAGGAAATAGAAAGAAAAAGCGATCAAATATTAAATTGGCAATGTCTGCCTGTCCCCCTTGTGACAACGCAGCTGCTTGCCGAGGGTCGGCCATAACCCTTGGACATAACCGAGGAAATCACTTGGAAAATCCTCGATGAATTCACAATGAACTCGTGGTTGGCCCAACACGTTCATCTGTCACGACGCCCTGGAGACTAGCCTTCCTTCGCGGCAACTTCCTCTTTGCGTCCACTCTTTCCTTGTATCACTGCCTCCCAGTTTGTTGCAGTCCTTTGTCACACTGATTCCAGCGCATCTCTGAGGTTTTCGTTGCACTGTAGAATTTCTCAATTTGTAGATACCATAGGAGACATACATTTGTTTCTCACTGTTCAGCTCGTAAGTAGGGAATAGTTTGAAATTCGTTGAAAGCAGGAATATAATTTGCTTCTTGTATTCCACGTGGCAGAATAGCTTTTTGTGCTATTGTCGCATCGTTCTCGATGCGCTTCTTCACCGAGCACTAGAATTCCCGTCCGCTTGGCCCCATTCTTCTTGTTCTTGTTCGATTGCGCTTTTCTTCTAGCAGAAACGACGTCGTTAATCACTGGCTATTTTAATACGATCGAGACTGCCGTCTCGCCCGGGATCGAATGCATTACGGCGAGTGGCCGATCAGGCGCAGCGGGCCGAGTCATTTTTCTAAAATGCAGAACAGAGCAAAAGAGGAAAGGAGAGGCAGAAAGAGAGAAGGAGATCGGAGACCTCGAACAAAGACCATCGTGGAGACCGATCTGCCCGTAACGGTCCGAAAAATCGGCCAAAGTATCGAGACCCAGAATTCTCTGTTGAGCCACTTCTGATAGAACCAAGAAAATTGTTTCAGGGTGATGGAGAGTGCCCAGACTCGGCAAATCCCTTTCTTTCAAAGGAGGAGAGTAAGTGCCAAGAACGTATGGTTCACGTTACGCTGTGCGAAAGCATGTGAAAATCAGAGGGTTTCAGCAAAAATTCCCTGCAGTAGCTTTCGCAAATCGTGTCGGAAATTTCATCCTACTCTTCGTACTAGGTTAATCTTACCGACCCTCTTGGAAAATGTGTCTATAATTATTTCTATTCGAATTTTTTTAGGATGACCACTCGTGGAATGTTTCGTTTAAAACAACCGAAAGTCAGAAACGAACGTGGCACTGTTTGGTGGAAGCATTTGCAATCTACTTTTTATCAGGATTCGTCGATCTTGTTTCAATAGAACCCTTTGATCGCTGTAATTGAAATTAAACAGGAGCATTTAATTACGTAGTACGTTCAGTTGCAAAAACATTGGAAGTCTTCACGGTTCCGTAGCTTTGCTAATTGAAAGATAATATTAAATTTTTGTCTCGGCGGGTATCTTATTCTATGAGTAAATTCCGCGAGAAAAGGGCAAAACGTAGGTTACGATACTTCTATAAGATTAACAGGGACCGATTTGAACAGCGGGTAATATAGTATTATCTCCCCGAAGCCAAGGGTCAAAAAGTCTGTTGAAACTTACGTAAGCATGCTGGAGTAACCCTTTGGCAGAATGTTTAATCGAAGCGTAACGGGCCGATCCGGCGAATGGCGAGGGGGGAGGGTTAGAAAACGTTTTATCGTGTAGACTTATGCCGATGCCTTGAGACGAAGGGCGATGCGCAAATTGAACGAGCGTTTAGCGACGCTCCGTCGAGCATGGCCGACTGCAGGGTCATGTCAATATTTAAATTAATCCTCAGTCCGCGTGCGCTGCCTTCCACGACCGAATTATCTTCCTATTTCTCCACCCGCCAATTTCCTTCTTCTCTCTTCTGCCACCTCTTCTTTCGACTCTATTTCTCATCCAGATTCCGTGTCCTTCTTTGGATTCAGGAAAGAGAGAAGCCAGTAGAGAAAAGGGAGGAAGAGAAATTCCATTTCCTCGCGGCTTAATTTTGGCAGCACTTAACACGCAGCGTGTACCTTGCCCTCGAGGCTCTTTCCCTGGTTTTGGTCTTATTCCAGTCTAACCCCGACCTACCGCGTTTGCCACGCACGCGGTTGCCAGCTGTGCTTACGGGCTATCGGGGATATAATCGTCCTTGTTGCCCACTGGCAGCTGATTTTCGAAGTGATGAGGGTCGATAACGACGATGAACATTGTCGAAGAATTTCTGACTGCCATTCGAACAACCTTTCTAGGGAGGTTTTAGACACAGTGATTTTCCGAAAATATTCCTTAACTGATCGTGTAAATAGTTAGTAAGATTGAATGGTATTAGAAACCGACGGTCTATTCGTCTATTGTATTTTTCCACCGTAAGGACCAGTGGTACGTTTTTCACTGTTTGCAGTAAAAGCTGAGTTTCCAAACGAATCGGGCCGTGTTATTACTCTTCGAACGATTTTGGTAGCAGAACCCTCGTGTTTTTGGTACACGCGATATTTTGGAAACGGCAAATTGACAATTGCAGAATTCGTCCGAGAGAACTCTATTCACCGCGTTCGAATGAAATTTTTTTATTTCGACCTGACAGAAAAAAGTTGATCGTAATTTTCGAATCCTGCTTCTTCTACGTCACGCCGATCAAACATTTCGAATTCCTCGTCCCCATAGTAATTCCATATAGACCGGTCGCTTGTCCGCTCGTCCGCTCGGTTGCGCGACTTCGCTGCTGGTTGCCAATCGAGTTCCGAACGACTCTGGAATCGAATTACGTCCCCGCGTGCACACCGTAGCTTTTCCAGTTGCGCATTTATTTATTGTACCAATGCCTACGCGCCCTACGGACAATTGGTCTATCCATCGAAAAAATATAGATTTCACTGTTCCCGATACTCTCGAATATCCCTTTAATTGGGAAAACTTAATTTTTTTCCTTGAAAGATTGCACATCGTCATTGATCTCACCTTCAACTATCTCCCTGATGGAACATTTATACGTATACAATGTATATGCAATATAAATTTTTCTACGCGTGGTTCAGGATAGGGTGATTTTCTAGTTAGGCTGGTATTGTGCGCTCGACTTGGTCGTTAGAGGCATGGTCAATTTGAGGGCGGGTGGCAAGCTCACGGGGAAGAAAGAATCGAGCACTGACTTTATACCCGCGGGCAGCAAAAAGTCGCTCGATATTCCCATTGCCCTGGGGCCAGGAACACGATTAGGGTAATGCCGGCGAGGTGATAACTCGTGGCACAGGAAATTAGAAGATAACTTACTAAAACTGCTCTTCGATCGATTCTTGTCAGCCCAGGGCTATTTGTGACGAAGCCGTTTCGCATGAAAAGGAATGACTGCTAAGTGCGCGCGCCCCTACTTCGCTACCGGACTCGGAATCGTTTAGGGAGAACGAGCTAGAAAATGTAACTGCTGACAGTCGAGAAATATTGATGTAGATATTATGTATACCGCGATACTGCTTTCCGATCGCGCGCTATGCGCAAAGGCACACGATCAATGGTCATCGAGATTGCGCCCTTCTAACGATAACACGCAACAAGTTATGCAACTGTAACGTCTAACCAGACCATAATTATTTCTGACGATGATGCTCGTTGCGATATTAAATGGGAATATCAACTTTCGTGAATTTATTGAAACGCTCGCATCTCTAGTGGCAGATTAAACGTCACCAAGAGAGATTTTATAAATTTGCAGATTGGAAATTGCTTTCGGGCGACAATCGTCCTCCGATGCAGTACGCTTTTGGTATGGCCAAACGTAACCCGATTCCGCGGGAAAAAAACCCGAAGCTTGTTTATCTCAAAAATCATACAATTAATATCAGCAATGGACATCAGGGAAACGACATCCGCAGTAGCAGCTGGGGAACGATAGTACCAGCAGCCGCCATCGGCATTCCGAAAATATTGATATACTAAATTGAAAGCACCGTCCGCACCGTGCTATCGGTTTTTCCGGCATTCCGCAAAAACACAGGAAACTATGCCGTTAGCCCGGAACTCTTTTCAGCCTCTCTGTCTCCCCCTTCTTCTCCCTTTCTACTCTGTTTCCTGTTCTACTTCGTTTCGAGGACAATAATCCGGGGAAGAGGGTTCTTTTGCCAAATTCGCAGATTGGCAGGGTACGCCATATTACTCCGAGAAAATTGCTCGTTAAATCCTTAGACAAAGTTGAAAGATGATAGTTGAGGGTTAACGGCGGCTGCTCGACGGAGAAATTTGGATTGGAAGTAGGCGGCGTGGGGCAGGATTTTTGGAAAATCGGTGGTAACGGGCTACGAAGGGTGCACCGGACGGTTTTAGCCAGCTGCGTTCGATTCGATGTTGTAGCGCCTCTATTGATCGGAGCTCAGAGAGGCATAGAGTTACAGGCCACTGGCGTCGACCCTCGCGCCACTACCTGCGATTCCACCCTGCCCTCTCCTCTTCTACCTTCCGATCCTGCTGCTCTTGTTCCTGATTCTGTTCCTGATTCTGTTCCTGATTCTAGCCGGAGCCACCCCTGCACCCTGCTGCGAAAGGGTGGTACAGGGCGCCCGAGAAGGAGAGAGAAACACGGAGCCTGCACTAGCCGAATTCCATTTCCGTCCAATTACAATTCATCCCCTACAAAGCGGTAGTCGGTCGTGCGGCTCTCGCGCACGCATCACGCAAGCGGCAGTTGCTCTTTCTTGCGGATCGAATGCGCAAATATTTAGTCGCGTACGCGAGACGGTATTGATTGTCAACAGGGGATCTCTCAATGGGAGGAATTATAAGGGGGACGAATTTAAGGATTGGTCGTAATGGTTTCCGAAATTCGTGGGCTCAAGAACTTGAACAAGAAGCATTGAGAATCAGTGAAAATACCGATAGTACGAAAGAAGTACTCTCGCCTCGTTTGACGTAGACAAACAGCAGAATCGAGGTTCGAGGGTTCTACGAGCGACTCGAGGAATGCTGGGGAGGAGGAGAACCTCTTGATAAAGATGTATCACTTTAATGAAGTCTCGCGCTACGTAAAGGGTCTCACATAATCCATGAGAGGCTTGCGTGCAGTTGGTGCGAGCCCGCTTTGTACACTGATACTACGAGCCGAAAAAGCGCGTTAGTCAAATAACAGGCACGGAAAAATATTGCTTTTAACGAGGGTCCTTTCTCCGCCTCCGAAGCCGCCGAACCTGCCGAACAAAGTCGCACAACTGATCGAATGAGTCTCCTCGGGTGTCGCGCCGTGCTGCACCATGCAAAAACAAAGGGCGAGAGAAGGTGTGCATAGTCCTGGTTTTGCGAATCGATCAAACTAGTTAGAGGCGCCGAGCCGCACCGCACCGCCCCCGGTAGATTTGCATGCCACAAAGCTCGTGTTTGCGCACCAGTGAATATCCATGAAGCAGCTGGTCCCGGGCGGAAAGGCTGATGCCGCTGGCGAATAATAAATATTATTTTCTCTCTAGTACGATTATTGGTGCAAGATTACGCCGGAAAGTTGATACTCGTGCTCCGAACAAAATTGTTGAATACATCGGGAGGTTTAGTACCTTGCCACACCGTTCCCGCAACGTAATTGCATGTCAAGCATTAATTTGAGCAACCACGCTTATGAGCTGCGCGATTCGGAAGGAGTAATAGTGACGCGAATATATCCAATACACTGGGTCGCGGAAGCGTCAATATTGTCTCGTAGCAGTATGCTCGAGGAGTGCGTTTTGCGAGCAACCGTGAGGAATTTTGCTAGTGTATTATTAAACCCAAAATTCGCTTGACTCGTTCGTAATCTGGATAAACATAGTTGAACCAGTCGAAAACAACGTATGTATGTACCTACATACTACGTTCGTGAATGCCTTGGTAAAAGACGTGCTCGCCGATAGTTTCTCTGTGGGATCCAGCCTACTCTTTCCACCAATTTATCGAGGATACATCGAAACCAATCATCTTATTAACGCACCCACGCCTCGTTCGGTCCTATCTTTGCAGAAAAGCTGAGCCGTTGATTGGACTCCTACGCACTGCCGATGAGCAAGCACGCGCAATATCGCTAATACAATTGCGCGCAGTCCGACAGTGATCGCGATGAGGTAGAGGATCACCGGGACAAAATAATCTTGATAGTAATAAATATTGGGATGAATGGAAAATAGTAGAATGAACATCGGTCGAGGATAGAGAGAATATTGGTGAGCCATGGTAAACCTGGTAAACGTGATTGCGCGGTTGACTCGTCACTCTGGCGCAAGGGTTAATACAGTCAGATGTTATTGAGGATACGGTATTATGCTCCGGCGACTTGCCATAAATTATTAGCGGCCTCTGGGGAACGATGGCCGATCGGCGGGTGTGCCTTCGATCGTGGCAATAGTGGGACGAGACTATTGGGATCGTTGCCATGAACTGCCTCGTCAGACTGCTTTATAGGGATGTTACTCGTTGCAAAATGAATCATTTTTACCGTTGCATTCTTTAGAATAATGCCAAGCCATTGTTCTACGTGAGAATTTGATTCCAACAAAATTTTTACAAGCCTATCTCGATTCTTCTCTTTACAACTTGATCCGAAAGATAGATAAATTTGACAATAATTCGTACGGATGGGTGACGTTAAAGACGAATGGAATCGGTTTCGAATGACAGTCGATTCTGGCCCATTACTAGCGTTTGCCCTTGCTCACCGATAATTCAGGCTACGTCCTTTGCTCGGCGGTGATTGGAAATTTGCGAGCGACCGTCAAATCAATAATAATTGATTCGAGATTACCAAATCAGTCGTATTACGACGTGATGTGTGATTGGGAAACAGATGCGACCCAAGCGCGGGCAAGTGTGCTTAAATCAAAATGTGTAGCCCGATACGAGGATGCAATTACTCTAAACATCTACGATCCTACAACATTTCCCTGTCGAATTAATTAAAGTATTGCGATACGATTTCTCATTAGAATCTTTTTTTTAACTACCGGGTTCGTTGAAATTCATCAATTGATAGGTCACATGGCGACGCCAGTAGGTAATTGCCTGAATTTTTAGTTCATTCTGAACCGTTTCGAAACCTCAAGACAATAACTATTGCAAGCTGAGGCATTTCGATGCTCCACTGGCAGTGTCAGGAACATCCTCGTGAAGCACGAAGGATCCTTGATCTCAATTCAAATTAAGCTACTGGATTGCATTTCACACCTCTCCTTGGTATCCACTGCTCCCTAACTGCAGCCTTCCCCTTCCAAGTTCCCTCTTACGCGTGTTTGCGTCTTTGTGTACCAAGTTGCTGCTTCCGTCACCAGGGACTCCGGTAAAGCCCCGTTAATTGGCGCTTTTGGCTTTTAGACCCACGGCTGCTACTACCGCTACTGCTTTGCCTTCGACGAAATTTAAACTTCCTTTATCGACGCGTCGATTGACGCGGTTTCAAGGCGATCCGAATACCGAGGGAACTCGAGAATAAAGCAAACTTCATCCGAGACGCAAAGAAGACATCGACTCGATAATTCAAGACCACTGGGATTTCCTTTATTCAACAGATTTATCAAGTCGAGAATGATTCGGTCTGTCAGTTAGGAAAAATAATTGATACCAGCCAGAGTGCTGTTGGCTTATCAGCTTTGGAAGTTAGGTAGGGAAAGGGCTGTGTCGAGTCTTGGCACCGTTGTGCAGATGAATTTTCGAATACGCGTGCTCGCTCCAGGCGACGATGAGCATCGTGCCGGGTGTATTTGTTTTCCAAGAACTTTGCACGGGAGTCACGACAAACAGAATTGGATGTTGGTTGCGAAACTACTCCCTCGAATGACTATGCCGCGCGATTATCGAAAACCGAATTAAGGGGCTGCTGCCGAAGGGGCGGAATTTAAATATTAAACTCGTTAACGGTAGCAATTCTGTTTATGCCCGGAGCGAAGCATCCCTGCGACCACTGCTGTTGTTGCTTGCTTTTTGAGCGACGTGTTCTGTTTCCCTGATGTGTGTGCAGTCACGAAATTAGGCGAGCGGACGACCGGCTCTGGAAAATTTAATCGGGGATACGTTACATTGACGATCGCTCGCGTTATCGGTGCAATACCAGCAATGGGATATCGCTAGTTTGTGTAATCTCCGTTGCTATTTATTATGGATGTGGCAAAGTGTGTAAATGGCTTTCACGGTACATACCGTGTCATTTGGAATTCAATGATCGCTGCGACGGTCCATTTCTGCCGTTTAGTTTCTTAATGACGTTCCCGTCGATCTCGACTCTGAACAATTGACAAGCGACGAGCATCCGACAGGTTTTGCTCGATGTCGATAAATTCACCGCGAGGAATCTATCACGACTTAATACCGATTCTAAAATATGTGTCAAATAAATTGCACTGATGCATCTTGTACTTGAACAAGCTCTCCTTCAGAACAATAATAGGGACACTAATTTAAAGTGGAAGATAGATTGTTGGGATTTGGAAGGTATTTCTCTCTCCATAAAAATACACGTAATTGGGAGCCATCGAGTAAGGACAATCCTAATATGGAGCAATTCAACATCAATCGACCCACGATTCGTCAAGACCAATTTCCTTCGATCAAACTTTTTACATCCGAACGCAACCAATTGCGACACGCGCTCGTAGGTCGACGCAATCAGGCAATGGAATACGCAAAAAGGCAGGATAAGTATAAAAGAGGCGCAGCGCGAGGTCCACGAAGCAAATAGCGAGTGTGTCACCGTCTCGGATTCACAGGGAGTCGTCCTCCCGTAACACCAGCTTCAGCGGTGCGATACAACGACCAATCCCTCTTGAGCACTGTTGGAGGGGCCTATAAAAGATGTCGCAACCCGAAGAGCCCAGTAGTATCGCCTGCGAGAAGGAGATGTCCACGTCGAAAAGCAGCTCGCTACTTCGTCTTAATCAAGTCCTTAGCCAGGAGTCTACAGACTGGCAGGACCAAGATACTGACTCTGAGATCAGCGAGACCGACTTCGTCGCTAAAGGAGCTTTTCTCTTGACTCCCAGCCATGACCTCACTATCGAGAAGGCTGCGACGATCTGCGAGAAAATGAACTTCCGGTGAGCTGCACCTCTTTAACTGGTGAACCACATTCTCCGGACACCTGTTCTCGGGTAGTGCGAGCCCCTCTCTGGTATTACGTTTGAGGCTCTCTACGCCGTGATGGAATGTCGAGAGCCAGCGAGTAGCCTGCAATCACTGTTTGTTTTTTTCGCGAAGGGCTGGTGGCATTTTTGCGTCCGTTGGCTCTTTTTTATTATCGGTAGTCATGTTTTGCACGAATGGAGTCGGGGGCTGGAGTGCGCTCGCTGGTGTATCGTGCAACCGAAACGTGGTTCTACATAGAAAGCCGTTTGCAAGAGGACAAAATATTTTGGAGGATTCCTATGGATGGGGGTAGTTTTTTGCGAACGGATTAACCAACTGAAATGCAAAGGATCCCTTGGCCCCTCTGACATTTGTAACATTTAACGATTCACTTCCCGAAAGCCGTGTGTTCCCAGTGCTGGTGGCCTTAATCCGCGAAAGCTCGGATCGTGGAGACAGACTAGAAGACACTTCACTCTTCTACGGGCGTTAAGAACATATTGGAGATTTCCAGGCTTGAGAGCTTCTTAGTCTTGTGTTCTCGAAAGGAAGAACCTGGTTGATTCTCAGTCTTTGTTCAGTCATTACTTAAACGGCTTGCGCAGTTCTCCGATTGGTATCAATTTAAATTTGAATATTGAATGTCCACAGTATATCAGGTTTTTCGCGATCACTTTGCCATCGATAAATGTTCCAATCGTTCAGGGCATCACTTTCAAGTTTAATGGGCAACAATGACCAATCTGTTCTGCCAAATATTTACAATTCCCATCAAATTTGCATGAATAACTCGGATGAAATTTTTCGCCAGCCATCCGCCTCTTTACGAGTAAACGAAGCCCCTATTAAATTTCATTGAACTACACGTTTCCTTAACGAGCGCAGCCTACCGAATTGCAAATGTGTGTTTGCATTCGGTAAGAGTGCGTACAACACAAGCACGATGATTTTCATATTGATTTAAACGATACCGCAGGAAAAGTTCTTGTACAACCTTTTAGGGGACCTAGCGATTCACCTATTCATTATATCGCATCCCGAACCGCGCGTCCTCGAGAACCGTCGAGATGATCGGGCAACGGTAAACCAAGAGCCCAGATGCAGAGAGGCTAAAGTATCGTTTCCGTTTTGCATTACAGTGGCGCGTTCTCCCTGACGAAGACCGCGACCGGCGTACTCTTCAAGTTCAGCAACATCGACGATTTTCAGGCTGTCTACAAAAAGGGCTTCCACAAAGTCACCGGGGCACGCTTCTACAAGAAGGTACTTATCTCTCGGTACACAAAAGCCCAAGCTCTTGAACCCGGGCTCTAAATACGATGTTTCGTATTCATGAGCGCAGGTTGCCATACCCTGCAGACCAGCAAAGACATTCACCGTCTACGTTTTGGACGTACCCGAAGAATTACCCGAAGACGATATTAGACACGCTCTCTACAAGTACCGCTCCATAGTCGAAGTAGCGAGGCTACCTCTCAACACGGGCACCATTCGTAAGTAGTATAGGGATACTCATGTCGGATATCGCGATTTAACGAACTACCTTCCGCTTGCGACTTGCTCGAACTCTTGGCTACTCGACAAAATAATCATTTCCCTCGCTCGCCCGATCAGCCAGTCCCCATCAGACTGGAAAATTGGAATTTGAGTTTTGCCAATAGTGAACGCGCGAGGACAGGACTGTCTCGCGAGAGTAACTAGCAAAATGGGAGTGTGTGCAGTCGCAGGTATCGCAAAGTTGAGCGCACCGATTACAGAGCGTATATTTCCATTTCCGTAATGCCACGGGGGGAACGCAGTGAGGGCCATCAACGACAAGCTGAAAAGCGACGCTCAAAACCAGAACGAGCCGGCGACGATTTACACGGGCCCACCGGTTATAAGGGTCACTCTGGCTAGCGTCGAGGAGACCTCGATGCTGCTGAGCCGTGGTTTGGATTTTTATGGGGCCACATATTTCCCCACCGAAACGCCCCATCCAGCCGGTCAGCCCCTCGCCAAATACAAAAACAACAGGTGGGAAATGAATGTGTGTACTCGCAGAAGCGCGGCTCTCTCACCACCCTCTTGCCACCCTATCGCCACCCTATAGCCACCCTATAGCCACCCTATAGCCACCCTCTCGGCACCCTCGCGGCCCCTTGTAAAACTCGCGCCCGCTCACCAAAGCCGCCCGACGCCCATCGAGTGCGCATCAAAATCAATTTCAATTTATCAACCGCCGCACGAGACCCGTTTTCCAACCCTCAAACCGCCACCCTCATCCTCTACACCGAAATGTAGTAGACTCTCCAATATCTTCATATCCGCCACTCTTCGTTGAATTCGTCGATGGACGAGCCCGGTTATGGCCCTTTGATTATCGCTCGCAGATTTTTTTCTCTACCCGCGGGCAACATCCGACAAGGGTGTGTATTCCTATCTAACCATAGGCGCGGTGCGTGGGTTTTTGTCGTTCGGTGGTCGCCTCTCCCGCATCGGGACCCTTTCGCGAAAATTTGCCACTTGGCATTTTTTTCTCCAGGATTTAGTTTCACACGCGAAGGGATACGCGCGGATACTGTTTGGGTATGCTGATGAGGTTTTCCGTCGAGTAATTATCTCGCGGCTCTGCACAAGCTTCACCGCCAAAGGCTTCTTTTTTTTCGCTTGTAAATGGGAATGTCACGTAGCGGTGAATTACCGCTGCATACTCATTATGCCGCTGCCGAATGAAATACGTCCCAAGAAACTCATTCGTGGATAATGAAAATTAATTTCAATTTACTTAGCGCCAATTACACGTGTCGTTTGCTTCATTACGTAAGAGGCGGGTGTGGGTAATTTAATTAATACATCCGAGAATTAAATGTACGTAATTATTTGAATATGTAACATATGGGACTCTCGGGCTATCCAAAGTTCTATTCGCCACGCGGTGGTTTGCGCTTATACGTGAGCGCGATTGTTTTAAGTCGCAATTAACGCGGATTGGGCCGAGCAGTAAAAATGTTTCGCAGACCTTTTGACGCCTAACACCAATGTGGTAATACGACACGATCGTCGATTGTCTAACGCGATACCATCAATGGTCTACCCGGTGAACAACAGATTAAATCCAACTACACGTCATCCAGCTCGTTGTAATTTTAGCTGTTTACCCAATAGCACACTCAAACGTATTAGCCACCGGCCAAATTGGTAACCCCGTATCGGCTCGCAAAACACTCGGTGTGTTTATGAATCATAAAGGTGGTGGTTTAGTAATTCAATTGGAAAGTGCAAATTGGAAATGCTGGTAAAATACGAGCCACTTGAATTTGCGGCCGCTTTGTGAATGCTACTGCCCGTCTAATATTCCGCGTTATTGCCATCCCAGAATCCGGACGAGAACCACCGCCTACAAATGGCCAAGCAATACATAGCACGTATCGAGTAGTCAGTTACAACGCCGGAACCGCAAATGATTATTGCTCCTCTGGAAGAGTTCTCCCTTATAGGTGAACACAAGGTTCCCATGCAACCAGAAACATTATTTTTGAATTTTATTGCAAACACACGCGTAGTAGTCTGCAAACTGCTCCTATTGGAAACTCATGCGATTGTCAGTGCGGTGGCAGTTGGCGATGGAGCTCAAGATTCCTAGGAGTCGCGGAATCGGATTCGTGATTCGGTGCCGATGGTTTATCAAAGTTTGCCCGTTAAATTCCGAAGAAGATTGCGCAGGGAAAAGTTGGTAGTCAGGTCGGGCAGCAGGAGTGGCGATGGTAGCGATGGTAGCAATGGTGACGAAGGTGGTGGAAGCGCAGCGGGGGTTGCAGCAAGCGGCGACTCGATAAAAGAAGAAAAAAGGAAACCCTTCAAAGCCTTCCCGTCGTTTCAGATGGCTCGAGCTGGCAGCCATCGGCGCCGGACAAAGAGTGAGGGACCTACTTCCGGTCTTTGACAACGCGGGCTTCAACAAATTGCCACCTCCGGCGAGCCGCGTGATAAAGCCGCAAAAAAACTGACGCGACCCGACGTTCGCTCGCGCGAGCGCGCGTCCACGGACAGCCACCTACGTAGTACACACACTTTGCACGGCGACGATCGCCCGTAAGGATTTTCCCTTCTATGACTAATGATCCTCGAGTAGTGGCGGCGGCCCGAAATGCAGTCTGGCTGCTGGGAGTATCGGAAACCCTGCTCGTGAAAGCTAAAATGCGTCACTCAGACTACCGACTCTGCTTTAGTCCTGTGCCACTCCCTCTCTATAGCTGGGAAACCCTTTTGAGGTTTCGATTTTTGGTCGAGGGCTGCCTCCAACGATGCTCTTTGAATGGATTTTGCCGCCACTAGCGCTACAACTGGGCTGTTGCTCGAGACGTGCCAAGATAGAAATAGTCGTTTGATCTTGACGCGAATTCAATGTCTTCGAGTTAATGTGCATGATATTTGTCTAGGAGAATCCTCACAGAATTTGCCGTTTTGCTATTTGGGAATATAGCTTCGACCGAGACGCATCTGCAAGGGCAGCAAACCTGGTTTGGCATCTGCAATAACAAGCTAATTCTAGCTTACGGTACACGTACACCAGATGCGCCATGACTGTATTTAAGTAAATCTAATCGACTAGGTGAGAAGGAAATTGTCAGGGCAAACTAAATTGTCCGAACAAACCAGATCTATCGCTCGTGAATTTAATGCACATTCAAGCATGCTGGGGTGTGATCCTAGTACGTGGCCAGCCATGTCTGATATCACTGTTACAACTGATAGAAGAGCAGTGATTGGAAAACGATTTGCCTCTAACGGGGGTGGGGCAATGCATAAAAAATGGACTCAATATTGACACTCGATATTTTTCCGTCGTTACACCTGGACATTTCCAACCGTTGCTCTTTTTGCCACATTCGAACCGCGCACTGCTTGGGGCGGGTGTTCCCAGTAAATGATCACATTTATTACCCGGCGAATACCCACCACCAATATTTGACCAGACTGCCCGCGATATTGGGCTAACATTTGTCGAACGTAGACATTCTACCTGGGTTATGTACGAGTTCTTCTCAGCGAATGTTCCACTTTTCACCTTTTCATCCCCTACGTTTCAGTCAGTGCTGTACAGGCAGCGATTGCAATATTGTATTACCGTGTTCCTGCCGCAGTTTCATATTACCCTGCCGAGGCGCGACACTCTCACGAGTTGCTGCTTCCGCACTCTTACCTGGATGGAATGCAGAATTTTTGCGAACTGGGTCAGACGCTAGGAAAATTGAAATCTTCGTGGGAGGGAACACATTTCCCATTGCGCTACTTCGATCTGGTTGCTATTTGCATAGACTTGCTTTTATTTATACTGCTGCTGTCCTTATTTACTGGGTACGCGTTCCAATTTCTCTCTCCCTCTCTCTCTCGCTATTTTTGTCTTTGGAAATCTGCGAGGGATGTTTACGTCAATTGAACTAACACACTACTGAGATAAGCATCACTAATACTCTATTTTCCAATTAATCAACTAAGAACTGTTTGCAAAATAATTATGATCATGTCAGAGTCTGTTTAGGGCTTTGCGATCAGAAGTTAAAGAGAAATGTATTTTATTTAATCTTATTTATTTTGTTAAACCAAAGACCAACAATGTGACTGACATTGATGAAAAATATCCTTACCTCAAATTAAAGTGTTTTAAAGAAAATCCAAAGTTAAATAAGAAAATCTCGACTACTGTGTTTCGGTATGTTTCCTGAAAATTGCACGATGTCACGGCAAGTCGAAATCGGGCTTCGCTTCGGAATCTACCTGGTTTCCGCAGCATAGCTCGACAAACAGGTCCTTTAATGGGCCGCGATCAAAGGTGTCGATCAGTCACGCGAGTCCAGAGCGCAATTCCAGTTCCATCGGAGGTAAGGGGGAAAAGAAACAATCTCGACCGCGCTCTCGTCGTTTGCCTGGAGCTTTCGGCGTTTATCGAGGAGAACCCAACAGCGATTTCGCCGTTCCGCCGCTATCTCGGCTCGCAGGAAAAGGGTCGCGAACATCGAGGGGTAGTTGAGGTAGCGAGAGAAAGAAGGAGAGAGAAAAGAAGAGAGACAAAGCGAAAGAAGGAAGAAAAGAACGGAAGAAAGTGCGACGGAAACGAAGAACAGCCGGCGCAACGGGTTGACGGGGCGCAATAACGATAAATGTAAAGTTTGCGTACGCATCGTTAGTACCATTGCCAGAGCCGCAATAACCGTTGCTGCCAGAGTACGAGCTCGCTCCGGGGTTACTAACTACTAATTGTTAGCAACTTAGCGAAACGAAGATTCGCGCGGCTTGGGATCTTTCCCTCTCCTTTTGCACAGCAGCTAGAAACTCTTGCTTTCTAGCACCGGATGCCCGAGCGAGACGCTCGGTTACTCCTCGAGATTAAAGAAATTTTACGTTTAACACTGCACCCTCGAGTTGAGCCGTTTTACTTTTACGTCGCGCCACGAGACCCAACCCCGTCATAAAGGAGCCTCGGATGACGATAATTGTTGCCGCTGGTGGTTCCTGCCTCGTGGAGCTTCGGATGCTCCTTCGTTCAGCTTTTCTTCGTCTCTCTCGCCTTTTTCTCTCTGGTGGGCCCCTCCGGGCTAAAGTACAAGTGTGACTCTCTAGCGACGTTATTAGTTGTCCCGGATAATGCTAATTGCTCGACGGGATTTTTGGACGATCGCGATGATCAGCGGGACTCTAACCCGAATGGTTTTATCACCGGGCAAAGTACCCAGAACTGAATTTCTCTGTTCTTTGTGCACTGAAGTTCGATGTAATGCGTTGTATTAACGCGCCGATGGAAGCGTCGAAATTAATATTCGACCCTTGGAAAATTGGCGCGTTGGAAAATTTAGGTCGCTGACATCGCGGAAGGGGAAGAAGAGGGTAGAGAGGATCGTTCACCGAATTTCATAATGCTCGAGTCCGCTTTGCGCGGCACACAGATTGCTGAATACTTTTCATAGTCAGCCGCTGGTACTTCACCGCGGTAATTGTAGCACAAAAGCAATAAAGTTCAACGTAACAACGTTTCCGTAACAATGGTAGGAGCAGTGTTTTTCTCCTGTGACATGGACGGAGGAAAGTCGAGTTGAAGCGAGATGAACCACGTGTATTCGTTGTGGCGGGAGGGAAAGGATTGTAATTCTACGAGACACAGAGTCGTCGGGACAAAGGAAAAAGCCCTTAAGGGAGAACACGATTTTAATTGTTTGCCGTATTTGACTACGATACGACAACGAAAGATTAACGTAGCATCGTTTCTACATTCCCGTTCAACCCTGTCGACTCGTCTTTTCACTATAGAGAACTTATTGTTCAATGTATGAATGCATCCGCCCTCGCACTCGCGCCCGCGCCCGCGCCCACGAGCTGCGAGCATGCACGCCGCTCTCATAACAGAATGCGATTAACGAATGAAACTGGAGCGCAACTCGATTACGAAATTCAGAGATTTTCGCTTACACTAGCCGCCGTCTAATTGCCGTGCAGTGCTCGCGATTATGAGCGTTCCATTCAAACTGTCGCGACGATAATTATTTTATCAATCGGTCTTTTTGTTCGCGGCCCGTTGCATCGCCACGCTGGCGCTATCCTACATCGACGGTTGTGTGTATATATTATAGACGATACGTATGACAATCCTCCAAACGACCTGATAATACGCTTTGCCAATTACCACGAAACAGCACTGTGCATTGAAATGATAAAGATTACCAGTAGCACATAGTAATCCGTGATTCGACAAATTACTCACGTAGCTAGTAGTAGAATGAAAATTGCATACTCACGTTTATTTAAATTTCGCGCGATGGCTTTTGTTGGTGAATGTCGACCTGTGCACCTCGAAGAAAGAACCAAGTCGGGAGCAGGGGGAAGCCAGGGTAAATAGGGTAGCACAAGGTACCGGACTCGCGTTCGAAAGAAAAACCACGAAGAAAAGCGAAAGATGGATGAACGCGCGTAAATATAGCCCCACCTGAAAGAGGAGGAGCAGGAAGCAAACACGCGTAAAGAAATAGAGCCCGAGAGAGGATACAAGAAAAGGGTGAGCGCGGACAAGGAGATACGGTCAAGGGGCAAAGGGAAAAGAGAACCGAAATATAAATCGACTGTGGTACGAATGAAAAGATAAATAATAGATCGCGTTTGTTATATAGAGAAATATTTTAAAACGCTAGAGTTGGGAACGACGCATTATATACATTATTTACAAGTCCTTCTGTCGTCTACTAGCACCGTAGAGAGATTAATAGTGCTACTACAAATAATAATTCACTTGGGATATCTCTGGAAAAGTCATTACCATTAGAAAGAAAGAATAACTAGTCCACGGGAGAACTCGAAGTTAAAGATGAACGATAGTTGTAAAGGTGTCAGTTTTACACCACTGAAGATTACCATCAAAGTAGCGAAGATAAAGAATGAGAACGGGTAAAATTCTTATCTCCGGTAAGTAATAGTGAAGGAACGTTATTACGACCTGCTGTGGTCTCCCCAGCGAACGAGGGCTGTTTTACCGCGTAATACCAGAAAGGCCAGGATGCGCTAGGTGGTGAATGTCGCTCGTGAAAAAAGTAGTGAGAGTAGTAGGACTTTCCACGATTGTTCGACTTGCCAACCGCTTTTAACTCTTTGCACTCGGCAAGCAGCCATCGTACAACGACAATTGAACTCGTTCCACGGACCATTACCGCGACTCGGATGTTCCTCATCATTCATAATTATATGCCAGGGTACACTAGTACGCGGTAGACTCCCCGAAAGTCGATTAAACCGACCACCAGTAGCCGATATCCTTACACCATTCAATGCTTTCCTTCCTCTCGCGTTAGCCAGGAACACGAACTCTTATCGGGGTGCAAAGTCACTCTTCCGCATTATGTTAGAAAGAAGGAGTGTGTTTCTGCATTAAAAGGGGAGCCGAAGACGTTTCCGCAGTGGCTGAAATTTATGACGCAAAGTTCCGAAAGCTGAGGGTATATCTGGGAAAAGCAATGCGGCATCTGAGAGCCAGACATTATTTTCCCAACAACTTAATGCTCCAATAGTAGGGAGTAATCAAATGCGGCTCAGACCTGACTGCATTATCATGGGCGGAAGGGCGTCGAGTGCGAGGAGTTAAGCCGACCATTTTTCCGGGTAGTGCGTTACTCGGAGCTCGGCACGCCTCGTCACGGTGTATTTAAGGGGAAATACACTTTGCTCCGGGCCGTTCATCTTCTGGCTGCCAACCGCGAAACACGTTGGATGGAAGGTAAAACGCGAGACGCGCGGAAAGACGTCACTGTGTTGGCTTCACTCTTTCTCCCTCGATCTTCTTCTTTCTTTATCTCTCTCTCTTCCGATCTCTCAATCTCTGACTCTCTCGGTCGGTGCGCAAAGAAGCATCCCTTTTTTGGGGGAGAAAAACTCGTTTAGCATTGGATTAGCATATCACTGCCGATGAGCGAGCCTGAAATTTGTATCCTTCTTCGCGGCGGCGCAGTCTAACTACTGGGCGGTCGCTTAACATGTAAATAAACTCGCCGCACGAAATTTATTCATAAAGTTCTGGAAGCGAGAGTTTTATGGGAGGGAGGTAGAGGGTGGCAGCATTTTGCGGAGAACGGAGACGAATCTGAGGTCGATTATTCGGGCGAGCCGCGCGAGACAAGAACTTGACTGGAGGAACTCGATAATGCGCCACGGAGAGGAACGCGCGATGAAAGATTCAAGGGAGACTAGTGGTGGTCGTGGTGGTATTGGTAGTGGTGGCCTCGCGAGACTCGAGCCACCACTCGAGTGATCCCCTTAATCTCCTTCCTTGGCGATTAATATCCGCGCGGTTGCGGCCTCGAACGCCAATCATCTCCAGCCGCGAAAACAATCGGCCTGAAAAACACTCGGCCCTTTTAAATCCTTCCGCTCGATCGCGCTGAGGGTGCTCAGCGCCCGGCAGAAGAAATCGCTAAATAATGAAGCGTTTGCGCGGAGGATTTTCTCCCGCGGGTACTTGCCTTCCACTAGTGGCTTGTTTTCGCCCCCAAAGAGTGATGTTTGAATGCTCTCCTCTTCTTAATTTCCCCTTATTGACCGCGGAAGTTCATTAAGCCCGGAAATACGTCGACAACGATTTTGTGACTGGGCGAAGATTGCCGCGTCAACGACACTCACATCGAGGATTCTATTCTCAAATAATCTACAGGAATTACAGGAATCCAGACTTGGTGAATTTCTCAATTTTCAGCGAATTCTTAACGACTGTCAGTCGGTCAATTATGGAACAGTGAATTAAAAGGTCGTTGGACTCGTTTGATCCCCCAGGCGCCGCGATAGATTCATTCGAAAACCGTTCGCTCGAGCAATGTCACTCGACAAGGCGATAGCTCGTGAAACTGATGCGGTAATCTCCAGGGCAAAACGATCGATTTACGAAAAGATAGTGTGCGAGCGAGCGAGCAAGCACGGGGTGAACCGATTAAAAATGTATGCACGGAGTGTGTGTTAAGCAGGCAGATACTCACCTGGAGTCCTTTAGGGTCGGTGGATAGTGCGAGAGCAGACCGGGAAGAGGTGAGTCAGGGGGGTGAAGAGCGCTCTGAAAGGACGCTTACCGGTAGGCAGGGTCGAATATTGCAAGTGAGCATGAGAGAACGTAAGAGAGATCGAGGACGCCTGGTAAGCACCTCTGAAGAGCCATCTCCTCTGAGCTTGCGTTCCTAATCGTATCGGAGTCATCTATACTATTACCGAGCCCTCGCTTCGCAACCGATGCATCGAGAAACTCGCTTCAGAGGAGACCTCTGCCCATCTCTTCCCTCGTGCGATCATGCACCCAATCAATTTTACAGCGGCTTTGTGAAAGCCTCCTCCTCCTCTGAATTCATTAATTCCTTGCTGAATAATTTACCACTGTCGCTAATTCCCAATTCATGCTTCCGATCCCGTTGCACTAGCTAAGAATGCTTCCTACGATTTTTCCCTTTGCCTAGATTTCAATTCAACTCCGATACTTTTTGACCTCTTTTGCCATTTTATTGCGTGAACATTTTTCTCGAAAGTTCTTCAATCTCGGCTTCTTCATTAAGAAGCTGTTGGTCGGAACTTTGAAAATTACCAACGCGGAATTTCGAGGATATCTCCTACTGTCAATTCTCAGCAGAAATATCAAGGACGATGATATCCTGCTGACGAGAGAGCCACGTCGTTACAAGGGTTGCTGCAATTCCCTCCAACGTCATATCGTGGAAGCAAGGGTAGCGTGAAAATTTCTCAAACTTCATCTTCCAAGTTACATTACAAGACATACACATGGACGCAGGCCACACACGCCTCGCACTCGTTAGATATTAAATCGAAATTTAAGATTCGTAACCCGATTGTCATTCAATTTTGAGCTTGGGAAAAGGCAGATTTTGCGAAAACTATTAGTTCGTCCATTAAGTTTTATCCCAGTTGACCGATAAGATAAAAAGGGACGAAGCAGCAAAAAACGGTCGACCGTGTTTTACAGCGGTATTTTTAGGCAAGGACCCACGCTTATCGCGTCTAGTACCAATGCGGAGAATAAAGCCGAAGTTCCTACGGTTAGTTCGCAGGGAGTTTAATTAGGGACTCCACAGGGGGTACCGGCAAGTAATTTATCTGCTGTGTCCCATAGCGCTGTCTCTTACTTCATACCGGCGGCACCCGACTAATTAAATAAATATGGGACACGTACGAAACACGTGCTCCTTCCCAATCGAGATTTCGAACTTTATACTCCTCTGGTGCCAGCACTGCGAGTCAACATTATGCTACTTATGTCTCGACAAATGTATGCTCGGTTCCACTTAAACGCCTCGTCCATAAATTCACCCACTGACTAACTTTCCACGGAATATTCGAGTAATAATATCAAGCTCTAGGGTTGGTGCAAATTCGAGCCACTACTGATTACGTAATCTAATTAAATTACCAAGTGAACGGACTCTGATAACTTCGCCCGGCGAAAGATAAAACCTGCACTTGCCGTCGACGAGTGCACTATACGAGTTACGATATAAGATCGACAGAGGGTACTGAAACGAGACTCTTCAGGAATCGATATTGAATCATGTCAAGTGCCATTTATTTGTGAACCGGCAGATTCAAACGAATCGCGTTCAGGCGTCTCTCTGTAAAGCTAGTAATAATTGAAATGCACTCGAACGAAATTAACACGTTCACGTTTGCATTGATTTTCCTCAACTTCAGTTTTCTATGGAAATT